>CP136064.1:239575481-240818205 GCA_032622095.1 Siphonodentalium dalli | reverse complement strand
CTCCGCATCGAGATTATATCACTGACTATATATTCTCCGCTTTGAGATTATATCACTGACTATATATTCTCCGCATCGAGATTATATCACTGACTATATATTCTCCGCATCGAGATTATATCACTCATTATATATTCTCCGCATCGAGGTTATATAACTGACTATATATTCTCCGCATCGAGATTATATCAGTGACTATATATTCTCCGCATCGAGATTATATCACTGACTATATATTCTCTGCATCGAGATTATATCACTGACTACATATTATATCACTGACAATATATTCTCCGCATCGAGATTATATCACTGACTATATATTCTCCGCATCGAGATTATATCGCTCATTATATATTCTCCGCATCGAGGTTATATAACTGACTATATATTCTCCGCATCGAGATTATATCAGTGACTATATATTCTCCGCATCGAGATTATATCACTCATTATATATTCTCCGCATCGAGGTTATATAACTGACTATATATTCTCCGCATCGAGATTATATCAGTGACTATATATTCTCTGCATCGAGATTATATCACTGACTCTATATTCTCCGCATCGAGATTATATCACTGACTACATATTCTCCGCATCGAGATTATATCACTGACTATATATTCTCCGCATCGAGATTATATCACTAACTATATATTATATCACTGACTATATATTATATCACTGACTATATATTATCTGCATCTAGATTATATCACTGACTATATATTCTCTGCATCGAGATTATATCACTGACTATATATTCTCCGCATCGAGATTATATCACGGACTATATATTCTCAGCATCGAGATTATATCACTGACTATATATTCTCCGCATCGAGATTATATTACTGACTATATATTCTCCGCATCGAGGTTATATCACTGACTATATATTATATCACTGACTATATATTCTCAGCATCGAGATTATATGACTGACTCTATACTATATCACTGACTATATATTCTCCGCATCGAGATTATATCACTGTCTATATATTATATCACTGACTATATATTCTCCGCATCGAGATTATATCACTGACTATATATTATATCATTGACTATATTTTCTCCGCATCGAGATTATATAACTGACTATATATTCTCCGCATAGAGATTATATCACTGACTATATATTATCCGCATCGAGATTATATCACTGACTATATATTCTCCGCATCGAGATTATATCACTGACTATATATTCTCCGCATCGAGATTATATCACTGACTATATATTCTCTGCATCGAGATTATATCACTGACTACTTATTATAACACTGACTATATATGCTCTGCATCGAGATTATATCACTGACTACATATTATATCACTGACTACATATTATATCACTGACTATATATTCTCTGCATCGATATTATATCACTGACTACATATTATATCACTGACTTTATATTCTCTGCATCTAGATTATATCACTGACTATATATTCTCTGCATCGAGATTATATCACTGACTATATATTCTCCGCATCGAGATTATATCACTGACTATATGTTCTCAGCATCGAGATTATATCACTGACTATATATTCTCCGCATCGAGATTATATCACTGACTATATATTCTCCGCATCGAGGTTATATCAATGACTATATATTATATTACTGACTATATATTATATCAATGACTATATATTATATCACTGACTATATATTATATTACTGACTATATATTATATCACTGACTATATATTATATCACTGACTACATATTATATCACTGACTATATATTCTCTGCATCGATATTATATCACTGACTACATATTATATCACTGACTATATATGATCCGCATCGAGATTATATCACTCACTATATATGCTCCGCATCGAGATTATATCACTGACTATATATTCTCCGCATCGAGATTATATCACTGACTATATATTCTCCGCATCGATATTATATCACTGACTATATATTCTCTGCATCGAGATTATATCACTGACTCTATATTCTCCGCATCGAGATTATATCACTGACTATATATTCTCCGCTTTGAGATTATATCACTGACTATATATTCTCCGCATCGAGATTATATCACTGACTATATATTCTCCGCATCGAGATTATATCACTCATTATATATTCTCCGCATCGAGGTTATATAACTGACTATATATTCTCCGCATCGAGATTATATCAGTGACTATATATTCTCCGCATCGAGATTATATCACTGACTATATATTCTCTGCATCGAGATTATATCACTGACTACATATTATATCAATGACTATATATTCTCCGCATCGAGATTATATCACTGACTATATATTCTCCGCATCGAGATTATATCACTCATTATATATTCTCCGCATCGAGGTTATATAACTGACTATATATTCTCCGCATCGAGATTATATCAGTGACTATATATTCTCCGCATCGAGATTATATCACTCATTATATATTCTCCGCATCGAGGTTATATAACTGACTATATATTCTCCGCATCGAGATTATATCAGTGACTATATATTCTCTGCATCGAGATTATATCACTGACTCTATATTCTCCGCATCGAGATTATATCACTGACTACATATTCTCCGCATCGAGATTATATCACTGACTATATATTCTCCGCATCGAGATTATATCACTGACTATATATTATATCACTGACTATATATTATATCACTGACTATATATTATCTGCATCTAGATTATATCACTGACTATATATTCTCTGCATCGAGATTATATCACTGACTATATATTCTCCGCATCGAGATTATATCACGGACTATATATTCTCAGCATCGAGATTATATCACTGACTATATATTCTCCGCATCGAGATTATATTACTGACTATATATTCTCCGCATCGAGGTTATATCACTGACTATATATTATATCACTGACTATCTATTCTCAGCATCGAGATTATATGACTGACTCTATACTATATCACTGACTATATATTCTCCGCATCGAGATTATATCACTGTCTATATATTATATCACTGACTATATATTCTCCGCATCGAGATTATATCACTGACTATATATTATATCATTGACTATATTTTCTCCGCATCGAGATTATATAACTGACTATATATTCTCCGCATAGAGATTATATCACTGACTATATATTATCCGCATCGAGATTATATCACTGACTATATATTCTCTGCATCGAGATTATATCACTGACTACATATTCTCCGCATCGAGATTATATCACTGACTATATATTCTCCGCATCGAGATTATATCACTGACTATATATTATATCACTGACTATATATTATATCATTGACTATATATTCTCCGCATCGCGATTATATCACTGACTATATATTCTCCGCATCGAGACTGTATCACTCATTATATATTCTCCGCATCGAGATTATATAACTGACTATATATTCTCCGCATCGAGATTATATCACTGACTATATATTCTCCGCATCGAGATTATATCACTGACTATATATTCTCTGCATCGAGATTATATCACTGACTACTTATTATAACACTGACTATATATGCTCCGCTTCGAGATTATATCACTGACTACATATTATATCACTGACTACATATTATATCACTGACTATATATTCTCTGCATCGAGATTATATCACTGACTACATATTATATCACTGACTTTATATTTCTCTGCATCTAGATTATATCACTGACTATATATTCTCTGCATCGAGATTATATCACTGACTATATATTCTCCGCATCGAGATTATATCACTGACTATATATTCTCAGCATCGAGATTATATCACTGACTATATATTCTCCGCATCTAGATTATATCACTGACTATATATTCTTCGCATCGAGGTTATATCAATGACTATATATTATATTACTGACTATATATTATATCAATGACTATATATTATATCACTGACTATATATTATATTACTGACTATATATTATATCACTGACTATATATTATATCACTGACTATATATTCTCCGCATCGAGATTATATCACTGACTACATATTATATCACTGACTACATATTATATCACTGACTATATATTCTCTGCATCGAGATTATATCACTGACTACATATTATATCACTGACTATATATTCTCTGCATCTAGATTATATCACTGACTATATATTCTCTGCATCGAGATTATATAACGGACTATATATTCTCCGCATCGAGATTATATCAATGACTATACATTCTCAGCATCGAGATTATATCACTGACTATATATTCTCCGCATCGAGATTATATCACTGACTATATATTCTCCGCATCGAGGTTATATCACTGACTATATATTATATTACTGACTATATATTATATCACTGACTATATATTATATCATTGACTATATTTTCTCCGCATCGAGATTATATAACTGACTATATATTCTCCGCATAGAGATTATATCACTGACTATATATTATCCGCATCGAGATTATATCACTGACTATATATTCTCTGCATCGAGATTATATCACTGACTACATATTCTCCGCATCGAGATTATATCACTGACTATATATTCTCCGCATCGAGATTATATCACTGACTATATATTATATCACTGACTATATATTATATCATTGACTATATATTCTCCGCATCGCGATTATATCACTGACTATATATTCTCCGCGTCGAGACTGTATCACTCATTATATATTCTCCGCATCGAGATTATATAACTGACTATATATTCTCCGCATCGAGATTATATCACTGACTATATATTCTCCGCATCGAGATTATATCACGGACTATATATTCTCTGCATCGAGATTATATCACTGACTACTTATTATAACACTGACTATATATGCTCCGCATCGAGATTATATCACTGACTACATATTATATCACTGACTATCACTGACTATATATTCTCTGCATCGAGATTATATCACTGACTACATATTATATCACTGACTTTATATTCTCTGCATCTAGATTATATCACTGACTATATATTCTCTGCATCGAGATTATATCACTGACTATATATTCTCCGCATCGAGATTATATCACTGACTATATATTCTCAGCATCGAGATTATATCACTGACTATATATTCTCCGCATCGAGATTATATCACTGACGATATATTCTCCGCATCGAGGTTATATCAATGACTATATATTATATTACTGACTATATATTATATCAATGACTATATATTATATCACTGACTATATATTATATTACTGACTATATATTATATCACTGACTATATATTATATCACTGACTACATATTATATCACTGACTATATATTCTCTGCATCGATATTATATCACTGACTACATATTATATCACTGACTATATATGATCCGCATCGAGATTATATCACTGACTATATATGCTCCGCATCGAGATTATATCACTGACTATATATTCTCCGCATCGAGATTATATCACTGACTATATATTCTCCGCATCGATATTATATCACTGACTATATATTCTCTGCATCGAGATTATATCACTGACTCTATATTCTCCGCATCGAGATTATATCACTGACTATATATTCTCCGCTTTGAGATTATATCACTGACTATATATTCTCCGCATCGAGATTATATCACTGACTATATATTCTCCGCATCGAGATTATATCACTCATTATATATTCTCCGCATCGAGGTTATATAACTGACTATATATTCTCCGCATCGAGATTATATCAGTGACTATATATTCTCCGCATCGAGATTATATCACTGACTATATATTCTCTGCATCGAGATTATATCACTGACTACATATTATATCACTGACTATATATGCTCCGCATCGAGATTATATCACTGACTACATATTCTCCGCATCGAGATTATATCACTGACTATATATTCTCCGCATCGAGATTATATCACTGACTATATATTATATCACTGACTATATATTATATCACTGACTATATATTATCTGCATCTAGATTATATCACTGACTATATATTCTCTGCATCGAGATTATATCACTGACTATATATTATCCGCATCGAGATTATATCACGGACTATATATTCTCAGCATCGAGATTATATCACTGACTATATATTCTCCGCATCGAGATTATATTACTGACAATATATTCTCCGCATCGAGGTTATATCACTGACTATATATTATATCACTGACTATATATTCTCAGCATCGAGATTATATGACTGACTCTATATTATATCACTGACTATATATTCTCCGCATCGAGATTATATCACTGTCTATATATTATATCACTGACTATATATTCTCCGCATCGAGATTATATCACTGACTATATATTATATCATTGACTATATTTTCTCCGCATCGAGATTATATAACTGACTATATATTCTCCGCATAGAGATTATATCACTGACTATATATTATCCGCATCGAGATTATATCACTGACTATATATTCTCTGCATCGAGATTATATCACTGACTACATATTCTCCGCATCGAGATTATATCACTGACTATATATTCTCCGCATCGAGATTATATCACTGACTATATATTATATCACTGACTATATATTATATCATTGACTATATATTCTCCGCATCGCGATTATATCACTGACTATATATTCTCCGCATCGAGACTGTTTCACTCATTATATATTCTCCGCATCGAGATTATATAACTGACTATATATTCTCCGCATCGAGATTATATCACTGACTATATATTCTCCGCATCGATATTATATCACTGACTATATATTCTCTGCATCGAGATTATATCACTGACTACTTATTATAACACTGACTATATATGCTCCGCTTCGAGATTATATCGCTGACTACATATTATATCACTGACTACATATTATATGACTGACTATATATTCTCTGCATCGAGATTATATCACTGACTACATATTATATCACTGACTTTATATTTCTCTGCATCTAGATTATATCACTGACTATATATTCTCTGCATCGAGATTATATCACTGACTATATATTCTCCGCATCGAGATTATATCACTGACTATATATTCTCAGCATCGAGATTATATCACTGACTATATATTCTCCGCATCGAGATTATATCACTGACTATATATTCTCCGCATCGAGGTTATATCAATGACTATATATTATATTACTGACTATATATTATATCAATGACTATATATTATATCACTGACTATATATTATATTACTGACTATATATTATATCACTGACTATATATTATATCACTGACTATATATTCTCCGCATCGAGATTATATCACTGACTACATATTATATCACTGACTACATATTATATCACTGACTATATATTCTCTGCATCGAGATTATATCACTGACTACATATTATATCACTGACTATATATCCTCTGCATCTAGATTATATCACTGACTATATATTCTCTGCATCGAGATTATATAACGGACTATATATTCTCCGCATCGAGATTATATCACTGACAATATATTCTCAGCATCGAGATTATATCACTGACTATATATTCTCCGCATCGAGATTATATCACTGACTATATATTCTCCGCATCGAGGTTATATCACTGACTATATATTATATTACTGACTATATATTATATCAATGACTATATATTATATCACTGACTATATATTATATAACTCACTATATATTATATCACTGACTATATATTCTCCGCATCGAGGTTATATCGCTGACTATATATTCTCCGCATCGAGATTATATCACTGACTATATATTATATTACTGACTATATATTATATCACTGACTATATATTATATCACTGACTTTATATTATATTACTGACTATATATTATATCACTGACTATATATTCTCCGCATCGAGATTATATCACTGACTATATATTATATTACTGACTATATATTATATCACTGACTATATATTATATCACTGACTATATATTCTCCGCATCGAGGTTATATCACTGACTATATATTCTCTGCATCGAGATTATATCACTGACTATATATTATATTACTGACTATATATTATATCACTGACTATATATTCTCCGCATCGAGGTTATATCACTGGCTATATTTTCTCCGCATCGAGATTATATCACTGACTATATATTATATTACTGACTATATATTATATCACTGACTATATATTCTCTGCATCGAGATTATATCACTGACTATATATTCTCCGCATCGAGATTATATCACTGACTATATATTCTCAGCATCGAGATTATATCACTGACTATATATTCTCCGCATCTAGATTATATCACTGACTATATATTCTTCGCATCGAGGTTATATCAATGACTATATATTATATTACTGACTATATATTATATCAATGACTATATATTATATCACTGACTATATATTATATTACTGACTATATATTATATCACTGACTATATATTATATCACTGACTATATATTCTCCGCATCGAGATTATATCACTGACTACATATTATATCACTGACTACATATTATATCACTGACTATATATTCTCTGCATCGAGATTATATCACTGACTACATATTATATCACTGACTATATATTCTCTGCATCTAGATTATATCACTGACTATATATTCTCTGCATCGAGATTATATAACGGACTATATATTCTCCGCATCGAGATTATATCAATGACTATACATTCTCAGCATCGAGATTATATCACTGACTATATATTCTCCGCATCGAGATTATATCACTGACTATATATTCTCCGCATCGAGGTTATATCACTGACTATATATTATATTACTGACTATATATTATATCACTGACTATATATTATATCATTGACTATATTTTCTCCGCATCGAGATTATATAACTGACTATATATTCTCCGCATAGAGATTATATCACTGACTATATATTATCCGCATCGAGATTATATCACTGACTATATATTCTCTGCATCGAGATTATATCACTGACTACATATTCTCCGCATCGAGATTATATCACTGACTATATATTCTCCGCATCGAGATTATATCACTGACTATATATTATATCACTGACTATATATTATATCATTGACTATATATTCTCCGCATCGCGATTATATCACTGACTATATATTCTCCGCGTCGAGACTGTATCACTCATTATATATTCTCCGCATCGAGATTATATAACTGACTATATATTCTCCGCATCGAGATTATATCACTGACTATATATTCTCCGCATCGAGATTATATCACGGACTATATATTCTCTGCATCGAGATTATATCACTGACTACTTATTATAACACTGACTATATATGCTCCGCATCGAGATTATATCACTGACTACATATTATATCACTGACTACATATTATATCACTGACTATATATTCTCTGCATCGAGATTATATCACTGACTACATATTATATCACTGACTTTATATTCTCTGCATCTAGATTATATCACTGACTATATATTCTCTGCATCGAGATTATATCACTGACTATATATTCTCCGCATCGAGATTATATCACTGACTATATATTCTCAGCATCGAGATTATATCACTGACTATATATTCTCCGCATCGAGATTATATCACTGACGATATATTCTCCGCATCGAGGTTATATCAATGACTATATATTATATTACTGACTATATATTATATCAATGACTATATATTATATCACTGACTATATATTATATTACTGACTATATATTATATCACTGACTATATATTATATCACTGACTACATATTATATCACTGACTATATATTCTCTGCATCGATATTATATCACTGACTACATATTATATCACTGACTATATATGATCCGCATCGAGATTATATCACTGACTATATATGCTCCGCATCGAGATTATATCACTGACTATATATTCTCCGCATCGAGATTATATCACTGACTATATATTCTCCGCATCGATATTATATCACTGACTATATATTCTCTGCATCGAGATTATATCACTGACTCTATATTCTCCGCATCGAGATTATATCACTGACTATATATTCTCCGCTTTGAGATTATATCACTGACTATATATTCTCCGCATCGAGATTATATCACTGACTATATATTCTCCGCATCGAGATTATATCACTCATTATATATTCTCCGCATCGAGGTTATATAACTGACTATATATTCTCCGCATCGAGATTATATCAGTGACTATATATTCTCCGCATCGAGATTATATCACTGACTATATATTCTCTGCATCGAGATTATATCACTGACTACATATTATATCACTGACTATATATGCTCCGCATCGAGATTATATCACTGACTACATATTCTCCGCATCGAGATTATATCACTGACTATATATTCTCCGCATCGAGATTATATCACTGACTATATATTATATCACTGACTATATATTATATCACTGACTATATATTATCTGCATCTAGATTATATCACTGACTATATATTCTCTGCATCGAGATTATATCACTGACTATATATTATCCGCATCGAGATTATATCACGGACTATATATTCTCAGCATCGAGATTATATCACTGACTATATATTCTCCGCATCGAGATTATATTACTGACAATATATTCTCCGCATCGAGGTTATATCACTGACTATATATTATATCACTGACTATATATTCTCAGCATCGAGATTATATGACTGACTCTATATTATATCACTGACTATATATTCTCCGCATCGAGATTATATCACTGTCTATATATTATATCACTGACTATATATTCTCCGCATCGAGATTATATCACTGACTATATATTATATCATTGACTATATTTTCTCCGCATCGAGATTATATAACTGACTATATATTCTCCGCATAGAGATTATATCACTGACTATATATTATCCGCATCGAGATTATATCACTGACTATATATTCTCTGCATCGAGATTATATCACTGACTACATATTCTCCGCATCGAGATTATATCACTGACTATATATTCTCCGCATCGAGATTATATCACTGACTATATATTATATCACTGACTATATATTATATCATTGACTATATATTCTCCGCATCGCGATTATATCACTGACTATATATTCTCCGCATCGAGACTGTTTCACTCATTATATATTCTCCGCATCGAGATTATATAACTGACTATATATTCTCCGCATCGAGATTATATCACTGACTATATATTCTCCGCATCGATATTATATCACTGACTATATATTCTCTGCATCGAGATTATATCACTGACTACTTATTATAACACTGACTATATATGCTCCGCTTCGAGATTATATCGCTGACTACATATTATATCACTGACTACATATTATATGACTGACTATATATTCTCTGCATCGAGATTATATCACTGACTACATATTATATCACTGACTTTATATTTCTCTGCATCTAGATTATATCACTGACTATATATTCTCTGCATCGAGATTATATCACTGACTATATATTCTCCGCATCGAGATTATATCACTGACTATATATTCTCAGCATCGAGATTATATCACTGACTATATATTCTCCGCATCGAGATTATATCACTGACTATATATTCTCCGCATCGAGGTTATATCAATGACTATATATTATATTACTGACTATATATTATATCAATGACTATATATTATATCACTGACTATATATTATATTACTGACTATATATTATATCACTGACTATATATTATATCACTGACTATATATTCTCCGCATCGAGATTATATCACTGACTACATATTATATCACTGACTACATATTATATCACTGACTATATATTCTCTGCATCGAGATTATATCACTGACTACATATTATATCACTGACTATATATCCTCTGCATCTAGATTATATCACTGACTATATATTCTCTGCATCGAGATTATATAACGGACTATATATTCTCCGCATCGAGATTATATCACTGACAATATATTCTCAGCATCGAGATTATATCACTGACTATATATTCTCCGCATCGAGATTATATCACTGACTATATATTCTCCGCATCGAGGTTATATCACTGACTATATATTATATTACTGACTATATATTATATCAATGACTATATATTATATCACTGACTATATATTATATAACTGACTATATATTATATCACTGACTATATATTCTCCGCATCGAGGTTATATCGCTGACTATATATTCTCCGCATCGAGATTATATCACTGACTATATATTATATTACTGACTATATATTATATCACTGACTATATATTATATCACTGACTTTATATTATATTACTGACTATATATTATATCACTGACTATATATTCTCCGCATCGAGATTATATCACTGACTATATATTATATTACTGACTATATATTATATCACTGACTATATATTATATCACTGACTATATATTCTCCGCATCGAGGTTATATCACTGACTATATATTCTCTGCATCGAGATTATATCACTGACTATATATTATATTACTGACTATATATTATATCACTGACTATATATTCTCCGCATCGAGGTTATATCACTGGCTATATTTTCTCCGCATCGAGATTATATCACTGACTATATATTATATTACTGACTATATATTATATCACTGACTATATATTCTCTGCATCGAGATTATATCACTGACTATATATTCTCAGCATCGAGATTATATGACTGACTATATATTATATCACTGACTATATATTCTCCGCATCGAGATTATATCACTGACTATATATTATATCACTAACTATATATTCTCCGCATCGAGATTATATCACTGACTATATATTATATCATTGACTATATTTTCTCCGCATCGAGATTATATCACTGACTATATATTCTCCGCATAGAGATTATATAACTGATAATATATTATCCGCATCGAGATTATATCACTGACTATATATTCTCTGTATCGAGATTATATTACTGGCTATATATTGTATCACTGACTATATATTATATTACTCTCTATATATTATATCACTGACTATATATTCTCCGCATCGAGATTATATCACTGACTATATATTCTCTGCATCAAGATTATATTACTGGCTATATATTATATCACTGACTACATATTATATCATTGACTATATATTCTCCGCATCGCGATTATATCACTCATTATATATTCTCCGCATCGAGATTATATAACTGACTATATATTCTCCGCATCGACTTTATATCACTGACTATATATTCTCCGCATCGAGATTATATCACTGACTATATATTCTCTGCATCGAGATTTTATCACTGACTACATATTATATCACTGACTATATATGCTCCGCATCGAGATTATATCACTGACTACATATTCTCCGCATCGAGATTATATCACTGACTATATATTATATCACTGACTACATATTATATCACTGACTATATATGATCCGCATCGAGATTATATCACTGACTATATATGCTCCGCATCGAGATTATATCACTGACTATATATTCTCCGCATCGAAATTATATCACTGACTATATATTCTCCGCATCGAGATTATATCACTGACTATATATTCTCTGCATCGAGATTATATCACTGACTCTATATTCTCCGCATCGAGATTATATCACTGACTATATATTCTCCGCTTCGAGATTATATCACTGACTATATATTATCCGCATCGAGATGATATCACTGACTATATATTCTCCGCATCGAGATTATATCACTCATTATATATTCTCCGCATCGAGATTATATAACTGACTATATATTCTCCGCATCGAGATTATATCACTGACTATATATTCTCGGCATCGAGATTATATCACTGACTATATATTATATCACTGACTATATATTCTCCGCATCGAGGTTATATCACTGACTATATATTCTCCGCATCGAGATTATATCACTGACTATATATTATATTACTGACTATATATTATATCACTGACTATATATTCTCTGCATCGAGATTATATCACTGACTATATATTCTCCGCATAGAGATTATATAACTGACAATATATTATCCGCATCGAGATTATATCACTGACTATATATTCTCTGCATCGAGATTATATTACTGGCTATATATTGTATCACTGACTATATATTATATTACTGACTATATATTATATCCCTGACTATATATTCTCCGCATCGAGATTATATCACTGACTATATATTCTCTGCATCAAGATTATATTACTGGCTATATATTATATCACTGACTACATATTATATCATTGACTATATATATCACTCATTATATATTCTCCGCATCGAGATTATATAACTGACTATATATTCTCCGCATCGAGTTTATATCACTGACTATATATTCTCTGCATCAAGATTATATTACTGGCTATATATTATATCACTGACTACATATTATATCATTGACTATATCTATCACTCATTATATATTCTCCGCATCGAGATTATATAACTGACTATATATTCTCCGCATCGAGTTTATATTACTGACTATATATTCTCCGCATCGAGATTATATCACTGACTATATATTCTCTGCATCGAGATTTTATCACTGACTACATATTATATCACTGACTATATATGCTCCGCATCGAGATTATATCACTGACTACATATTCTCCGCATCGAGATTATATCACTGACTATATATTATATCACTGACTACATATTATATCACTGACTACATATTATATCACTGACTATATATGATCCGCATCGAGATTATATCACTGACTATATATGATCCGCATCGAGATTATATCACTGACTATATATGCTCCGCATCGAGATTATATCACTGACTATATATTCTCCGCATCGAAATTATATCACTGACTATATATTCTCCGCATCGAGATTATATCACTGACTATATATTCTCTGCATCGAGATTATATCACTGACTCTATATTCTCCGCATCGAGATTATATCACTGACTATATATTCTCCGCATCGAGATTATATCACTGACTATATATTCTCCGCATCGAGATTATATCACTCATTATATATTCTCCGCATCGAGATTATATAACTGACTATATATTCTCCGCATCGAGATTATATCACTGACTATATATTCTCCGCATCGAGATTATATCACTGACTATATATTCTCCGCATCGAGATTATATCACTCATTATATATTCTCCGCATCGAGATTATATAACTGACTATATATTCTCCGCATCGAGATTTTATCACTGACTATATATTCTCCGCATCGAGATTATATCACTGACTATATATTCTCGGCATCGAGATTATATCACTGACTACATATTATATCACTGACTATATATGCTCCGCATCGAGATTATATCACTGACTATTTATTCTCCGCATCGAGATTATATCACTGACTATATATTCTCCGCATCGAGGTTATATCACTGACTATATATTATATCACTGACTATATATTCTCCGCATCGATATTATATCACTGACTATATATTATATTACTGACTATATATTCTCCGCATCGAGATTATATCACTGACTATATATTCTCGGCATCGAGATTATATCACTGACTACATATTATATCACTGACTATATATGCTCCGCATCGAGATTATATCACTGACTATTTATTCTCCGCATCGAGATTATATCACTGACTATATATTCTCCGCATCGAGGTTATATCACTGACTATATATTATATCACTGACTATATATTCTCCGCATCGATATTATATCACTGACTATATATTATATTACTGACTATATATTATATCACTGACTATATATTATATTACTGACTATATATTATATCACTGACTATATATTCTCCGCATCGAGGTTATATCACTGACTATATATTCTCCGCATCGAGATTATATCACTGACTATATATTATATTACTGACTATATATTATATCACTGACTATATATTATATTACTGACTATATATTATATCACTGACTATATATTCTCCGCATCGATATTATATCACTGACTATATATTATATTACTGACTATATGTTATATTACTGACTATATATTATATCACTGACTATATATTCTCCGCATCGAGGTTATATCACTGACTTTATATTCTCCGCATCGAGATTATATCACTGACTATATATTATATTACTGACTATATATTATATCACTGACTATATATTCTCCGCATCGAGGTTATATCACTGACTATGTATTCTCTGCATCGAGATTATACCACTGACTATATATTATATTACTGACTATATATTGTATCACTGAATATATATTCTCTATCGAGATTATATCACTAACAATATATTCTCGCATCGAGATTATATGACTGACTAAATATTATATCACTGACTATATATTCTACGCATCGAGATTATATCACTGACTATATATTTTATCACTGACTATATATTCTCCGCATCGAGATTATATCACTGACTATATATTATATCATTGACTATATATTCTCCGCATCAAGATTATATCACTGACTATATATTCTCCGCATAGATATTGTATCACTGACTATATATTCTCTGCATCTAGATTATATCACTGACTATATATTCTCTGCATCGAGATTATTTCACTGACTATATATTCTCCGCATCGAGATTATATCACTGACTATATATTCTCAGCATCGAGATTATATCACTGACTATATATTCTCCGCATCGAGATTATATCACTGACTATATATTCTCCGCATCGAGGTTATATCACTGACTATATATTATATCACTGACTATATATTCTCCGCATCGATATTATATCACCGACTATATATTATATTACTGACTATATATTCTCCGCATCGAGATTATATCACTGACTATATATTCTCGGCATCGAGATTATATCACTGACTACATATTATATCACTGACTATATATGCTCCGCATCGAGATTATATCACTGACTATTTATTCTCCGCATCGAGATTATATCACTGACTATATATTCTCCGCATCGAGGTTATATCACTGACTATATATTATATCACTGATTATATATTCTCCGCATCGATATTATATCACTGACTATATATTATATTACTGACTATATATTATATCACTGACTATATATTATATTACTGACTATATATTATATCACTGACTATGTAATCTCCGCATCGAGGTTATATCACTGACTATATATTCTCCGCATCGAGATTATATCACTGACTATATATTATATTACTGACTATATATTATATCACTGACTATATATTACATCACTGACTATATATTATATTACTGACTATATATTATATCACTGACTATATATTCTCCGCATCGATATTATATCACTGACTATATATTATATTACTGACTATATGTTATATTACTGACTATATATTATATCACTGACTATATATTCTCCGCATCGAGGTTATATCACTGACTTTATATTCTCCGCATCGAGATTATATCACTGACTATATATTATATTACTGACTATATATTATATCACTGACTATATATTCTCCGCATCGAGGTTATATCACTGACTATGTATTCTCTGCATCGAGATTATACCACTGACTATATATTATATTACTGACTATATATTGTATCACTGAATATATATTCTCTATCGAGATTATATCACTGACAATATATTCTCGCATCGAGATTATATGACTGACTAAATATTATATCACTGACTATATATTCTACGCATCGAGATTATATCACTGACTATATATTTTATCACTGACTATATATTCTCCGCATCGAGATTATATCACTGACTATATATTATATCATTGACTATATATTCTCCCCATCAAGATTATATCACTGACTATATATTCTCCGCATAGATATTGTATCACTGACTATATATTCTCTGCATCTAGATTATATCACTGACTATATATTCTCTGCATCGAGATTATTTCACTGACTATATATTCTCCGCATCGAGATTATATCACTGACTATATATTCTCAGCATCGAGATTATATCACTGACTATATATTCTCCGCATCGAGATTATATCACTGACTATATATTCTCCGCATCGAGGTTATATCACTGACTATATATTATATTACTTACTATATCACTGACTATATATTATTATATCACTGACTATATATTATATCACTGACTATATATTCTCCGCATCGAGATTATATCACTGACTATATATTATATTACTGATTATATATTATATCACTGACTATATATTATATTACTGACTATATATTATATCACTGACTATATATTCTCCGCATCGAGGTTATATCACTGACTATATATTCTCCGCATCGAGATTATATCACTGACTATATATTATATTACTGACTATATATTATATCACTGACTATATATTACATAACTGACTATATATTATATTACTGACTATTTATTATATCACTGACTATATATTATATCACTGACTATATATTCTCCGCATCGATATTATATCACTGACTATATATTATATTACTGACTATATATTATATTACTGACTATATATTATATCACTGACTATATATTCTCCGCATCTAGGTTATATCACTGACTTTATATTCGCCGCATCGAGATTATATCACTGACTATATATTATATTACTGACTATATATTATATCACTGACTATATATTCTCCGCATCGAGGTTATATCACTGACTATGTATTCTCCGCATCGAGATTATACCACTGACTATATATTATATTACTGACTTTATATTGTATCACTGACTTTATATTCTCCGCATCGAGATTATATCACTGACTATATATTATATTACTGACTATATATTATATCACTGACTATATATTCTCCGCATCGAGATTATATGACTGACTATATATTCTCAGCATCGAGATTATAGGACTGACTATATATTATATCACTGACTATATATTCTCCGCATCGAGATTATATCACTGACTATATATTATATCACTGACTATATATTCTCCGCATCGAGATTATATCACTGACTATATATTATATCATTGACTATATTTTCTCCGCATCGAGATTATATCACTGACTATATATTCTCCGCATAGAGATTATATCACTGACTATATATTATCCGCATCGAGATTATATCACTGACTATATATTCTCTGCATCGAGATTATATCACTGACTATATATTATCCGCATCGAGATTATATCACTGACTATATATTATATTACTGACTATATATTATATCACTGACTATATATTCTCCGCATCGAGATTATATCACTGACTATATATTATATCACTGACTATATATTATATCACTGACTATATATTATCCGCATCGAGATTATATCACTGACTATATATTCTCCGCATCGCGATTATATCACTGACTATATATTCTCCGCATCGAGATTATATCACTCATTATATATTCTCCGCATCGAGACTATATAACTGACTATATATTCTCCTCATCGAGATTATATCACTAACTATATATTCTCCGCATCGAGATTATATCACTGACTATATATTCTCTGCTTCGAGATTATATCTCTGACTACATATTATATCACTGACTATATATGCTCCGCATCGAGATTATATCACTGACTACATATTCTCCGCATCGAGATTATATCACTGACTATATATTATATCACTGACTACATATTATATCACTGACTATATATTCTCTGCATCGAGATCATATCACTGACTACATATTATATCACTGACTATATATGCTCCGCATCGAGATTATATCACTGACTATATATGCTCCGCATCGAGATTATATCACTGACTATATATTCTCCGCATCGAGATTATATCACTGTCTATATATTCTCCGCATCGAGATTATATCACTGACTGTATATTCTCTGCATCGAGATTATATCAATGACTATATATTCTCCGCATCGAGATTATATCACTGACTATATATTCTCCGCATCGAGATTATATCACTGACTATATATTCTCTGCATCGAGATTATATCACTGACTATATATTCTCTGCATCGAGATTATATCACTGACTATATATTATCCGCATCGAGATTATATCACTGACTATATATTATATTACTGACTATATATTATATCACTGACTATATATTCTCCGCATCGAGATTATATCACTGACCATATATTATATCACTGACTATATATTATATCATTGACTATATATTCTCCGCATCGCGATTATATCACTGACTATATATTCTCCGCATCGAGATTATATTACTCATTATATATTCTCCGCATCGAGACTATATAACTGACTATATATTCTCCGCATCGAGATTATATCACTGACTATATATTCTCCGCATCGAGATTATATCACTGACTATATATTCTCTGCATCGAGATTATATCTCTGACTACATATTATATCACTGACTATATATGCTCCGCATCGAGATTATATCACTGACTACATATTCTCCGCATCGAGATTATATCACTGACTATATATTATATCACTGACTACATATTATATCACTGACTATATATTCTCTGCATCGAGATCATATCACTGACTACATATTATATCACTGACTATATATGCTCCGCATCGAGATTATATCACTGACTATATATGCTCCGCATCGAGATTATATCACTGACTATATATTCTCCGCATCGAGATTATATCACTGTCTATATATTCTCCGCATCGAGATTATATCACTGACTGTATATTCTCTGCATCGAGATTATATCACTGACTATATATTCTCCGCATCGAGATTATATCACTGACTATATATTCTCCGCATCGAGATTATATCACTGACTATATATTCTCTGCATCGAGATTATATCACTGACTATATATTCTCTGCATCGAGATTATTTCACTGACTACATATTATATCACTGACTATATATTCTCCGTAATCGATATTATATCACTGACTATATATGCTCCGCATCGAGATTATATCACTGACTATATATTCTCCGCATCGAGATTATATCACTGACTATATATTCTCTGCATCGAGATTATATCACTGACTATATATTCTCTGCATCGAGATTATATCACTGACTATATATTCTCCGCATCGAGATTATATCACTGACTAGATATTCTCCGCATCGAGATTATATCACTGACTATATATTCTCCGCATCGAGATTATATCACTGACTATATATTCTCCGCATCGAGATTATATCACTGACTATATATTCTCTGCATGGAGATTATATCACTGACTATATATTCTCCTCATCGAGATTATATCACTAACTACATATTCTCCGCATCGATATTATATCACTGACTATATATTATATCACTGACTATATATTATATCACTGACTATATATTATATCACTGACTATATATATATATCATATCACTGACTATATATTCTCACCAACGGACTCGTATTCGTCCATTCTGCGAATAGGTTTTTGGCTTGTCCGAAAAATTTACGACTATAGTATACGCTATTCTTAATTCTTGTCATTATAGTATTATAATTAGTTGGAAAATGTAATTGTAAATGAGGGCCATCATAACCTATTTTCTCAGTTTAAAAAAATACAACTATTTTAGTAATCAATCAACCGGTCTATGAAACCCCTTCCCGTGCACTGTTATCTCCTCCCTGATGAATGCAACTTATTATCGAGAGGCTCATCGTCTCCATGACGGTAAGTATAATGTCCGCCAATAAAACGAATAACGATGTCTCTATATAACATATATAAATTGTGTTGCAGTTGGCGCACCATACATCGCCCAGTCGATGTGCTGAATTCTCCAGTGAAACAGTTTGCGATTACAAAACGTGTACCGGGACGGACAGCTACCCGAATACGTACCAGTATGCGTACCGGTTTGAAATCGCAAACTCGCTAGTACACACTAAATCTCGAGTAGCTAAATTTGGGTGGTTAGAATATTCCAACAACTTTTATAGCATTATAAGCTACTTAAATATGCTATTTTTGCTACTTGACAAGTAGTTACAAGACGGATCGGGGATAGTTAAGCGAGGTCTATTCGTGATTGGTTCTATAACTGCACGTGACAACCTATTCAAATGGCGGCTTCCCAGTCGAGTCGAGAAAGGGCACAATTACTGTTTCTGTCAATCCAGCTAGACTAAAATTTAAAAGGCGTAAAATGTATAACTTCTGTGTGACAAGTCATGGTTATTTATAATCTTACGTACATGCAGGACATCCGGTAACGAATTTACCAATTATTGATACGACATTTAGACGTCACCAATTTCCAATTCATTCAATGATTCATTCGCAATTTATTTTTGAAATTTGAATCTGTGACAAGGAGAGGTAATATTTGCGCTCATGTCGCTTTTGTTTCTATATTGACGTATATCTATATGTTCTGTGTTCACATTGTAGCCTACTGGTAACTGTAATCATATAAACATAATTCCACTAGTTCATTAAGTAGTCAGGTCTGGCAAATGTGAGAATACAGCTACAATAGCTGTATTCAGCTAACCTAACTGTATTCAGCTATATATTATACTCTCAAAGCGGCTGTTTTTCGATAATAAACTAGAAGCGCTAATTTGCGCATCAAAATTAGGCTACCCTATTCTCCGGTCACCCTCAACCAAATCAAAATCGTCGCTTGTGTTCTGACAAAGTGTTGCCTTTTGTCGGCACGACGATGGTGATTATGTGTGAAAACTTACTATGGCGTCGATGTCGGTCATAACGGTTAATAACTCTCTTAAAAGTATGCAATGCGGAATACCTTGAAAAATACAATATTTATCACCGAAGATGGAACATCTTAATCATTCCCGGAAGTATCAATATGTCGATGCTGGTAAAACTCAGTTTGGTTGGTGCGTTAAAACAGGTAAAAAGGGGAACATCTCTAGCCAGAGTTTAACCGAGCGAGTTCCACTCACTGCTTGAGCTGATTCTCTCCAAAAATACGGAAACGCATACATGTATGTCGAATCGCGAAAATACAAATACCAATGTTATGTTTAGTAAGTTTTCACACATTATATATTTTCCCGCCAAAACAGATTGAATAGTTCTGACTCGCTAACGACCAGGACTTCATGTTTGAAATACTTCAGAAATTATATAAGTCGCATTTTCATTTCAGTTGTCCCTATGTTGTGCCATACATTTGCAATATGCCGCACAATATCTGTATATATACCGTTATGAATAGTTACCAGTATCGCTCACAAACCGCTAGTGGTATGTAATTCTAAATGCTCGATATAGGTACACCATTCTAACGCCCCCTACCGGTTTAGCATCGGGAAGAAGTAAACGAGTGTTTGGGATGAATTTGATCTTTATTTTATAAGTTAGTTAATGAATGCATTTGCAGAAAATAGTCCCCAGAATATTTACTGACATCGACCACCGTAGTAAGTTTTCACACAAAATCAGAATTGCCGTGTCGACAAAAGGCAACACTTTGTCAGAACACAAGGGGATCTACTAAAAGACGGGACGGGACGATTTTCCGGGACGGGACGGAACGATTTGTCTAAAAGACGGGACGGGACGGAACGAATATTTAAAAGTAATTTTATTCGGAAATGAAAGAATGTAGAGGCACAAACATGGTCTCAACTTGTTTATTGGTATCTACTCTATACGAATGTGATGTTTTCCCGATAAAATTGAGCGTATGCTGAACGGTGGGCGTTCGAATAACGAAGCGTCGAAATTAGGGAAATTTATCACTTCTGGGACGATAATCTACAGACTAAAAGTCATATTTCGATTACATTTTCATGTTTGGGTGACGGATTATTGCAGATAATGTTTGTCTAATATATACTAAATAGTAAAATAAAAGTTTGCACTTGTTTTCTGCTGATACAAGTAGTGTTTTTATCGACGGGACGATGACACCTCCATTCTTGACAAATCTGCATTCCGCCGAACGAAAATCTTCGAAAATCTTAACAGAAAAACTCGAATTTCGTTCACATTTTCATGTTTGGGTGACGGATTTTTGGAGAAAATGTTAGTCTAATATATACTAAATAGTAAAATAGAAGTTTGAACTTGTTTTCTGATGGTAAAAGTTGTGTTTTTATCCACGGGACGATGACACCTCCATTCTTGAAAAATCTCCATTCCGCCGAACGAAAATCGTCGAAAATCTTAACAGAAAAACTCCCATTTCGTTCACATTTTCATGTTTGGGTGACGGATTTTTGCAGAAAATGTTAGTCTAATATATACTAAATAGTAAAATAGAAGTTTGAACTTGTTTTCTGATGGTAAAAGTAGTGTTTTTATCGACGGGACGATGACATCCGCATTCTTGAAAAATCTGCATTCCGCCGAACGAAAATCTTAGAAAATCTTAACAGAAAAACTAGCATTATGTTCACATTTTCATGTTTGGGTGACGGATTTTTGCAGAAAATGTTAGTCTAATATATACTAAATAGTAAAATAGAAGTTTGAACTTGTTTTCTGATGGTAAAAGTAGTGTTTTTATCGACGGGACGATGACATCCGCATTCTTGAAAAATCTCCATTCCGCCGAACGAAAATCTTCGAAAATCTTAACAGAAAAACTAGCATTAATGTTCACATTTTCATGTTTGGGTGACGGATTTTTGCAGAAAATGTTAGTCTAATATATACTAAATAGTAAAATAGAAGTTTGAACTTGTTTTCTGATGGTAAAAGTAGTGTTTTTATCGACGGGACGATGACATCTGCATTCTTGAAAAATCTGCATTCCGCCGAACGAAAATCTTCGAAACTCTTAACAGAAAAACTCGAATTTCGTTCACATTTTCATGTTTGGGTGACGGATTTTTGCAGAAAATGTTAGTCTAATATATACTAAATAGTAAAATAGAAGTTTGAACTTGTTTTCTGATGGTAAAAGTTGTGTTTTTATCCACGGGACGATGACACCTCCATTCTTGAAAAATCTCCATTCCGCCGAACGAAAATCGTCGAAAATCTTAACAGAAAAACTCCCATTTCGTTCACATTTTCATGTTTGGGTGACGGATTTTTGCAGAAAATGTTAGTCTAATATATATTAAATAGTAAAATAGAAGTTTGAACTTGTTTTCTGATGGTAAAAGTAGTGTTTTTATCGACGGGACGATGACATCCGCATTCTTGAAAAATCTGCATTCCGCCGAACGAAAATCTTCGAAAATCTTAACAGAAAAACTAGCATTATGTTCACATTTTCATGTTTGGGTGACGGATTTTTGCAGAAAATGTTAGTCTAATATATACTAAATAGTAAAATAGAAGTTTGAACTTGTTTTCTGATGGTAAAAGTAGTGTTTTTATCGACGGGACGATGACATCCGCATTCTTGAAAAATCTGCATTCCGCCGAACGAAAATCTTCGAAAATCTTAACAGAAAAACTAGCATTATGTTCACATTATCATGTTTGGGTGACGGATTTTTGCAGAAAATGTTAGTCTAATATATACTAAATAGTAAAATAGAAGTTTGAACTTGTTTTCTGATGGTAAAAGTTGTGTTTTTATCGACGGGACGATGACATCCGCATTCTTGAAAAATCTGCATTTCGCCGAACGAAAATCTTCGAAAATCTTAACAGAAAAACTAGCATTATGTTCACATTTTCATGTTTGGGTGACGGAATTTTGCAGAAAATGCTAGTCTAATATATACTAAATAGTAAAATAGAAGTTTGAACTTGTTTTCTGATGGTAAAAGTAGTGTTTTTATCGACGGGACGATGACATCATGGCCGCCGTTTTTCAGACCAGACCTTGACCAGTTTTATGCAAATTAACGCGGGAAAATCTTGTAAAATGTATACAAATGTATATATTTTCGTGAAGCTAGGACATAATGACACTTTTTTGGGCCAAAATTGAAACTCACTATCTATGATGGCCGCCAAAATGGCCGCCGGAAGTTGAAAATATGACATTTTTTCACAAATATCTTCTAGATCAATTCATGCTGTTTGGAACTGGTTGAGTAATACGACTTTATTTAGTGTTTTGTATATTAACTGATCATTGGAGAAATTAAATGTGCAACTATTGGGGTCCTAACCCCTTCTGATCCATCAAAAATTCGATTTTACAGAACGCGGTACAACATTTTACAAAAAATCACAATTGGGATTCTAGTCATATTTCAACAAGAAATGAAAAGAACATTGTAATGTAAGTGAGGCATATGATTACCAATGAATATTCCAACTCTCTGGAACCAAAAATCCTACCTTGGCTCAAAATGGCTGCGAAAATGGCCGCCAAAATGTGGAAAATGGTAAATATTGCCCCAGGGTGTCCTGCAATCGCTTAGAAGTTGTGGTTGATGTATACAATTGGCTGATCTGTATTCTATACATTGCATACTAACATGTCTAATGCACCATGAATCATTTTTACTATTGTCACCACTGACATCACCAGAAATATGGGATTTTTCTGTCACAAACTTGACAAAAATATTGGCAAAAATTAACTTTTCAGGGTTCGACCATTTGTTCAAGTAAAATGCAACTATCTTTGGTATCAAATGTGTTTATTGTTTTGGTCTATCTTAAGTGTGTCACACTGTGGTGTTTAAAGACTAAAATGCTCAAGATGGCTTCCAAAATGGCAACCAAATTTGTAAAAAGTTAAAAGTTAACATACCCCGAACATTATTCTCTGTGTTATCCAAAAAAGATAGCAAATTGTGACTCTCTTGGTTATTTTACGTATTAGTTAATTAACTGACGAATACGTTCTATTATATTTGTTCCAGTTCCGTATGGGGCATGACAAATTCATTTTAAAGTTGCAGTATGGAATTTTGCAAGGAATCTCTTTTGTGATTCTGGCCATATTATTGAAAAGAAATGGGCAGAACTTTGAGACGGAACTGAGATGAACCATCATGACATGTGGGTATTCAGGCCCACTATGATACAAATTTGTCAACTGGATACAGAGTGGAAGCCAAGATGGCAGCCATGGAGTTACTCTATGACCAAGATGAGGATAATAGGTAAACAGGGAGTTATTGTATGGTCATGAATGATGTGTGGGTATATAGGGAGTCCCCTATTGGTGACGGCGGGACATATATTTATATATGTTGTGGATGTGTTATCATTGGTAGTGTATGGGGAGTAGATGTATGATCATGGATGACGTGTATATAACTTATGAGTGGCAAGTATAGAACTTATGAGTGGTCGTATGTGCGGGTATTGGTATATCTGGAAGGGTTCACCATTGGTATTGTGCATATGCATACCTGGATTAACTCTATGGTCATGTGTATGGCGAATAGGTATACATGTAGTGGCTGTATGGTCCATGGTGAGGTGAAGATGTATACAATGAGTGACTGTATGATCGTGATTGTAGTGAATATGTATACATAGAGTGACTTTTTGGTCATGCGTCGGGTGTAGGTGTATACCTGGTGTTCATGCATGGTGACTCGTGGCTGTATCGTCATTTGTGGTATGTACGGGTATAACCAAGTATGGCTGCATGATCAGGTGTACGTATAAAGTGGGTTACTATGTTGTCATTTGTGTGGTGTTTATGTACATATGGAGTGACTTGGGTAATGGGTGGGTTGTACATGTGTATCTTGGGTGGCTATTGCTTTCTACAATAAAGGGTATTTTAATCAATAAAGAGGTCATGTCAGAGAGTTCTCCATCTTGATGATGTTTATGTAGATGGGGGGCGTTAAGCGTGGAAAGCGATAGCCACCCATTAGCACACAGTCATTACATATATACATAAACACCACATACATAACAATATAGTGACCCACTGTATACATGTACACCTGACCCATGACCACGGATGACCATACAGCCATGTGTCACAATTCAGGCACACCGGGTATACTCCTAAACATGACCCATAACCATATAGTCACTCCTTGTATACCCGTTCATCTCACAATTGGCCACAAGGTCACCCCCTGTATACCTATTCCCCAAACGCATGGTCAAATAGACAATCAATATCTACATTAACACCACAACAATGGCCATAAAGTCATTCCGGTATACATATGCACCCCACCAATGGCCATTTTGCCACTCTCTTCATACCCATACCCTCACCCATGTCACCTGGTATACTCCTTCATCTTACCTATGGCCATATAGTCACACCGTGTGTACCTATTCAAAACATTCATACATGATCATGGTCAATCCTTGTATAGATATTCGCCTCAACATTGACCATGTCACTCCCTGTATCCCTATTTGTCACACCATAGCCGAATAGCCACTCAAGATACACTAATACATCCCATCCATGTCACTATAGTCACTCCATGTATGCATGTGCACCTCATCCATGGTCATATAGCCACTCGCTGTATACTCATATCCCTCGCCCATGACAATAAAGCAACACGTGTGTATACTGGTATAACCTACACATGACAATACCGCCACCACGAGTCACCAAACAGGAGCACCAGGTATACTCATATGCCTGACACATGACCATTTAGTCACCCCTGTATATATGTTCATTACATTTGTGACAATACAGTCACTACTTGTATACCTACATGGTCTCATCTCACTATTAACCACACAGTCACTACGTGTATACCTATTTGACACACATAGTCATATAACCACTCGACATACATATGCAGCTCACCCTAGACTATAGATTCATTCCAGGTATACATGTAAACCTCACTAATGGCCATTCAGCCCTTCCAGATATACAAAAAACCCGCACACACGACCACTCAAACACTCCATACTTGCATATACACCTCACACATGACAATTCAGCAATTCACTGCATAATCATACACGCCATCCATGATAATACAGCTAAGCCTTATACACCCACAAATGATAATACATCCACGAGATATATAAATATACATCCCACCATCACCACACGGGCACTCCCTGTATACCCACACCCTCGATAATGTACACCCAGCTTACTCCAGGTATTCCATGCATTTTACCATGGACAACGCACTATTTCGTTGCTCCAATGATCAGTTACTATACAAAACACAAAATAAAGTTGCATTACTCAACCAGTTCCAAACAGCATGAATTGATCTAGAAGATATTTGTGAAAAAATGTTATATTTGCAACTTCCGGTGGCCATTTTGGCGGCCATCTTGGATGGTGTGGTGAGTTTCATTTTTGACTCAAAATGTGTCATTATGTCTCAGCTTCACGAAAATATATACATTTGTATACATTTTACAAGATTTTCCCGCTATAATTTGCATAAAACTGACTTAGGGTCTGGGCTGAAAAACGGCGGCCATGATGGACGCCATCTTGTCTGGAGTCTACACGGCCACTTTATTTCTTGTTAACATTGCTTAAAAGTTGAAGGACAAAAGGAACAAAACGAGTGGGGTGAAGTTAAGTCCCAGGGGGGTGCAAGGGTACCCCTATTAGCTCCCGGACTATTGTAACTTTACCGTTTCTGCGATACTATGTCCCAATTAGGAGATACTAAGTCCTAATTAGGAGATAATTATGTCCTAATTAGGATTTATTTTTCCTACATAGATGACACCAATACGCTTCCATATAAAACAGGCTTGGTGTATGATTTTTATAATTCAACTATCCAGGTACAATGATATTGATATATTTTATTTAACATTTATCAAACAAACATATATGATATATACACAAAATGTGTTAGTGTAAACAATATTTATTTCGAATCTAATATTGTACAGGTTAATTACAGGTTAAGTACAAAATATGTTCAAGGTCTACAAAAGCTCATAACTGCCGATCTGGCCGGGGGCTATGTCCACGGGGCACAGCAAGGTATGTGGTTGCCTGTTGGTGTACAGATGCACCCCCGAGAACGACATTGGCTTCATGTATACAGCGCCCGTGTATTTGTTGGTGTTTTCCTTCTGTCGTTCTGAAAAAGATCCAATTATTGCATTAAAATTACAAGATATATGCACAATTTTAATTAAAATTATGTTATTCAGACAATTAAAGCGGTGGTGCGTTTATTTTCATGTAATATAAATTCGATTGAATTTATAATTTGTTTTATCAAAATCTTGGCATTTCATTGATTGACTAACGCTTGACGTAATGGGGCCACACCTTCACTTCTGAAAGTGAATGGTATGATCTCCATTTGAAGACTCGATTACGATTATTTTTTTCTATTTGATCCTATTTATTTCACCGATTTTGTTGGCGCGGAAATAAATGGACTACCGCTTTAAGGATTTTTTTTTGGACAAAAGCATGTAACTAAATAAGTTGTTTGCAATCGAAAACATGCCATATAAACAAAGTATACATATACATAAATGAGGAATTTGTCAAATTGTCGATTGTCGGGAGGTGACATGTCTTCCTGTCACAACCCTGTTCATATTGTAGAATGGTTTTGCACTTTATGTTGTTTGTTAGAATATGGCGATATCGGATAGTACTGATGCCACGTTCCCTATAGACACGGGCGTACGTGTATGATATATATACCGCTCAATAAATTGTTATAATATATTTTATATTTGTATAACAACAAGAAGGTTACGAGACCAATAAGATGGACCTCTCGAGGTATGAGTTTACATAACAAATTAACAAGTATAATGTATCTAATCAGATAGACCTCGCTTGTATGTACATGTCCCTGCTCTTGTCAACATGCCTTGTACATGTATAGATCTTAACGTATGATATTCGCTGAAGTTGAATAATTGTATATGTTTAAACATTATCTAAAAGATCTCCTTACCTCTTATTACTCTGTCAATTTGAGATCGGGGAGCGACGAGAAGATGAACGAACGTCCTCCCCATCTTCTTAACGCCTTCCAGACCAATGCTGGTAACATTGTCCCATTTTGTCAAATGTACAATTTAGTCGGTCCGTCTGGGTGTAAAGGTTGTGTAACCCATCAGAATCGGGCATACCTGAAACGAAATAGTGGGTCTTGATGAGATACGTACATCCACGATGTAACTGTACAAATAGCCGAGCGGGAACTAAATAAAAGTCAAACATTATATAATCTTATTTCATATTAAAGTAATCCTTAGTTACATTGTATTCTGCATGTCAAATATTATCCCTTGTGTACTCCACCTACTACGCAGATAAAAAAAAATGATTACGGCGACTGCACATTTCCACATTATATACCTGTCGACTGATAAATTACACGGTTTATTACATGTAACTATTGAAAAGCAGAACTTATTAAAGAAAGTTAGTATTTTTATTTTAGATCGCGTCACGGAAAATGATATTTGACTAACCGGTTTTGGCTATGTAATGTCAGTCTGTATTATATTACATAATATTTACACACTAAGTGTTGTCATCACTAAATCCAGCATTCTGATTGGTCGGCGCCCACGTGGCTAGTTGCAGTTATTTCTCGGTGAATGCGTAACGCCTCATAACACCAAGCTAATAACACCATCGATACGTCATTAGGTTTGGAAAGACGAAGGCGTAATGTTTTGGGCGCATTTGGACTCGCGCAGGATTGACTTAATACATCATCGGGTTTCAATATGAAGAGAAATTGTTCCTATTAACTTTTGGCAAGGGTGCTATTGGGTATTTTGGGCTGATCTTGTCGCGATACACTTTTCGATTTAAATATATTTACAAAAGTGGCTTCTTCGCTAAATGTATATAAATATAAGGATTAACTGTCGTGTGGACTATTTTTATGGAGATGTAACGGTGAGGTAAGTGGTCATAACTTGTATGTAAAACCCTTCGGGTTTTACACAAGTTATGTACACTTACCTCACCGTTACATCTCCATAAAAACAGTCCACATGACAGTTAATCCTTATATATATAAGAGTAGGCATTTAGGGCATTGCCGCGAGCATTTGTACAATGCGTGTAATAAGGTAATTTGTAGTGTGTATATATACTATATATGCCAATGTTTGTTATACATTATTGTATCTTATTGTTTCTGATAAATTTGCATAAGCATATGTGTGTAAATATTGTAAATGTCTGCGTGTTGCAATAATGATATATAAGCATTTTATGTTTAACAGTTAACTATATATATATATATATATATATAATTGGCTTCATGTATACATGTATATATATACCTGTACCGAATGTCCTTGCTCTGCTCGGAACACCACCCGTCGATCGTCGTTGAGTATTGTTACTCGATTTCCCGTATATCCATTTCGGACCACATCAACCAGCATATGGCAACTGACGTGTCTCCTCGCTATATTCGAAATCTTGACCGCTAGGTTGTGTCCTTCGATGCAGCCGTCAACTGCAACAAAATAAAATACTATTATATACACCGGTATATGGGACTATCGCGTACACTCAAAACATGTTGGGTTAAAAGTGACTAAACTGTTGGGTTGAATTGCCTCCGACTAAACTTTAGTCAATTCTTTAACTAAACAAATTGGGTTAAAAAAATGACCCAACTGTTGGGTTGATGTAACTGAACAAATTGGGTTAAAAAATTGACCCAACTGTTGGGTTGAAGTGCCTCCGACTAAACTTTAGTCAAAGTAACCCAATAAATTGAGTTAAAATTTGTTTAGTCAAAATTAACTAAATATTGGGTTAAATCTTAACCCAATATGTAATCCAGTGCTTGGTCATGGGGAGTAACCAAATATAGTCCAAACAAAATTCAGGTCCTCCACTGGACAATTGAGGCCACTTGACAATTGAGCAAAAAGGAAGACTTACGTGGCAGGTCTCTGTTGTGGCGCAAATTCCACAGCAATTGATCTGACATACTACACATGGATTGGCTATCACTGTAGAAATATGCCATCGTCACTATCTGGTATTTTTCGAATTGACAATAATTACAAGATCGCACGTCTATATACCTTACTTCTGTTTGTATAAGCAATTCAGAAACCTGCATGGTGCGAACGAATAACGCGCGGCTTCCGAATGGTTTCAAGAACGCTTAAGTGTTTTTACGTGAAAAGGGATGTGAACAAACCTGACCGATGGTATTCAATATGTTTTTGTAACCGGTCATTTGTTATTGATGGCTTCACGATAGTTGACGTGACTTGTCAAATCTCTTTTGCGTGAGTGTGAAATATACAGACGTGAACCGCCCTCACCTATTGTTTTAAGTATGTTGTTATAATCGGCCAGTTGTTGCTTCACTGTTATATAAACACTAATTTTCCCTATAAATGACACATTTTACTTGTAGAGCTAATTTTCCCTATAAATGACACATTTTACTTGTAGAGCTATTATTCGCCTATTACTTCTTGAGAGCAACTTAAAAAAAAGCAACTTGTGTTCTTCTCCCAACATGGTACAGCAATTAAAGTACCCACTACTGGGTAGTAGTTTTATCAAACGCTTAGCAGCTTACAACGGCCATGAGATGGGCATCGATAATGCAGAAGGGCGTTTTTATTTCAAAGGAGGCATGAGACTGCAAACCGCCATCCAGAAAAAACACTACCGACTTCCACTGGACGAGATTCTGAAATGGAGACCAGACGTCGTTTTTGTCCATATTGGGGGAAACGACATCAGCCCCGGTATGTCTGCTGATGACATCGCTACCGACATCCAGAAAATAGTCACCGAGCTTCGAGAGGTTGGCGCAACCGTGTATGTCGGTGAAATTTTGTGGAGGGGCGATACATCGAAGGTACCAGAGTTGAAATGTGAACGAAATGGGAGTTTTTCTGTTAAGATTTTCGACGATTTTCGTTCGGCGGAATGGAGATTTTTCAAGAATGGAGGTGTCATCGTCCCGTGGATAAAAACACAACTTTTACCATCAGAAAACAAGTTCAAACTTCTATTTTACTATTTAGTATATATTAGACTAACATTTTCTGCAAAAATCCGTCACCCAAACATGAAAATGTGAACGAAATGGGAGTTTTTCTGTTAAGATTTTCGACGATTTTCGTTCGGCGGAATGGAGATTTTTCAAGAATGGAGGTGTCATCGTCCCGTGGATAAAAACACAACTTTTACCATCAGAAAACAAGTTCAAACTTCTATTTTACTATTTAGTATATATTAGACTAGCATTTTCTGCAAAAATCCGTCACCCAAACATGAAAATGTGAACACAATGCTAGTTTTTCTGTTAAGATTTTCGTTCGGCGGAATGGAGATTTTTCAAGAATGCGGATGTCATCGTCCCGTCGATAAAACCACTACTTTTACCATCAGAAAACAAGTTCAAACTTCTATTTTACTATTTAGTATATATTAGACTAGCATTTTCTGCAAAAATCCGTCACCCAAACATGAAAATGTGAACATAATGCTAGTTTTTCTGTTAAGATTTTCGAAGATTTTCGTTCGGCGGAATGGAGATTTTTCAAGAATGCGGATGTCATCGTCCCGTGGATAAAAACACAACTTTTACCATCAGAAAACAAGTTCAAACTTCTATTTTACTATTTAGTATATATTAGACTAGCATTTTCTGCAAAAATCCGTCACCCAAACATGAAAATGTGAACGAAATTCGAGTTTTTCTGTTAAGATTTTCGAAGATTTTCGTTCGGCGGAATGCAGATTTTTCAAGAATGGAGGTGTCATCGTCCCGTCGATAAAAACACTACTTTTATCAGCAGAAAACAAGTTCAAACTTCTATTTTACTATTTAGTATATATTAGACTAGCATTTTCTGCAAAAATCCGTCACCCAAACATGAAAATGTGAACATAATGCTAGTTTTTCTGTTAAGATTTTCGAAGATTTTCGATCGGCGGAATGGAGATTTTTCAAGAATGCGGATGTCATCGTCCCGTCGATAAAAACACTACTTTTACCATCAGAAAACAAGTTCAAACTTCTATTTTACTATTTAGTATATATTAGACTAGCATTTTCTGCAAAAATCCGTCACCCAAACATGAAAATGTGAACATAATGCTAGTTTTTCTGTTAAGATTTTCGAAGATTTTCGTTCGGCGGAATGGAGATTTTTCAAGAATGCGGATGTCATCGTCCCGTCGATAAAAACACAACTTTTACCATCAGAAAACAAGTTAAAACTTCTATTTTACTATTTAGTATATATTAGACTAACATTTTCTGCAAAAATCCGTCACCCAAACATGAAAATGTGAACGAAATTCGAGTTTTTCTGTTAAGATTTCGGCGGAATGGAGATTTTTCAAGAATGCGGATGTCATCGTCCCGTCGATAAAAACACTACTTTTACCATCAGAAAACAAGTTCAAACTTCTATTTTACTATTTAGTATATATTAGACTAGCATTTTCTGCAAAAATCCGTCACCCAAACATGAAAATGTGAACATAATGCTAGTTTTTCTGTTAAGATTTTCGAAGATTTTCGTTCGGCGGAATGCAGATTTTTCAAGAATGGAGGTGTCATCGTCCCGTCGATAAAAACACTACTTTTATCAGCAGAAAACAAGTTCAAACTTCTATTTTACTATTTAGTATATATTAGACTAGCATTTTCTGCAAAAATCCGTCACCCAAACATGAAAATGTGAACATAATGCTAGTTATTCTGTTAAGATTTTCGACGATTTTCGTTCGGCGGAATGGAGATTTTTCAAGAATGGAGGTGTCATCGTCCCGTCGATAAAAACACAACTTTTACCATCAGAAAACAAGTTCAAACTTCTATTTTACTATTTAGTATATATTAGACTAGCATTTTCTGCAAAAATCCGTCACCCAAACATGAAAATGTGAACATAATGCTAGTTTTTCTGTTAAGATTTTCGAAGATTTTCGTTCGGCGGAATGCAGATTTTTCAAGAATGCGGATGTCATCGTCCCGTGGATAAAAACACAACTTTTACCATCAGAAAACAAGTTCAAACTTCTATTTTACTATTTAGTATATATTAGACTAGCATTTTCTGCAAAAATCCGTCACCCAAACATGAAAATGTGAACGAAATTCGAGTTTTTCTGTTAAGATTTTCGAAGATTTTCGTTCGGCGGAATGCAGATTTTTCAAGAATGGAGGTGTCATCGTCCCGTCGATAAAAACACTACTTTTATCAGCAGAAAACAAGTTCAAACTTCTATTTTACTATTTAGTATATATTAGACTAGCATTTTCTGCAAAAATCCGTCACCCAAACATGAAAATGTGAACGAAATTCGAGTTTTTCTGTTAAGATTTTCGAAGATTTTCGTTCGGCGGAATGCAGATTTTTCAAGAATGGAGGTGTCATCGTCCCGTCGATAAAAACACTACTTTTATCAGCAGAAAACAAGTTCAAACTTCTATTTTACTATTTAGTATATATTAGACTAGCATTTTCTGCAAAAATCCGTCACCCAAACATGAAAATGTGAACATAATGCTAGTTTTTCTGTTAAGATTTTCGAAGATTTTCGTTCGGCGGAATGGAGATTTTTCAAGAATGCGGATGTCATCGTCCCGTGGATAAAAACACAACTTTTACCATCAGAAAACAAGTTCAAACTTCTATTTTACTATTTAGTATATATTAGACTAGCATTTTCTGCAAAAATCCGTCACCCAAACATGAAAATGTGAACGAAATTCGAGTTTTTCTGTTAAGATTTTCGAAGATTTTCGTTCGGCGGAATGCAGATTTTTCAAGAATGGAGGTGTCATCGTCCCGTCGATAAAAACACTACTTTTATCAGCAGAAAACAAGTTCAAACTTCTATTTTACTATTTAGTATATATTAGTCTAGCATTTTCTGCAAAAATCCGTCACCCAAACATGAAAATGTGAACATAATGCTAGTTTTTCTGTTAAGATTTTCGAAGATTTTCGTTCGGCGGAATGGAGATTTTTCAAGAATGCGGATGTCATCGTCCCGTCGATAAAAACACTACTTTTACCATCAGAAAACAAGTTCAAACTTCTATTTTACTATTTAGTATATATTAGACTAGCATTTTCTGCAAAAATCCGTCACCCAAACATGAAAATGTGAACATAATGCTAGTTTTTCTGTTAAGATTTTCGAAGATTTTCGTTCGGCGGAATGGAGATTTTTCAAGAATGCGGATGTCATCGTCCCGTCGATAAAAACACTACTTTTACCATCAGAAAACAAGTTCAAACTTCTATTTTACTATTTAGTATATATTAGACTAACATTTTCTGCAAAAATCCGTCACCCAAACATGAAAATGTGAACATAATGCTAGTTTTTCTGTTAAGATTTTCGAAGATTTTCGTTCGGCGGAATGCAGATTTTTCAAGAATGCGGATGTCATCGTCCCGTCGATAAAAACACTACTTTTACCATCAGAAAACAAGTTCAAACTTCTATTTTACTATTTAGTATATATTAGACTAACATTTTCTGCAAAAATCCGTCACCCAAACATGAAAATGTGAACGAAATGGGATTTTTTCTGTTAAGATTTTCGACGATTTTCGTTCGGCGGAATGGAGATTTTTCAAGAATGGAGGTGTCATCGTCCCGTGGATAAAAACACAACTTTTACCATCAGAAAACAAGTTCAAACTTCTATTTTACTATTTAGTATATATTAGACTAACATTTTCTGCAAAAATCCGTCACCCAAACATGAAAATGTGAACATAATGCTAGTTTTTCTGTTAAGATTTTCGTTCGGCGGAATGCAGATTTTTCAAGAATGCGGATGTCATCGTCCCGTGGATAAAAACACAACTTTTACCATCAGAAAACAAGTTCAAACTTCTATTTTACTATTTAGTATATATTAGACTAGCATTTTCTGCAAAAATCCGTCACCCAAACATGAAAATGTGAACGAAATTCGAGTTTTTCTGTTAAGATTTTCGAAGATTTTCGTTCGGCGGAATGCAGATTTTTCAAGAATGGAGGTGTCATCGTCCCGTCGATAAAAACACTACTTTTATCAGCAGAAAACAAGTTCAAACTTCTATTTTACTATTTAGTATATATTAGACTAGCATTTTCTGCAAAAATCCGTCACCCAAACATGAAAATGTGAACATAATGCTAGTTTTTCTGTTAAGATTTTCGAAGATTTTCGTTCGGCGGAATGGAGATTTTTCAAGAATGCGGATGTCATCGTCCCGTGGATAAAAACACAACTTTTACCATCAGAAAACAAGTTCAAACTTCTATTTTACTATTTAGTATATATTAGACTAGCATTTTCTGCAAAAATCCGTCACCCAAACATGAAAATGTGAACGAAATTCGAGTTTTTCTGTTAAGATTTTCGAAGATTTTCGTTCGGCGGAATGCAGATTTTTCAAGAATGGAGGTGTCATCGTCCCGTCGATAAAAACACTACTTTTATCAGCAGAAAACAAGTTCAAACTTCTATTTTACTATTTAGTATATATTAGACTAACATTTTCTGCAAAAATCCGTCACCCAAACATGAAAATGTGAACATAATGCTAGTTTTTCTGTTAAGATTTTCGAAGATTTTCGTTCGGCGGAATGGAGATTTTTCAAGAATGCGGATGTCATTGTCCCGTCGATAAAAACACTACTTTTACCATCAGAAAACAAGTTCAAACTTCTATTTTACTATTTAGTATATATTAGACTAGCATTTTCTGCAAAAATCCGTCACCCAAACATGAAAATGTGAACATAATGCTAGTTTTTCTGTTAAGATTTTCGAAGATTTTCGTTCGGCGGAATGGAGATTTTTCAAGAATGCGGATGTCATCGTCCCGTCGATAAAAACACTACTTTTACCATCAGAAAACAAGTTCAAACTTCTATTTTACTATTTAGTATATATTAGACTAACATTTTCTGCAAAAATCCGTCACCCAAACATGAAAATGTGAACATAATGCTAGTTTTTCTGTTAAGATTTTCGAAGGTTTTCGTTCGGCGGAATGGAGATTTTTCAAGAATGCGGATGTCATCGTCCCGTCGATAAAAACACTACTTTTACCATCAGAAAACAAGTTCAAACTTCTATTTTACTATTTAGTATATATTAGACTAACATTTTCTGCAAAAATCCGTCACCCAAACATGAAAATGTGAACGAAATGGGAGTTTTTCTGTTAAGATTTTCGACGATTTTCGTTCGGCGGAATGGAGATTTTTCAAGAATGGAGGTGTCATCGTCCCGTGGATAAAAACACAACTTTTACCATCAGAAAACAAGTTCAAACTTCTATTTTACTATTTAGTATATATTAGACTAACATTTTCTGCAAAAATCCGTCACCCAAACATGAAAATGTGAACATAATGCTAGTTTTTCTGTTAAGATTTTCGTTCGGCGGAATGCAGATTTTTCAAGAATGCGGATGTCATCGTCCCGTGGATAAAAACACAACTTTTACCATCAGAAAACAAGTTCAAACTTCTATTTTACTATTTAGTATATATTAGACTAGCATTTTCTGCAAAAATCCGTCACCCAAACATGAAAATGTGAACGAAATTCGAGTTTTTCTGTTAAGATTTTCGAAGATTTTCGTTCGGCGGAATGCAGATTTTTCAAGAATGGAGGTGTCATCGTCCCGTCGATAAAAACACTACTTTTATCAGCAGAAAACAAGTTCAAACTTCTATTTTACTATTTAGTATATATTAGACTAGCATTTTCTGCAAAAATCCGTCACCCAAACATGAAAATGTGAACGAAATTCGAGTTTTTCTGTTAAGATTTTCGAAGATTTTCGTTCGGCGGAATGCAGATTTTTCAAGAATGGAGGTGTCATCGTCCCGTCGATAAAAACACTACTTTTATCAGCAGAAAACAAGTTCAAACTTCTATTTTACTATTTAGTATATATTAGACTAGCATTTTCTGCAAAAATCCGTCACCCAAACATGAAAATGTGAACGAAATTCGAGTTTTTCTGTTAAGATTTTCGAAGATTTTCGTTCGGCGGAATGCAGATTTTTCAAGAATGGAGGTGTCATCGTCCCGTCGATAAAAACACTACTTTTATCAGCAGAAAACAAGTTCAAACTTCTATTTTACTATTTAGTATATATTAGACTAGCATTTTCTGCAAAAATCCGTCACCCAAACATGAAAATGTGAACATAATACTAGTTTTTCTGTTAAGATTTTCGAAGATTTTCGTTCGGCGGAATGGAGATTTTTCAAGAATGCGGATGTCATCGTCCCGTCGATAAAAACACTACTTTTACCATCAGAAAACAAGTTCAAACTTCTATTTTACTATTTAGTATATATTAGACTAACATTTTCTGCAAAAATCCGTCACCCAAACATGAAAATGTGAACGAAATGGGAGTTTTTCTGTTAAGATTTTCGACGATTTTCGTTCGGCGGAATGGAGATTTTTCAAGAATGGAGGTGTCATCGTCCCGTGGATAAAAACACAACTTTTACCATCAGAAAACAAGTTCAAACTTCTATTTTACTATTTAGTATATATTAGACTAACATTTTCTGCAAAAATCCGTCACCCAAACATGAAAATGTGAACGAAATTCGAGTTTTTCTGTTAAGATTTTCGAAGATTTTCGTTCGGCGGAATGCAGATTTTTCAAGAATGGAGGTGTCATCGTCCCGTCGATAAAAACACTACTTGTATCAGCAGAAAACAAGTGCAAACTTTTATTTTACTATTTAGTATATATTAGACAAACATTTTCTGCAATAATCCGTCACCCAAACATGAAAATGTAAACGAAATATGACTTTTAGTCTGTAGATTATCGTCCCAGAAGTGATAAATTTCCCTAATTTCGACGCTTCGTTATTCGAACGCCCACCGTTCAGCATATGCTCAATTTTATCGGGAAAACATCACATTCGTATAGAGTAGATACCAATAAACAAGTTGAGACCATGTTTGTGCCTCTACATTCTTTCATTTCCGAATAAAATGACTTTTAAATATTCGTTCCGTCCCGTCCCGTCTTTTAGACAAATCGTTCCGTCCCGTCCCGGAAAATCGTCCCGTCCCGTCTTTTAGTAGATCCCAACACAAGCGACGATTTTGATTTGGTTGAGGGTGACCGGAGAATATGGTAGCCTAATTTTGATGCACAGCCGCTTTGAGAGTATAATTTATAGCTGAATACATCTAGGTTAGCTGAATACAGCTATTGTAGCTGTATTCTCACATTTGCCAGACCTGGTAGTTGTATAAAAAATCCGCGACAATAGGTGAAATCAGATATAGGGCCTACTGATTCCAGTCTGTATAATATTTATGTCCCAATGTTTCCCAAAATCATGCCAAATGGCCTCACCAGGCCAGATAGCATCCCTATGTTGATCCAATGTAAAGACTAAAGTAAACGGTTGTCTCAAATTTTGTTTCAACGTTGAATTTGAAATAACGTTGGAGATTGGTCCAGTTTGCTCGTTGAAGTGAACATAGAAATATTAGAATATACATTTGAGACAACATTGAAAAACTAACTTTGAACATTGGAATAATATTGGGAAGCTAACGTTGAATTTTTTGACATTCGTTCAACGTTAAAATAATATTGGAATAAAAAAAGTATTTTTTTTGTTATGTTCGCTCGATATGATCAACAACATTGAATTGAAAATGGGATAATTTTGGAAAACTAATGTTGAATATTGGGACGATCACTCGATTTTGAAATAGCATTGGAATCCTAATGTTGATTTTGTTTTATGTTCGCTCAGCGTTGAAATAACGCTGGAAGCCTAATGTTTAATTTCTGGACATTAATTTAGCGTTGAATCGACATTGGGATTACGTTTGAAAGCTAATGTTCACTTTTGTCAAGTTTTGTGATGTTCGATCAACATTGAAATAATGTTAGAAATCTAACAGTTTAAATTTGGACAATCGTTCAACAATGAATCAATGTTGAAATAAAGTTGGAAACCTAATGTTGAATATCGAGATGTTATCTAATGTTGAATTAAAGGTACTCAATCCGATTCGACGGTCCCCATATCATCAGATTCCAACAACAACACCATTTTTTTAAATGCCATTTCAGTTATCAGAAAAGATTAATTGCCCAAAACAATGCTTTAGAACCACAGTCAACTATAAAATTGCCCAAAACCTGTTATTTATCAAAGTTTTTTTCAACAAAATTTTATTGGTTGTCAAATATCTGACACAAAAAGCCACTCGATTCAGCCCTCTAAATTCAGATTGTTTGGCTTCGGCAATCCGCTACGGCAACAGTATGCCGTGCCCCAGTTTGCTTCAGCAAATTGCTTCGGCATTGCTGATTGCCGTAGCCAATTATGAAGGCTGTTCGATTTGAGAGTTATCGATCTTCATCCGCTATCTTGTCAGATAAGTTCTTCTCGCTGACAGTTTACTGGGCCACTTATAATTAAAATACTAGATTTAAAATATCGATATCTGATTACTCCTACTGTACCTTGATGGGTGGGTTCCTCGACTCAAGTTAAATATTTTGTACCCCCGAAGCCAATGATATTGTAATTCGTGAGCGTTAATTCGGATTGAGTACCTTTAATGTGGGAAACCTAACACTGAATGTTGATACATGCTGTACGTTGAATCTAAGTTGAAATATCAATTATCATGCCCTGACCGAGACGTTGCATGCAATTTTTTTATATGCACGATTTACTTTGCATTATACACAAAACTATAGTCCATTGTAATTGTTATAAACCACTATCTGGTAGTTTGATGAAACTTTTAATTTCCGATTCGATTCCTTTATTTAGGAACCACCGGCGGTCCATCATACATTCCTACTTTTATATTGTTTGTATATATTTGGCTATTCATAACACTGAAATTAATCGCTATGTTCATTCTAATGAACTCACAAATATTATAACCATAACATTGCTGAGAACTGTGATGCTAATGGTATTCAATACATTGTGCTCATTATACCCCCCTGCAACAATGTTGGGGTGGTATAGTGAAATCAGCTCGTCCATCGTTCGTGTGTGGACACAAATTTGTCCGGAGTTTTTTTCAGACAGTCGTTTTTTTTATCAATTTCCGTGAAACTTGGCAGAGACATCAACCACCATGGGAACCTGAGCACCTGCGATTATGGCGTCTGTCAGACTTTTTTGGTGGAGTTATCTCCCTTTTTCGACTTTAAACATATGGGGTACCGTTTGTGAGTCGTGTGGTCAAAAATTGCACAACATTCTCAATCTGTCAATTAAGCCATGTTCCGAATTCTGTTGCATGAGATTATCTAAATTGTATCCTCAGACTATCACCCCATGCCATCACTATTATAAGGCACCATCACTATAATTTTTTTTTAGGTAAAATACCACCTATCTATGATTTCAGTTGTTTTTTATTTCTCTGTTGGCCAGAGGCGGACTGGCCGATCGGGAGGCCGGAAAAATTCTGATTCCACGTGATTTTCTATCAAGCGAGAATCCGAGGGTTTTTTTTACGGTTTGGGGGGGGGTATATCATATGTGGTTGGGCCGCCCAACCACAACTTGGGCCGCAAATGAAACCGACGTGGGCCGCCACATGTGTTGTTTAACCAGCCGTGTATCCAATAAGATGGTACTCTTCTCACATAAATTCATGAGGGCAGAGGCGGACTGCATGGCCGATCGGGAGACCGGGAAAATTCCGGACATGGGCCGCCACATGTGTTGTTTAACCAGCCGAATTGGCTAATCGTAATTTTGACATTAAATGAACTTGTCGGCATCATATAACACCACGTAAAGACCCCATTAATCTCGAGATTTTAACAGTAACTCCCAGCTGTAAATCCCCAAAAAATTCTTACGCACCCCTTCCCCAATTGAAATTTACAAGAAAATAGGAATGCTTCAGTTGATGCCAGTCTAGTTTATCGGATTCGAGATTTTCTTGTATAGTTTTCAAAATGTTCTCACCCCGGGCCGAACAACCATGAACATCCCGGTGTGTCCTGGTCTCTTGTCCGTAGCCGTGTGCATTTGTCTGGAGTTAGACCGCTAGATGTTAGATTTTATGCAATTTTTCAGGTAAAAATATCTGAATGGTCTCATACCGGGAATATATAGAACCATGGTTTATGAATATATATGATATTAGACCAGAGGTGCAAATGGAATTATGCAAAAACATGTATTTGGTCTGCATCTGATTCAAGGGGGGATTTAACTCTCAACCACCCACCCTACCTGTATGTATGCTGTTTGATACTGGTATAATAATATATACTAGTAGATTCCTATTGATTTCTAAGCTGCCTGGGTGGAGGCAATGAGGCTGTAGATTTGATTTTTCAACCAGTAACAGTCCACATTTTCCTACTTCGGGTTAAACTGTTCGACCGAAATCGCCACAAATGTTAACAGGTCTATTTTGCTGATATTCAGTATGAAGGGTTCTTTGGTGTCTGGTATTGAAATTTATTCAGATGTGGTCACCAGGTTAAATAGGGTGGGACCAGGGACATAACTGTATGTCTCTATAGTCATTCTTAAATTGTCTTCTCAAGAGAGGTTGGACTATTTAGCTTACATATAGTATGGATGATCCTTTAGTGACTGATATTCAGATTTGTTAACATCAGGTCAACCTGTTAAGAAATGACGGGGGCTATGGGGAGTTAACAATTTTGTGTTTAAAAAATCATTGAAATACCAAATTCATTAAAACATCTTCCTTGGAACTACCTAACTGATTAATCTGACATACATGTATGGTGTTTTGGGTCCATGGATAAATGGGCTTCAAACATGTCTAAATGGTTTTATAAAAAGGTGCTTGTGAGATTGGAAATTTCCAAAAATTGAGAAAGTTTGAGATGTCGGTTGTGAAATTCCAACCCAAGACTTGGGAGTCTGGTGCCCGGTCGGGAGGGGACTTGTTGAGCTGGAGGAGGGGGGTGATCAGTAGTGAACAGTGGGCAATTTCATGGTGGATATTCACCTTGAAATTACCCACTGTACACTACTGAAGCCTCTTTATGCTTATGAAAAGTTCTGACTATTGTGGTCTCCAGAGTCCCAGTCTTTGCAGTCTGGTGAGCGACCCCACAGTCTTTGACTGTCTTGTTGGTTAACCCATTGCTTGTTCACACCGGATAAAATTGTTAACCAAATGTTTTATATGCCAGTTGCAGCCCTCTTAATTCAGATTGTTTGGCTTCGGCAATCTGCTACAGCAATAGTATGCCGTGGCCCAGTTTGCTTCAGCAAAATGCTTCGGCAATGCTGATTGCCGTAGCCAATTATGAAGGCTGCAGTTGTATTATGTTATTTGTCTGTCAGTCCATTTGTTCATCCATGCTAACATTTGGCAACTATGGGGTAATTATGGTATTTTGTCCAGCCCGTCATGGTTTTTTTATTTTTAAACTTAGCTCTACTAGGGCCCTGCGAATCTGAGTTTACAGTCAAATCAAATTTTGAATTCAATTGGGGATGAGGTTCGCGAATCAAATCTCAATTCGAATATATACAGCTACATGTATGCGCAAAATAATTGACCCCTTTAACGTGGATGTAGGCCGGTAGTTACCGTTTGTACCACCAGTAAACCACAATCAAGTGGTATTACGTCGAATAATAGCGACTGACATGTGGTGTCCATCGGTAGTCTTACCACGGTAATGATTTTTAACTGCGATAACCCAGTAAATAAATGCCAAATACATTTTTTGTGACTGCAATAACGGTAAATTCAATCTAGAAATTTTTAAACTCATCCACATTTGACCTACTAGTATGCCATGTTCAATCGCAAAGTATTTAGTTCACAAATACCATATCAGGGTATCTTTATTTTCATGTTAACTAAACACCTAGTAATTCAGTACATGTACATTGTTTATTCAGCATAAATGTATATGTATGAGGTTGGTCACTGCAACATTGCAATTGCATCAACAGTGCAGCTACGATTGTCCGTGTCTTTGAATATGTCAGTGGCTTGAAAGACATCTGACATTCAATTTGGCAGGTGTAGAAAAGTCATACCCACTCGCTTTTTGAAGCCTATTTTTCTGAGTTGTATTGCTATCTGTTGTTAGGAGTATACCACCATGTGTGGCCAGGCTATAATCACAGAATAAAGGGTGCAGGTCTTATATTTCGGCGAGAATCCAATTCTAGATTCTCGTAAATATTCTCGCAAATTACCCTGGATTCTCATGAAAAAGTATGTATAGATTCTCACAAAATCAGATGAAATATATGCCCTGGGGTGATTGTGTTAAATTTGACACATACTAGTACCAGTACCTGTCCATTCTGTTTTTATTGATTTAAATGCCCGCAGCCTTATGAAACAAAAAGTTCTGGCCATAGAGGTGGCCTTGTATGCCAGAGACTGGTCTTGTCAGCCAGAGAGGCAGCACATCGAATAGTAGGTGTACTACCATGTGGAATTAGCTCAGTTAAATTAACCCATAAATACCAAATGTTGGTTCATCCGTCCATATGTTCGCTTTTGGTTGATAACATTAGATAGTCTCAACTGAAGGGAATGAAATTTGGTATGTGGGTTGTGTCCACAAATTTTAACGCAGGTAAGTCCCTTTTTGTTCAAATTCGCAATAAATTTTCATCTCTCTAGCCCAAAAATACAAGTCAAGTTTAAATATTTGGGTTTTGACCACCAATTTTCACCAGGGATATGCCATCTGTTGGAATTGCCACGACCAAGTCTAAATCGCCTGAGATAACTTGAGCAACACTTTTGAAAAAATGTTCAACTATCACATAACATTGCACAGTGAGTTTATGTGGTCAGCCATTCAAAATGTATCCACATGGCACAAATTACTAATTAGCCCCTTCTAGATTTCAGTCAATGCTCAAAGGGGCTCGAGAAACAAATGATGAATAAATTTGCCAATAATATAAAAGTCCATATAACCATTAGTACATCTCATATAAAAGTAATAATACCCTGTATCTCCTACGATATGTGCCCGATTGGGTTAACATTTTGAACATACATGTATGTGGTAAATCCAGTACATGGCGTGAGTAAATTATCCAATTTGATTTTCTAACTTTCTTCTAAATGTCGCTTCATTTGAATTTTTGCCATTATCAAAAACAAGTCTGGAAAATGTTTGTCATTGCTCCCTATGGGAGACTCGCATATATAAGATAATGCATTGGCACAGGGTTTTTTGTAAAATTTCAAGAAGCTCCATTCATGGAAGGGTTGTACAGTAAAGTAATTGAGACAATTTCGTTTTTTGATGATCGGTTGTCCGTATCATTTCTACAACAAAATTATCACCTTATATTTACTTGGCTACACAATTTTAATGTGTGATCGCCACAGAACATATATATATGTCCATATTTTGCTGTGGGTGTAGAGTATTCTCGGATAGAATAAATATACCCAAAGCAAAAACTAAGCGAGGGCACCTAATGGTTGAGTCTGGGATATTTGGCACTTAGAACGTGGCTAGATGGTTTGGTGGGGAGGGTCGACATCTTGGTACTTCCAACTGAAGCCCCCCCCCCCCCCCAACCCCTTGAACGACACAAACTAAGTTTGCGTAATTCAATTTGCAAAACCCCATGGGGCTTGATTTTTCTGAACTTTTCCATTACATACTACTACAGTAATGCCCTAATTAATGGACTCCATAACCACAGCAGGATTTAGTCGGAAATATGGCTTGTTGTCATTCATTGGAAAGCTCTCGGAGAGCTTTCTGGTGAATGGCAACAAGCCACATTTCCGACTAAATCCTGAAAGTTACCAATAATTCTGCTGTGGTTACGGAGTCGATTAATTAGGGCATTACTGTAAATGGTAGCATATTCTAAATGGATCAGTAGTCTTGTGGCCACTATCCATGCAGGGGATGAAAAGGATGGTTCGGCCCAGTATGCGAATTTATTTAGATCTGAACCTGAAAATTACAACACCTAATTGTCTGTGATATTGATGAATGCCAGGAAAATTCGCACCCCAATTTATTGTGTTTTAAAAAATTAATTAACAGCTTTAACTGGCCACTGAGAACATCACAAGACAAATAGGTCGGACGGCCCGGTGGTTCTGAATATGAAAATTGTTCATTCTTAGCATCTAGACTGGCCTCAAGATGTTCAAATTGGGGGAAATTTCCAACCTGATACCCATCCAAATGTTGGAAAATTGCCAACTAATCAGGGGGGGGGGGTCGGAAAAAAAATTCAGGCACGTATGGCATTTTTTCCCTTTCGATCATTTTTTGTACCCACCCACCCCCACCGCCAATTTTTTTTCTGTTTTCGGCAGTTTTTTCCGACCATTTTTTTTACACCCCCCCCCCCCCTTTTAACACTAAAACAGAGATTTTAGTAGTAGTAGTTTCCTCATATTATGTTTCAACAAAATTTCAACAATTTGGAGTTTTTTAAATTACAAAGAAGTAGATGAGTTGGGTGCCAAATGGTACATGCTTACCTCCCCAGTCAAGAATCAAATTATATGGCATGAATTTGTGTCAAGATGGCAAACACATACCCTCATTCAATCAGGTTTGAGTATTTTCAATTTATAGTGAGAAATAGTAGGAAGTGAAAATGAAAAAATAGAGTAGTTTCTATGGTGTTGAATTGAAGGGGGAATTTGAAGAGTGCGAAATGTTTGAATGTTTGACCTTTGTTATTTCCAGGAGAAAGGACACATGTGCTATATCCCTAGTTGTTCCAAAATTGAAGCTGCATGCATTTTAAAGAATGTGATCAAAGGATTGTAGACTTGTTTTTGAGTTTTCATACAGTAAGTATACATTTATACTTTACCATTGGGACAAGCACACCACCGGTAGCTTTACCTCTTTTTATACTAAATACTCATTGATGAATAGTTCCCTTAGAAAATATACAGATAATAAGGTCAATAAACAACATCTGGTTTGTTGGAACTTATTATCTGAACATTTCCTTCTATTAAATAACTATTTTGGCACTGATATTATCTGTTATTATGTGATGATTATTCATGAACACCCCTCCAGATTAATAACAAGGAATTCCAATGTTATTATGTATACTTTCATAACTGATTAGGGAAAAGACATTAGTATAGAAAGGGTTATTGCTCTGCAAATAATACGGAGTAACAACTAACAACTGACTTTCATGTCAAATCCCCAAATCATCAACAAATTCTTGGTCTACTAGCAATGGAGCAAATATATGCCTGAGAGCTTTCCGATGAATGGCAACAAGCCATATTTCTGACTAAATCCTGAAAAGTTACCCATGATTCTGCTCGATTAATTAGAGCATTACTGTACCACTGCAGCTCCCGTCATGAAAGGTTTAAGTTCCCTTATATTCAGAGTGTGTGTGTTCACATTGTACTGTCAGAATAGCTATTGAATTTATGTCGACAACAGATATCTGTGTAGCTATCACTTTGTCCGAATAATGATGTTCAACAATATAATTAGTAACTACAAAACATAATTATTGATGTATTATTCTACCCATATTATAAGTTACAGATGCTTAGTGGTCGGATATGTTGTCATGTTTTTGATTCAATGTTTATTATTTTATGCCCTGGAAACTATATACAACTTATTCTCGAAGAATATATCATCATTAAAATTGAAAAACATTTTTGGATATATAGGCAATGATCCAGGTTTCATGTTTGGGCACCATTTAGGTACTGTCCCGATGGCCACAGTCCTATGGCCAGAAATGGTGATGGCTTGTGCTTGGGGGAGGGAGGTGAATCTGTGTATGTTCAAAAGCCTTAAAAGTATATTGTGCTATTATGTTGGTAGATTGTCATATTTTAGATAGCAAATTCTTAACCCAAAACCCAATGCACATATGACCAAAGTTATTCCCTCCAGCCAACATTTAGCCATAATTTCTTGCAGCGTCATTTTGACACACAAAGAAATAACACCATTTGATTTGCAATGTCATTGATGCGCATTGTAAGTCATTGCGTAATTATGATAAGTGGTACTCTCAATTAACAAGACCCAAACAATTCTGTCACAGATTTAAAGTATCTTTTATTATTCTTTTCAGTATGTCATAATATTATACTCAAGTTGTATCATCAAATTGTTCATTTTCCCAAAATTTGATTTATTATCAATGGCTTTCAATATATCAATTAACAATGATACTTACAAAAAAAAAAAAAATAACTTCACAGTTAAGTTGGTAATATTAAGGAGTATATATATAGACTCAAATTTCCGATAAATAATGTCTCTAAATTTCATTTTTATTTGATTAATTTATTTAATTTAATTCACGCTGATGTAAATTGGTTCACACTGGCAGGGCAGAACATAAAATAATTGCTAATGGCAATGTTTAATGAGTTATTTACTATGTTTTATGTCAAAAGTTCTTGATCATTTCACATATGTGTGTGGCACATTACTTCTATTATATTAGTATGTGAATGCTCAAACAATTGTGCTTTAAAACCAAACAGATATCAATATAATTATTGATTAATAATTATTCAATTGTTAAAATCTAGCTCCTTTGTTCTACCTCGACTTTGGGCATATTTATCCACTATTTGCAAATATCTTCTCGTGGCTAAGAGATATCTCCTCGTGATTAAGACACGACAAGATGCAATTTAAAAAAAAAAAGATCAGTAAATTCATCGATTCATATCCCACGTCAGTGACTTGTAATAACCCATACTGCCCAGATTGCACATGTTAACGATGGCACTATAACTCTTAAATTCTGAATGCAAGCACAGTTCGTTTTAGATTTGTTGATCCCGATTTGCTACTTAGTATATGCGTGACACTTCAAACCCGTATGCACCGTGCAGTGACTCCACCCCCTTCCATCACATTCAACAATATACTGTTTTAGCGTTCTATTTGGATCTCGTCTAACTGGCCTGGCGGGTTTCTTCAAAAATGAGGGTAACCTTGGTTTACATAAATCTCTATTTAAGAAACCCGCGGGACCACATGCCACACTCCCTCGGGTCCGTCAAATTAAGAAGAACATACACATACCGTATGTCTGCTATATAATAAGTATCACATTTAATCGTTGACATAACCGGAGTTGACACAATACATATTATGATGGGGTCAGCAGGAAGACGGCCACGGACGAGGTTATGCCAACACCAGACTGAGTGCACCCCATTTGGGAGTCAGCATGATGTGGATCGTCATATACCGGTATCCATATCTTGCTGACCCTCAACTGGGCAAGTAACTGATCTTATGCACTTGATGATTCAATCCTATTTATGATTATTTTTCTATATCCTGTATTCTTGTATTTTGAAGACCTCTGTCTGTCTGTATGTATGTCATTTATACAAATCTACGATTCTCGACCGATCGGGACGAAACTTGGTACGTGTGTGTATTTTGACCAGGCGGTCGTCGTTGTCGTATTGGCGAGCCCGTGCGGCGCCCGCTTCGCGCATGCGCAGACGAGATCTCGGAAACGGGTGGAGCTATCGACTTGAAATTTGCTATGTGAATGTATCTTGCCCCGGATACGAATTTTATCGGGTCGCCGAGCCTGTGCGACGCCAGCTTCGCGCAGACCAGATCTCGGAAACGGGTGGAGCTATCGACTTGAAATTTGGTTACCAGATCTCGTAAACGGGTGGAGCTATCGACTTGAAATTTGGTTTTTGAATAGCCTGGGCAACGTTGGGCTCATCGGCTAGTCTATTATATATTTTGGGAAATCTGTCTGTCTGTCTGTGTGTTCGCGATGGACTCGAAAACGACCAAACCGATTTCGATGAAACTTGGTATGTGGGGGTACTTTCGGCCGGGGAGTGGCATGGGCCTATTAATTTGCCCATGCGAAATGACCTTGACCTTGAAATCTGGTCATTTCAAGGTCAATCGCCCGAGTATCACGGGATTTCGATGAAAATTAGTGTCTGGGGATACTTTAGTATGGGGAGTGTCGTAAGCCTATTCGTTTGCCCGTGCGACATGACCTTGAAATCGGGTCAATTCAAGGTCAAATCGCGAATATTGATGGGATTTCGACGAAATTTTATACATAGGGTTACCTTTGTCCACTGTGTTTTGGACGGGTCAAATTGTGACCCTGACCTTGAGCTTCAAAATGATCAATTCAATGTCAAATCGGGTAAAACCGGATGGATTTCGACGGGTACTTTTGTGGGGTACTTTTGTCCGGCCAGTGTTTTGGACGGGTCAAATCGTGACCCCACCTGACCTTGACCTTCAAAATGGACAATTCAAGGTCAATTCGCCAAAAAGCAGAGGGGAAACAGCCCGGACGAAGTCGGGTCCAGCTGCTAGTGTTATATATAGCTACAATGGCACTGTTTATTGTTACATCCAATATGCTTTTTTCGCATTTCATTAGATCTTTCAGCGTTTTCCCAAATAAAATTAATGTACAAAAGCATGACAAATTCTGAATATTACGGTTCGGTTATACTTAATTTTGGGAACCCAGGCTCCGGCAACCCAAACTTATTATAACGGGTCGGCATAAGGCCTAGAACCGTGTGTGATACCGGGGGGTATATCATGAATCCGCTTAACAGAGGGTATACTCTTCAATCCATCACTGGAAATTTCCATCTTTCCTCCATCATTCCATGAACTTCTGTGAGAATTATATCTCATGTCCAAGCTGAGCTACATTAGGCCAAAAAAGAGATACTATGTTTCCGTACATCGACCGAACCTAAAAATAACCTGCCGACCCTAAACTTTTTATTGATATTTTGAGAAAAAGTCAAAATTTAATGCTCATAAATATTGATGATCTTTAGTGTGCAAAACACATGTTTTCTAACATATCCCTGTGAAAAGTGACCACGAAGTGACAGCTGTCTCAAAAGCCCCAGGTGTGTGTTGGGTTGTGGATTAATGGGCATACATTTTGCAATTTTAATTTCCTGAGAGTTGATCTCCTGCCTGCTTTATGTCTTGTTTTGGGACTTCTGGAACACTATCAACAGACATGGTGGGTGTGTATCTGTATATATACATGTATATAGGTTATCACCACATATGTTAGGGGTATAGCTACTGTTTTAACAAACCAGGCATGCTCGGTGGGCGTACTGGCTACCCCCAGAAAAAGGGATGTAGTTGTCACAATACAAGTACGGTATAATGGCGGTATTATTGGTAAAATTCTTATAAAAAGTTAGTGACATGAATTTTGTACCAAGTTTATAGCAAAATTTATAAAAAAAAATGTGGTATGTGAATAATAAAAAACTTACTTAAGTTTAATCTTAATGTATATTTCCACTGTTAATCAAGTAATACTTTCCCCACAGCATGGGTTAGCATTTTATGTAACCGGAGTTGACAAAATACATATGGGGTCAGCAGGAAGACAGCCACGTACGAGGTTATGCCTACACCAGGCTGAGTGCACCCCATTTGGGAGTCAGCATGATGTGGATCGTCATATATCCATATCTTTATGACCCTCAACTGGGCAACATCAGTCGAGGTATTTCTGCAGTTGGATAAAAAATATCGAAATAAAATAAAAATTCCTTACCGACCTACCTACCCTAATTTTTTCGCTGTCCTTAACACTTTTATTAATCTATATCATCTATTTTGGCCCGTTATTTGCAGGTACAGTGCAGGAACATGTTTGGAACTACATTGGAACTACAGAGAATAATTCATAATATGATCCCGATCTGAGCTTCAGGTAGTGTACATGTAGTACGATGTTCGTACTAAGAATTAAAAGTTCAGCATCATACCCACAGGTTGCATCTATGTACATGTACCTGTGTATGTACAGCAGGAAATTCTCTAACGTGGTGACCAGGATGAAATTCATACAATGTTCCGCTTCCAGTAAGAAACCGCATCTTTTATTGATCGGAGAGTCGCGCAGCATATCCCATGTTTACGCCTGGAGCCATCAAAATAACGGAAACATGTTTGGAACTACAGAGAAGAAATTCAGCGCAAACGCCTAATATGATCCTGAGCTTGAGTTTGATGTTCGTACTAAGAATAAAATGTTCAGCATCGTACCCACAGGTTGCATCTACTAGTATGTACCTGTGTATATACGGAAGGAAATTTTCTAATGTGCTGACCAGGATTAAAATCATACAATGTTCTGCTTCCATAAGAAACCGCATCTTTGATTGGTCAGACAGTCGTGCAACATATCCCATGTTTACGTCTGGAGCCATTAGCATAACGGAAACCAAGACCGCTTCATCGTCTCTCGATGGCCGTTTCATGTCATATGTTGGAGAGAGGTTTAGGAGATTTTGTGACATTTTCTGCTGATCATTATGCGGAATAAGTGCCAAATTAATGTGAATGACCAGGACTGTTGGCAGAACAAATACATGTACGCCATTGTGGTGGATTGATGGTAACATGTCATGACATTGACCACTTTTAGCTTGTGTTCAACCTTGTCGCTTTGTGAATCGGTTGAACATAAACCTGAAGTTGTCAATGTCACGCCATGTTACCATCAATACACCACAACTAAACTTATATTAATACAGGAAAGTTTTCAAAATAACATGTAATCACATATTGAATGCATACAATGTGTTCAATTTATCTCAGATTTAGAAACCTGAACAATACGTTGAAAATGTTTGGATCTTTAATCTACAGTTAAAGGTGACATATGCAACCGGTTTGGCTAAATAATGAATTTAATTGGTTGCCACTTCGGTCAGATGCGATATTTTAGAAATGCTCCTATCTAGTGATGTTTGGCGTAACATTTCAATGTTTTGAGATATGTTTCGCATTTTGAGCGAAAACTTCATGACCTAGCTATCTCCCCATATTTTGTCACATCACCGATTGAGGATAAAGCCTTCGCTGTTGATTTCTACCAACACATAGCATATTTGTGCAAAATGAAAAGTCAAGTGATACATGTATTCATTCTTTTACAAAGTATATCTTATAATTCTAATTGAATACAGAGCCAATGATACGATTTGACCAGAAAAGGAAGAGTTTACGGACTGTCTCAAATTTGTTTTCAAAATCTGATATGATCAAATAGACAATTTTGGGGCTATCCCCTATGGGGCTATGGGCCTATTGTGTGACACAGATATTCCGCATGTGAAATAGTATTCCTTGAACTCATAAAATATGGGTTGGATTCTCATCTAACTGAAAAGTGTGGTAGTTACACAAACACAACTTACACTTTTCCACTTTTTGGGATCAGATGTGGGGGCCCAGATCACTCTAAAACTGTTGCATGTCACCTTGAAGATTTTTTTTCTATTATTTCATATATTAATTTCAGTATCATCGAGATGTGTGAAGCGTGTGTATTACATAAATACAACAGTTCTAACTAAATTACACTCTTGAACAAGTTATATAAGCATTAAAGATTCATGAAGAAAATATCTGGTATTTCCATTATCCCCAAGAATCTTTACATCAATGTCAGTCAATCACAACATTTAACAGTAAAGTGATGAAGCCAATCAGTATATTGACGATTTTCATCGGCTCCAGAGTTTCTCGACACATAGCTAAAATAGCATAATAAGTTTCCTGTCATATCTGGTCACAATGCTTATTTCAGTGTTCACAAATTTGTGATTACAACTAATTTAACACTAATGTGTGTCCATTTGAAGAGTCCAGAAATTATCAATAATAGCCATCAAGGAGAATAGAATTAAGTTTTTCCAAGAATTTCAACAGTTAGCACCCGTTTTTCTTATTCGCCAAAATTCAAGTAACAGGAGATAACATTCTGTCAATCGTAAAACTGCGCTTTGATGTTATACAACAGGAATTGCATGCATAAACTATTTATAGTGGTGGTTATGTGACTTATAGTTACATGTGTATATTCATTAGGACTGTTATGTGTAGCTTATTCCAGCCTGAGAGCCTAATTTTAATGAGAACTGATTATACACATGTGTATCCAGGTGATATACACATGTAAAACTTGATCGTTCTTTTGTATTGACAAGACGCAACAGGTGTATCCTCATGTCATGGCTGATTGTCATCTGTATCAGTTGATAGCACATGCATGTCATGAACATCTGATTAGAATCAGGGACATTTTCATTGACTTTATAAGCTCTTTGTAACTATACCAGAAATAAAAAATTCTGAATGCAAAACATTATGGGCGCAGTGCATGTTCAGCTGAAGTTAGATTGAGATAAAAATAATATTATTCATCCTGACCTGAGGTGTGGGGATGGAAAGATCTCACCCCGAGAGGCAAGATATTTCAGCCGATTGTCCGGACCCAATAGCTGGTCCCGAAGATGAGATTTTTCTATGCCCACATCCCAGGTCATGGATTATTTTTCTCCCAAACCCAAGAGCCACATACTCAATGTTTTGTCTTATACCCAATTTTGGCACATTTCAGTAGTTTCATAACGGTACATCAGGGGAGAAATCTGATGTCACATTTATGATTTTATTTGATGATTTTGGTATATACTGGAAAAGCAAAGCACGATACCCACACAAGCTTGGTTAATTGGTTTGAGTGAAATATACATGGCTAGTGAAAACGACATGGCTATGTCATCATTGTCCCTAGCATGTCATGAATTAAAACACATCTAGTCATATATTTAGACTGCCAGTCATTGTTAAATTTTCGGAATGACGTGTGGTACCATGTCATTGACCAATATGGTACTAAAGGTGTCCTCTACCTGGACCAATTAGCTCGTTTGCAGCTGTTGTCCACAATTCTGGGATCTCCAAGAGATCTCGCTCTACTATCAGATGTCAGATCACTGACAACAATTGAGTCGCTTGCTGGTTAGGTCGGCCCCATTTATGTGGAAACAGTTTTCTTTTGATAATGGTGATTGGTGATGATGTTCAATTGCCCTTATACATTTACTTGTTGGCGAATCTGTACCCTGCGTAATTCATCCCAAGAGAATAGCGACACAAGGGGAGAGAGGTACGACTGTTGTCACTCCCGGGCAGCGCATCGGTGAGTTGGTTGAATGGTTAAATATAGAATATCCATACAGTTTTATGAGATACAAGGTTTGTTTTCGCGAGTATGATTCAGCAAATGCCAAATGGGGAACCAAGCTTTAGCAAGGTCCCCATTTGGTGAATTATATATACGAGTGAAAATAAGCCTTGTATCTCGTTAAACTATATGGGTATTATTTTTATCCATTGCCAAATTTTAAATATCATAATGTAATTATGTCAGCCTCTGTGCAATTGTTGGCAAAAAAGTATGTTTTCCTTGTAAACATTAAGGCAATTTGGTAAATAATATTTTTTTCACTGCATATAACAACTAGAGTGGTGTGTTTTACCTCAAGTGGACTACACAAAATTATAAAATGATCTTTTGGCTAATGGCTATGCGAGGTGCGAGGGCTGTTGTGACTCTACTCAACTGAAATGGTATGAAATAGACTATAATACTATTTCGGATGCCACGCACCTGGTGTTTCGATGCTCTTAATGAATGAACAGGGAGAGTGGCTCCGCCCAGTGGTGACAAGGGATACTAATCCATGCCCGCAATGTTCTCTGGGTTGAAGACTGATATCATGTCCGAATGGTGCTTACGTCTTTTTTATTGTCGGTTAAAGTTATAAAACAATATTTTGAAGATGTACATGTATGTTCTTTGGAATTGTTTATAGAGTCTTGTGTAGTCCACAACCCCATATAAACGACACAACCATTAGTTCATGCACTCCCATTAGTATTGCAAAGCCAACAGAGTGAACTTTTCTGTTTATATATAAATATCTTTGAACAAATACATATCTCTAAAATAGATCAAAATGTCCCAATACGACATTTTTCGGAATAGAATAAAGACCCAGTATCTGGGATAAACAGCAGCTGCAATATAACTCCGGATAAAGTTACATCTATTAAGTGGATAATAAATGCTCTTTATTGCTGATTAGTAGTGCATCTTTAAATATTTGATGCCCACAGCATCAATCACATGATATTAACCATGCATTATTTTACTTTTGTGCAATTTTCCCCACTTCTTCTGAACTGATAAAAAACGCTCTTTATTTGTCACATTATTTGTTTTGCCCACCCCCCCCCACTTCATTTGAGGGACAAAGGCGCTTATACCCGCAATTTTCCGACATATTTTCTAATGTGATAAGGAACGCTCTTTATTGGGTCCTTAAGACGTCAACAGCATCGATGAAATGACACTGCCACAGTGTGATATAGTTGTCAATAATTTGATGCCCACATCACCTATCCCATGACATTAACAATGCATTATTTTACATTTGTGCAATTTTCCACACATATCTTTTGAACTGATAAGAAGCGCTCTTTATTGGTTATATAATTTTTGGAAATCCCCCACCCCTTAGTCATCTGGGGGTCAAAGGCATTGTTACCCGCAATATTTCTACATATTTTCTAATGTGATAAGGAACGCTCTTTATTGCTCATTTTGCTTCTTTAAGAGTGATTTCAACAGAATCTACGAAATGACGCTCCATTTCAGTTTATTGCTGTTTTTAAAATTTGACGACCCAGATTGCAACCATTTTGGGTACATTATCAATTATTTAGATAAAATAAGTTTCAGTGTCTGATGTCTGATAAGATTCCCTTGGTCAAATTTTCACGAAATTTACATTGTTTTTTTTGTGTGTAGGCTAATGTACTTATTCCTGGTAAGAGGCCTTGTGTTGCAATTTATTTTAAGCTAAAAGCACAAATGCTCTGAACTATATATATTTGTTTATTTTGAATAAATATTGAAATGATTTTCTCCATTGTCATATTTTGTGGTCCACATGTCATTAATATCTTTAGAGGCAATATTATCCCCTAAAAGTTGATTAAATAGCTACTTTGAGTGATTATATTGGACCCCTTTGAATACCTATTAAAATAGCTAGAACAACCACTCGAGGTAGAATAATTTCCCACCAATAGTAGTTATCAGATTAACTACCCGCAGGTAGCAAAAATTCCCACTCGCAGGTAGTAAATTTAAATACTGGGTAGTTCATATTCATCCCACTACCTAAAGTAGTTAAAATTTAGCCTACCTTTGGGTAGTTAAAATAGCCACAAGAGGTAGTTATTTCAACCACTGAAGGTAGTTATTTTAACTACCAAAGGTATTTAATTTTTTAGCTACCCGCCAGGTAGTAAAATTAACCACCCAAGGTAGCGGGATGAATACGAACTACCAAAAGTAGTAAAAATTAACTACTTTTGTGGTTAATTTAGCAACTTTTTATTTAGTGTGTACAGCTAAGCGAGCGCATTGTGATTCTGAGACAATACAGTTTTGTGACTGACACAGTTATATTTGTTTTCATATCGGCGAAGTGGTCGTTGAACGTGTCGGTGCACGTCGATCGTTTGCATGGAGATGTCACGCGGTGCAATCGCATCTTTATTCATAGTTCAAGGGTGCACTCGATTTGTTAGAAGCGTGTCGTGAAAGCATAAATAATTTAAAGGATTGCTATCCTGATGAATACAATAAATCACTCTCAGAAAGCCACCCCTATTATGAATACAATGATCCCAAGTCCCATAACTATCGCGTAATAAATAAGCCGAGAAATAAATAAATAATACCTCCACCGATTGTCGGCTATCTCCGTCGCAAATCCTCATATGACGTCATATGAGTAGACTAATTAATAACACGGAATCGGAATCGGAGTCGGAGTTAATTATGTCTACTTATATGACGCCATCTGAGTGGCGATGTAAAATGCGGAATCGACATGTGCGCGTGAGTGTAATGGAATTATTGCGGGGCATGTCAATAACACTGTGTATGCGCGGACAAATGTCAAGTGATTTGTCATAAGTACTGTTTAGCCAGTTATTATTTTGACAAAAATATAGAATTATAGATTTATTTGAATACCTCCATTTCTGGAGAGGAGTATATACAACAATTCGGGTGCGTGATCGCGATGTTGTTTTAATTTTCCACATATATGCCCCGAGTGTCACGTGTATTCACTATCATTTTTCGTTCATTCATTCGCGACAATGCCAAATAAGTTCAGTGTTTTTGACTGTGACAGGATTAGTGACTCTCAATTAGGTATAATATTCTACAATCATTTCCAAACGATGTTCGTTTACGTGAACTTTGGTGGGATTTTGTGGGGAAACCCGTTGCGCAATATCAGAAACTGCGGTTGCCGACGAAATGGTCCGGAATTTGTTCCGTCCACATCGAAAAACGTGTTTTGAGCACAACGTGAATATACTTGGCCCCACCAGCGGCTACCGACGACAACTCAGAAGAGAAGCTTCACCCACATTAAAATAAACCGACCACCGGCGAGAATGCCATCCCAAGAAAAACTCCCGTAACGTATATAAATTTTCCGGAGCGTCCAGTCGTGGGTATAAGTCGAGTCCACACTTTCCTTCACAATGACTCAATAAAGAGCGTTCCCTGTCACGCGTATTACTAATATGGCGCGAATAATGAGCGTTTAATAAACCGAAATTGTTATGATATAAAGCATGTATCGAAAGTTCGTGTACATGTAATTTACATGTATTGGTGTAATTAGTAAGTATTCACGATGACAAATCTTCTACGTTGTGACGCGTATTCCCACTTTCCTTCACTATGACTCAATAAAGAGCGTTTCATGTTAAACGTATTCCTCATATGGTGCGAATAAAGAGCGCTTGTATATGTGATTACTTTTTTAAACCGGAAATTGATGACTTTGACGGGTATATAAAGCATGTATACAGAAAGTTCGTGTACGTGTATTTGTATATGTTATCCATTGGATGTTCAAACGAACCACGGCCAATGTTTATATCGCCGTAAGCACACGCTTTTATAATGCTATGTTGTTATGCATAATTGAGACAAAGGGGTCGATAATATATGCACAAAGCCATATATACATAGATAAGCTGGCAAACCGCATATGACAGTGACAAATTGGGTGTTAGTTAACCAATAAGGGTGCCGCTATGATTTGATAGTAAAGCGAATTCTCCTATCGCCACGCCATTGTCATGTGTTAAATCATGTGACCGCACCGACCGCTGATCACGTGACTTCGTCTACAACATAAGATCTTCGGCATTCTTCGGATTTTTTTTTTCGTCATAAAAACAGAATCAAACACAAGATTATTTTGGGCAAATTGGACATTTTAATTATATAATATTGGTATATTGAAAGAAAGCGCTAAAAAATTTTCAGAATAATATTCCTTTAAGTACGCCGCCATTTTGTTTCTAATTTACACGCTGTGAGATATCACGTGATGGGCGAGATTTTCAAACCTTTGAATTGTTCAGATAATAAAGCCGTTTGTTCCCAAGGGAGCTATCGGTCAGTGAGCAGTCAATAATCAAATGATAATTTGGACCAACAAATGCCGGGATCAGATAATAGATATAGGTTATCATACACCACCATGTGTATTTCCGAGATCCGTATTCAAGTCGGGCTACCTTCTCTATAGATAACTCACCGTCGTGCATGGTGCTTCACTATCAAGACTAACGTCATCAATGATTCAGTGTGTCAACATAGATCCGAATAATCATACGCAATAAATAAAAAGAAAACCAATGTCAGAAATGGTAACGCGCTCAATGTCATATATTATATACCCATGATTGTACTTATAGAATATAAAATATATTGGTTTCACAAATGATCAACTCATAATTCCGTTAAAACAACTAATCCTTCAAATTATTACAACAACTAATATATACGGTTTATCACTGGAGGCTTCTCATGATTCTCACCAGAATTCCCAACTACACCTTTTACCGGACTCGGCCTCCGGGTCGCAGTTCGACTTTTAATCCGTCCCAAAAAATCCCATTTCTATAAATAAAACGCCCATGGCCCATGTATACCGAGAATCAGCGAAACATTATACACGCGGAGCGCGAAATTACAACACTTGTATGTGAAATGCAACCGATTGTATGTTTAGCTTTCATGATTGATATCGCAAGGGACTCGAATGAATGGATATACGAGATGTTTAGCCTGATATTGTGAAGATAATAGGAATAATTGATGCCAATTGGAAGATTTGTTTGCAAACGAAGCGAGTCTCTCCACAGCTTACGCTGTTGCCACCCAGGATACGGGTTGATGCCGCGCAAGATACAAGATCAGAAACGGCATATTGGCGTTTCGCGTGTATTTGAGGAAAAATAGCTTAATTGGAAGATAAATATATATATACTAGCAGGTGACCCGACTTCGTCCGGGCTTTGACCTTGAATTGACCATTCTGAAGGTCAAGGTCAGTTCGGAGTCACGATTTGACCGTCCAAAACACTGCCCGGACAAAAGTACACCTAGCGAAATCCGTCAGTTTTACCCGATTTGTCCTTGGAACAGAGTACGAAGACAGACATAAGAATCACACAACACGCTCGTGTCTGGATACAGACACACTCATGCACGTCTGGCCCCAGACATAAGAATCACACTACACGCATACGCTCTTTATCAACGACACTGCGGATACGAACGCTCTTTAACTATCAACGCGATTCAGCAGGTGACCCGACTTCGTCCGGGCTTTGACCTTGCATTGACCATTTTGAAGGCCAAGGTCAGGTCGGAGTCACTATTTGACCCGTCCAAAACACTCCTAGGTATAAATTTCGTCGAAATCCGTCAGTTTTACCCGATTTGACCTTGACTTGTCTGGACACAGACACAACAGGCTCATGTCTGGACACAGACACGCTCTTTGTCAACGACACTGTGTATACGAACGCTCTTTAACTATCACGCGATTAACCCATGAATTCCCATAGATCATAATGAAATTAGCATATCGTGTAAATTTCGTGTACATGCCGCCCATGACTATTAGAAGGATTCCGCTTTTAGCGTTTGTACGGAGTGTATGCGCATGTATCCCTGGTAACTGCGTATACTACGTAGATAATTCGTGGGTGAGCAAGTGATTTTTCACGCTATATGATTCGATTATTCGATATGAGTATTCTTATTTTAGTGATCTTACCAGGGGTGTTTGATAAAAGTTCCGGACACGTAGGCGCTTTTTTCATTTTTACCGACCCGCCACCCTCATTTAGTTTTTTAAAATTGTGTTCCGCTGTATTTTCAGAGACCTACCCCCTTTTTTTTAGAAGATTTGTAACAAACATCTACTCGATAACATAACCCTTCAATTTATTGCATATATTTTCGTTATTGATACTGTACAATGCTTTGTTCACAGTTGGCGAAGTGATTTTTAATTTTTTAAATGCATGCTTTTATCTTTTTTATGTTTTATGTGTTTCATTATTATCAAATTGTTCGATACTTCAATAAAAGCCCATCATTCTATTCCTACTGGTCCTGACTGCGAATCTGCAGATATAAACAATTCAAATCCAGAAATGTACTGAGGTCACAGTGGTTGCACATTTTAAAATGTTCTTAATGTCCTTAATTGTCTTCCCAAATCGTCAAGTCACACAAAACACATCTTTTGAGTTCAATATGATGATATGTGACTGTTGACTAATATATACGTGTACACATGATTGGATACAGCTTTTGATATGAATGTGAGCACCCCTGTGCGGCCTCGTTCTCTGCATGATGAGGAGCATCACACATGCAGTTGTTAGAATTGAATACATGAGTCTGTTATCCATATTCCAGGCAGGTGGCAGGCAGTATGATTTAGTTTCCAGTTTTAATTTTGATAAGCTTTTCGGGCTAGTTTAATTATTATTTTCCATTTTTGTTTGGCAAAACGTTTTTTATGTTTTGCAACATGCAGGTAGTGTCAAATATTTTTCGGGTAAAACAATTGAACAGTGATGAATTCCATGCATCCAGCAGATGGGTTCAGTGTGGATTCTGGGTTCTCAACTGATAACTCACTCACACATAACACCATATACTGCTATGAGTAGTATAGTGCGCCTTTTATGACCCCGAAAAGACTGACTATGGACTTCGACTATGCTCGGCGTTCGGGTGACTAGTCTAGGTGCTCGGGCGGAAGCTATTGACGTCACAGGTGTCACGTGTTGTAACGTCACTCGTTGTCAGATCCTTTGCTCGGCTCGTTGTTGTAAATAGGACTGGAATGCGCTCGGGGCTTCTAGTTCTTAGTGTGTTTGTGTCAGACTGTTCAATAGCCTATTATATATATTCAGTATATCAATACTATAGAAAAAAATTAACTCACTGAAGCTTGTAATTATGTAAGGGCGGTGGTACGTATTTGACCACAAAGGTGTTCAGCAATGAATAGGACTGTAGAGATGCTCGGCCTATAGAATATCTGCAATTATGGGGGTCACTTTTTCGTGATACACACACACCCTTTGATGAGGGGAAGGGGATAAAGCAATTCCTCGCCCTGGGTGGGGGAGTATTGCCTTCTTGTCTACTTCTTTTTCCCCTAGTACACTCTGCTTCCCCTCCCTGTCCACTCATCTCGACCTCCCGCTCCCCTCTCAGTCCACTCTTCTTCCCTCCATGTCAACTCATCCGAACCTCCGCGCACCCCAACATCTATAGACTATAGTTATGCTAGGCACCACATTGTATATATGATGTTATCCGCCCCTTTCTCCACTGGGTTCGTTGTTGTCTTATATGGATATGTAGTTCTCGAGATAATGAGTATTATTGATGCAATGAGATTGTTGAAGTGGGTTGAAGCTTTATCAAACAGGTTTGTCAACAGAATGATGTTGACAGTGACACCAGTGATCCGGCCGGTCTCTCTCCGAACTAGAATGGGATTTAGCTCTGAAGATTTGTTTGGGACAAGTCAATCCCCCTTTATCGATACCTGGGCGATTCTGAATACTGGGTGCGATGTTCCGATGGCACCACGATTTTAATCGGATACCCCACAGATATTCTCTATTGTCCCGACATCCGGTTGTAACTAGCAATCTGATTGGCTACAGCGTCACGTTTAAATCACCATGTCCCCCGTCCCCTTGACAGCGGGGTATAAGAGAACGTGCGCCAAACATCGGGGGTATATGAGCACGTGAAACATCGGGGGTATACGAATGACCCTTGAACTGGCAGTTTCCACCAATCGTGACGTTGCTCTCACACGCCGAATTTGACGTCACCTGACGCCGGATCCTTAGGTCAGCTACTGAGTTATTCTTATTGGTGTTAATTAATCGGATAGCCTATGAAAAACATACTTAAATTAAGGAGACATGGTTATTGTTGTGGGGACAAAATCGTTATCTCTGGCAACATCGTGGGGTACATGGAGATTTAATACCTGGATGTCTCTTTTTGAAGCACTCTACTCTGCATCGGTGTTCAAAATCGACATCCAGGTATTAAATATCCATGTAACCCACGATGTTGCCGAAGATAACTAATAATGCCTCCCCCCTGTTTATGTCCAAATACAATAAAATGAACCTAACCCAAACAAATATACAGTTAGTGTATCAACATTTGCTTTATTCGACACCAAGAATAAGATGTTTATTGCAGTTAATCATCCATTGTCATCGTCGTCATCTTGTTCAGAGTCTTGAGAGGAGTCTATCTGTTTATCATTATTTCCTTACTTTTATTTCTCATGTACTCCATCAGGAGGGGTTTATATGTCCTCAATGAAATCAGAACGGCAGGGAGTATATCATAGCTATCATCTAGCAGCTTATACACACGATCCATGATTTTGATATGAGTTTTCCCACCACTAACTTCAAGAACATTTCGTATAAATGCAGCATATATGTTTAAAAAACGCTTCTCATATTCCGGCCATATCTTCTCTTTCGATTTTTCTTCAGCCTCTTCTTCCATCAACCCTTTCGTCGTATAACGTTCAACTAATTAATCTAATTCTGCTTTATTTGGCATCTTGGGCCTGTAACCACACCTCTTCGAAATAATCGTTTTATTTTTCAGTTGGAAGTGTTAATATTTGTCTGTCCTGGTCCGGAATTGAATCTATTTTCTTTGTGTCAGTTTTCTGTTTTTTATTATTCACCTTTGCATTTTCAATTGATTCTCTTTTCTTCCTATCAGAACACCAATTTTAATGTGCCTTTGTACACCATGGTGGGTTTCATACACGACACCACAATCGTCACAGCTTGGCATGATGCCGTCTTCACTTTCAGAGTCGTATTCCTGCTGTGACAATAGCCCGGGGTATGTCGGTTCACTGATGTTATCTTTCTTTTGATGTGTTATCACCTCGACGGGCTCACTGTTATTTGGTAATATGCTTTCTTGATTTATACTCGTCTTTGTCAACACATTACTGCGCAGTCGCGAACTTTCTGGAGTATTCGTTTTTAAGTCAACTACTAGATAACCAATTGGTTGATTGGTAGCTTCATTGAAATGGCGCATAAAGTGTTGTGTTTTCTCTGGATACATTTGACGAGCTAGAGTCATTACCTGAATTTTATCTATGGGGTTGTTGAAAAGAATCAAGTAGTGGCAATTTCTCCGTTGAGTGGGGTCCTTGTTATAGTACAGAGATTGGTTAATCGCAAACACTGATATACCCAAATGGTGACTGCCTTCAGTGAATAATTCAGTAACCCGCGAATCTTTGGATGCCGTAGACATAAGGTCATCAAGTACAATCAGACATTTTTTTCCAGAATGAATGAGTGTGTCCAAGTTAGTCGGAAGACCTTGTATAAACTGGACAGGTGGCGCGATTGTGTCCTTGACTTCATCATATAATGGCTGCCAGTACTTATATAACCAAATTATTTTCTCGGGTGAAGGCTGTATACTCGCTGAACAATTTTGAAGTATACTCTTAAACAAGTGTGTTTAGCCGCAAGAAGTGGGGCCCGAAATCCACGCAGTAAATGGATGCCTGAATTTGAAGTCATCCTGCTGCGTGCCACAACTTCTTCATCTATAAGGTTGTTGTAGTTGTTGTTGTAGTTGTTGTACTTGTTGTTGTTGTAGTTGTTGTTGTTGTTGTGGGTGTCGTTGTTGTTGTTGTTGTTGTTGGTGATGTTGTTGTTTGTGTTGTTGTTGAGAGTGTTTGAACTTTATATGCCGTTTTGAGCTGTCTGGCCATACATATTCAATTCAATATGTTTCACACTGATGCTTCCTCCTTGACTGATCTGTGGGCACTGAGTCTTTTCCAGTAACAAGAGAGCCTTTTAAGATAAGAAAAAACAATATCTATATTAATCGAGTTTGCAGTTCCAGATTTTTTTATCTGGTATAGTGCCGCATGTGTCCCAATTTTATCTAGGACGGTGCCGCTGTGTCTGAGTGCCATTGAGTTATACACCACATAATTATTTGCTATACGAAATATCTTATGTTTTCCCGCTTAAGTAACTTTGTAGATACAGAATAGACATCTCCATGTCACACATACTACTGAAGGATTCCATCTGAATTTGAATAGATTTACGTCCTTGTTTCAGAATGATATAATTTTTATCTCGAGTAAGTGATATAGAAAGTTCCGGTGCAATTGATACGATTATTCCATCACCAACCTCTGAAATTTCAAATCTGTCAAATACCATACATGCGTCTAGCTGTGCATGTGCCATCGTGCTTACACTACACCACAAGCGTGTGTTTGATACTAAGTATTGGCGACGTGCGTGGTGGTGTATTTCTGGTGGATAAAAAATACATGGACCCGCCAGAATCGACTGCATTGGTTAGCTATCTATAGATAATACACAAGGCCCTTACACAAGTGTGTCGTCAATACCATTCACTAAAAGGCCGAGCACTTTCTGGTCATATCCACCAAGCTAAAAATATTAAAAGCTTGTTTACTCATAGTCAATACTGTCAGTCCTTCAATGATCATCTATTTAATTATTTTTGAACTAAAGGCCGAGCGCATTCCAGTCCTATTCACAACAACGAGCCGAACAAAGGGACCTGACACCTGCCATTACACACAAAGAGTGACGTTACAACACGCGACACCTATGACTTCAATAGCTTCCTGCCGAGATTAGTCACCCGAGCTCTGAGCAAAGTCAAAAAATCCAAAGAAAAGAGCATTATAAATACCGTTTTAAGCGCTGAGCAAATTTTCACTCCACTTGATACAGGTAGATATAGGGAGGCAATACTCCCCCACCCAGGCCGAGGAGTTGCTTTATCCCCTTCCCCTCGTCCAAGGGTGTGTGTGTCTCGCGAAAAAGTGATCCCATAATTGCAGATATTCTTTATAGGCCGAACATCTCTACAGTCCTATTCATTGATGAAAGGCTTTGTGGTCAAATATGTACCACCGTCCCTACATAATTACACGCTTAAGTATTGAACTACTGATTATATATAATAGGCTATTGAAATGTACTATATGCTAAAGGAAGGTGGGGGTTGTGGGTGCCTTATGTCACGGCCGCTACACGCGAAGGTCATATAAGACAATGAACCCAGTGTAGAGGGTGGGATAACACCGTAATATACAAAGGGGTGTGGGATAACTTATAGACGTGGATGCGGACATGGTGGTGCGGGGGGGGGGGGGGGGGGTGACACGGACGGAATCAGGATGGACTGGGAGGGGGGCGGGAGGTCGGGAGGAGTAGACAGGGAGGGGAAGCAGAGTATACTAGGAGGAAAGAGGAGTAGATAGGAAGGCAATACTTCCCACCCAGGGCGAGGGGTTGCTTTATCCCCTTCTCCTCATCCAAGGGTGTGTGTCTCGTGAAAAAAAAATACATACATACTCATATTTTTTCTAGATAAGGAAGAGTGCACCCCCCCTCCCAGCCTCGACGAACCCAGTGGAGAAAGGGGCGGATAACACCGTATATACAAAGTGGTGCATAGCATAACTATAGTCTATAGACGTGGTGGGTGCGGGGAGGTTTGGATGAATTGACATGGAGGGAAGCAGAGTGGACTGAGATGGGAGCGGGGGGTCGGGAGGAGTGGACAGGGAGGTGAATCAGAGTGTACTAGGAGGAAAAAGAAGTAGACAAGAAGGCAATACTCCCCCACCCAGGGCGAGGAGTTGCTTTATCCCCTTCCCCTCATCCAAGGGTGTGTGTGTCTCGCGAAAAAGTTACCCCCATAATTGCAGATATTCTATAGGCCGAGCATCTCTACAGTCCTATTCATTGCTGAACAACTTTGTGGTCAAATACGTACCACCGCCCTTACATAATTACAAGCTTCAGTGAGTTCATTTTTTCTATATTATTGATATACTGAATATATATAATAGGCCATTGAACAGTCTGACACAAACACACTAAGAACTAGAAGCCCCGAGCGCATTCCAGTCATATTCACAACAACGAGCCGAGCAAAGGACCTGACAAAGAGTGACGTTACAACACGTGACACCTGTGACGTCAATAGCTTCCGGCCGATCACCTAGAATAGTCACCGAGCGCCGAGCATAGTCGAAGTCCATAGTCAGTCATTTCGGGGTCATAAAAGCCGCACTATACTACTGCTATGTGTAGCATATACATCAATGTACAATGATGTATGTATTTCTGATATTCACAATAAGTAGCTGCTCGAATTTGATAGTCTTCAGACACACAAACAAAAAATGATATAGCAATAAATCATATACATGTATATAGCTAACAACGTAGCAATAATTTCAATAACTCGATCCAAAAACAAATAAATAAAATTATAAAAAAGCCATATTAAGGTACTGGCAAACTATTGACTCCACTCGCAGTTTTAAATTTTCCTATGTAAAACAATAACATGCATAAGGGTAGTGATCATTGTAAATATATGTGTTAATTGCTTTTTTTCCTCTGTTCTCAACTTCTCACCCAACTGTAATCCATCAGTTCATTAATCTTCTTATCATCCTCTGTATCTCTTCCTCTCACTTAATCTTGACTTCCACTTCTCACTGAACACTATATGTAATATATTCCTGTCTGAGGAGATGGCTCTATATAAGCATATGATGCTTGTTGTCAAATCCCCTTCCTCCCTTCTAGTCTTCTATTCATGCGTCATGTTTTATAATTATATAATTTTGGGAAGAAATAAAATATTGTTTAAACCAGTGTACAATGTTTATTTTGTCAAAATTTATATATTTAAAAAAAAAGGCAAAAGGAAAAAAAATTCAGTTTTCCAGCTTTCAACTATTAACTTACAAGCTTTTTGTCATAATGTCCAACAAGCTCCGTGTTGGTAAATTCAGGCTATAACATATAAGTTAAGTTTATATGATAATTTGTTATAATCAATGTAGCATACATTCCACCGAACATTTATGCCTTGTACGTGTCTGTGGTTTATCAGTAAAGGGGGCGTGGTATCGGGCGGGTGGTACTTTGTGGTTCATCACAAACCCATGTCCTAGTAAAATAATCACAATATTGGTCAATCTCGTGCATGAAACAAGATTATTTCGAAATTTCAGACTGTAACAAAGGCTGACGTATAGTTCCGATAGTTCAGTTTTATATTCGACAGTTGTCATAAACTATGTGGATTCCACGGATAAAATATTTACCTATATATTATACCAATTGTCTGATGCAGTGATCATATAACTATTAAATGAGGTTTTGATAATAATCCATTCATGCAAAATCAGAGTTAGAATTTTGTTTTTCAAAAATATAATTATACCCCGTGTTTTAAGTAGAGAAAGTCGTACTCGCACAAGTCAGTCGCTTGTAGTCATCAGACGTGCATAATCACGTGACCTGTGGCGTTAGAGTTACAATCACAGTCGCTAGAAGCTTAATCTCTCTAGTATTCCAAATTGCAGAAGAGGATAGAATACTCCTATTTTTATTTCATGGGACGATTTGGACGATTCAACAATCAAAATGATGGTAAATAAACGGCGATCGTCAAACTTTAATAACCTCTTTACTAACTTATATTGAACAGGCACCCTAATATGATACGAATTTACTAAATACTAAAACTGTAATCGCGAAAGACTGGTGCGATGTGATGACTCAGAGCAACATCATGCGCGTGAAAGACAAGGAATTCATATTTAACTGTTCTGTTCGGGAGAAGAATTCCGTTCTCGAGCGGGTAACAAATCGAATTGTATATATCTCGAGAAAAACTGTCAACAACTGTAAATTTTACATTTCTGTTTTCATTATTCAAAGCATGTAACTACATTTTGAGGTGTATATTATCTCATTTTGAAATTCAACAATAACGATATGTTCAGAAAAGATGTCTGCTGTACTCTACATGAAAATCGGTGTTTCACGTCTTTAATTGCGAGTAACTGATATCTATGAGATGTTGAAAACATTTGTCACCTCAATGCCATCGTAAATCAGAGAGTTTGGGTGCATGCATGGCTCAGGCTGGCCAAATTTTTGCCATTTCTTAATTTTTTAGCCATTTTCCAGAAACATTGGCCAGATTGAAAAACCAAAATAAGGGACATCGAGAAAAACCGAAACTAAAAAAAATATAAAGAAACACACACAAAAATAACTTAAAGTGATGTGAAACACTCCGGTAGGGTGATCAAATAGAAAAGGAGAATAATCTTGTTCAAAGTAGTTATTTTTATACATATTTTATCTGTGTTGACAACACACATCGTCATTCTTATATATTAATTAAATACAGTGACTGTGGATGGCGAAATCGTTTTCGTTAGTTTATCGCCGATAGCAGTGTCCCAATTCGGGTAGTAAATATTTACAATTTAGCGTAGTTCAGACAATGGTTTATATGGAGTGGTACGGTCGATTTGCTTGAGATTTTCGGTGATGTTAGTAGAATGCTACATTCCTCCAGTTGGCATAACACCTAAATACTAACTTATCAGTTTTACGCACGCGAACAAGTACATATGTCTTTAAATATATTGATTTCGTCAAAAGTGATAACGGAAATGTGCAGGGACAGGAAGCGCAAAAAACTGAAATATATCTAGCCGGCAACGTATATACCAGCATAGATGATATGCATACATTGTCATGTTTTGAAACTACAAACAACAGTAAAGTATTGTCTATTGATGAATTCAATTTCAATTCTGTAATCTCAATAAACCAATAAATATGGTATGTGAGATATACAAATTTAAATACAAATGCATGACAAAAGCACATTTAAAGGTACTCAATCCGAACAGAGGGTCCCCATCTCAACAAATTCCAACAACAACAATCCGACCAGAGGGTCCTATATTACTATTTCTTTCGCTTTGGGGGTAAACAATATTTGATTCGAGTCGAGGAACCCATCAAACAAAGCTCAGAGTTATTAGATATTGATTTTTGAAATTTGTTATATTCTCGAGATGAGTACTAATAATTGCCGTCAATTTCGTATCCTGCTCGAGATGTGTACACCAAAACTCTATTCAAACAGACAAGGATGGATAACTCTAAAATCAAGTGGTAATAATAACGCAATTTTGACTGCGTTCTGGGCCAGAAAGAATTCCCGATAATGAAAAATAATAGATTTCTAAAATCGATATCTAACAAATCTGAGCTTTGATGGGTGACTTCCTCGACTCGAATCAAATATTTTTGACCCCCGAAGCCATTGAAATAGTAATTGGGAGGAGTTTTATCGGATTGAGTACCTTTAACATGTTCATAATTATTTAATATATAGTATATGTAATATTAATATACATGTATGCATTAAGGGCATTGAAGGCACATCCACCCGTAACTTATGTCATGAAACCTTTCAGTGTGAGCGAAGCTCTTCCCTGGGAAAGTACACACGTGTAGCATCAGATCATCATTGTATTGATAAGTAAGCAGGTGCGAATTTTTTTAGCTGGTTATTCATACACAGGCAAGCAACTGCAGATTACCTGTTAACGAATTATGGTTTCATTGAGTTCCAAAATGATAGCAATTGGCCAATTTGGCCACGACGTTAACCCTGTACCGTGCAAGTGTCATTTATATTTCCAGTGGCGGTTCTGTGATTCCCTCGGCAACTTCGGTATATGGACAATCTCGTGCGGCCACTATTCTGATGAACGCTGTTCAGTGCGCAGGAACAGAAAGCAGTGTGACGTCATGTGGTTACGTGACCAGCCACAGCTGCACACACGCGCAAGATATCGGAGTGAAATGCGGAGGTAATTATATCGACTGCTCGATTATTGTTATGTCTTAAAGATGGTCTATCTTTTCCGGGCCACATCTACAACGACAATATTGTTTTATGAATCCCGATTCAAGAGTACACATAGCTATTTGTGAATAAAATACAGACAAAGCTGTGTGTATATTATTTGTCTATAAATGCAGAAGCAGTGATAATAAGTGTTTATTTCGATTGTAAGATCCTGGTAGTATCTATAGTTTAAGAAAAAAATCTCAATTCCAAACTATAATATGAAAAAGAAAATCATCATCCTTTATAACCAATGTATGCTGTAGTATTATAGCAACACCTCTTTACCCTCACAATGTGAGAGATGTGTTCTGATTATGTACATTATTTGTAAAAAAAACAACGCACTGCATTATCGAGCTTAAGAATCCTACTAGCATCTATACTTTGTTTGCTATCTGAAATAATGAATGTCTGAGAGAAAATAAATAGAACATTTTCATTGCACATTTTAGTGTTTTTTGGTAGTAATTTTTATAACTATCGTTTTATCGTGTCAAAGATCAAAACAAAATAAAACAACATAAATATCATTCAACCATGTTTGCAATAATCTGGCAGACATAAACACTCGATGCTGATACATATTTTCAGACATTATGTTGTTTTATGGTGATTTTCCCTCCAAATTAACGTCTCGTGATTGAGGCTGCTAACAAGGTAGAGTTGCCCTTCTTGATACGCTTTTTGGTTTGTGTTGATCTTGTCGTGATTGAGGCTGCTAACAAGGTAGTGTTGTCCTTCTTGGTACTCTTTTGGTATGTATTGATCTCAACGGTTTCGCTCGCATTTCTGTTCAACATGACAATATCAATGCTTCTGACGTTCATTTTACTAAGCACGGAAACTGTATTTTATTTTTAAATGATCAACTTCGTCGCATCCACACTATAGTTTATCGGTTCACAAATTGCCAACAAACTAATGGGAGTTGAATAGTTAACATGATTTTAAGTTTGAGTTTGATAATCTTGACTGGGTGGTAATAGTGATACAGATAATAACATTTCGTTGTCTTACAGTCAAAACTTCGTAACTTGATTTTAGTCACTTCTGAAGAGACAAAACATTTATTTTATTTTATTTGGCTGTTGTTTATGAAGACTTAGAGTCGGATGAGAGGCAAAACACACCATTCGAGAATGTATAACTTGATCCATAGCCGACCTAATATACTGCAAGTAATGCAGTAATCACGCAAACAAAATTGTGTTACGACGTTTTGCCATGCCATGTTTTTAATTTGTTGTCAAGATAAGACGTTATAGTGTCTAAAGGACTCGCTATGAAATTAAAACGTCTTTCGGGAGTAAAAACAAGATTCTGATTTATTTATTGAGTTATAGAGGTTTGACATTCTGACACAAACTGAAGCCACGGCGGAGTGTTTGTGCTTTGTATGGAGGAACTCGGTGATGAATACCACCTTGTTATGAACTGCCCTCAGCTAATTGCCATCAGAACGAAGTATTTGAAAGCCTACTATCACAACCGACCGAACACAATTAAATTGCATGACCTCTTCGATACAAATAACAGAAAGATCATCTATTAATATATCTAAAAAGGCCCAAACACTAATGATCCACTCCTGAGGCTCAACGAAAAATGCCCACCCTCATACAACATATGTACAGGGAATCGTCCCAAAAACATCATATGCCACTAATTTTACCATAGTATTATCATACACATATTTATATGCACGCATATGAACGTCTAGATATACACATGTACAGGTTCACCCCCTCGATGATATTCATATTTATATTAACAAACACTTTCTTCTGTGTATTCCCCCATATTTGATATGTATTTATATTATTCTTTCAATTGTAAATGAGGACAATATACATGTAGTACTCATGAATGCCAAATTAGACGAGGAGTTTATAATAATAAATTGAATCGAATTGAATGATAATAAGGCCGATTTTAGCAACAAAAACAAGTTATGAGTAAATCGACGGTTTCCATTATCCTGTGATGTCCAACATAGAATGTCAAATGAGTCCCCTTGAAACCCGAAGTCATGAAACTCTGGGGAATTTCATTTTCAGCCTTCTTCATCTGAAATTTTCCTACCTGACAATCTCTAATATTGATAGAAGATGTCTAACTGATTGCGGTTTCAGTCTAAAATTGTTATCAAAGTATGACAATATTCCAATTGAAATATAATGCTAGACCGCTATGAGCAAAGCCATCATCTGGAAATTTTAGTCGTAGCCCAAGGGGAGGAGATACTGTGTTAGAGTGAACAAGAGTGTTAGACTGGCCCAGCTAGCTGCCCAATACTGCAATGCTATTTCACTTTACCAGTGTTTAAGATCACAAACATAAGCTAACATTTGCTAATTTCGGGTTGGTTTTACAGGCTTCGTTCTACTCGTAATGAAATAGTTAGTTGAAGCTTATTTGCACCATTATACCCGATTATATTATGTCCAGGTTTTATTATACCCCGAAATTGCCATATATGGCAAATAACCCGATTGAGAGATTATCTGATAGACAGGATCTTGTCCACAAACGTTCACTCTTAAACAGTCACTCCCCACAGTGAACATAAATATTCACATAAATATGAAATATGCAGAGCATTGAAAAATATTCTACTAATCAGTTAACCATTTGTTCAACTACATGTATAAACTCTGTTCCTTGTGTTAAGAGCTACTTGTAACAGGATATTTATGAATATCTACAATGCCATGCTTTCCATGTGAGCTGTCAGAAGCTATACGAATTTTCCTTTCCATCTCTATATATATAAATTGTTAGATATATTATAGTATGATTTGCGACAGAAAATACTTTCGAGAATGAACAACTGTTGTTCGCAGTTCAGGGAAGTCATATCAAAATGTGATCAATGTTTCATATACATGCAGATATGACTCACTTTGCCACATATGTTAATAGCACTACATGTACATCTGTCAATCTAATTTAACTCCACTGGTTTGCGAACAACTGATCTTCATTCAAAAACTTATCACAATTGTTATGTTGAATGTTATGTAAAACATGACCATGTATTTAGATGTTGCTTTAAATGGGTGGGTGCAATTTGAAAGTTAAACATGCCACCAAAAGCTATCTAAATTGTTATTAAAGTAGGACAATATTCCAATTCAAACAGAATGCTAGACCGCAATGGCCAATGCCATCATCTGGAAATTTTAGTCCTAGCCCAAGGGGAGGAGATACTGTGTTAGAGTGAACAAGAGTGAGACTGGCCCCGCTGCCCAATACTCCAATATATATATATACTAGCCGATGAGCCCGACGTTGTCCGGGCTATTCAGAAACCAAATTTCAAGTCGATAGCTCCACCCGTTTCCGAGATCTGGTCTGCGCATGCGCGAAGTTGGCGTCGCACGGGCTCGGCGTCCCGATAAAATTCGTATCCGGGGCAAGATACATTCACATACCAAATTTCAAGTCGATAGCTCCACCCATTTCCGAGATCTGGTCTGCGCATGCGCGAAGCTGGCGTCGCACGGGCTCGGGGACCCGATAAAATTCGTATCCGGGGCAAGATACATTCACATACCAAATTTCAAGTCGATAGCTCCACCCGTTTCCGAGATCTCGTCTGCGCATGCGCTGCACGGGCGTCGCACGGGCTCGTCAATACGACAACGACGACCACCTGGTCAAACTACACATACGTACCAAGTTTCGTCCCGATCGGTCGAGGCGTTGGTATCTGATGCAAAAGACGAAATTGTGAGTGTTGGTTTGTAACCGGGATTTCTGAGAAACATTATGCCTATATCCACACTAACTACCCCCCTAAGCCCTGACCTAAGTGTCATACATACTATAACAATGATGTTGTAAGAGTACTATGGCATCCAATAAATCTCCCCGCATAGGAAACCACTCAAAAGTATTGTTCCCGTATATCTCTCTGCAGATGCTAATAACGTTGAATGGTAAACAAACGCTCTTTATAGCGATGCGTCAAAAACAAACGCTCATTAAATTATGACTTGATTAACCACCGCAGTGCCGTTTTTTGTGACTGAGAGTGGAGAATGGGTGCTCTGGGCTGCTCCAAAATGCGACGTCGACGATTCCCGTGGTATTTTACCTTTGGATAGGAAGTTTGGTCACGATCGGTCAACCCGTTTTCGATTCTATAAAGGACATACAGACAGACAGACAGAGGTCTTCAAAATGTATATGAGATATATACTTGTATTTCCTCCAATTATAGGAGAGCCATACATCATGAATACAATTACATTAAGAATTGAACAGAAAAATAGAACTTACGGTGTTAGTATTAAATGTGCAAGAACGAGAAGCATGCACACAAACATTTATACTAAGTTAGAATAGCTCTCACGCTCGATGATAAAAATGTGCCTATATACTTCAGTATGCTTTGAGCACGCGATAGCAATAACAGTGTCATAATATTTTGATATGTGCACATGTGGATCATGAATCATGTACATCTGTCAATCCAAATTAACTCCACTGGTTTGCGAACAACTGGTCTTCATTCAAAAACTTATTACGATTATTACTTGAATGACATGTAAAACAGGACCATGTATTTCGACTCAAATAAAGACATAAAAACTTATCACGATTATTACTTGAATGATATGTAAAACATGACCATGTATTTACACCCAAATAACAATATGAAAATTTATCACGATTATTAATTGAATAATATGTAAAACATGACCATATATTTAGACTCAAATAAAAACATAAACAAACAAAAAAACATTCACATAACTCTGATGTTATGATTCAAATGGGTTGGTGCAGTTAAGCTTCCCGCCAAAAGCTATCTACGTCCCTGACGCAAAATATCCTTTTCGATATTTTATAGTCTTCCTTAAAGCTTTTAATAATCCATACCCATATTGCGGCTGTTTCATACTTTATAGACGGTCCCAACGTCTGGTTGATTGGCGGGGGAGCGACAGAAGGCCTCCTTGAAGTGTATGTTAATGGCCGATGGGGAACCGTTTGTGCAAACAACTTCATCCGTCATAACGCACACGTCGTTTGCAAAGAACTTGGATTTGGGTAAGTTCTGATCATATTCAGGCAACATTATTCACCAGGTTAGCCTATTTTGTAAACTAGGTGGTATATATTGGATGACGTTTAATAGCCGGTGTATCTGTGGTCGTCGATAGGATAAACATCGTCGATGTAAGATTATCCAATCAGTGGGGGTGGGTTATAATGTGTGCCACTGCACGTGAACGCTGGAACAGATAGCATATAACCTGAGGGTTGGGTCGCTATGATATAAACAACCCACCTTATAGAATATTCACGACTGATGAATACGACGACATATAGAATACACCCATAGTAGCTGAGAATACAAAATTGTCAACACGAGTGGAATTGTGGTTTAACCACGAGCCTTTTGGCTAGTGGTTAAAACCACTATTCAACGAGTGGTGAAAATTGTGTACTCTCGGCTACTATGCGCATATTTTAATTATGCCATAATTATTATTTTTTATTTGTTCTGCGAATTCAACTACTCTGATACTTACTTTGAATGTGTATCCACATCGAGAGACACAAACATGATGCTATAAGGAAGTGTGGTGATGCATTCAACTAAGTCATGACGTCAGCCTGTTTCTAAGCGATCAGTCACTTGGTATTACCATTCATATGTTTCCTAATTCATATAACACTAGCAAGCTGCAATTCTATACATTTGATTTAAAATGTTCCTCATATCTAATTTATATCATGTCAACTTCCAATTTAAAATGAATGTGACGTAGGAACTATTATGTGGTTCTACTATGTGTACAAACGTTAACACATAAAATTACGTTTGAACATTTACACCCATACCAGAAATGTATGTCCACAGTAAGAAGCTGTATACCCACAGTGGGGTGTAAAGATGAAGTTTACAAACTAGGCGTTATAGACAAAATAGAATAGGCAATTATTGTATAAAGTAGTTTTATACCATAATTGATCACGCTATTGTGTATCTAACACATATTTCGTTAATTTAATCTTTAGACCATACTTAGCGCATATAGCTTCCTACTGTGGGTATAAATTTTGCTGTGGGTGTAAATATCCAAACGTAATTTCATGTTTCAAACGTTTATACCATAGTAGAACTACATCATAGTTAAGAAAATATTTCTTATGTTACATTCATTTAAAATTGGAAGTTGTCATAATTTCAATTAGATATGAGGAAAATTGCCTGCATTTCAATCAGATGTAGCTTGCTAGTGTTATATAAGTCTCGTATCTGGCTCAGACACTCCGCTCACTGTTCCGTCCAACTCCACGACGTAACTCTTTCGCCGGAACGTTGCTCCTTAGCGTATAGAGGAGGCTGAGCGTTAGGAACGAGTCCAGTGTTATATGAACTAGGAACCCAAACTCCATACAGCGCCCTCTACGTTACACTGCGAAAATTTCAACATTTTTGTTTAATTTCTTCAACAAAGCGGCATCGACTTGCCATGTTGTCGGGGGACACTGTGGTCTGCTGACCTTTTATTAAGTCTAGTGTTTAGGTTCATTGTACCTGAGTACATCTGGTGGATTATTTAATTCCTCATTTTGGAAGATGAATCAGAAGAACAATATGAATCAGGACCCTATATATATCAGCCATTTATTAACTCTGAAATGTTGTAAAAGTCAAACATAAAGTGATCCAGACTGACCGATGGACAAACCAAAGCACTGACACTGATGGTTATTTAAACCAAATTTCCGTCTACCATCTTTGACCAAAAAATCTTAACAAAATATGTACATGTACATTGTACCATGCAAATTTCCAGTTCGAGCTGTTTCTGAATAGAACCTGGTATAAAATTGTCTACTATGAGGGTTTACAAGCAGATTTTACCCATTCACAATACAAACCGTTCATAGCAGCATGCATGGCCTTATTGCTCGAAGACGAGTGTGACTCGCCACACAGTAGTATTTCAACCAGGCTCTACCCATGATTCATTTGATGAACTGGATATTACATGCACACTTCGGCTAGGATATGATACCGGTAGGCAGCAATACATTATTTTGCTGACAATAGGATAACATATACATATCGCGATTTAATTTAGGCTTGAAAAATTATTGAAATTTCAACACGCAGTAACGAATGGGGGGGGGGGGGGGTGTTTCTTCGCAAGTCAGAAGAATTATTAGTCAACAATTGGAATTCAATAAGTATAAAAAGGCGTCGCATACAACAAAATAATGTTTGAGATGTATAATAATAAAATACAAACCTTTCATGGATCTCCTTGAATATATCGTTCATTACCTTCGAGGAACATTCCATAAGGGTGTTCACGTCTTTGAATTTGGAAAGAACAGAAGACAGTGAAGCAACCCTTGAACACAATAAAGCCGTATCTAACCTAATGTTTCTCAAAATCTCTGCCTTCACTTCCTCGTACTGTTTTTTCTTTTTTGATTCAGCATCGTCTGACTCCTCAATGACAGGGTCAAAGTTGGGACATGTTTTCAGAATGATCTCTGGGGTACTGGAACGTACACAGGATTTAACTCGCACTGCTGAATAATCATGGTCATCAGATAAAATAGAAGAAATATTATTGTTGTCACACATTTCATCAAATCCATGTTCTTGATTGGGAATTGTAACTGTTTCACTAGTAGAAATGAGTCTTTTTTTTACTCTTTGTTTTTTACGTTTAGTTGGAGTTTGATTTTTTGTGACTGACGTATATTTACCAGGTGTCCGTGGTGTGTTATGCAGACGCTTCTCTGTTTCTCTGTTCCCCGATTGCATGTACTCCGACAAATTTTTCATGCAACAACATTTGAACTCATAATTAGATGACACTCTGTTGAGACACTTCTGACAGATGGAAGCACTCGCCGGTAATTTATCAACAGATGCCCCGAACAAAGATGTTAATTTCTGACGCACTTCTTCTTTGATACATTTAGTTTTGTTTAACTTAAAACATCGAGATTTGTCTGATGTTAAGCAGGCAAAACACACAGCTTTCGATTTTTTTCGGGGAGTTGAACTTGAAAAGCCCGCGGACATTTTGAATGGGATTCCCCAGTCTAAAAATAGAGGTATCCCTCCGCATAAAAAAGTTACCATCCTTATGGCAGTGGTATATCAGCGTAGCGATGAGAGATAACTCTGCCTGGAGTTTGCTAGGAACCATATGAATGGTTGTATCAAGAGAATGATGGCTCAGTAAAAGACTGACGTCATGACGTACATGTTTGCATCACTACGTGTGACGCACATTCCTTACATCGTCGTATTTGTGTCTCTCAGTGAGGATACACATTAAAAGTAAAAAATGGTGTAGTTAAATTAGCGGAACAAATCAAAAATGATAATTATATGGCATAAATAAAATACACGCATAGTATAGCCGATAGTACAACATTCCATCACTCGTGGTAATGTGGTTTTAACCATTCGCCAAAAGGCTCATGGTTAAAACCACAATCCCACTCGTGGTGAACATTTTGTATTTTCGACTAATATTGTGTATTCTATATGTATATACTGCCAAAGATCGCAGATATACTGAGCGTTGACTCTCTAGGAAATATAAAGAATCTTGTTTCTAAAATGAATATGACTGATATATATAGTCATAAAACAAGTTGTCCTCCTGAGGATTCGCTACTAATCGTTGGTATGTGTCATCACAATTCTTGTTTTCACATAAATAATACATGGTGCCTGTCTGCCAAGCAAATGAAATTCGACACTTGAATTTAATATGTCAATAAAGTGTTAGTTGTTGGGATTTGACACCATTGTAGGAGGATGCATTTATAACAGATAGCTTTAATTGCAATATCGACCATATTAGCTGAAATCGGAAGATCTGAGTTATAACGCAATGCACCAATGTGAACGGTTTAACACAGACAACGGATATTTCCTTCGCAACGGATCAATTCAACGGTTCAATGTAGATCATGCCATGAATCTCTACTCAAGTTATCGACCGTATAGAGATCATATTCCACGAGTACAAAATCTGGGAACCTTTTTTAGTTTTGACAGGGAACATTATAAAGTCGAAACAATAACGCCAATATATTTCTTAGTTATTACCTGTTCCTTAATAATGTACTTCATTGTAGGTGAAGGTCCCAACTCGATATTGCATGCTTTTCTGTGACTTTTGTGTGCCGATATCACAGTGAACATCAAAATATTTACCCAGTAAAATTCCATAATTGTAAGCGACGTAGAATAAAATCATTTTAAATTGGGACTTTCACCAACAGTGAAGTACATTATTAAGGAACAGGTAATAACAAAGAAATATATTGCAGGCGTTATTTTTTTGACTTTATAAGGTTCCCTGTCAAAACTACAAAAAGTTCACAGGTTTTGTACTGGTGGAATATGATCTCTACGGGCGTTAGCCAGTGTAGAGATTCATGGCATGATCTACGGATCAATGCAACTGACTAACGCAATGGAGAAACACATTTGTCTGACTGCTACTTTATTCACATTACAGAGGCAGCGCAATTGTCACGTCGGCACCATCACTGTATGGTTACTCAACTTTATCTGATGTTCTGATGACAGACGTTCGGTGTAATGGCAAAGAAACTTCGATGTCACAGTGTTCATATTCTCCAATCAACAGCTGTTCTCATGCCCAGGATATCGGCATCAGTTGTGGCAGTAAGTGTTTAGTCCACAGTTCTGACAGCACGCTTAACCCTTTATATACTGGATGGATTCTTCCATTCAGTTATTAAGGTATACATGTAGCGGTCTATTTTGCAATCAAAGGGTTGTGCATATAATAAAAGCAGATAGTTGTTCAGATAATAAGTTCAACTCGTCAACGCGTATTTAGTATACAAATGGTTAATTGTCAAGTGTGGATAAATACATGCATAAAACATAATGGCAAAGAAATTCGGTCATACAGTGTTCATATTTCACAACAAACAGCTGTTCTCACGACCGGGATGTCAGCATCAGTTGTGGCAGTAAGTTATTTTTGTTATTGGGTCTCCTGATTTGACATCATTCTTAATTACCAACCTATGGTTACTTATAAAGCGTGTAATGGGACCAACTTGGTAGCACGGTTTAACATATAATGTTAAAGACACATTATGGACTTGTTTGGGTGCGTGAAACTGATAATCTATTATTCAGTCGTGTGTCAACTAGAGGAATGTAACATTCTACTAACATCACCGAATATCACAAGCAAATCGACCATACCTTGCCATAGAAAACATCTTCTGAACTACACTCAATTGTAAATATTAACATCTTGATTCGGGACGCAACTCTCGTCGATAAACTAACGAAAATGATTTTGCCATCGAGAGTCACTGAATTTAATTAATATATAAGAATGACGACGTGTGTTGTTAATTTTGATATACTATTTGTAAAAATAATTATACTCCCTTTCTATTTGATCACAATACCGGAGTGTTTATCATCACTTTAATGCAAATAACTGTATAGTGCGCTCATGCAAGCTTGTTGGTGTTGCGTCTCAAACTATACAGACACGAACAAACTGCTGATTTAAAGACTCTGAACAAGCTGCTATAAAATTTCAGTAATATAATTCAGGTATATAGAAATAAAATATGAATAATATGTAACACAAAGTTTCTCTCATAATTCAAGGTGTAAAAAAGAATCACCGGAATATCAAACCAATTTTGTTTTAAATACTTTAAAACTATTAGTGTTAGTTAAAATTTATACCCGTAAATTACAATCTTGTAATTAGTCAATGTTCCTGTCCAAAAATTCTTCCACTTATCCTCTTTGGACGTACCTATCGGATAATTGGTAAGATCTCTGTACTATTCAATTACAGATAGTCAGTAAAGTTGTTGCAACAGAAGTGAACCCTAGAAATATGGGATTATTTAGGTTCCATGCATGTGGTGGTTAACTGGCCCATTTATGTTATTTATGGTTCCATTTATGTACTTTCAGTCGAAGGTGTTTATTGCCCATTAACTCATACTTTCCAGTTTACTGTTCATTTGTGTCGCATTTCATATACACCTTTCTAAGTTATATATTTACACACTAAGTGTTGTCATCACTAAATCCAGCATTCTGATTGGTCGGCGCCCACGTGGCTAGTTGCAGTTATTTCTCGGTGAATGCGTAACGCATCATAACACCAAGCTAATAACACCATCGATACGTCATTAGGTTTGGAAAGACGAACGCGTAATGCTTTGGGCGCATTTTGACTCGCGCAGGATTGACTTAATACATCATCGGGTTTCAACATGAAGAGAAATTGTTCCTATTAACTTTTGCCAAGGGTGCTATTGGGTATTTTGGGCTGATCTTGTCACGATACACTTTTCGATTTAAATATATTTACAAAAGCGGCTTTTTCGCTAAATGTATATAAATATAAGGATTAACTGTCATGTGGACTATTTTTATGGAGATGTAACGGTGAGGTAAGTGGACATAACTTGTATGTAAAACCCTTCGGGTTTTACACAAGTTATGTCCACTTACCTCACCGTTACATCTCCATAAAAACAGTCCACATGACAGTTAATCCTTATGTAAAACTCTCTAAATTTAGGTAATAAGCACTGCAAGATATTATTAAATCGTCGACAAAAAGAGGGTGTTCAGTTTTGTATCGACATATCGTATTTCCATAGCATTACACATATACATCGGCTCGTTCCACAGTAATTGTAGAAATAGGTGGTCCACAAGTTTGATTGATCATGGGTTGTAATCTGCCAAAATCTCCATCTCATATCACATGTTGTATAAACATTGGTACGCAGCAATATGTCAACCGCCTATCATCATATGCGATGAAGACGAAGTGTAGGATATATATATATATTAACACTTGATGCTGATAGCTGTGCTGGAGCAGCATTAATGACCCTGTGCCAGTGCATTCTCCCATAGGGAGAACTCCCTGACTTATATAGAATGCGCTGGTTTACATAGGTAAGGTAAATATTGTGAGGCCAATTTATTCTCCTACACTGGGAGGTGTTAAGTGGATCACCGTGAATCACTCTTCATATAAATCGCCACTGTATTTTCTGGTCGCACACTATTTACATATCGTACATTTATTCCTGTTCTACAGGTGGGCCAAATGTGTTTCTTGTTGGAGGCCCGACTATGTATGAAGGGCTGCTTGAGGCATATATAGGCGGGCAATGGGGCACAGTGTGTGATGATTCTTTTTATGAGAGCGCAGCACACGTTGTTTGCAAAGAACTTATTATCAAGTGAGTGACAACATCATGAATGGTGTAATAGTATTCTGTATATGTATATCGCATTTGTAATAATTACAAATTTTGTAGTGTTTGTTTTATTTGTAATCACTAATTCTAGGTGTTAAATCTCTGCATAATCAAATTATTAGCAACCCGACAGAAATGACTAACAGGCCAACATCCTATCAGAGGCCCGGGACGAAGTCTAGGGCTGCTAATGGGATGGCGGTCTGTTTATCATTTCTGTAGGGCCACTAATAGAACCGTAATCCCCGAGAAACTCATGTTATTACTTTTATTATGTATCATGTATCATGAGTGACACGACCCAATAATGTTCAAGACTTTTCAAGTCTAATGCATGTCATTTGTTGCTGACAGTTTTGTCAAGTATTCCATCAAAACCATATTAACAATAGTTTTTTTTTACAAACTAAGAATTAAAGTGTGATCCAGACGCCGGAGTTGTTACGTCCATGTCATCATCGTTATAGTGGCCCGCTTTTTCATTATCGACCTGTTGGGTGTCATAAGATTCCATCGTACCAGTAAAACTCTGTTAATACTATAGGGAACGCTCTGTACAGTGGTAATAATAGCATATACTTTAAGGAGCGAATGTATAAAATTGGTATAGATCGCGTTGCCAATATCAAATAAAATATGTATAAATGGCTCAATTAATAGACAATAGATTAGTATTTAACCGTTTTATACTGAATGAATTATGTTACTCAATTATAAATGAATACATTAGAATGGTCTATTATTCATTTTGAAAGATGATCAGGAAAACTTAGCATGCGACAGACGAAGGGAAATATAATACAAGTGCAGAATGATTCATATTCATTGGTGGGAAATGTTGCGAGTTGAGAATGAGATATATTCGCCCTTATTATTTTCAAAGACCAAACTCACATAAGTTACTGCAATTATTTAACTCCCGAAATGGAAAAACCGCAAGGAACCTGTCGATTTTTGTCGGAAAGCTCTTAGACTTGTTTAGTCCTCTTGAGGCTAAGTAGCATCCATAACACAAAACCCACTAACTGGACCACATTGACCAAATCTATTATTATTATTATTATTATTATTATAACCATCTAAAAGCAACAAGCATAAACATTACCACATTTTCGTATATATGTGCTCTATATATTATAACGCATGTATATATAGAGGATATCTAGTGTTTTTGAGTGGAAACCGAAAAATATGTCATGAGTGAGCGAGACAAATGTTTATTTTCGCGAGCGGCTTGCCGCGAGCGAAAATAAACATTTGTCGCGGTCACGAATGACGTATTTTTCGGTATCCACTAAAAAAACACTAGATATTCTTTTTATTATACGCATTTCCAAAGAAATTCACCACTTACGACGTTAAATGATATCACACTCGTCTTCAATCGATGCATAATTTTTGAAGGCATCAGCTGATCGATGCCTGTTCTCACAATGCTACTTCACCATCCGCAGAATATACAAATATAGTTCCCGTATTCTTCTCTTTATTTCCGCCATAAATATGTCGAATTTCAACATAAAATAGATTTTTATTATAACTGTATCAGTGAATATAATATAATTTAGAATATCACAATGGGTTCTTTCACTTTGACATTCTTCAATAGTACAAACCGGAAACAGTATTGGTACTCGCAAGTGAATCGGTCACACGCGCAAGCTAGTGTGAAAGTATATTCTTCTATATCCCGTTCTGGGTGATATCGATATTTATCTAAACTCGTTTTTTTCTATATTTCACTGTTGGGCGTATAATAAATATTATGTATCTGATTATGTATTTCAAAACATCCCATATGTAATATCACTATATGATGACCAGAATAAATAAATTGAATTGAATTGATGGTAATATCAACAAACGACCTATGGTCCTCTGTTGAACTTATTATCTTAATATTTCCTAAAGTAACTACTCGTCAACGATTATTTGGTGTAGAAAGGGTTAACTGATAACCTAGCATCATTAAAATATGATAGATACTACCAGCATCATATCAAATTAGCAGGACCACTTAACCCCGGTGTGTAATACGCTGCATACCACAGGTCGTTTTAATGGGACCCAATACCGTTTAAGTGAGCTGTTGTTATATAACATAAAAGTCTGTCAAACAGTTATAATCAACAAGTACATATATATGAAACATAGATTGATTTCGTTCTTATTTTCATCAATAATAATTATCAAATAATGAGATTTCGGATATAAAAAAAGCATTGTAGTGGTTTCAACACGCGAAATTTCGTTATATTAGAACAATGTTTGTCTACTTCTTCATGTTCTTAGTGGTGCTGTTTTAACAAACTTTTATATTTCTTGTACACAAGTGCAAGTGCTTTGAGTTGATATTCAGGTGACACAATAGAACTAAGAGGGTTTCGTTGCAGCGGCGGCGATGTGTTGACGGGAGCGCACAGTACATACGGACCATCATCCCTGACTCCAATTGTGGGAGACGAGGTGCTGTGCAATGGGAGAGAATCCAGCATAATCCATTGTTCTAGGTCTGGTGTACACAACTGTCAACATACCGAAGATGTCGGGGTCCGTTGTGGTGGTGAGAAATTTTATTATTGTTTTCCAATAACCACATATATTGTCCGGCGACCAAGTGTCCATTTTTTACTGAACCTGGATTTTGGCATATAACGTTGTTCCAGGCGATAGTTGTTACTTCAAAAATGCCTTGCACTGTAAAAACTTACTGGACGATTGACAGCATTGAGAAATTTTAGATATTCGCCGTTAAAGTCACACAGATCAGATCCATAGGGGACAAGAAACTCACGGTATCGGTTTTAACGTTCTCATTCCATTGTGATCGTGTACTGTTTTGGGTATTAAAAATGGACAAGGGGAATATATATTTATAACAAAAATCTTCAATTAATGCAAATATAGGACTAAAAATGGAAAATGTTCACAATGTGCGAGGAAGACATTCGTGACGGGAGCCATTGACGATTGAACATTGTCTCAAAATGACCCCCTGTGTGTCAGTACAAAAATCGCCGCGAGCTATTCTAAAAGATCAAGGGTCAATTCACACCGGGCGGTAGCGCGCGATTTTTACGGCCGTTTTCTGTCGTCCATAGCGGTTTAAAGCGCGATTTTATATTCACACCAGAAACGACCATATCACTTACCACGATAATTAAGGTGACAGATTAATAACTGAAGTGCAACATCCTGCGTGTCTGGATGTCGAAAGAGTATACAATAATAAAAAGAGAAGAGAAAATTCCTGGCTAGTGAAGTCACTTTGGCCACAATTTGCACTCCACTACCGATAATAAAAACTCACAAACTGGAATTATAGAATGAAATTCAATTAAACGCAATTGCTATGAGAATTTAGGAAGTCCGTACACCATTCTTTTTGCAATATTATAGTTGACCATGAAATGAATTTGAAGAACTCTTATATTACATGTATATGTTGAGCAAATTATTTCAAAAATGTCCATATACATTGCATTTGTGACCTGCCAGCAAATGATGAACTCAAACGATTATCTACCCTAATCGTCGTGTGTGATGAAGCGATTCAGTCGCTTTTGGTGTGAATATAAAAATCGCGCGCTTTGAACTGCTGGGGAAGGCAGAAAACGTCCGTAAAAATCACGCGCTCGCGCCCGGTGTGAATTTACCTTAAACATCATAGAATCAATCGCCATGACAAATTTATAGTACTTGGTGGGAAATTTATAGATATTTTAGATTTGGTACTCCCGGCTACTATGGATGTATTCTATATATACCTATATTGTCATTATAATTGCTAATATAAAATTACCTTTTGATTAAATAAAATAAATTATTGTAAATTTTCTATTTTCGCATATTTTCATTAATATGTTTTGCCCATTTTTGCATTAATTGAATATTTTTCTTATAAATATAGATTCCTCTTGTCCATTTTTGTTGAAATATTCATATAATTGATATTTTGCTTTCAAATTGTTTGATATGAAATGTTTGCCTTTTGCATTGTCCAATGCCCATTTTTGTACTAACATTGATGTCGTCCATCATTTAAATATGAAAACCCATTTATATTGGGAAATAGTTCCTGTTTATTGGAGTCTTTTTATGCGTTTAACTAGTGTACTTGATTTGTCTTTTCCCGTCAAATGAAAGTGGGAGTAGTTTTGAATTCTGAAATGGAAAGCATCGATAATAACATAACGAGTTGTCAGTCACCACATTATAATCAGACTGTTATTCTGAATTACATCGACTGTAATCAAACGGAGAATAAATGTTCTTCATTAACATCAAATGTTATCGGACAAAACATAGGGAGGTGGAAACGACAATATCTAATCTTGATTCAGTCGATAATATGATTTATAAATTATTTGAGAGACACAGTGGCGTCTCTGACTCTCAGAGTTGTACCATAAAATAATCACGGACAACAGCAGGACCAAATCATTTCACAAATAATGTCTATGAAAAGTGGAACATGTTTAGACATCTCAATAGAGATGTCTGAAACAATTCCCAGTGAGGACATTCGGGAAATTTAATTCATTTACCCAATTGAATGAACAAGTGAAGTAAACGTTGTTTCCACAATAACATTGAAGACTGTTAAAATAAAACCCACACAAATAAAATGAATCATGGGTATCTGTCGGATTTATCAAATAGAAAATGATTTTGTTACAACGGAAGCACTAATTATGAATGGAATAGCGAGTCATGATATCAAGTTTATTCCTAAATATATATATATATATATATGCAAAGACATCAACCAGAAGCTCGATGTTTTGCTAATAGCTTCCCAACTGAAAACCCCCAGAAAATACAAGGTTATGACTAATTGAATGGAATGACCAGCCGACCATCATGCAACTGCACTCCAAATGTCATGAATGATGTTTGCTTTAAATTGGAAGAAATAACAGCATTGGTCAATATAACAATGACCAAGTATTTAAGAATAACACGAATCTTAATTTTAGATTGCACCAAACGTGAATGTACACAATATCAATGTAGAAAACAAAATATAAATCAATTATATCTATGTAAACACCATCAATTATTTGATAAAATTATGAGTGTCTGACACTGTTCTGGAAGAGGGACCATTGCACGTGACAGGACTCCGAGCCGACACTATCCATAATACTTATCCTAATCTTATGTGTCGATTGTGTAAACCCTTTACTTGCAAGGAACGTCGATTAAGTAGTATTTGCATATTTTATTTGCCGACAATTAAAATAGGCTCATTTTAGTGAGTCACCATTTTCAATACCACTAAAATAGGCTCCACTTGGTGAGTCAGAACGTCAATTAAATCCATCCAACAATAGATTCAGGTTAATGAATCACACGCATGGATCACTCACATTCTTCAAATCAACTGTTCATATATAGGGCCTTAAATAAAGTTTTACGATCTAGTTTGGCTACATGGATTGGCTTACTTGCTTCTAAATTGAACATTCATTGTGAGATTGCTAGAAAAAAAACTCTCACTACTGGTCGAGGTTTAACAACACTTTAATCCTAATTTTGCGTGGCTATGGTTTTTCACTCGTGTTGTTCGGGCTTCTCCCCCTTTCTTGCCTCAAAAGTTAAGGATCTTCATCTCATATATTTTCAAAAGAAACCAGGGTGGGATGTAGTGTTTTGTGTATCAATTATTTTTCGTGGATGTGGATGACTAATACAACACCGAAAAACCCTTTGTCGGAAGCTATACACAACATGTCACATTTGACCGAATAAACAATGGACGAGAGCCAATCACGAAGTCGGAAACAAACATGACTCGGCGATGTTATCCATGTGCCACCGCCTTCACTCAAACAACAACCACGAAACCGACATAATGGATCATAATGCTGTATGGGGCCATCTGCTACTATATTCAACAGTAGATATGTAACAAATGATGGAATTTGGGTCATGGATGAGTGAAAAATACACCAAGGTATTATATGTACTATGTCAAACAACATGGTACTTTATAATGAAAATGATTAAATGGCTCAAGCGTTTATTAGTTATCGTTATAATAATCATTAATTAATTGACTATATTAGGATATGGTCTTACAAATTACTGGATTTAGGTAAAGTCTCCATTTAAAGGGAGACTAGCTAGATGCAGTTATATCTGGAGCCATCTCCTACTCTATTCAACAGAAGAATGCAACAAATTAATTAATTTGCGTCAGGAATGAGTTTAAAATACATTAATTTACTCTATGGACAATTTAAAACAACATGGTAGTAATAATTTTAATGAGTAATTAGCTTAAGCCTTTTACTCATTTCGTTGTTATTATGAGGATGTTATACATGTTACTTTGTGTAGAATAGTGTATTTAACTATCAATTGACTCATATCAATTCTTTTGTTGGATAGTTTTAGTTGAGTATAGCAGGAGATGGATGGATATAGGTACAGTATTCCTTTACGTATGTTTATATTTAATTCATAATGTATAAGATAAAATAACCCCTAATTAAAAATTGTACAATATGGCTGTGAACAGTCGATATGTCGGGCAGATAGTCACGACGTATAAAGATAATTCACGATAAAGGTAGTAGGGTACGATTTCATTGGTTGTATTCGTATACAAGTATCTGGTGGACAAACTGTTACATGTCAAACTGCAAGGCTTATTATGCCACATCGCTAAGCTGGTCTAGCCACTGCCATCATATACATAAGGTACAATAATACGTGTCAAGCTGCAAGGCCGATTTCTATCACGTTGATGCGCTGGTCTGACCACTGGCACCACATAAACATAATACCACATTGTTAACTAAAGCCAGTTGCCGGTTTTAATTCATTCTGCATAATTGGTTGGCAATTTTCCTATATAGTAGCGTATAGTTTTCCGAATCGATTAATTACCAAACACTTATGCAAACCACTACCAACTATAATTTAAAATTTGCCAAATGTGACATATATCAACACTTGTTTTAATGCAGTTTTGGTATCGAGGACATGTATCTTACCGGCATTTCCGTATATGCCTACCAGATCTCGTCGAACTTTTGCTAAGCTTACACAAAATCGAAGTGATGAGAGATAATAGATTTTTTCAATCTGAAAACCCTAAACTTTTAAGAGTGTGTTCCTCGACTCAAATCAAATACATGATACCACCTAAGCCGAACAAATAAGGGCGCAAAATCGGATTGTGCATCTTTAATATGTTGAGTAAGCTTGAATAAAATAGTTTTGTCAAAAGTTAGACAAGATTACATGTTTAGAAACGACACTTGTAATGACAGCACATGGTGCCAGTGATCAGGCCAGTTTAGCCGGGGGCTAGAACTCTGCCTTATATTTTGCGACATTACGAAATAAATAATGAAAATTGCAGTTGGGAAGTATGTGTGGCTGGTGCAAACCACATCGGGGATACCAGTTCCAATACAAGGACTTGTGGAGGTGTATAGTGGAGGAAGATGGGGCACTGTATGCGACGATAGCTTTGGACCAGAAGAAGCATTCGTAGTATGTAAACAAATGGGACTTGACAGGTGAGTTCTTCTTCACTATAAACATGGACTGGGTAACATAAACATACTGATTGTATGATTTATCATACATGAGAAGATATCGGAAATGTTACTGGGCATGTCTATTTCAGAGGTATTTTGAACGATGACAACCACGGCTGTAGCCGTAAAGACGGCGACTTCATGTATCTAACAAGATGTATCTGTATAAAACAAAGAGTAGGATCTGGATGTCTGTCGTGTTTTTCCTCCCAGACCCCTATACCGATTTCAACCAAATTGACTCGATGTACCCTGGTGGGGGTTTATAACGGCGTTAGTTTTTTTTCCAAAATTTTGATTTAAAAACAATTTAATTAAAAACATAATACAAACAATATGTTTGTTAAATTGAGTAAGGAGCTCAATCTAAATAAAATGAATTTAAAGAAATCAAAGTGTTGAAACGATCAAAATGTTGGCCGCCGCTGAATAAATGCTCTGCCTAAGGTCAAAATATGCGCTAAGCGCACATAGGGGCCGTAGCTCCTCCGACGCTGAATAAAGGCTCCCGAAGGGAGTCTGTTTCAGCTAGTTTCATCCACTCGACTTGAAGCCTATACAATACAGTTTCATGACATTAGATGTTTGTTTTCGCAAACAACCACCGAACTTTGGTACAATGTTCTTAGCTGTACAGTCATTCATACGTGAGGCAAAGCAGGATTCTTTTGACTAACTATTCCAAATAATGATACGTACAAGCCAGAAAACGCAACAAACAAGCCCGATTTTAAACAAATACATATACAAACTTATGACTAACTCGCGGGAGGGGGCGACCGGTGATCTGTGTATATCTTCAACTTGTTTTGGTAGTCATGTTGCTTTGCCATTACTAATTATTTATTTTTCTGTGTAATAACATATGGGAGAAGGGTACCCTTAAGTGAGTCAGCACTTGTCCTCCAATCGCATTGTCTGTATAAACGAATGTATGTGTTATATATCATGTGTTATCTAAATTTGACAAATAAATATCTTTAAACTAAACTTTGGTACATTTCCAGCAGTTGGAATTTTCATGCCTGACACAACATTAGTTGGACATTAATTTGACACCATATATACGTTGGAATTGTTCTCATTGTTTGATTTTTCAACCAGTAAAAATTGGTAATTTTCCAATCTTAGGGTGTGTCAGGTTGGATATTTCCAAGGGTGTGCAAATGGAATTATGCGAACCTGTGAGTTTGATGTTTGGTTCAAGTGGGGTGTGTAGTTGGTCGGAAATTTGACGGAGCACTCCCTTGGGATACCCTCTAGCCACGTCCCTATAATTTGTACATGTGGGTACTTAATCAATAAATTGACTGACATTTCCACTATATAAAGATTTATTTACCAACTATTGTACAGTACGTTGGCCAAAATAATGTTTGTGTTGCTGCACTATACAGAGACTATTGTGCAAAACGACTGCATTTGACGAAACACAACATTTTAAATATGAAATTTCTATAAGACTAGATAGTACATGCGTGTATCTGATAATCCATCGATATAATATAATCCTACTATTTCTTGAATAAGAAGGAATATTAAATAACGAAAAAAGCAGAAGACATATCCATGCAGGTTCACGCGAATTCGGTCAATGGTGACGTATCCGCCGAACTTGAAATCGACATGAGTTCGAGCGGTATTTTATGGATGGAATTATGAAATGAACATGTTGAAAGTGACAATGAAATTGACAATGATTTGCTTCAAGTTCGCCATCAACCGAAGTGCTCCCCCAGCGTTACTATCAATAACATTATTATTTGGCTAATTTCAGTAATATTCTCCCTGTTTACACTCGATAACATAAATTTGTCTCGCACTTAAAATTCTTTGATATATATCGTTTATATTCTGCAATGATTTGTACACAGGGGACGAATTCTTATGTTTTATTGTGTTTTTAAACTCCGAGGTGGCGAAATCTCGGTTTGTTTACATTATGAACGCTTGAGTCCGTAATCGGAATCAGAGTCTGAATCCAAATTACGACGAAATAACGATTGATTACGATTACGGTCTGTTCGTTTACTGATTCTGATCTGTTCGTTTACCGAACCACGTCGTACGGGGGTCTAATCCGTACTCTGAATCCAGATTTTCCCACGAAATAACGACTCAGGATTTCCATACCATACGAACCAAACTGGCAATATGTTATATCGTTTATTCCGTGAAAATCGGATCAAAAATGTGATTTGGGCATGGAAACCCAGTCGGCTGGATGTTAAATGTTTCAGTTGGATTATTAATTATTCGTCAATGGCCAACCTATAACGCTGTTTACTCTATGAACATCGAACCATATGGGCGATTTTGAGCATTTTGCCATTTTTGTCATATTATTATTATTATTATTATTATTATATTTACATTTAAAAACGCATTAGACAGTAAATTAGTTTCAATGTGCTTTACAATATAAATACATGTACAGTTTAAAACAAAGAGATAACACAATATGGATATTAAAAGATATGTGAGTTTAAAAGAGGCCAAGGAGAATTAAAATACTACCTAAAAACAGCTACGTACACAGCTAAAAAGTAACAAATCACGAATATGGAATATATGGTCATAGCTAGGTTATGGAACCTCATTGGGTTGAACGGTAATTTTTTGGGTGGAATCTTAATTATTCGGCAACGGCCACTCTTCAATGCCGTTTATTCTGTGAACATCGGGACCGAATTTCAAGTTCGATTTGAGTTGAGTGACTTCTCAATGAGTCGTTCTGATCGATATATGGCCATTTTGTTAAGAAATGAGAAATGGTTCACGCTCACTGAAGCAAGCACATTTGAAGCAATAAACATTCATACTGAACCCGTGCCTTCATAAATTATATATATATTTACGCCAGTACCAGTAATTTTGTGGCCACAGATACAATTTCGGACGAAGTGCGTTGTGCTGTCCTAATATAATGGCAGATCCGATAGGCCTCCATCCAAACTCCCGTAACGTATGCATCTCATCAACGTAGTCCTCTTGTTTCCTTGGTTATGGTTTGGTTTAAACTTATGAGTCAAACTAATTTTCGCTCAGTTTTAAATTTGCGCACCGATCGATGCGCGAAAAATAGTACTGCGCGAATTTAAATACAAATAAGGTATTGACCGTGTATTTATTTCTTAAATAATTACATTTATCTTTACTTACTTAAATGGTTTTATGATCGATGTATTCTGGAGAAAATTAAGGAAGACGCGCTGAATGTGGATGAAATTCATTAATGTAATTAAATAAATATGGACATGCGCCTGTCCAATGTGTTTCATATATTTATATATAGCGTATTTAAATTCGCGCATTACTATTTGTCCTCGTGATAGGCGAATTCAAAACTGACATATGTTTTTCGTAAAAGTTGTGACAGTTTCAGTTCCTGATATTTAAATAGTTATGAACACCCTTGATATGTACTCTGAAGAAATAAAACCACAACCTCGGAATCTGCTGACTTAAGAAACAATCACCACGTGGTTGTGTATATTTTATATAGTTTTGTTGACATAGTTAACACAGATTATATATCACTCTATAGTTGTGAATATGGATACGTATCGACTCTTCAATGGTGTCCTCTGTCAATGTGGTTGGCATACAGTGGGATTATGGTTCCCAACTGCCTTGACAGCTATCCATTTGTCAGGGTTCCAGTGTGCAACATGTAACAATAATAAGCAGACCCACTCATTTTGCTCTTGCACTCTCTACATACATACTAGCTTCCATGCATACATGACTTACATACAATCCCGACTGAGACCCAGTGTTCGCGCTGGACCGAAAAAAACTTTAGCCAAAAGTTTGGCCAAATGAAAATTTTATTAGACAAATGAATTTTTTTTAGCCAAATTAAATCATCGTTTTCTGGTCGGTTCACAATTAATGACTAAAACGTAAAATCTAACAGACACAGGTAAAATACACAATAATTTAAATAATTTTGATGAACTAGAAGTATTTTTATATACATCATTTATTAAAAATGTATTTAATCTTTATGTGAAAGAGTGATTTGGGGGGGGGGGGTGGGGTAACCCGGGATTGTCCTTAATTTTTGTTTTGTTTTATATCAATATCTTTTTTTAAATCATTAAATATTTATCCTTGCGAAAATATCTAAGTGACATCTGGAAACTAATAACTTAATATTGTTACGCAATTATCAAATTACAATCTGTCATAAAAGCATGCATATTATTTTAACTGTATCGATATTGACGACAAATAGCCACAAAATATCTGACGTGATCCACTTTGGCTGATTAAGCTATTGTCTTACAATTGGTGCTCATAAACCTCGACGGTCATAAATACAATGTCATCATAAACAATGCATTGTGCAGAGGCCCCGTGAGACAGACAATGGGGGATTAATCTTTCTCCAGATTAAAACACTAAATATGATTGCATATCACTTTGTGATTGCTTGGTTGATAGAGTTGTCGATCGGCTTTCCCTTTGTACTGTCCGCGATCGGGTTTCCCTTTGTACAGTCGGCGATATATTCTCACTTTCGTTGTTTTCGGACTAGATCTTTCACATCACTAAATGTTAGAGCTTACCTTTTGCTGCTACGGAACGATATTTCATAAGTACGAAAATAATGAAATACTTTCGTCATCTAACTTTGTCTTGAAATGTCGATCTATTGAGCGCTTTTATTAATTAGCTTTCTGACTCCATGCTTTCAGTCTCCATTTGGGGTCAAAAAAGTTTAGCCAAAAGTTTAGCCAAATGAAATTTTTATTAGCCAAATTCGAAAAAGATTAGCCATTGGCTAATTTGGCTACCGACAGCGCGAACACTGCAGTGAGACCCCGTTCACAAACCGTGGTACCCTGTCAGGGAAATACGCAGAAATTGACTTGTATGTCAATGATTTGCTAAATATAGAGTATAAACTACGTGTATGATTTACAGTCACCGCCGTCTACTATATATTGGGCAATTCCGAAGCCTGGAAATATATATGTGTTCATGGAATTTTAAAGATTATAGGCATACATTTAGGATCACAGTTAATTTATGCCGATTTTTAAAATATATTTATTTTCTATATACCTCGAATAGTTGTCAGCCTATAGCAAAAATTATATCAGAAAATTACATGGCATGCGCGGACGCCGTAATGAGATTTCACGAGGTCACGCCAGGTCACTATTTGTGATGGTTTCTAATAGATCGGAAATGATTTTCGGAACAAAAGACGAGAATTATCGCCTGAAACAAATTGACAGTAGCTTGTTATAGTTTGGCATGCGGATACGAGTGTATACTTATTCGAGATTCAGTAATATTTTACATGAAAATAGACAAGTTTTACACCATGCCGATCACATGCGAAAGATGTTTATTTACAGTTGTGATGACATGTGGTGGGGAATTCCAGTTCGAATGACGCATCATCGCATATGGAATTCGATGTGTAGAAATAAATAGATTTCAAAGATCGAAATCTAATAACTCTGCGCATTGAAATTTGTGTTCTAAATCCGAAGAAATAGTCATGTAAGGGTATATGCTAAATAGTAATTTAGGGGTGCATATCAATTAATAGTAATTTAGGGGTGCTTGTTAAAGAGTAATGTAGGGGTGCATGTTAAATAATAGTAATTTAGGGGTGCTTGTTAAATAGTCATTAAGGGGTGTATGTTAAATAATAGCAATTTAGGGGTACATGTTAAGTAGTAGCTTAGGGGTGCGTGTTTAAATAGTAATTTAGTGGTGCATGTTAAATAAGAATTTAGGGTTTCATGTTAAATAATAGTTTAGGGGTTCATGTTAAATAGTAATAATTAAGGGGTGCACGTTAAATAATAATTAGGCGTACATGCTAAATAGTAATTTAGGGGTGCGTATCAAATAGTACTCCAGGGGTACTTGTTAAGTAGTAATAATTAAGGGGTGCACGTTAAATAGTAACTTAGGGACACAATCTAAATAGTAATGTAGGGGATGCATGTTAAATAGTAATTTAGGGGTGTGTGTTAAATAGTAATTTAGGGTAGCATATTAAATATTAATTAAGGGATGCATGTTAAATAGTAATTTAGGGGTTCATATTAACTTGTAAAATTACAACAATAGAGCATGGGAAGAAAGTCTAGAGCTGTCGTCCCTCTGGAACGTGTATGGTACCACATGATTTTAATGATTAAGATAAAGAGAAAGTGCGTGGAAATTTAAATAGTTTCATGTTAATATAACGCAAAATATCTTTTCCGGACCTTCCGTTTCCGATACCGATTCCGGTACAGTTTTTGTTCGGGATCAAATTATTGTGTTCGAAGTTCGACCTATTTTGATGCCGGCAAAATTTCAAAAACGATTATTATCAGGTGTGTTTTGGAGCGAAAAGCGCCATTTGACTTTAAATGCGAGTAAGGTATCTCAAACACATTATTAGTCCAAGTTTCCTTAGACGTAAACCAACTAGTGGAATCGGCATCATCCTAACCGATTTACGTCGAAGGAAACTTGGACCAACAACATATATTGGTGTATTGCGATTAAAGGTACTCAATCCGATCAGAGGGTCATATATTACTATTTTTTTGGCTTTGGGGGTAAAAAATAATTAATTCGAGTCGAGGAACCTACCAACACTTGATTTTAGAGTTATCCATCCTTGTCTGTTTGAATAGTGTTTTGGTGTACACACCTCGAGCAGATTACGAAGTTAAGGGCAATTATTAGTACTCATCTCGAGAAAATAACAAATTTCAAAAATCAATATCTAATAACTCTGAGCTTTGTTTGATGGGTTCCTCGACTCGAATCAAATAATTTTAACCCCAAAGCCAAAGAAATAGTAATATAGGAACCTCTGATCGGATTGTTGTTGTTGGAATATGTTGCGATGGGGACCCTCTGATCGAATTGAGTACCTTTAAAGAATTGGAATTGAATTGTTTCAGAGGTTCACTTGCAGTGTTGACATCAAACCGGTACTATGGATCGAGCAGTCTGCCAGATATTCTGATGGACGATGTGGCCTGCGGTGGTGGAGAGTCAATGCTCACTCAATGTACCCATATAACGTCACACAACTGTAACCACGATGAAGATGTGTGAGTCAAGTGTGAATGTGAGTACACACACCAAACCTAATTAAAGTGAACTTCAACATTATAACTCTTTAATGTCAAGCTTTCGGCCCGAGCTGGACCTTCATCAGGTCTGTCGAAATATTAGAACTACATCTTCACAGTACAGCAATCAATTACAGAATGAACAGGTCCGTTATTACGGCGACGTCGTACAACGACGCTGCGACGTCCATGGAAACGCCAGCGATGGCGCCGTGGAATTTACATAATTATTATATCAAAATATAGGTGTGGTGTGACTCGTCTTCGTGTTAAAACCATTCCCTTCGCGTGTCCTCAGCTTTCTCATCCACACGTCTTCCCGAATAAGTCGCTCCTGTTTCCAACCATTCACCAACTCCAACACGGCCACCTCAGATTCGTCACACCACTATGTTCTACCGAATTAAAATGGTCGTATATCGGTTTATTACGCCACACAGTGGTATAAGCTGGTGTAGAGTTTTTCATATTCTGTGGTCGATCGATAATCCACTGGGCGACTGTATTATGGTTATTTCGTACTTGAGTATAAATCGTACCGATAGAGTCACGATAGTACGACAAAGATTAGCACATGTGTTTACGTCACCGGTGTAATTGTTGGGGCATGTTTCTATTATGAAGGTTCGCTATCCCGAAGGTCCGCTATTCCGAAGGTTCTCTATTCCGAAGGTTTTTGTTATTTTTAGGTTAATTCTATATTCTAAAGTATTGAGACTAATTTGAGAGGGTTCATTATCACAAAGATTCTTTTTATGGAGTGTGCGCTCACATCCGAACTGATCCTGCGCGCATCCCGATACAGATACAGGAGGAAATAACTTAACTTAGAACATTAAATGTGATTTTGTTTTGTTTTCGCGGGTTTTCTTGAGATTTAATGTCATTACGTGGGCCCATACTTTTGAATTCTTGGCATATAATATGAATGTTGTGGTATATATGGACCTCCCGCATTGGGACATGACACAGGTACAGTTGACTTAAGTGATGTTCTGTGTGGGCTCCAACTTGGAGTTCAATATTTTAAGGGCCAAATTTAGGATTTTATGGGCCCATACCTTTGAACTCTGGGCATATAATATGAATATTGGGGGCATGTCTCTATTCCGAAGGTTCACTATCCAGAATGTCCACTATTCCGAAATTTCTCTGAATGTTCGCTATTCCGAAGGTTCACCAATCAGAAGGTTCGTTATTCCGAAGGTTCTGTATTTTAAGGTTAATTCTATATTCTAAAGTATTGGGAGTGTTCATTATCACGAAGATTCTTTTTATGAAGGAAATAACTTAAAACATTAAATGTGATTTTGTTTTCGCGGGTTTTCTTGAGTTTAATGTCATTACGTATGACTTTATTTCTCATTAGATATTCACGCCAAGCAGCCCACACAATTGCTATGTTTCCGTGCGATTTAATGTCATCACGTGTGACCTAATATCTCAATAATCTGAGACAGGAGTACGCCTGCTAAAGGCGAATTATAACAGTGGGGGTATAACGCTCAATGAATACTGGGAGCTATATCGCTGATTAGACGAGTATGAGATGAACCTAACTGCAATTGTGACTTTGTTTAAAGGCCCACATAATTTTCGAGTCATTCATTTTTGTTATAGTATATACGGTTTTAATAACAATTTATGCCATAAAATTTGAATAAATTACTATAATTCATCACCATTTGAAACGCAGAATCCTTCTATCTCCTAGTTTGAGACACCTTTAAAATACCGCGACAAGTCGTGCGTCGTATATCTAGCAATTAGCAACTAACATGTCCTCTTCGGCTTTCCATAGATTTCAACGTAATTTGATACTTATGGGTATTTGTGTCCGGGAAGTGTTTTGGACGGGTCAAATCGTGAGCCCGACCTGACCTTGACCTTTAAAACTATCAATGCAAGGTCAATTTGGGTAAAACGGACAAATTTCGGCGAAATTTGATACCTAGGGATACTTTTGTCCGGGGAGTGTTTTGAACGGGTCAAATCGTGACAACGACGTGACCTTGACCTTCAATGTGGTCAATCAAAGGTCAAATCGGATAAAACGGATGGATTTCGACGAAATTTGATACCTATGGGTACTTTTATCGGGGGAGTGTTTTGGACCGGTCAAATCATGACTCCGACCTTACCTTGACCTTCAAAATTGTTAATTAAAGGTCAAGTGGGGTAAAACGGACGGATTTCGACGAAATTTGATACCTAGGGGTACTTTTCTCCGGGTGGTGGTGTTTTGGATGGGTCAAATCATGACCCTGACCTGACCTTGACTTTCGAAATAGTCAATTGAAGGTCAAATCGCGCCTTTCGCCGGAAATCAGATGGGAAACATCCCGGACGAAGTCGGGCCCATCAGCTTGTGTAATAAAGAAGACAGTTTGAAGAAAGTAATGTATAACACGAGAAACGGGAAAACTTGAAATATAGAAGTATGCAAATTTCCCACATAAAATTTGAAAGCTAGTTTATAGAATAATTGTATTATAATTTATATTTATGGCTAATAATATGATATTGGTGGCGTTACCATTTTGACTATGGTTTTCTTGTAATCATGTAGTCTGATGTCTCTATCATGCTCCTCGAACCTGTCCACCAAACGGCTTTCTGTTTCCCCGGTATACACGGCCCCACCACACACCTCACATATAGCAATGCATATACTAAATTCTTCGAATGACAGTTACTGTTCTGCAGCACACTGAACTCCGCTGATCTACGCTCGTTCTTAATACTGGTGACGATTGTTTTGTCACAAGTATCACAGCAGTTCTGATTAAAACCATATATACTCAGACTCTAAAATTACTGAGTCTGATGATAATGGGTAGAGATTCCATTACTCCCAGCAGGAATTGCGTATTTGCCAGCCAATCACCATATCCTCATGAACGCGATGTGACCAATCAGGCGATAGTCGCATGGAATCCACAAGACAAGGGGAATTCCTTCAGCCGGTGCCTATTACATATATGCAGTAAACCCCGCCCAATAGTTATAAATAACACAACAACTTTTCCGCCGCATGGCTAATGTTTACAAATTCAGAGTTTTACGACAGCAAATTTAACATTGAAAAGCGTATTTAAAGAGTGCATAATTGAACAATTTACTTAATATGTATTATAATTGAATGTTATTAAGAAATTCAACATTTAGTCCCGAATATTTAGAAGTCGCGATGTCGTAAATATATTTAATTTCCGCATATGATGTTAACTTCGAAATTAAACACAGAAAATATTAATTTGTTTCGAGTCATAAACGCATTTAAAGTTTGTTAAACGTGATTAATCTCAGTTAAAATTATGTCACAAGGCACAGAAGATATTCTGAGAGAATGCGTAGCATCAATTCTCCCAGGAACTGGCATAAAGAGTCTGCGGAAACGAAATTATTACGCGGAAACGAAACCGAAACTACATTATGTCAATCAAAGCTATTTTTAAAGACAAATGTGGGCGGTGACGTCATACTGCAGGGGATGTCTGTGGAAGTTATTTATAACGACAGTAATGCGACATATAGCGGGTTTCATCAGACTCAGTACTTTTAGAGTCTGAGTATGGTTTTAATCAGAACTGGTATCACAGTTATTGTAGCATAATTGGGTAGGGGGGTTCACAACCTTTGCGGTTTTCCGATGCACGAGAATGTCGCATAAGTTACTGTCACGTCTATACGCCACAAGGGGAGGGTCCTAAATTGGGTAGGGGGGTTTATTATAATAACATCCCTGATCTGGAGGACAATGGCTGCTATGAATTAATTAAAGTTATATGAAACACTCCAGTTGGGTGAACAAATAGAAATGGAGAATAATCATGTTCAAATTAGTTATTTCTACGAATATTAATCAAAATTTACAGCACACATCGTCATTCTTATATATTATTTAAATGCAATGGCTCTTGATGGCGAATTCATTTGCGTTAGTTTATCGCCGATTGTTGCGTCCCGAATCGAGATGTAAATATTTATAATTAAGCGTAGTTCAGACGATGATTTCTATAGAGTGGTATGGTCGATTTCTTTTAGTTTTTCGGCGATGTTAGAATAATGCTACACTACCACAGTTGGCATAGTGCCTGGGTATTATTAACTGGTCAGTTTTACGCACCCGCACAAGTCCATAATATGTATTTAATACATTCCCACATCCAGTTATAAAAGTATACATTCGAACGGTCTAGTATTAATTTGTGGGGGTTCATATAATAAAAGCGGACGATATACATAAATATACAGAAACACAAGAGCTGAATGATTCATATTTATTGGCGGGAAATGTTCAGATAAGAAGTTCAACATATGGTCGTTTGTTGAACTTATTATCTGAACATTTCTTAATGGGACTACTCGTCATTAAGTATTATATTTAGTATAGAAACTGTTAAATGAGCCCAAATTTTACCCAGCTGGTAAATATGCAAAAAGTATAAAAAACTGTAAAAACATCACCACCAAGAAGAACATGGAGAAATACATGTAGATGAACTCTGTTCGATTGATAGCTCGACAATAACGAAATTTCGCTTGTTGAAATCATTGCTATATAAACACAAGTGTTACAGCGATTTGTCAACAAACATCGCTTATCGCGTAGAAAGTAAAAATGTTTTAGTCTAAATATGATTTTCATAATATCTTCCAATGCTGTGACATTTTCCAATATTTATCTTCAAGGTGTTTATATAAAACTTTGATGGGCATTGTAAGAGTAATGTAGTGACTCGCTGGTCCATAATCTCCATGCAGAGTTCAGTCCCCTGCTACGCATGACTTACCCTGTCATCACCTGCACATAATGTGAAGAAAGTACTCATTTATTTATTTGAGACTTATGTAGGTTACAATTCATTCTGCATTATTCTGAGAAACTGAACTGTCCATATTAATTTGAAAATTGTCTAGAACAAGCCAGGATGAAGTGTAACTGACAAAACACTTCAAAAAAAATATGTTAAATTTAATTAAGAAAATGCACATGCCGGCAGCGGTCAGACATAGCGTAGCGAGGGGAATGAACTTTGCATCTTGGGTTGTCCATATACTAGACAATGGCTCTACGAGGCGTCGTCGATCCAATCTGAACGCTGTCCATGTGGGGTGGGGGGGGGTTCGAACAAAGCAGAGCGTCGGAGTGATATAGCCAGCGTTTTTTGCATATCTGGTCCAGTTGTTAGCGTATTCGACTCGGAATATTGACTTGAGTTGACTTTAGCACGATTTTTTGACAGGGTTTGCCTGATCCTCACTGAGTACACAGGATTTACTTGATGTGGACATGCGCTTGATGTGATGGGGCTTATTAGCAACGAGGTCTTTGTCAGTTTATTTGTAATCACGCTTTATCCAAAACATCACTATTCGAATAAACGCACGACCTCGATTTCAAGTTATAGGATGATTTAAACATACCAGACTTTATCCATACGAAATATATTTTTTCAAATTCAAACTTATGTCTGTAGCTCATGTGCCCCATCGTCTCAAGTCAACATTTATACATTTAAGTATATGCATGTCGCTATGACAGTATTCATGTATGAATGACGCGAGTGTATCAAATAAATAGATAGTCTGTATATAGAAACGGGCACATCCACCCTGGCTTGGTCTTTATCTTTTTATTCAATGATTTGTATCTATTTTTATTATTATTTCCAATGATCCCATGCATGTCAACAACTAAACGTTGCGATATTCACAGTACTGCCGAATAGAGAAGAATCTCATTTGCACTTAAAGGTTTCATAACATAAGTTTTGGGCGGATGTGCCTTCAATGAATACATTAATATTGCATATACTATTATATAATTATGTATACACCTGTTAAATGTTCTTTTGTCATGTATTTGTATTTAAATTTGTATATCTCAGATGCCATGTATTGGTTTATTGAGATTAAAGAATTGAATTGAATATTTAATATGGTGTGAAAACGTCATGCGTTCAAATCCCACATGGCTTTCGACAAATTTCAGGTAGCTCCATCCAGTTGTTGAATGGTTAATAGTTGTAGGCGTATAAAGTGTCACCAGAAAGAAACGATTCATGGCGAACAAGTCTTATGGACTTGCGTTTTGAGGAGATGGCTCAACAAAAACAGATATATGCTGACATTTCTTGAGACCCTATAAAAGCCCAACTGGGCAGCCCAGCTGGGCGATTTTGAAAACATACTCTTGGGATCCAAATAAGCTTACCCGTATGCTTATTCATTTTTGGAAAAGTTGCCGCCCTGTATGGTGCTTATTTGGGTCCGTATGTTTATTTAAAAAGTGTGATTGTCAAGAAGTTTATACTACAGGCCTATCAGAATTGCTGGAGCCTTTATTCAGATCAGGAACAGATAGTCCAAACATGTTGCTGGAAGTCTGTTTGGTAACTCCTATGACAACAAACAGTGCAACATTTTAGAAATATATATTATTGACTTTATAGCATTTCAGATAGTCTTGCTTCCATGTTGGAAATTGCCACCCTGTACTGTTATTCTGCCCCGTACTCGTATTGGATTTAGCAGAATTGTCCACCCTGTACTCTTATTCCGCACCGTATGCTTATTTGGACCCCGAGAGTAGTATAAAAGAGTATTAAGAGTAAACTCCAAATTAAAGGATATTTGGACACAATACTGATTGATTATTACTTTTGGACAACTAGTATATATATATTTCTTTGCGAATATCCCGAAAACTTGCCATCAGAAAGCTTTCGGAGCGAATATTGCAGACCTAAGCATCGACGGATGACCAAAGTAAATTTTCGCTAATTTTCACTCAGTTTTCGCTAATTTTCTGATTATGTACATCAATACAAGGATGTCTGCATGTTGTAACACAACAAGTGACCATTTTTTTAAATACATACTAAAGGGTATTTCTAAGTACATCGTTTAAAACGAGTTTTGAGACGATATCTATCGAATATCGTGGAACCGCCCAGCTGGGCACTTTCGATAAATATTGTCTTCGCAGATTTTTGCATTAGAAAATAGCCAAAAATGAGCGAAAACCGAGTGAAAATTAGCGAAAATTTACTTTGGTCATCCGTCGATGCTTAGGTCTGCAATATTCGCTCTGAAAGCAAGTTTTCGCGATATTCGCAAATAAATATATATATTAGTCGTCCGAAAGTAATAATCAATCAGTATTGTGTCCAAAATATCCTTTAATTTGGCGTTTACTTTTAATACCGCCCAGCTGGGCAGCCCAGCTGGGCTTTTATACTATTTTTGTTCAAAATCGCCCAGCTGGGCTGCCCAGCTGGTCTTTTATAGGGTCTCATATCTGCTTGCTTCTAGATCCTCTTCCACTTTTCTATGCTACTCATGTTTCCATCATCACAATGTTGTCCATCATAAATGTAATATTAATTGGGGCAAATAAATATTGTTTAAATCAAGTCTTATAGACTGGGTCCCATCGCCCAACTCCAACGCTATTTCACTATCCAGTATTACGATCACAAAAGTAGGATAAAATTGCTGATTTCGGATATGGCACATGCATGGCCCCCATGCATATTCCGTTATATACCATTAATTAAATGGTAAGTTAAGGTTAATTTGCATATTTGTACCAGATTTTGTTATTTCCAGGCTGCGCATGTCCCGAAAGTGACATTATAGAGCCAAACTACCCGACTTAGAGCTTGTTTGCTAGACAGGCTCTTGCCCGCAAACCTTCACGGTGAGAGAGTCTAGTCTGGCTGTCGGGGCTGAAATATAGGGCATACATAGAAACAAATGTTAACAAGCTAAATTTGATATCGTTGGAAATTTTTCTATTCAAGATGGCGTCCAAATGTCGGAAGTTAAGGAAATTGTGCGGCAGCTGCACCAATTAATGCCGAGCTGTCGTCTAGTATATGGACAACCCAAGCTGCAAAACAGAGTTCAGTCCCCTCACTACGATATGTCTGACCGCTGCCGGCATGATTGTGAATTTTCTTAATTAAATCTAACATTTTGTATTGAAGTGTTTAGTCAGTTACATTTCATTCTGGCTTGATCTAGACAATTTTCTATTCAAGATGGCGTCCAAAATGTCGGAAGTTAGGGAAATTATGCGGCAGGTGCACCAATTAATGCCGAATTCGTAATAAATTTAAATATTGAGAAACAATGCTTAGTCATAAACCATATAATTATGTAGAATGTCTGTCCCAAAATGGCAGCCAAATGGACAAAAACTGAACGAATTTAACATGTTGTGCAAAATTGTATAGCTAGTCCCATAAGAGTGAACAAGCGCTCGAATTATTTGAGGAATAATCATTGCAGAGTAATAAGAATCTTTGTGTCAGAAATGTACGAATTCTTTCTGATGAATCTAACGAGCAGTCGAATGTAGGGTCGAGTGCAACGGTTAAATCTGGACTTCTGGTCGTCCAGCAGCGGAAATATAACGCAGTTGTATGTGTACTTTTTGTCTTGAATCCTGTGATTATTTGTGCAAGTAATTACAGTTAAATGGGATTTAATAGATGGATATGTTTATTCTGTGACATTTTCTAGGAGCAGAAATGTATATACTCAGTAGTCTCACGAATGTGACCGATCATCATTTATTTTGAAATCTGCAACATGAATCCTTTCAACATTCACAACTGTATAACATTATGAGATATATTCATGTAGTACTGGGTAAAATGTGAAGATCCTATTGTCCATGTATCAAAATAGTAGTCATATATGTCGTTTGTTGAACTTATTATATGAACATTTCTAAGGGAACTACTCGTAAATGAGTATTGAGTATAGAAAGGTTTAACCCTTTGAGTGCCAGGTCCGATTTGTGTATCAACCCATATACACTGTGCCAATGCATTCTCTTATATATGCGAGTCGACCACGTACCTGTAAGTGGACACACATCGCATTCTCGTTCCTAGCATGCCCATACACTACCATACATCATAGATGCTACCGTATATTATTATGATTACTCTAACGTGGCTATGACCCTATACCGCTAGACATAAATAGAACATTACATATATGTAATATTGTTAATCTGAATTATCCCAGAACCTCACCCAACAAAGAGACTTCCCGGCGATCTTTATAGATCCTCATTGTGTTTACCGAACAAAAAATGGTGGTATCTCTCGCCTGAATCCGTTGTAGCAACACAAAACTAACTGTTTTGTTCCTAATAAACCCATGGAACTGGAACTGGAACGGAAACTGTCATATGTTTAGAAAACCTGAACAGTTCAAAACATTCATATGGAGAGATAATACATTTTCGATCTTATAACTCGTCTGGATTGGCTCACAACCACACCAATACTTGTTTTTGTTATGCCCTAAGTACTCGATTCTACAAAGTTTCATATATGATTATAGTATGTACGTGTGCGTGGATATGGATACAAGCATCTATTCTATTGTTTATACTGATACCTGTTTTAGGGGGCAGCAGGAAGACAGCCCGATAGGGCTAGGCTACCCCGACAATATACTGCTTTACCTTATTATGTATTTCTGCCATTGTATAATTCATGTATATTGTAAATAAATTATCCTATCCTATATAAGAGAATGCATTGGCCTAACAATTTTTCATCATTTATTATTATTTTTTACAATTTTTACAATTTTTTCATGGGGCATCAAAAATTATTACTATGAATACTTGGTGATAGCATGCCCCTAAGGTTTTAACAAGTTTGTTTTTAAATTCGCTATAGCATGTTAAGCATACCCAAAAAAATTCAACCCAAAAAAATCTAAATCTAATAAAAAATAATAATAAATCTGTTTTTTTTAGTTTTTTTTTTGGGCCGATTTTACAGACCGTAAATTAGGGCCGATGAGATCGGCCCCTGGCACTGAAAGGTTTAATCTTTATTTCAGACCTATCTGGTTTGCGGTTGTATCCGGGTACGGTTCCATCAGAAGGCACGGTTGAGGTGATCGTTGGAGGTATTTGGGGTGTTGTCTGTGATGATGCTTTCGATAACACCGATGCCCAAGTTGTTTGTCGATATCTTGGTTTTACGTGAGTATCGCAGAGTGTCATGTATTCTTTTTCATGTTACTGTTATCGAAAACCCTTTCTTTACTAAATGGATTCTCCCACTTAGTTATAAAAGTATACAATGGAATGCCTGATATTCATTCGGAGGGGTGTTCAGGGACAATGATCAGACGACAGTATGACAAAAAAATAATAAAAGTGCTTAATGAGTCATATTCTTTGGTGGGAAATTTCAGATAATAAGTTCAACAAACTTTGAACTTATGATCTGAACATTTCATAAGGGAACTATTCGTCAATACAATGAGTATTTAGCATAGAAATTGTTAATTGATAATAATTTCAAATTATCTTGATACATCTGGTGATTTATCTACCGAACATGTTGATTCATCGCTATAGAGATTATATATTCATAATAATTATTTTGTTTTCGTAGTCAGAGAATTAGTTGGTAATTGTGAGATACTTCGTTCAACTCACTGGGACTCAATCTGTCATCTGACACGATTAACCTTTGGAGGGTCGTAAAACAGCAATGCATGGCTGTGTGGATAACTGGAGGGTCCTGAAGCAGAAACGCATAGCTGTGTGGATAATCACTCGCTGTGTGGATAATCGCTCTATTGTCATTTGGAGGGCCATGAAGCAGAAACCGCATGGCTGTGTGGATAATCACTCAATTGACCTATTGACCTCGGGGGGGGGCGGCAAAGCAGAAATGCACGGCTGTGTTGATAATCGCTCGATTGAACCGTGGATGGTCCCCAAGCAGCAACGCATGGCTGTGTGTATAATCGCCCGATTGACCTCTGGATGGTCCTAAAGCAGAAACACATAGTTGTGTCAAAAACACACATGATAAGAAGGCCGAGTTTTGCTTTTGTATTAGGGCCCTGCGAATCGAATCGGGTGAGATTCGCTGATCGAATCGTATCTTGATTTGATTATATACGTGAGCCGACATAATAATAGTTTTGTGAACCTGGGATATTAAGTTCCCAAAAACCTTGGTATAAAGACCAATTCAGTTGTATTACTAAATGTATGTGTCCTGGGGCACAATGGTTAACAATTACAAGTCGTCGGATGGGTGATGGAGCGTGCTACAGCGTATATAAAACCCACTGGCCAACCGCTTGAAGTTTTAGGTGCAAAACAAAAATCTTCTTATCTTCAAATTATAAAGGTTGGTACAGGTTCATCGAAAATCATGAACATTGTAAGTCTGCAAGTACTTTCAGGAAAGCCTAATTAATTAAGATTGTTCGCTTTCGTAAATAATTTCAACATGTCCATGGCGCCCTACATTTGCGTGATCGGATGAGATTTTTCGAGTCGCACCCCCATAGAGAAATAGAAAACAGCTGAAATCACAGAAAAGATTATCCCCGTTTTGGCCCCCAGAATGCAACATAATTCAAACCAAAGATTGATTTTGAGTGGAAGAGAAATAACTCTATCTTTTAGATATAGAGTTACCGCCCTCCATTGAAAATAATACACTTTTTACTACAATCTGGATGACAAAAACATGTTGGTAACTCAACAAAAACAACATGTTCACAGTTTATTACACCGGATAATATAAGTTGATAATACAATGTTTTGGAGCTTCCAATTTCAAATGGTATATAGATCTATATAATATGGCATATGTTTTATATATGTGATATGGGGGTTCGAAATTAAGTGGGCCTTTAAAAATCGCTCATGACTATTCATTGGACTCGTCCGTTAAATATACAGTCCGCTTCTTTTCAAATGGCATAAACTTTGCCAAATTTCATGTAGTCAAATGACTTCTATATTGTGAATCATCGTCAATTCATTTGAGAGAGTAGAACCCATAGATGCAGCATAAAAGTCCAACAATGTATTCCTTCTCTGCAACTCGACTGAATTTTCAGCCAGTGTTATATCTATAAATAGGCTGTCATCACTATATTTAGAATGTGCTTGGCCCCATTTCCGAAAGCCGAATTAAACGAAGATGAATTAACTGTGCAATTCTCTCTATGACAAAGTGACCCTATATAATTTGGCAAAATTTATGCCACTTGAAAATATAACCCACCCCTGGCCAAGTGGTCCTGCAAATGAGCTATGATGTGGTTGGGTCCTGCTGAATTGCTATGATGCTGTTAAGACAAACTGATGCTGTTAAGAAAAAGTACCGTTATTTTTTATAAAGTTGCCATTTTTGTGGTTTTCGTATAATCTGAGCATATCAAGAAAAGCCATTATTTGTATCAAATATTCGAGAAACATATATTTTGCGAAATAGTTGTAATACTAATTGTATTAGTTGTTGAAAATCGACTCTAATCAATTTGGCTATTCATGTCGTTTTACAAACACCAGCGCGGCCGTTATTCAATTTTTCAAAACTATATATGTTCTTGAATGTTTCATACAGACACTGGCTTTTTCTCAAATCCCTCGGATTAGCCAAACACCATAAAAATGACAACTTTAGAAAAAATAACGGTACTTTTTCTTAACAGCACCAGTTTGCCCTATCAGCATCATAGCAATTCAGCAGGACCCACCAGCATCATAGCACATTTGCAGGACCACTTGACCAGGGGTGTAACCGGACAGTGCCTTTAATAATTCACCGCTCTCGCATTATGATTAGTGACATCACTGTTTGCTGGCAGTGCCTGGCACTCTGTAAAAATTACATGGTTTTTACCTATAGTAATTACAAACAAGTGTATATCCACCCTAAGGGACACATTGTAACAGAGAAATACATGTGTATTACCTGCGTTATAGTTTCAGCGTTATAAAGCCCCCGTCCGAACATCAAAACGTTCCCAGGTTTTGAACTGGTGAAGTATGGTTTCTACGGGCGTGTAGTACCTCACGACATGATCTATCGTTTCAGGGGAACCTCAATTGCCGTATCGGAGGGCACATCTATAAATTTATTTGGATCGCCAAGCACTGAATTCGTAATGGACGACGTTGGGTGCGCTGGCAGCGAGAGCAAACTCACAGACTGCACCTATATCGACAAAAACAATCACAATTGTGCGGCTTCTGAGGTTGCTGGGGTGCGATGCTGTGAGTCCAATTTGTTATGGGATACTTCAAGAAAATCGGCAGCTTCGATTATAGCCGATATAGAAGCGCTGTCTATTTCGCAGGAATTTCGAATGATAATAACCGAGGCTGTAGCCGTAACCATGGCCGATTTCAGTATCCAATATAAGCATCATTTATTTGTTATAACGTAAAGGAACCCATGGTACCAACAGTCTGAAAAACATCACCACCAAGATGAACATGGAGAAATATATCAACGTTGTTCTTATATTCATTATTGATACATGTAGTTCTCCAATAATGAAGTGTTGAAACAATTATTATGTAGACAAAACTGTTTTAGTAATCTGTCAACAAACATAGCTAAATGTGTAGTACGTTCAAATATGTCAGTCTAAGTATGATGTTCGGAATATTGTTCAATGCTTATACATTTTTCCAATGTTCACGATAAAATTTTCATTAAACTTCGGTATCTTATTGTATTAATTGGACAGTGTAATTCCACTGTAACATTAATGTTCATGCACATACCAATGGATTTAACATGCGAAATATCATTATTAGAGAGTTTATTAATAACGAAAATAGGAACAAAGTCAATCTATTGTTCGTGTACTTGATGATATTTGTTTTTGCAGACATGTATGTTATTTTTGCAAGAGCCCACTTCGAATGAGTTGAGTCTCTTTAAATGGGCACTGTGCACTAAATCCGGCAACTTATGGACCATCTCATGTTATACTCAACAGAATATATGCAACAAATAAATGAATTTGAGCCATGGATTAGTGCAAAATACACTAATGTGCTCGATGAACGATGCTATCAACATGGTATTTATAATGAAAATGATTTTATGACTCCAGTCATATATTCATTTTCATTATTTCACCCAACCTTGGGTGCTTATCTCACAGTTGTTTCTGAAATGATCTGTGTGTCGACTGAGAACACATGGGGGAATTGTGTAAATGTTAGCCCAAACTACATTTCGAAGTAACGACGGCTTTGTTGTTTATTTCGAGGAATAATACCGCATCAGATGAATTCAGTCCAAATATATTGACAGGTGTCGAGGGTCTAACTCTATACTGAGCAATAAAAAAGTAATATAATAAATACCGAGTATATTTAATTTAACGCCAATGGGTCGTTTATGTGCGTTTAAGAGTGTATTTATGCCTAAAGCAAAGTGAAATAACGATCTTGAAATGAATTGGCCGGGATATTTTATTAGTTATCAGGGTTACTAGGGTCGTAGTTGCATAAATTACAATATATCTTATTTTTATGCTAAGATAATTGCGTGGTTATTTGTTATGGCTTGATCGGTATTGAGGTTAACACAAATCCCATATATGGAAATTCCAAATATGGAAATTGACTTGCGCATGCCCAAAACAGATACAATGGTCTTACTAAAAACGAAGCAATAAACGATTGATAACAATAAACACCGATGCAGTTAAATAACGACATTGCATGGCGGTGTATTATGTCTTTAAGAGTGTGTTGATGTCTAAATGGATGTGATTAACTATTACAAATTATTTCGCCTACATATTTCGATTATCAGGTCCGCAGTTCGATCATGAAACAATATTTCTGACATTTATGTTAAGATTATTGGTTGGTATTTGTTTCCAACCAGATAGCAGCTCTCGGTAATATTGATGGAATTTCGACCAGAGACATTTTCGACCCACCCTCTCTCCAGGTATTGATCGCCTTGAGAAGCGAAGAAATATTGTCCAGTTCTACGTCTAAAATTCTAAATACGCGTCTTATTCTCACTTATACCATTTTACATCAGTTTTATTCTATTTTTTGTTGAGTATCTCATTACTTTGATCAAATTTGCGCTTGTGTTATTCTCACAAAAGGTAAATTTGATGCGTGTTTACATTTCACAATTTCGTATGCCGTGTACACGACAGTACAGTAGGCCTAACAGTCTGCGACGGAATTCGACATGTCCGAGCCATTGATTCCTTAATTACGAGACTAATTAATCGAATGAGGTCAAATTTTTGCATATAACATGACTCGTGTGTTATTCTGCACCACTCTGACGAGTGCCGACTTTCATTTCGCATTATTTTCGTTTTTATCGAAATATAACCGTTCTCTATGGAGATTCCCATGTAAATTTTTCAACCAAAAAAAATTGATTGTTTTGTCAATTTCAAGCTAGTTTATAGAATGGTGAGGGCATAATTTGGCCTATAGAGTGATGGTAGACGTTCCTTGAGTGTGCACAACAAATTTTGGTTCCAACGAAACAGGCTAAAATCCTGAAATTTGTCAACTTTACTTTGCGTGTGAAGAAAATATTCATTTAAACTTCCAAAATTGGTTGAAATATGCTCAACAACAATCAGTTGAATGGTGATATTATTTATAGTCACCGACTAACTTCCACAATGAATCAAATTTGTTTTTATTGGTGACAATTATGTCGCGAGAGATAAAATGTTAATTTTCTGAAGAAAATGTCAAATTTTAGCTGATTTTAATTAATTTACTGATTAATATTTGTTCTGAAGGGTATCGGTGTTGGGCAAGGGGCAAGATTCTGGCCTGCGCCTTGGGGGTGGAGTGCTGCTCAAATTTCAATTTATATTGACAAAATTGTCACGAATAATTTGTCGATCGATTAACATTTTTTCACATTTGCTTATTTTCAATTCAGAAAGGGTATCGAGAGGGGGCAAAATTCTGGCCTGTGCCTTGATGGGGGAGTGTGGAGTGCTACCCAAATTTCAATTATTGACAAAATATTTATAATCAGCGACTAACTTACACGATGAAATAAATGTTTTTATTGGTGACAATTATGTCGCAAAAGATTACTATATACCGGTAGTCCCATCAATTACTATAGAATTCGGGCACTATCTCTAGAGATAATTCAGATAATGACCCCCCCCCCCCATTTTATAGCTTTGGTGCAACAGTACAGTACTACAGTTTTGATGCATTGTAGGTCAACATTAGTCGTTATCGCTCTGCTAATTAATATCATTCCATCAGTATGAACTCCTAATTCCACATATAGCCCACCCTACACCCCCCAATTTATCGGTATTTAGGCTTGAACATACCAAGTTACTCTGCATACAGTACACACCAGACATCGCGAAATGTAAACGCGCTTCAAGTTTGCATTTTTTTAGAAAAACACAGGTGAAAACAGTTCAAAACACGGCTACATAGGAAATGTTTGCACAGGAATATATGTGAACTCGTATCTGTGAGGTGAACTTGTTCAAAAAGAAAGAAAGAAAGGTCCCAAATCAAGGTCCCTGTCCAAATCCTCAAATACACTGATATTCCCATGTAGATTTTTTCAACCAAACAAAATTGATTGTTTTGTCAATTTCAAGCTAGTTTATAGCATGGTCAGTACATAATTTGGCCTATCGAGTGATGGCAGACGTTCCTTGAGTGTGCACAACAAATTTTGGTTTCAACGAAGCAGGCTAAAATCAAGAAATTGTCAATTTTACTTTGCGTGTGAAGAAAATATTCATTTAAACTTCCAAAATTGGTTGAAATATGCTCAACAACATTCAGTTGATTGGTGACATCATTTATAGTCACCGACTAACTTCCATGATGAATAAAATTTGTTTTTATTGGTGACAATTATGTCGCGATAGATAAAAATGTAAATTTTCGGAAGAAAATGTAAAATTTTAGCTGATTTTAATTAATTTACTGATTAATATTTGTTCTGAAGGGTATCGTGTGGGCCAAGATTATGGCCTGCGCCTTAGGGGGCGGAGTGCTGCTCAAATTTCAATTTATATTAACAAAATTGTCGCGAATAATTTGTCGATCGATTAACATTTTTCACATTTGCTTATTATCAATTCAGAAGGGTATCGGGTGGGGGAAAAATTCTGGCCTGTGCCTTGAGGGGTGGGGGGGGGGGGTGGAGTGCTATCCAAATTTCAATTATCGACACAATATCTATAACCACCGATTAACTTCCACAATGAAATAGATATGTTTTTATTGGTGACAATTATGTCGCAAAAGATTACTATATAGTCCCATCAATTACTATAGAATTCTGGCACCATCATAAGATAATTCAGATCGTGACCCCCCCATTTTATAGCTTTGGTGCAACAGTATAGTACTACAGTTGTGATGCATTAATGGTCAACATTGGTCGTTATCGCTCTGCTAATTAACATTATTCAATCGGTATGAACTCCTAATTCCCCATATAGCTGACCCTACCCCCACCAAATTATCGGTACTTAGGCTTGAACATACCTAGTTATGTTGCCTACGGTACACACCAGACATCGCGAAATGTAAACGCGCTTCAAGTTTGCATTTTCTGAGAAAAACACAGGTGAAAACACGGCTACATAGGAAATGTTTGCAGAGGAAAATATGTGAACTCGTATCTGTGAGTTGAACTTGTTCAAAAACAAAGAAAGAAAGATCCCAAATCAAGTCCCTGTCCAAATCCCCAAATACATTGATGTGAGGTTTGATGATAACTCCATATATCTACATAACCAATACAAGGATGTGAGGTTTAATGATAACTCCATCTACATAACCAATATAAGGATGTGAGGTGTAAAGATAACTCCATCTACATACATGTATCCAATATAAGGATGTGAGGTGTAATGATAACTCCATCTACATAACCGATATAAGTATGTGAGGTTTAATGATAACCCCATTCAAATAACTAATAAATATGAGTGAAAATAAAACAAGTCAACTAGCTAACATTGAAATTCCCTGCAATTTGAATATATACACGATTTGTTTGGTGCCCCCCCCCCCCCAAATGTTCTGTCTCCTTGTATGTATGTCTATCCGTCTAAATTGCTAGAAATGAAATTCCCTGAAATTGGTATATATAAACGATTTTTTGTGACCCCAACTGTCCTGTATGTATGTCTGACACACTTTATGCAACTTTAGGCATATTTTGGGAAAATCCATGATGGCATACAATATATGGTCGTGTGTGGGAAAGAACGAGAGCGACGATTATTTTAGGCCACAGATGTCATGTCTGTCTGGTATTTATGTATGACTATTTCTGACATACTTCATGCTATTTTTGCACATTTTGGACACATTTTTGCCAATTTGGTGGGAGGGACGGAACGGGGGCGACACCTTCGACGCCGACTGTATTTTACCTATGAATGTCGCAGGGTGTCGCTGGTCTTTGGAACTTTGAAGCTCAAAGATTGCGTGTGGGCCTTTGCACGATGCATACATGTAATACATACATGTGCGATGCCACACGGGCACAACAATGTTATTGCTGCAAAACGGATGCGAAAAGGTTAAAGGTGTCAATCTGATTCGATAGTGGCCCCCATATAATCGGATTCAAAAAAGATTTTTACAAATGCCACTTCAGTTATCAATTGATTAATTGCTAAAAAATATTCCTAAGGACTGTCGACTATAGTACAAAATTGCCTTATTATCCACATAAAGCCTCTTCATTTTAGTTATCCATTTTCATTCGCAATTTGGTCCGATATCAGAAACTTGTAAACTAGGGGAGGCCAAATTCATGTTTCATAAAAGCTTCAGCGTAAATCAGATTTCCATTACACTTAAGTTTAATAGCATTGCACTTTAGCATAATTCAAATTCCATATTTCAAAACTCCACTGGAGCTGAAATAGAACAGCCAATTACTGATACTAGTAACTTTTAATATATATCTACCTTAGATGATACAATTATATGTAAGGTAGTAAGTCTATGAAAACCTATTACGTTTAAGCATAATGGCACTACACTTAAGCGTAATAGAGTTGTGAGTGAGTTATTATGCTTAAGTGTAAGTGTATTACGCTTAAGCGTGATTAACTATTAAAATTTAATATGTCCTCCCATAGTCGACTGCTTGTTCGGACACTAATAATTCAATCTGATACTTAAGATCGGTTATTTGGCTCGAATCAAATAGTGATGCCCACCAAATAAATATAAATTGAGGGCCGTTTAATCCAATTATTTTAAAGCACTATCGAATATAAAATCTGAAATTTTTCACACAAAAAATATATACATGTATATATATAAATGATAAACAACTTTTAAGTTACAATGTGCATACTGTATTTGCTAAACAAGCTAGATAAAACATGATAATTGGTACTTTTCACACCCAAAACTACCAACATATCCCAATGTTTACACTTTAACTCAATCTGTCTTTAGATTCAATATAAATGTTTGACATTTCCACAATGACATATTTCATCGATATATAACAACCAGACCAGATGACAGGCAGATAAAACACAGATTATCTCGGTTACATCAATCTGTCAACTCAGCCAAGCGACCACTCCTCTGATTTGATTAGTAAGCGAGAAAGCATACATGTACATATCCACTACAAGTTATCTCTTTACAACAATATCATTTACAATAGTGTCCATGGCCCTCTGACTGGGAAAACCTTTTTCATTCATTGTCGACACATTTGAAAATCAACATTCCACTTTGCTCCGATATTCGAACGATCCACAAAATACAACTCGGCCCAAATGCCTCTTCTTATCTATTCATATAGGTCCTGAATTCCATTCAATTTTCATTTAAAGATACCGATTCCAACAACATTTATAGAATCCCCTTCAGTTATCAGAATCGATTAATTGTCGAAAAATAAAACTAACCGCTATCAAATATAGTATAATTGTATAGTGCCAATTGTATACCCTTCTTTGTTGTTTCCATATTGCAACTGCTGAATTTTCTATAAAAATTATAGAAAAAATAGCCCCTCCCGCCGACAGTCATCTATGATTTTGTTTTCCTATCATCGGTCCGTAATCGATCCATCGATATACCGTTTAAGTAACCCATGTTCACGTCGTAAGTGATCACGACAAATACCTGCTGATCAGTTATTGATGAACTACACAATTCACATTACATGTCAACCACACAATTCACATTACATGTCAACACACGACATGGCCGGCTGTATTAGCAGCTAACGAGAACATTCATAGCCACCAGGGTGCTCCTAGTCCTTTCAGTCAATACGGTAGAAATTAAACGATTTGTTACTTCTAATTACCGGTACTTAATTACACTCAGTTGTAATGTCGCTAATGTGTCAAACGCCAATCGAAATTGCAGGACAATTTTAACAGAGCTGAATTATTGTATGCTAAATAGTTCATGGCTGACCTGATGCATGCATCTTAGTTTTCTTGTATTTACTATGGTGTTTGCATCGTCCATAGAGCACATGAGTCACATATCCTGGCGATCGTAAACTTCGAGATCTCATCTCCGGATACAATAGGCTGCAGCTCTTCTCGAAGTCACCCATTTAACGGATATGACCATTTTAACAGCAATACCCACCGCGAAGGCCATCATTATCTGTAATATAGTGAAGACTATACGTTAGCTCGGATCAGCAACATCCCGGACAATACATGGATGTGTGTATAAACACGTTCATAATGATTTTCGATAATAACTCCATGAATAAGATTTTAGAGTCGAGATCAACCCTGTCTCTCGTAAATCAGCATGTATTGCAGTTCTTCTATAGTGAGGGGAAATTTTATGCTGGAAATTGTTCGAGATATTTTGTCCCATAGTTTGGCAGTCTGAATAAGGCCGATAAGACTGTTTGTCTTATCGTTATATAATAGTTAGTTTTTTACCCTGTGCCAATGCATTCTCTTATATATGCGAGTCGACCATAGGTCGCCTCGCATATATAAGAGAATGCATTGACCTAACAATTTTTTATCATTTTTTTTAAATAAATGTTTTTGACAATTTTTAGGACATAAAATAAAAAACATCCAATACCCTGCAGGGAGCCCCACACATATATAGAAGCATATAGAAGAGTGTCGTCTGCTCATGTTTGTCTGAGGCTCTGTATGGGTGAAATTATAAAATTGTTAAAGAATACAAGAAAAATTTATTAAAATTGTAAAAAATTGTTAGGCCAATGCATTCTCTTATATATGTGAGGCGACCTATGGTCGACTCGCATATATAAGAGAATGCATTGGCACAGGGTATATCAATCACTGAACATTTCCAGAAATGTCCTTGACAAAAATACCTTTCGTTTTCTTTCAGATAACTGACTCGCCATCTCCTCGAATAAACAATACACCATGCACGGTGACACAATCTCAACATCTGGAGTCAACATTACCCCATGCAGGGCGACATTATCTCACCATCTGGATTCAACATGACACCATGTAGGGTGACATAATCTCACCATATCGACAAAAGTACTGCTAGAGTATTTGCCACTTAACGCTTATAGTTTATTATACCCTGTAATACCCCTGGTGGAAATTAACAACCGGGCACCCATGGTGGAAATTAACAATCAGACACCCACTGGTAGATTGGTCTGGATCAAAAGGAGGGTGTGCTTTTTGAAATTTCAAGTTTCCAACTGCACTGCCCCCTCGGACCAGATCAAATTTCCAAGTCCGGTACGTTCGATTCTTGGGTTGGAATTTTCTAACTGCATGGTACCTCAGGATTTATAATTGTTGGAAATTTACAAGAGGACACCCCCTGGTGGAAATTTACAACCAGACACCCCTGGTGGAAATTAACAACCGGGCACCCATGGTGGAAATTAACAACCAGACACCCACTGGTGGAAATTAACAACCGGGCACCACCTGGTGGAAATTAACAACCGGACACCCCCTGATGGAAATTAACAACCGCACACCACCTGGTGGAAATTAACAACCGCACACCACCTGGTGGAAATTAACAACCGGGCACCACCGGTGGAAATTAACAACCGGGCACCCCCTGGTGGAGATTAACAACCGGGCACTCATTGATGGAAATTAACAACCGCACAACACCTTGTGGAACTTAACAACTGGGCACCCCGTGTGGAAATTAACAACCGGACACCCCCTGGTGGAAATTAACAACCGGACATCCCCTTGTGGAAATTAACAACCGGACACGCCCTTGTGGAAATTAACAACTGGGCACCACCTTTTGGAAATTACAACTGGACACCCCCTGGTAGAAATTATCAATCGGACACCCACTGGTGGAAATTAACAACCGGGCACTAGAGCCCGAAGCCGCCATCGCACGCCGCCGCCGCCAGCCATATTGGCCACAAGCCGCCGCCAGCCATATTATATCTAACGCCAGCCACATTTAAAAATCTCCGCCGCCGGAATTGTAAAATGGCTGAGCCGTGTGCATGGGCTTATATGTCAAGCACAACTGTATTGTGAATCGCAAAGAACTAAACCGCATTGCCTAATATTGGCATACTCGCATGTACACGGCATGGTTGTTATATTATCAGAACACATGGCCCCTTAATATGGAATAGACTATCCCAATGCATGCTTTCATATAACTGAATGGGCGCATCCATTCGGTATTGAAAGGGTTAAAATATAAATTGTTTATATCGACCACACCCAGTCTCAGACATCACTGGCATTTGTCAATATATACACATAAGAATAGAAAATAGTTTGAAATATTATATATCATTACTATCGGGTTCATCATTCAATGATGCATGCATATATCGCAAGATGGCAGTGATGATAGCAGTCTGAAGTCGACAGAAGTCCCAATGTAACTACTTATACCGATTAGATGGGAAACTACATAGTATATCCATGCCAGTCCTTCGTGAAATTTCGCCATAATGGAAAAGCCCAACATCAAAAGATTACGTGTGGTCTGGAATTCTACGGGTTCACCACAAACGCTAAAAAAACGGCGTCTATAAGGCCAAAAAAAAAAAGTGTTTTGATTCTCGGGCATAGCCTCGTCTGGAAAAATGGCCCTCGTTGAACCATTTTATTACGAATTTCAATTTGACCGAAGCTGTCAAATGATAACACGAAAATAGGAAACTAGAAAACATAAATTATTTGTTTCAAACATCGAATATTATAGACATACAATGGTGTATGTGTTAGTATTCAAAAAACAGACACTAGGCAAGATAACTACCAGGTATATTGTCACCACAAGCTGCCCAAACCCCAAGTATTGGCTATGTGTTTGCTGGTTTAATATAATAATATTTGAAGTTTTTATGGCTAGCATGTATAGTTACTATAGTATAGATGGATAAATATTAAAGTATATAGATAGATATAAATAGATATATACTATAAAAGGTACATACATATTTCAAATATATCAACAATAGTAATTTGAAATATACATTGTATATATATATCATTCTGGTAAATCCTATAATAGGCTATATGATGTAGGATAGTACAATGTCATATTTATGTCATTCTTTATTTAGATTTGATGTACGGGTAGTACAATGTGATAATTGGTAATTCTTTATAGTGGAATACATTAGTTTATACAAAACAATGTTCTCCTTACATTTTCTTAACCTGGGAAGGTATAATAACCCATGCTAACTATGGGCGTTATCCCCATAACAAAATAACAAAATAAAAATAAAACCCTCGCTCCCTCGTCGATTCTCAAAAAAAATTGCCCGAGAATCAAAATACTTTTTTTGTTTGGCCTAACCGGTAACAGGGGATTAGGAACATTTCGGAAACGAAAATACGCTGAATGATAACATCTCAGCCGACTGAGCCGCCATATTTCGTCAGCCACGAACGTCGTGACTGAGCCGGCTTAGCTAGCTAACCAGCCACGAAAATCGGTTGAGCCAGCCATGAAAACTATTTGTCGTGGCTTCGGGGTCTACCGGGCACCCCCTGATGGAAATTAACAACCGGGCACCTCCTGGTGGAAACTAACAACCGGGCACCCCCTGATGGAAATTAACAACCGGGCACCCATGGTGGAAATTAACAATTTTAGGCTAACACGTTACTGAAAGTAAGAACATATGCGACTTGTCGAAAAACAACAAATTCCTCACTTTTTAAAACCTAAGTAACCAATGTACTTTGTGGCAGCCATAAAATTTACAACTTACTGTTGAAAATTGAGACACCTCAAAACCCATGTGGCCACGGCTTGCTTTCGTAGACAATGTTTACACGAATTACCAAGAGCTATTTTCCCAGATGTGGTCAAAGTACCTTTTAATATTGTTCAGAAACTAGGCAATTAAATTGAAAGTTACCTATATTTTCGCCAAGTGAAACTGGATAGTTCCATAGAAATGAACGGCGGGTTCCATGTGCAATGATCTTTACCGCGTGGAGAAATAAGGAAACGGAATGAAGACATTGAAGGAAGATCCGCTTGTTCGATCATATATACTTCGCTAATTCGCATCGTGAACTATAGCCATCCAATTTGGGCATACAGGGACGTGGCGGCGACAGTGGGCGTTGGGGTTTGGGCGGTGTTTCACCTCAACCAACTTTGTAAAAAAATGTTTTTAGGCCAGTATTCGCATATTTTCCTACTTTATGTCAAAAGATTGAGGTTCAGATCTCAAAATCTGTTCTCGTATTGGGCCCAACCATGGTCAGCCCAGTGGATCCTGTTCATCTACACCGGCAGGTGGTCAGCCAAATAATAGTGGTCAATTCAGAATACAGGCATGTGAGGAACCAGCTGGGGAAACTCAGAGCCAAAGGGGGCACGGCCAACGGACACAGTTGGACTTGAACTTGACTTGAACGATTTATAGTGTACCCCGCTAGTCGCGGCCTATTTTATTTTAGTTATCTGCAAAGATCAGAACAAAACAGAGACCATCTAGCCACGTCCTTATCATCGACAAGCCACTTTATATTTATAAAATGTACAAGAATGGTAATCTTCAAGAACATTATATACCGAGCGTTGTTACCGAAGGACGTAATTAAATTATGTTAAGAGGGAGGTAAAGTGGCAATATTTAAATGGAGAATTCAGTGTTAATTTTCAAGACAAGATTACTCAATATTTATAAACCGGGGGAAAATACTTCATGTCTTGTTGGAATGTTTGAGCATATATCTAGTGACAACGCAAAGCAGATTTTTCGTTTTATGTTATGTTTTACTTTGTGACATTTGATGGAAATATTATAAACAATGATAAACAATGGTGACCTACTTTTTAATAATGTCCAATGATATCAAACCTGGGACGAAAATCAAAATTCCGCTTCATGTAGTCTCTAGATACGTCTTCAAATTTCCAAAAAGGTATTATATGGTCACCTGTGCTTTGTAAGTTTTGATCAAATTTTTCTCAAAAATTAACTCTGATTTCCCCATTCAACTGTTGCCACCTTACCTCCCTCTTAATATACCTTTGGACAAATTATGTGAAGAAAATAAGGACATCACAATTAAGTGATTGCTTGATTGATTGATTTTTTTTCCAGCCATTGTTACATGGTACAAGGAGAAATAACTTGCATATTGTAGAACATGATTATGTACTATTATATACAAGTATCCAACGCGAACAAATTAAATGCGTAAAGTACAGATTACCATCGGCGATTGGTCAACCATACCTCCAACCATGCCGAAATATAAAGAGTCAATATGACATGCAATAGTTTACCATGTGCATACGAATGCCAATGGAGTCCATGAGTTCGTGGTCCAACTGTGAACTCGCTAACGTAAACTGCAATCCGTGATTATGCCCACTTCATTGAACTAATATTTAACATATTAGGTTGGTCGTCAGAGGGTTGTAATGAAGCTTTCTTGGTCTCATTTTTTTGCGGCAAAGTGTCCTGAATCACATATCCAAAGTCTGCTAAAACCTGCTTTGAGCAAAATGTTCTATTCAAATTGGCGTCCATGATGGCAGTTGGTATCGACAAATGCTGAATTTCTGTGGTAGGTGCACCAAATAATGCCAAAATTTATAATAAAATTAAATATTCGCCGCCAATGCTTAGTCGCAAACCATATATGTAGAATGTATGTCCCAAAATGGCCGCCAAAATTGACAACATTAAATTAAATATAGTTTGTGGAAATTGAAAAGTTAGTCCTATTACACACGCTTGATTTTATGCGAAAACGAATTATTGCAGAGTATAAGGGAAACTGTTAATAAGAAATATACGAATTATCTCTAATGTATTTCACGAGAGAGCAAGCGAAAGCAGGGTCCCATCCAACCGTTAAATATGGACTCTTTAGGCGCCCATAAACAGAAAAATAGCACAGATGTATCTGTACTATTTATATTGAATCCTGTGATATATATGTAATTAAAAAGTTAAATGTGATTTAATAGGGATGTATTCATTGTATGACCTTTCTACAACAGAGATATATGTACTCAGAGCATTCTCACGAATGTGACAGATCATTTATTTTGATAATTACAACACAAAACCTTTCAAAATTCACTACCAGATAACAATATGGGAGCTGCATAAAGTACAGGGTAAAATGTGTAGATCTTATTGTCCGTGTCTTAAAATAGTCGTCATATTTGCCTCTGGTCAAGTGATGACACACGAATATTTTGCTTTTATCACACACATACATGGTGGTATATTATGAACGAAATTTATCCCAAAAAAAAGGAGTACCATTGACGATCTTCAATAAGTTCGCAAAACTTAAAAAATATTCCTACATACTCTGGCAGAGAGTATGTTTATATCTGGAAATTATATTTGATTAAATTCACTAAGGCCACATTGTAACAGAACGATGTGCGCCCCTGCCTGATCACGCCCCTGTAAACTATTGCATCAGTTCCAACTATTACGATGCATGAATAACAGGCGTGGGATTGTTAGTCGGACAGCCGTACTTAGCACGATGACGAGATCACGCGATGCTGATTCTAGCTAGTTCTCAGGAAGGTCCCCAGTCGAACCAGTGCAGAGGTCTAAAAGTTATTAGTTGTTTTGGTACACTGCACTGGTCATGATATACGAAAGCTATACTAAAGCTAACTTTAGTGACGAGCCGTTGACAACTAGTTGTCAAGCCTGGCCAGTAACATCGTCACATGATTTTGAAAAGTAGGTTACCACTTTTACATATAAGCACTGAGGTTTTACCCATCAGTGTTCAGTTGACTGAGTCCTCCTATGAGTACCGCCCTGGGAAAGACTTACTGATCCAGAAGAGCCTGAGAATGCTAGCATCAGCTGACCTATCTTGAGAAGCGAAATTATGCTCTAGAAATAAACAGATATCTACGGTTCCATGAATTGTCGTCATACCAAAAATAATACACAACGTGAAGTCCGGTCGGAACGTCGTATCTCCAACGTACGGGGTTCTGCCACATAGAGATCAACTGGTTGCAGTGAGCACGGATCAACCACGACGACAATTTCAAGGATGAAGATAGGTGAGTACACCTAAGACCCTAGAATCTGACGTTTTCTAGCCCACCTTTTCTAAAACACCATGGCTCATAAAAACGAATTTCTGACACCCTGGGTTCTAAAAATCAAAATCTAACATCCTGGCTTCCCAAATTCAAGACGAATTAAAACCAGATTTATTGGCTAAAATTCATGCAGCATTAAAAACCGTTCCGTCCTGGCCTGACGAAAATTATGACGATTTTCTGCCGGACTGTTTTGAATTGGAAAAGCTAACGTATGATGAATATTGCGCCATTTTAAAACCACAAATATATCAATTAGAAAATACACGGTACGGGACCGTCTCCGAAATTAAAATAATTCGAAAATGTATACTATTTAGAGACTGGGTTCACGTCATAGAATTCTCCGTGTGGATTAATAATAACAACATTTGTCACACGTTTGAAAGTGGTCGATGTATAAAGTATCCGTTTAAAACGAGTTAAAGATATTTCAAATAATGGCTCAAATTGTTGATGATATACAAGGTGCGCATTTGAACGTACCCTTACCCGCGGACGAAGCAAATATGGACGCACCTGTTCAACAACAACAACCGCAAAATCCTCAACCACAACCCGGGCAACAAGGCGACTTAAATGCCGCCTTACATTTGTTGAGACAAAACGAGCAAATCGGGCTCGTCTTGGCAGGAATCCAGCAGCAATTTGCTGGATTCAATTTGAATCTGGGACAACAAACCAATGCGATTCGTACGCAAACCGCCGCGCAAAGCGCGTTGACTTTATCTACAATGGTAGAAAAGTACGAGGGACAACCTCGGAAATTAAGGGAATTCTTAAAACAAATAGACCGGTATTGTAATATACTCGGTACACCAGAAGAAGAAAGATGGTTAGTCGCACTTCAGCGTACAGGCGGCCCTGTAGCTGAATTTCTCACGCGATATCAACACGAAAATCAAGGGGTCACGTGGAACCAAATAAAACGCGAACTAACGATTAGATTCGCGGAAATAACAGACAAACATCAGGCTCTTGCAAAAGTAAGAAGCTTCAAACAAAAAGCAGGGGAAAATATACATATATATGTAGAGGCAGTTCGCCAATTAGCAGTGGATGCTTTCGAGTATGAAGAATTAGCCATCCCTGCAATACAACGTCAGTTGGTACAGTATTTCACTGACGGGTTAAATGACACAAACCTCAAGATGAAAATCTTGAGAGAAGATCCACAAACATTGGATCAAGCAGCTTTCGTAGCTGTGGAGGAATTTAATATCCTTAAACGATTTTCAATGCGTTTCAATCGCACACCGACGAATGAAAACCCATCGGGACAAGAACCGATGGATGTAAATAGGGTCAAACCAAAAATAGTGCAGTGTAATTACTATCACAAATTGGGCCACAAATATGAAGCTTGTAGACTCCGCCCAAGACAAAATACACATGTTCACACAATAAATAACTCTCCTCAACCGCCAACCAAATTTTGTCGAAGCTGTTGGAAGCTAACATATCATGATACTCGTGAATGTTGGTACAAGGACCACTTGTACGATTATGGGACAACGAACCCAAACTTTAAACGCCGAATGCGTAACGAGTTGGACGAGCAGCAAAACAGAAAACCGAATCCCTCTTTAAACGAGTAGAACCTGTTCGTGACAAGGCGCGCGCGCGGGTTAACCATATTAAACATAAATCAAAGCCTTACAAAACTGTATCCAATAAAGCACTCTATCCAAATTTAACACGTAAAAATTTACCCTCAACGAATGTAATTCCATTAAATTCGCACAGATTTACTAGAACGTATGACAACCGTTACGATTCACATTGTAAAAACATATCTGGTCATGGGAGTACAAAGCATATACACTATGCCAGACCCACAGTAAAAATGATTGACAACGCGCGACCCAACGCCGACCTTCATGTCAAACCGGTGCACCATCACTTGCATTCCGAATTGTCATATGCTGATCGAGTAAAATCGAACAAGAAATCATTGGAGAACACAAATAAGTTAAATAAAGTGAAGAATACTTATGTCATGGGTCACAAGACGCCAAATACAATTGACACTAAACGTGCGGATCCACGAACGCGAAAATTCGACAACCGTGGGTCTAACTCCCATAAACATGGTAAATCACTGAATAATTCGCATAAAAAATATGCGAATAGAGAGAGACACTCCATAAATCCGCGATTCGCCTCGCCATGGGATAATAAAACTGAAAAAGCACAGCAAAACTCGAAAAATAGGAGTTTTCAAAAATCACATATTGAGTGCCCATTTAAGGGACAAAACACTCAGAAACAACCAAATCAAGCCTACAGTAACTTATTACATTACGGGAAATCGAAAAATTCACAAAAACAAAAAATAAAAAAAATTCTGTATGATGGCGACCAAAATGGCCAACAAGATGGCACAAAATTGAAAAACACAAAAAATGGAATAAATCAATTTCCAAACAAAAATCTTAGTCCCAAACAACGAATTCCGTATTCTCAAGGTCAAACGAACTCAAACAAGACTGAACATCGTAATAAAACTCAAAAACTTAAAAATCAGCCCAATTTTCAAATTTCTTATCCAAACAACAGGTATAGTGTACTGGAACAAGACTATTGTCCTCCAGACTATACAAATATACATGTGCCTGATAGTCCAATGCCTTCAAGGCCACAACACCGTCGTAAAACAAAGGATTTTATGAAAAATCAAAATTCCAACTCCAAGTTCAAACTTGTTGAGACTAATGATAAATACAATGTACTTAAAATGAAATTACCCAAACCGAATGTACGGTACACAAAACACAATAAACCGACCAGTAAAACTGCTAAAATAGTTGAAAAGTCTCATAAAACAAATGATGTTGCAAATCAACTTAAAGATAGAAAAGAATGGTTAAACCAAGTTAAAAAGTTAACTAAAACAAGCAAGCAAACAGATACTCAAATGAAACATACCATACATGGTCGTGGAGTCTCTCATAACCCCAAATCAAATAAAAATGGTAAAACTTCTGAAAAATTCAAAAATGAAACATCCAAAGAAGTGAATGTTACAGGTACGCCTGTGCCATCCTCAATATTGCTTCAAATAGGCAAACAACGTGTTCGTGCCCTTTGTGATACTGGAGCACAGTGCTCCATACTTAGCAACCGTTTATATAAACAAATCACAAATAGACCCAAACTTAACAGAAGGAAGGATAATTTGACTTCAGTCACAGGAAGTGAACTCAAATGTATCGGTCAAATTGAATTACCTTTCAAAGTTAGTGGGTTAAAGATGAAACATGATTTTTATATTGTGGAAAATATGACCCGCAATATAATCTTAGGTACTGACTGGATGGTTCAAAACTGTGTGCGAATATTCTTCGACTTACAATGTTTGAAGATTAATCATCGCATCGTTCCAATGGTACCTGACTTAGAGATTGCAAGCCTTGTTAGACTTAAGAAGGAAGCACTTCTCAAGCCCCAGAGTTGTCTCTTAACTTGTGCTCACATCGTTGGCGGATGTGGTTTATTCGACACTAACCTGTTACAAGTTAGTTCTCTGGATCATGGGTTCTTGTCTGAACAACCCGGCTTGAACTTAAGTGATGCAGTCATTAATGTTAATGACCTTACTTCTTTAGGCAGCATCCCTGTATACCTTGTCAATGATACTGACAAGTTCTATAAACTTAGAAAGGGATGTGTCTTAGGCAAGGTTGAACCTCTTGAGACAGCTCAGATTTCTGAAGTCTCCCAGTCACCCACTCAGTCATTTTCCCGTGACACCAAGCCATCAAAAATTAATTATGCTGAGGTTGATGTGCCCTCAGATAAGAAACAAATAATCACAGATCTTCTTAAAAGTAATGAAGGTCTCTTTGCTGCAACTGATGCAGACCTAACCTTTACTGACACAGTAAAGATGAAAATAGATACACAAGGTAATGCACCCATCAAGTGCCAACCATACCGTGTTCCATTGGCTAAAAAGCAGATCATGGACCAGGCAATTGATGATATGCTTGAATCAGATATCATTACCCCTGCTAGATCACCATGGTCCTTTCCTTGCTTACTTGTGGGCAAGAAAGATGGTTCATCAAGATTTTGTGTTGACTTTCGTAAGCTCAATGCTATTACTAAACCAATTACTTGGCCACTCCCGGTCATTGATGACATATTGAATTCTCTAAATGGCTCTAAATACCTGACAGCGCTTGATCTTAAGTCAGGCTACTGGCAAATCTTATTAGATGAAGATGCCCGTGAAAAGTCTACATTTACTTGCCATAGAGGGACCTATTCTTTCAAGGTAATGAGTTTCGGTCTTTCAAATGCCCCAAGTTTGTTTCAAGAGCTAATGTCCGTCGTCTTAGATGGCCTACAAGATCGCTCATTAGCCTACTTAGACGATATTTTGATATTCTCGCCGACGGAGGCTCAACATCGTAAAGACATTCAAACTGTCTTCGATCGCCTTCGACAACATAAATTGAAACTCAAATTGAAAAAGTGTAAGTTTTTCCAAACTGAGACCAAGTACTTAGGTTTTGTTATTAACTCAGACGGTGTCAAACCCGACCTTGATAAAGTCAAGGCCATTCGAGATGTTCCACCACCTACCAATATTAAAGGAGTTAGATCATTTATGGGAATGACATCATACTATCGTCGTTTCATTCCTGGTTTTAGCGCCATCGCTACACCTCTGATTAATCTCACAAAAAAGTATTCAAAGTTTAAATGGACTGATGAATGCCAAAGAAGCTTTGATACCATGAAATCAAAACTAACTGGAGTATCTTATCTTGCATACCCAGACGTCAACAAACCATATTGGTTATATACTGATGCCTCTGACAATTGTATCGGGGCATGTCTTACTCAACCTTATGAAGACCCAAGTCTTGATCGCACCATCGCTGGTAAATTGGAAAGACCCATCTATTTCCTCTCACACAAACTTAGTGATACTCAACGCCGCTGGGCCACAATTGAAAAGGAATGCTTCGCCATTCACTATGCCCTTCGGAAGTTTGATCATTACTTATCAAATGCTCAGTTTACCATTCGTACTGACCACAAACCTCTTGAACATCTTCTTAAAGGCCCTCTTAGTGCCAATAAGAAACTTCAGAATTGGGCACTGGATATTGCTGGCTATAATTGCCAGATTGAATACATACCAGGTCCTTCGAATCTCTGTGCAGACTGGCTCTCTCGTCCACCTGCACCTTCTCCGTTAAATCCTCATACTGATACTGATTCCTCAGATGGTGAAGACATTCCTGAGATCAGTGATAAGGCTTATCAAGTGACAGCCATAAATTCTAACAAATTTGAACCCAAAGAATTTGCTAAGTGCATAATTCCTCCTGATGACTTACCTCGTCAATCTCAACTCACACATGTTGATTTCAACATGACTCTAGAACAAGATAAAGACGCTGAGATAGTAGAGCTTAAGAAACAATATAATTGCAACAATCCACCCCCCTCCATTTGGGAAAAATACATACTTATCAATGACATCTTGCATTATATTAGTCATGCCAAGGATGACCCTGTTCTTCGCATGTGCATTCCATCTCATTTACAAGCTCACATTATGCAACAGTACCACGATGATAATGGGCATCTAGGTACCGATAAAATGTTTTCCTCAATCAAATCCAAGTATTATTGGAAGAATCTTTACAAAGATATATACGCATATTGTGAAAAATGCATTCCCTGCCAAAGTCGAAAACTTCAGAAAAAGAAATCACCTCTTCAAGAAACAGACATAGCACCTTACCCCTTCGCTAAAATTGGTCTCGATTTAAGTGGACCCTACCCTAAGACGTTAAGTGGGAACGTCTACATCGTCACTTTCATCGACCTCTATAGTGGTTGGCCAGAAAGTTTTGCAGTACCAGACAAATCTGCCTCCACTATTGCCAATTTGTTACTCAGTGAGATTTTTCCTCGTTTCTCAGCACCGCTGGAACTGGTAACTGATAATGGCACCGAGAATATTAATCAAGTCATGCATGATGTCTTCGAAGAACTTCGTATTCATCACGTCACTTCTTCTTATTATCATCCTCAGAGTAACGCCAAAGTTGAACGTGTTCACCGGACTATGCATGACATTCTTTCCAAGTTGCTTAAGAATCAACTTGAGACATGGGATCTGTATCTTCCCCAAACACTGGCTAGTATACGATTCAGTGTGAATGAATCTACTAAATACTCGCCATTCTACCTGCTATATCAACGCGACCCCATTTTACCAATTGACAATTTGCTCCGCCCTCATCACAAGTATGTGGGTGAAGACTTTCACAAGGTCGCACTTCAAGAAATGCATCGTTCATTTCGTTTGATGCATCGTCATCTACAGTCTGCTAAAAAGCGACAGAAAACCTACCAAGATAAGAAGGCGACCGATAACTCTTTTGAAGTGGGCGACCCTGTCTATTATAAAGACAATCGCACCAAAAATAAGTTAGCCCTTAAGTGGCAACCATATTTTCGCGTCATTGAAAAGCGGTCCCCTGTTTCATACCGCATCCGTAATCAACTTACAGGTCGTGTGACTAAGAGTCATGCTGACCTCCTCCGCAGAGCTGCCATAGATTGGACTCTGCCTGTCAAAACTGACAAAGAAGCTGCTGTCAGAGCGCAGCGCTATGTTGTACCCCCCTACTCATCTGATTCTGACTCCGACTCCGAGGATAACATACCTCTTCAGCGTCTTCGTACAATGAAACGCCAGGTCAGATCAGATTCGGAGGACGAAGACGATATACCCCTTAACGAGCTTCGCACCAAGCTGCGTGCTCGTAAACTAGCTCAAGAGGCTCAGAATGATTATAATGCCTCTACTGAAGAGTACAGTGATAATATGCACAATGCATATAACGCATCTACCGACGATTATGATGTACCTCCCAATCTGGGATTACAAGACATCACCATAGCTGCAGACATTGAATCTGTTCATGCCAAATTATCAACAGCAGAGGACGACTCAGCTGAATCTCGGTTTGAACCTGGTCGCCTGCTTACCATTGAACCCCTGACAGTTATCCCCCTTCTAGAGACTGATCTCTAAATATCTGACTACACCGTCAAATAGTCTGTTGTTCCCTTTTCCATTAATGGATATGGATTAGCCGAAATCACATGCATTTCTACTGCATGTCCTTGATTATTTACAAGGTCCCATTAATGGCCGAGCTTATTCCGCGGTTTGTTTATCCCCGCTGCTCATTTATTCTTTGCCTTCTTTAGCTCTGCTAAAGAATTCCTTGTTTGGGAGGATTGTGCAGCGTTGACATGTGCGACGGCACGGTGTTGACCTGTATACATCTTTGGAAGAATTGACCTGAGTACGTCTGTCACGTACACCTCTTCAGAAGACCTGTCCTCTTTCAAACAAATATCAAACAAATATTTTTTTTGTCTGAACTCCTCCCTGTGACTGCAGTCTGATTCCTTCTTTGTAAAAATAGATAGGTGTAAAAGTAAGAAGGGAAATTTGATTTTATTGACTTAACTTTAAATAGTACCATTGCACGCCTGAAATTCGCCAATCTAAATAATACCATAGATAGGAATGTTTGAATTAATATTAGTTTTTGGAGAAGTGCACATCTCCAACAACGAGTGTATTTAAGTTAAGTAACTAGTTACAATTACAAGGATAACAAAGGCAACCAGACACAACAACTAGACATACCCCAACCCTAACCTACGAGATCACTCTAATCATGTGACTCTTCTATTTTCAGCAATACTAGTACTCTGTGTGACCTTAATCTCACTAGAATTAGGTCAAACGAATAGCATTATTGTGACGCGACATAATGTGATTTTCCAAAAACTTAAAGATATATATATGACCAATGCAGATTGGACAATAGGTTTCGTAGTAAACTTAGAACCATTTCAAAACTACTTGAAATCCCTGTCAAGACAAATAAAGATAGCTCGAAAAGAGTTGGACCGAACAAAGTTAAAAACAATACAAACAAACGGACATGAGTCGTTTAACTTGACAGGTACAACTAAACAATTCGACGATCTCTTCGCGAGTTTCAGTGAAAACTTAGAGATACTGAACACCGAATACTTAGAAGTTGTTTCGCAATTTGTCGAATACAAAACGCTTCACGATGACTCGCCGCATAAGATTAAAAGGTCGCTGCTCCCCTTCATAGGAGAAGGATTATCCTGGCTGTTTGGAACAGTCAGTGAGAGCGACCTCAATAATATTAATAATAATATTAATAAATTGGCTAATAATCAACGAAAAATTGAGCACACTCTCAAAGAAAGTTTTAGCCTAATGGACGTCTCCCGGAATTACATCCGTGAAAATAGAATGAAAACTAATCAGTTGGTTGAAACAGTTAAATATATTCAGCATGTACTCACTGAGGCATTTAACAAGCAATCACACAAATTAACGACATTGGAATACTACGCTAATTTGCATAATCATATTGACCTAAGAATTACAGAGATAAATCAAATGATTACTGCTGCTAGATTTCATGTAGAACACATGCATACGCAAATAAGTATCTTAACTACCAAACGAATTGCTCCAAGTGTGGTTCGTATTAATACCTTAAGACGAGTGTTATCTGACTTGGACAAACATCTTCCAGATCATCTTAAATTACCATTTGATCCCAACACTGAATTGTGGAAGTATTATCAAAACTTTAAGTGTTCTACTCTGTTGACAAACAGTCGACTAATTGTACTAGTGAAAATTCCTCTGATCAACATAAGGAACAAATTTGAACTCTTTAAGATTCATTCGTTCCCATACACACCTAATAACAAATCTTTATCTTCGGATATAAGACAAATGATTGCTGAATATCGGTTTGACCATAAACACTTAATAATAAATGCTGGTCGTACTCAATTCATAACATTACCTGATAACTCGCTCTGCTTAATGAATCCATTGCCATTCTGTCCTTTTGATGGTGTTATTCGAACGCTTTACAACGATAAACCATGCCCTATCGCATTACTTATGAATGACACAAGGTCAATAAAAGACCAGTGCATTATAGAAGTGCAACCGAGCGTTAAACTACCATATGTCAGAAATGTAAACACTGGACTCTTTGTCATTAGCTTAGCTAAACCTATAACTTTCTCGGTAATGTGTAAAGATTATGTAAGTTCTCAAGAAGTGACATTATTTCCGCCTATTGGATTATTAACTTTACAACCTACGTGTATCGCTTCTGCCCCGAATGTGAAAATTGAGAGTCACTTCTCAGGTGACAACTCTCAGCTTATAAATGCGTTTGATAACGAGATTCTTCCTAAATTTAATCTTTCCAAGTTCTACCTTTGGAAACCTGTCTTGGACAGAATTGATCGTTTTAGGAATTTTACATTACCAATCGCATTGAAAGGTGTTACTAAAATACCTTTACATCAGTTAATTGATTCATTGGACAAACTGGAAAGCATAACTCCCCTTAATTCTGAAATTCCAAAATATGTTTATGTAATTATAATTGTGGCAATGTTAGCTTCGGTGCTTGCCCTCTGTCGTTACCGGAATAAAGTTATGTCCCTCTTATGCAAACATAAACGCCGCAATAGGCGCCATAACGTCAGATTTGGGTCACTGGGTGTACGTGAAGACGCAGGTACCTTGAACAAAGAACCAACCACGTCTTCATCACTTACATCAGAAACTAAGCGATCAGCCGAATCACCATCCACTCCTGTAACTATCAAACGTACCAAAATTCACCTAACTGAAAATGATATTGCCTATTTACAGCAGCACCAACTCATGGAACTGCCAGAACTGATTACCACTGACGAAGCTTCTTCAACATCTACCTTATAAGAAAATGTCCAAAATCAACGTTGTCATCTTCGGATCCAGCCATATTCAACGACTGGCTCAACATTTACTATCAACGGAGAAGAAGATGACGCTATATCCCAACAACTTCCGCAGAGCATTGGATTTAGTCGACCCCAATATTACAGTAACTATGTATGGTATTAGTGGATTGCGACTCCACGACCTACAAACGTCAACCATCAGCCAACTACAACAACTACGTCCGTCCATAATAATAATAATGTGTGGAGGCAATGACCTCTCCTCTAGGTCAGTAGAAGATACATACTACGACCTAACCCAACTAATCCACAAACTACAAGACCCAACTCCTACCAAAATAATTGTCTGCGAGCTACTTCAGAGAAGAAAAGTCCGACTTCCAGGTCCAGAAAAGAAGACCAGTACTCACAGTATCGATGTCAATCAATATAATGACCGTGTGAGTCAATTAAACCAATTACTTCGGAGCGGGTTACATAAAAATTACCCAGCAGCATATTACTGGCCGCTTCGAAGACTATCCACCTTCGTTGAGGAATCAGCCTTGAATCGTGATAAAGTTCACCTCAACGAAGAAGGAAATATCCGACTATCCCGGAATATAAAACATGCGATTGTGTTCGCATTAACACATTCATAACCATTAGAACCGCTGGATTGGATCAAGAATTTAACCACTTGCGCTTGGGGATTCTTGAGTACGTAGTCACGTACGTCTCCGCCAAGACCTGTGCTTGGACTTGTATCCGGTTCAGCTGAATCATGTTCATTACAGAAGAGGATTAGACGAATAGTATATACAGAATATATGACATTCCCTGAATATGATGTCAAGAAAAGATGAAGAGTATATACAATAAATATATGACATTCCCTGAATATGATGTCAAGAAAGCAACAAGTGTATATAACATAAATATATGACATTCCAAGAAGACGATGTAAAAAAGAAACCTCGTGATTTAAAACACGAACTTATTGTGATGTGATATAATTCCAAATACGGTATTGTATATACCCTGATATTATGTGCATGCTCAAATTAATTCGTCGCATGCCATAGGATTATATAAAGACCACGGTCTAAGGCTAAAAATTAATCAGATATAATAAGTAGATTAGCTCATTATAGCTGGATACGTGAGATAGGTAGTATCGTAGTTGTTCCATAAATTATAACAGACTTTAAAGTCTTCAACATATAAACACAACTTATGGTTTACTTTTGAATCAGGCTATTAAGCCATTTAGATGTTCTGCACAGACAGATTTTTAATGGAGTAAAAATCAAAAATTTTCCATACATCTAAACCCTGCTAACATGCAGAGGTCATATCCTCTTTTCAACAAGCAGGTACACATATGTATTCTCATTTAACTATAGTTAACTCTGCTTAGTATCTGGATAGAGATGTACTACTCACGTATCCTGCCCATATTTTCCTTTTACAGAAATTGAAAAGCATATAAATATATATTAACAATAGTAGTCTTGCCTTAGACCTTGGCCGTCATTGTGCTCAGTCTGTCCTTCAATGGCAACCAGAAAGGTTGCCTTTTCACTAAAGGATAACAAATCCTAATAATAATAATAACTTAAACTTAAACTAACAGTGTGCCATCTTTCTGTTAACGATTCCTGCTAGGATGATTTCGCATCAGCCTATGCGAAATCCTCTTGGTATGGGAGGTATGTAACAGAACGATGTGCGCCCCTGCCTGATCACGCCCCTGTAAACTATTGCATCAGTTCCAACTATTACGATGCATGAATAACAGGCGTGGGATTGTTAGTCGGACAGCCGTACTTAGCACGATGACGAGATCACGCGATGCTGATTCTAGCTAGTTCTCAGGAAGGTCCCCAGTCGAACCAGTGCAGAGGTCTAAAAGTTATTAGTTGTTTTGGTACACTGCACTGGTCATGATATACGAAAGCTATACTAAAGCTAACTTTAGTGACGAGCCGTTGACAACTAGTTGTCAAGCCTGGCCAGTAACATCGTCACATGATTTTGAAAAGTAGGTTACCACTTTTACATATAAGCACTGAGGTTTTACCCATCAGTGTTCAGTTGACTGAGTCCTCCTATGAGTACCGCCCTGGGAAAGACTTACTGATCCAGAAGAGCCTGAGAATGCTAGCATCAGCTGACCTATCTTGAGAAGCGAAATTATGCTCTAGAAATAAACAGATATCTACGGTTCCATGAGTTGTCGTCACCCCAAAAAAGTACACAACGTGAAGTCCGGTCGGAACGTCGTATCTCCAACGTATGGGGTTCTGCCACACACATATACGCGAGACGTACTATACATTTTCTGCAACCGCATCACCTCATTTACCCCTTCTCCCTAATGTTACACATATATCTGTTTCACACAAAACCTGCACAGCATTGATTGAATGGTCAACGTTCAAATAATAACTTAAATACTTATCAACTGACATCTAGCACAAGTATGTGGGTGGCATTGGTAAGGTATGTTCAAATAACAAGATACTGAAAACTAATATTGTGCATTCTAAGCAGAAAGCCCGAACTTTAAAAGACGTAAATCGTTGGGTTTAACCCTTTACCCAACAAACCGGCCAAAACCGGCCAAATAAAGCTTCAACAGCCTAAAATATCTTCGGTCTGTCTCAATAGAACCATACAAATATGGGTATCATTGGAACCGGCTCCTTGACCACATTGTGATAGTTACAGTTATGCCCTGTGCCTATGCATTCTCTTATATATGCGAGTCGACCATAGGTCGCCTCGCATATATAAGAGAATGCATTGGCCTAAAAAAATCTTTTTTTAACACTTTTTACCATTTTTTCTTACATTCTTTAACAATTTTATAATTTTTAATGTGTTAAGCCAATGCATTCTCTTATATATGCGAGGCGACCTATGGTCGACTCGCATATATAAGAGAATGCATTGGCACAGGGCCCTTCTGTTGGGTAAAGGGTTAACTTGAGTTGCAATGACCAATAATTCCTTCAGATAGATTTGTTTCAATGATATGTGTACCTTTAAAGATATTTAACAACATACTTGGAAATTACAAATACGTATTTTCACTTCTTGGTGGTTATCCAATATGTTGCTTTCGTCCTGGTATGGCTTGGAGTTTCGGTTTTTATTTGTACAGCCATTTCATGGCCGCGATTGTATTATTTTCTGTCCGTGTCACTAAATTCGCTCCCATGCTCTAATTTCACACAAACTGATATATATTGGATGGGGAGTAACTTCTAGTTGGTGTCGCCGATATGGGATATTGTCGAAAAACCTACTTCCCATGGCCGGAAAATGGGCATTTTTTTAAATTGTAAAAACATGCTCAAAGCGGATTTTTGCGGATTTTGGATATGTTATAGAGGAGATATTCCTGCTTTAAATGACACCTACAAATCTTTAATACAAATAGTTTCCGGGTAGACCCCTCGTGTCGGGTTTGACGACCAGAGACGTGGCGACAGGGGGTTGGAGTGTCTCACCCCCCAACTTTGGTCAAAATTTTCAACAGTTGGAAATTTCATACCTGCCAAAACATTAGTTGGAAATTTTACACCAACAATAGGTCGAAAATGTTCTTGTAGTTTGATTTTCAAACAATTTATTTGCATATTTTCATATTTTGTGTACGAATTGTTGACCGAAATGGTCATCAGTTGAAAAAGTTTCCAACCTTAGGGGGGGGGGGGTGACAGGTTGGAAATATCACATGATCACTTTTTTGTCAACTATTTCATATTTTTTCAATTTTTATTTGAATTTTTGTACAAAGCCGATTATATATATTTCAACTGGTCACATATGGCTACCAAAGGCTTATGAGTGAGACTCACGTTTTAAAGGGAGGTATTTTCTTATTTTGTGGCACTAGACACAAATGACGATATATAGAGCATCGGGCACTTCATATTTGATGGTTGTTTAAGATGGCGTCCAAAGCGGTCATCAACATCGAAGATTTTATAACCTACCGACACAAATTTAACTGGGTTAGTCATATTGAGATCAGGAAATTTTTCATTCAGAAATACATTCACTGTTGCTCCTCAACAAACTATAATATCTTGTCAACTCATTTATTGTGATGAATAATTGATTGACGAAAATGTTCAATAACTCTGCTCATCCTCAGGGTAGCCAGTTAAGTCAAAATTTGCACTACTTCTGTTATTCCATGCAGATATCCTCACATTTCATATGCCGGTACGTCCTGACAATGGCAGCCAAATAAGAACAATTCGCATCAATCATTGCAGCCAATTGCAAATCGCAGTAGTTCCATAACTGCATTTGGATAGGGAGGAAGTGTCATCAATGCGTTGTTGATGTGTATGGCCCCTCATACAGCGACCGATGGCCGTCATGGAAAACCAATCCCATATAATCCCATATAATCCCATGCACCCATATATCCCATGCACGGTAACTATGCTTTCTGTACCGCTACTTCTGTTGCAGGGTCATTTTAGCCAGACCTATTTTAAACCTAGATGAAGTCAATCAGAACTCCTATGGCTTTATTAAATATTAGCACTGGGGACGGACCGGGCCACCCGATACCCTGCATTCTTTTTCAGAATAAGTCATTATTCTACCCTTTTCCTGCAACCCGAGAATATTATCCTGGTATTCAGGCAAGGGTTCACATATCGTTTGTCCATGATACAGTTCCAGACAATGCAAAAAAATTTATCAGGTGGTGATAACAAAGAGTCATTTACAGGCTTCTATTTTTTCGAGAATGGTCGAGTGCAGAAGCTACATGCTGTTTCAAACACACTTAATTATATGTTCACCGTGGAGGTCCGTGAACGGGGAAGATCGCTTAGAGTTGGTTCCTGATCTCGTGCTAGTATTTTACCACGAGGAAGCGGATACATGCATGCTGTTACGTGCAGCCAATGCAGCACGCCTCGGGCGGAATCTAGTTATTGTTTTTATTCCCCTGACGTACATATAGAAATACTAGAATGTTATATTTCTCGATGAATATGAGCTAGGATAATTCTTCATACTGAAACCAAAAATAGGTCATGTGTCATTACCGTGAACGACATAGCGGACAGTATTGTCCAAGAGTTGTGTGAAACATTGCCTCTAATTCACGCGTTGACATTCTACGACATTCACAAACACCTATCAAATGAAGCCGCTGACTTGATAGTCAAAAGCAGTAAAATGTGATGCGACTTTTGCATCAATTTGTCCAATCTATTAATGTTGACGATAACACTATATATACTACCAAGAGTTCGCATCTGGGCTATATTATGGTGAGCCATAATGTCGTCAATTTGACAGGATAACCGAACACTGGAACACATCTTCTACCACCACCAGCCACAGACTCCTTAATAAATCACATTAGCACATCTTCGTGCGAACTATATCAGTGATTGGCACGTCATACTAACTCCCAGCCTGGTGTACCATGGCCTGACAGCCATGGCTGGTCGCTCTTTGGTTGAGTCCTACAAACCAGACGGATTATACTTCCTCCCTATCTATTGTGACTACTGAGCTTTGGCTGCAAAGAGTCATGTGAATCTAACAAATGATCTTATTAACCATGTAACAATGTATGTGAGAATGTCTACAATAACCGAAATAGTGTACATTTTGACGACTCATATGATGAGCAGAGTAAGAGAACATTTAAGGACTATATATACTCAAATAATAGAACAGGAAGTAGTAGCATGCCTTGAAAACTGTTTGGCCACACACACTATTATGTACTGCAAAAGTCATTTCTTTATTGACAAAAAATCCTCTGTATAACAACTAATTTCGTTAATATAAAATATTTCACCTGAACACATGTTTACATCAGAGATAGGCGACTTGAAATTGGAGGCTGGTAATTTGGGCATACAATTTCAATTTTCTTCGGAAAAATTGTATAAATTGATATTACTTATCTAAACTGGTACAAAAGGCACATGCTAGTGATGATTGTTTTAATCTTTCTATACATTGACTTTTATCAAGTTTTCCCCCAGTAATGAGTATCTATGAGCGACTTCGAGATCGGCTACATCTTCGGTCACAGCCGATATCTGAGGAATCTCGAACGACGATGATCGCGGCTGCATCCAATACAAACAACATGCATTCCTCGTGATTTAATCATCAAATTTCAGGGGTCTAGTCTTATAAACTATATAGGGTTACCTATTGATCAGACACACCGCTGTATATTTGATACATTAAGAGCAACAATAAACGTTATTTTATAGAGGGCTAGGCATCGGCGTATAGATCGATGGCCTAGGCATATAAAAACATCGAATTAATCAAAAAACTCCACCTTTCCAAAAATAGTGTGATAAAACTAGATATATAAGTGTTTTAGTAAAACAACCATCGAACCCTAAGATAAAATTCTACACGTATCAACTACACATTCACTTTTTTCATTCATTCAATCATTGTCCGCCTTTTTCATTTATTCAGTCGGCCATTTTTGGATTTGATCGGTAGTACGGGAACTCGCAACCAGGATCATCCTGGTCATCGGTAACTTCGAGGTCCCATCTCCAACTGCAACTAGCTGCAGCCGACCTCGAAGTAATTTTATAGTCCTTAAGACAATCCATTACTCGTTAGCTTAAATTAATTAAAGCAATAGTAGGGTTCTTCGATTTGTTTACGGTGGTTATCAGTGAACTCATGGTTTAACGAACTCAATCACTTTTGAAAATCTTCTATTGTGTTGGCCGTTTTGAATGCCATCCTGAACTTATTGTCAAATATGGAGCGCGTGTAATGACGTATCTATTGTCAGCTGTGATCACTGTCCCGAATTTCAAATTTTAATCTTAGACCACGTTCAGACAACGTTATGTATAATTCCCTTCATCAATCTCTACACTGTTTCAGTTTATGCTTCTAAATACCAACTTGACATGCAGCATTCTAAGTGTAAACTAAGTAATTTTTGTTTTTCTGCAAAAGTTATATTTTAGGGAGTGGGGTTAAGTTTACGCTCATAACACATTTTCACAGCAATATTCTTGGCATTCCATTAGTAAAATCGGTTTGACATGTTATTGGGCCAATTTTTGACCCATGTTGCGGATCAATAGCCCATGTGGATCACAAGTTATAGCCATTTATATGTGACTTTTTTTTCTTCAAAATCCAAGTATTTTTTCGCGATCTCAAAATATTTATGGCAATTTTTTCTAACTAGCTCATACATTGGTCTAGTTTTCTACCTGGTGTTATTTTATGATCACGTCTTATTGATATAAACGATATATCGTGCAATTTATTACCATACTATTTTGTTTATGCTCTGACACATGCACTCCAGGAAATTTTAATTTTTGTAGGGGTAAGAGTTGTCTTCCCTGAACAAATCTATTTTGGGACTCTTTCTGAAACGGGCAACAAGCAAAATCTGATGCGCCATATGATGACCTTTAATTTGAAATAAAGAAACCTTTGTTGGAGGTGGGGTGCAGCCAACTCGAAAAATATCGTGTTTGGCCCACGGACTACATATTTCAATGGAATTTGATTTGAATGTTCACCGTTTTATTTGTCATTTATAAATAAATATATTTTCAGAAAAAGTGTGTGTTGAGAATACTTCGTCAATTTTCTGCATCGTGCACCAGTAAAACTAATGTGTGAAAATTTGAGTCAATATTAGACTATGCTTAATTTGTGCGTTTGCATAATTACATAGTTGACATTTGAGTTGCAATTTTGAGAAAATACACAAATACTTAAAACAAGAAATATTATCTTGAGAGTATACTTAGAAATGTTCTTGTATCATAGTTAATAGTTAGACAACTAAATTTATAATAGAAATTTAATTCTAATTATGAGAATATTTGTAATGCTATTTTCCAAGAAAGGATCATTTTTTTTCTCAGGATTTCTTAATATTAAGAAATAATTTCTTAAATCCTAAAAAGTCATTTTCCTATGAATTAGTAAAGGTAAGAATTAATTTCTGAATTCTCAAGAAATTATTTTCTTAAAAGAGTAGAAAACTAGAAAAGACTAGACATTTTTGGGAGTATACTTAGAAAATGTTCTTGTTATTATATCTACAAACTATATTTATCCCACCAGGTTGTTATTGTTTTCTGGTATCACCAAGCGCCAACCATGGGATCCTGGTCTACGATCACATATCTAGTCCTGAAACATTAATCATAGATGTTAGCACAAGCTAAACTGAAGCAGAAATATTGTGTGAGAGGGTGGGTGCGCAAAAATAATTGTCAACCGAATCGGGCGGAAGTTTTACACGAAAAAGGCCGTATGCTGTGATTACCCATGTGACCTGACGCCAGACGAAATAGTTCCTCCCTCAATAACGACGGGCTTTGTTCAACGCTTTAGCATATACTCGTCGCTTTGGGGCAAACAAAGACATTATCTCAGTTAGATGACAATTGGCGGAAGTGAGGAATAGAAGCTGGCAAATCGAGTGATTGATTTCCATATCACTCCGCATGTACTGAACTGATCAGATGTATGCTGTACTCTATTTATAGTTATCACGAGTTTACTGTTCCAAAAGCAACCAGCCTGGATAAATGATTTGCTGCTAGTTATGCTATGGCATCTCTGTTTTACCCCCACGGGGTTGTTATTAATAACAAGACAGGTTTGCCTTACTGACTACCTTTTATTAATCACTAAAAGCAACAGGTAGTCACAATACATGTTTATGGACCTACAGCTTTCTTGTTATTGGTGAAGCCTCCCTTTTTTGGTACCACCCTAGCGCCAAAGAAGAAATGAATGTGATGGCCCCGTATCAGTTCATTTCATCTCCGCCAAAAAAGGGGGAGATGGGAAGGCACAGTAAGCAATGGACCGGGAGATTCCATGCTGAATGATTGTGCGCTAGCACCATATCACCAGACCACAAGTCTTGTGAAAGGGTTGTCTTCCCTCGTTCAAGCGAAGGGTAGAGTAGAAGCCGCCAGCGGTGCAAGACGCGAGGATATAAGCGCCACCCCACCAACTCAAGCGAATTGTGGCTACTAGTCCACCCCCAACGAAGCCTACGAGTACAGAATGAACATCAGCGAGACGTGAGCTACCCCATCAAACCCTGTGGGATATATGGAGTGGCTGACTACCACCACATGGGATGTCCTTGAAGCAGCAAGACAGATTTCTTGCCATTTTCACCATTTTGAGGGGGTACTACAACCTTCTGCTGTGCTATGGTCATTGATAAACAGAACGTGAGTGCTTGGTTACAAGCTACAGAATGGCCAGAGTATTAACTGTCTTTTTATTGAGGAATTGTCTCATCATATGTTGAATTATCTCCCTTAGACTGACTTTGAAAAATCTTCATTTTAACCATTTTTTGGTCGAAATTGGCCGTCTTCGATCCTAAAGCTGATCATGTTATTATATATCATGACAGTGTATTTTGGTATAATGTGATTGTGTTATAGACCTTACCAACTGAAACACATGGGTTCCAATCGGCCATTTATTCTATATTATATAATATGTTTTCATTCATAATACATCCATAATAAATTCATAAAGTGAAAGACTTTGCCATTTGAAAACTACAACAAGCAAGTCCTCTTCGGCTTCCATACTTGTGAGCTCATAATTTTGTTCTAACTGTATTTTGAATGATATTTGCAGGTGAAGGCGCTGCTTTGCAGACCATTCAACCTCACTGATTGAGTAGTGGCCTTTTAGTGTGGTCGTCGGGAGGTTTTAACGTAGAAAATATTGTTATAAAGCTGGTTTTGGTATCATTTTGTGTGGAAAAGTATCGGGAATAACATATCCAAAATCTGCTAAAATCCGCCTTGGGGAAAATTCAGGATTCCAGATGGCGTCCAAGATGGCGGCCAAAAATGAAAAAATATTCCCAAAACAGCATTAGTCCCTTGCCAGGCAGAGATAATGAGATTACTTTCGAAGAAATGTCATCACGTTTAACAGAAGATTCCACAGGAGTAACATTGACCAAATATCGGCCCAGGGAGCCAGAAAGATGGCAACAAAGATTACCACGAAAATGACAATTATGTATTTTTTATTTTTTTTATATAAATCGGCCAGTGATGACCAGAATATGGAAATGAGTCATAATTTCGGCACATGTGTATCAGATATATCAATATACTCAAACCTAGTCCTCGTCATCTCCTACCAGTATTTCTTTTGAGTTAATGCAGCCCTCTCTACAAGCGATAACACATTTGAGACCATGTTTGCGACATGTACACACATATCACATGTTTTGTTTGTGTCATCTTAGACTGCATTGTACCGACTTGAGCAATATGTCTTGTGCTTTAATCTGGTTAGTCATAACTGGGGCAAGTTCCGCGACACGAAGTCACCAACCCCATCTCTCATGATTAAATAAGTCGTTATTGAGTGTTCTCCGATTAATGGCCGGCAGATGAACCCTGATACTGTGATAGTATGCCGCTCTTTCTGTTGGTAGGAGTTTTTGGGCTCTAACGCAGTCTTGCTAGAAGACACTATGTCCATAAACTTCGCATTGCGAAGTGTATTTAGTTAGTCTTCTTTCTTAACACCACACACAAGGTAAAGCCGCATTTCGGCCTCGCCGATGGTTTCTGATTTGCACTAGACTCCTGCATGAGTAATATTTTGCGAACTTCAGCAGACTTGTTTATCTTTCTGAGCATACTCCTGTTCCCATGTCCGAATAATGCAGAGGTGGTATCACAGCATCCCCACACATGTGCAAACATGACATGGGAAGTTGCGAACTGTCCAGCCTTGCACACGGTGTCGCCGAATCGCCATATGGCAGCACCACCTATGCCAGATTTCCGAGCATCAGATTGTCGGCCATGTTCGATTTCCAGTGACGATTCAAAAGAAGAATCAGATTTGTATCGTCCGCAATAACCATGATATTTCTTCCATGCGAGTCAAACTCTAGGGCACGAGAAACTATCAGAGTATCAACCCCACCACTGCAGTGAACAGCGTGCCCATTATCCGATAAGAGGCGCACTCAATTTGATGAACTGACTTTTGTTTCTCTCATTTGGGAGGAAAATTTGCTGGTTATTGTGTGTCATTCAGTGACCCGAACGTTGGCATGTTTTGCAGATTGCGGCTGTGCTCGTGATCTATAATAGACGAGCAATGATCGATCTGTATCCCTGTGTATCCCACGATGCAACTCGAGCCATACTTGGTTCGGACTTACTTCAGACAATGCATGGCTACTTCCTTGTATGTCGAGTTTTTGATCCACTTCACTCTATGTAGAAGAGCTTCGCTAGCAAGAATGGTCTCAATTCCCTTCTGTGAATATTCGCCTTCTAGAACGAAATCAGTCAGAGCCTTTGCCATTTCGTGTTTTCGCCAACATTATCGTGGACACCAGCCTGTTTTACTTGTCATGCTGCTGCGTCGTATTGTTCCGTTATCGATTCATTGTCCGCAGAGTCCTTCTCGACTGGGACAACTTCAGCTATCAACTTATTTAAAAAAGCATAATAAACTAGGTAGAGATCAAGCAAGACGCTCGACACTGTCTTTCGATATATCATGGGTCGCTGTACCAACCCCTTCATCATCGAGGCGATACTCCCCATGAAGCTCACTACAGTATTAAATCTTCCGAGCCAACACACTATGTTCATCGACTTAGAGGTTATTGTGTTTACTGCCTTGAACCACAAAATCTGGTCGAAAGGGATACATGGGGTTTGGATGTTCAATCTACGTACATGTTCCTCAACATACATGAGTGGATAGTAAATGATGGGACGGAACAGAACATCTTATTTCTCAGCGGTCCGTGTCATCCAGCGAGCAAGCACTTTGCATGAAACCTGACCAGTTCGAGCTAGTTGTTTCACTCTTACTGAACAAACATGCTGAGGGCCACACGCGATCCGTGCTGTGATCAGATGGGAGGGTGTAGGGAGTGGCCAAACGAAGAAGAGTTTTCAGTTTGATATTGGAAATTCCTTTGCCAATAACATCAACACATTTAGGGATGGACACTCCTTTGTCAATCACGAGCTCATCAACCCTCAATCGCTTTTGTCTCATGAACACATATCATGGTCAGTGGCGATGGATTCATGGGTGTAGAAATTACAATCATTCCCATTCCATGGAAGGCCCCCCCCCCCCCCTGCCATCCAAAGTTGCTATGATGTGGTCGACATTATCGTCCAGGCACTGTGTGAACAGTCAGTTAGTATTTGACAGGGCGTTTTGGTTTAACAGACGGATTGGTTGTATCACTCAACTTCTTTGTTGGCAACAGAGAATCCCAACCGAGATTACTCGTTCACTAGTAATTTGGAACCAAACACAGGGTTAATTTATATGCCAAGTCCGAACAGTGATGATGTTATAACCAAACATGGACACGCGCCCTGCACAATTGAATGGTCGATACTATTCTGCTTGACATCGGACGGAATTAAAATCTTGAGTAAGCTTTATTTTCCAAGTAATGGACAACATTTGGACCAAACAAATGCCCGTGTTTCGGCACTACAGAGACTGCGAAACGACTGCATTTAATGAAACAAAACAGTTTAAATATGGATTTTGTTAAAGACTAGATATAAAGTACATACACTTAGTTGTTAATACATAGATATCATATAATCATACTATATCTTGAATAAAAAGGAACATATACGTACGAACGCAGCAGAAGATACATTCAGGTTCGATCACTCGAATTCGGTAAATGATGACGTTCATCGCCGAGTTTAGTTGAAATCAACATGCGTGTGGGCTACATTTTATGAATATAATTATGATATGAACATGTTGAAATTGACAAGCTTCAAATTCGCCATCAATCGAAGTGGTCCCTAGCGTTACTATCAATAATGTCTAATTGCAGTAAAATTATCAACGTATACACTCGACAGCACACATTTAGCTACGTATTTTAAATTATTTGATATGGATCGTGTATATTCTGCAATGAAAATCGACAAAAATCCACGAAATAACGATTAACTGTATTGGACAAAGTGTACTCTGGTCTGTTCATTTACGGAACTATGGCATGTAATCCATGATCAATAATCTGGATTCTCCCACGAAATAACGACTCTTCGTATATTGTCACCATTACGTTTCAACAGGAAACGTGTGACCGACTCATAAAAAACAACTTTTACTACTTTCACAATTAGAGATATAAAATCGAAATGATAAATAAGAAATAAGGATTAACTGTCATGTGGACTGTTTTTATGGAGATGTAACCGTGAGGTAAGTGGTCATAATTTGTGTAAAGTTATGACCACTTACCTCACGGTTACATCTCCGTAAAAACAGTCCATATGACAGTTAATCCTTATATTTATATACATTTAGCGAAAAAGCCACTTTTGTAAATGTATTTAAATCGAAAAGTGTATCGTGACAAAACAAGCCCAAAATATCCCATAGCACCCTTGGCAAAACTTAACAGGAACAATTTCTCTTTATATGGAAACCCGATGATGTATTAAGTCAATCCTGCGCGAGTCCAAATGCGCCCAAAACATTACGCGTTCTTCTTTCCGAACCTGATGACGTGTCGATGTAATTATGAGGCTGCAGTTATGAGCTGTTGCGCGTTCACCGAGAAATAATTGCAACTAGCCACGTGGGCGCCGACCAATCGGAATGCTGGATTTAGTGATGATCACACTTAGTATGTAAATATACAACTGTGAACAATGTTAACTATTGCTTACACAACTGCAGTGACATGCGTTATGGCGTTCTATGATAACGCATGCACTTTATTACTTGAGCGCACACATGGCTAACGTGTATAATGTCTTTGTACACAAACGCTCGTAGAACGCGCTCTTTATTGTGGAACGCACGCATGTATTGGAGTTCTACATCCACGCTCTTTATTAGTGGCCTATACTGTAGTGGGTCGTACTATTGTATACTCATATGAAAATTATCCACGCAAACTTGCCACGGATGCGTGGTTTGCGAATTCACACAATTAAACTGTCTGCATGTATCTGCAATTGGAAATTTTGTGTCATAATGACGAAAAACCCTGCATGTATTCAAATGTATGTAAACAAATTTCCCCAAAGCGGATTTTAGCGGATTTTGGATATATTGTTGTCGAAATATTCCCGGTCAAAATGACAAAAAAACTGGCTTTATAACAATTTTTTCTAGGTTCACTCTTCAAAATCACTACAACGACTATACTATTTGCTAAGCCGGATTGCTCAAGTCTGCGGAAAACCTGACCCGTGAGCAATATTGCTTGCGATTCCGATATATTATAGCTAAGCTCGATTGCTCAAATGTACGATGGTCGTATAACTCTACACATCGTGTCTATTAATATCCACATAATTCATACCGTCACATGTGTGACTGAACTTCTCGAGCTTGTTCCACATGACACAATGTTATAGTATAATCCAAATGCAGGGAGTGGTATGCCGAGGTGGGTGGGTTGTACGAGAGCCAAAAAAGCATTTTTTACAACCTCATGCAATTTTTTTTACTAAAGACCTTTTGTGCCCATAGTTGACATATGCAACAGTTTAAAACTGAAAAAACACCTTATCTGTGTTACTGGGACCTTATATAGACCTCAGTGGAGGTGACATTTAGCTCATATGTTGAATATGGGACGGTCATGTGAAAAACTTCCTTCCCGACTGTTTCACATATGGGATTAATCCACGCCACAGTTGTATAAATGGTATATTATTCAACCTGAAAACAACAAATTTAACATGTCACAAAAGAGTAAATATACATGTACAAATATAGGTCATAAACAGTTAGTAATAGTTGATTTGACAGTTCATAAAATTTAAATTGTTACATCCACGGAGTAGCACATGATTAGTTCACAATCCATTGACCGGCCACACGAATGTGAGATAATACAATTCCACAGAAAGTCCACACGAATGTGACACACTCGCACCAATGAATGGTATATACCAATGAAATAGTTTGGTGACACAGATGTGTAAGAACATGCAGTGTGTGCAGCATTCTCTGGATTAATATACAACATACAATCAGTCAATCTAAGCACAATCGCCAAACGTAGAATTTCTATATCACATGCGAGACCATAAGCAGTGAAAAATGTAGACCCAGTTGAGTCACATACATGATATACACATGTATGAGACTCAGATTGGGTCAGTAGTGGCCGGATCTGATGCTCATACCTTTTCTAATTACAGGCGACAAAGGACTCCTGGTCGCAGATTCTGCTTGGTTCTCTTATTATGGTGACAATAAAGACAAGATTCCACCAAAAGTTCCGAAATCCGCGCCTTCATGAGCTAAAATAAAGACTTTTGTCATTTGTGCAAAAGAAATTGTTGTCTGTCTGTTTACGGAAGCGATATTTCACCACATGTTAATGCTGTTTGTCATGCGCAGTTCAATGTTTCATGATGGTCAATAAAACGTGTACTCCACCCCGAAGACGACTGTTGGAAATGTGTACTTGGAAGATATTATGGAAAAACTAAATTCTTTTGCTAAATGTTATGCTACTATGCCAATATATTACATATGTAATAAAAATATTACCGAAAAATTATCAACATATACTTTTTAATAGAATTGTTGCATCGAAAATATACTATTTAAAAAGTGTACTCCAAGCCAGAATGAGAAAAAGTGTAGCCGAGTTAGATCATGCTTTATTACCCACTTCTACAAAATGTTGTATTATACTTTCAATAAGTTGTAGAAATATATTGGTGATATGAAGTAATTATTTTATTCAGTGAAACATAATCAGTTCTCACATTTGTCATGGTGTCAAAAAATGACATACTCCGGCCCTGACGCCGACTCGGGGAAATTGTGTGTATACCGGTACCGGTACTCGGAAGATATATGGTATAATTGCATCACTATACGGTATATATACTTATACCATTGTTAACTTCATTAAAAGTTGAACAAAACAATCATTCTCCTATTATAATAAAGTGTACATCGAAATAGCATTAAAAAGTGTAGGCCTATACGTTTACTGCCCTACTCCGGATCCGACTCATACATTTGGCCAATATCGGGTTTTTTTTTTTCATTCAGTGTCTATTTGTTCAGTTTAATTACGGTACCTACTCTCGTCCTGTATCTGGGATTGGGATAAGCAGACTTCATGGTAGCCGTTTTGTTATAGTTTTCTTTGTCCTGGTTTTCCCCCTGCACTAACAGCTACAAACTTGCACCATCATCTGGTCGTCCGTTGTTCGCACAGTAGTGAAACAAACGCTATTTATTTATACCATATCAGGAATAGATTCACACGGAATGCTCTTTTCCAAAAGCAAATATTTTTAGGTGTAACATGTTTTCATATTAGCGAAACAAACGCTAATTATAATAACCTATTTAGTGACACTTTAGTGATAATATATCGCCATTTTATTGTTCATAAATAGGCCTAACAAGTTTTGAGACTTTTGTTTACCATACATGCAGTTTCAAAAGACTGGTTTATAGCATTAGTCTGTTGCAGTAAATCGATTCTGATAACTAAAGCTTATTTTGAACAAATGTTGTTATTGTATATATATACGCAATAGGCACACGAAAGCAAACCTTATGGGTGTTAGAATACAAACACAGTTCGCGCAGCTATCAATGCGCGACGATGTGATTATGTCATTTTTGACACCATGCATGACAAATGTGAGAACTGATTATGTTTCACTGAATAAAATAATTACTTCATATCACCAATATATTTCTACAACTTGTTGAAAGTATAATACAACATTTTGTAGAAGTGGGTAATAAAGCATGATCTAACTCGGCTACACTTTTTCTCATTCTGGCTTGGAGTACACGTTTTAAATAGTATATTTTCGAAGCAACAATTCTATTAAAAAGTATATGTTGATAATTTTTCGGTAATATTTTTATTACATATGTAATAAATTGGCATAGTAGCATAACATTTAGCAAAAGAATTTAGTTTTTCCATAATATCTTCCAAGTACACATTTCCAACAGTCGTCTTCGGGGTGGAGTACACGTTTTATTGACCATCATGAAACATTGAACTGCGCATGACAAACAGCATTAACATGTGGTGAAATATCGCTTCCGTAAACAGACAGACAACAATTTCTTTTGCACAAATGACAAAAGTCTTTATTTTAGCTCATGAAGGCGCGGATTTCGGAACTTTTGGTGGAATCTTGTCTTTATTGTCACCATAATAAGAGAACCAAGCAGAATCTGCGACCAGGAGTCCTTTGTCGCCTGTAATTAGAAAAGGTATGAGCATCAGATCCGGCCACTACTGACCCAATCTGAAGCTCTAAAGAGTGTAAATCTTTAGAGCTTCCCTGGAGCTATGAAAAATGCCGTACACAAATGGTCAGTTCAGATCACCGTGGCTAGATTCCCACACTGAGGATACTTACACGTTGGCGGGATTTAATCGGGCATCCAAAGTGAGTCCAAGGCTCAGCGAAATCCAGTGAGAAAGTTGTCCGACATCCAAAAGTTTAGGCCGAAATATGTCACTGTCGATCAATATATTTCAGATTTCAGTCATAGATATCAGGGGATATTATAAGTTTATGTGTACACCCGTAGTCAGTTAACTACCAACAAAACAAACCGATCGCAGGTAGTTAAGATAAACACAAAGAGTTTAGATTATGCCGGATAAAATTAAGAAATATGTCATTATTATCACCTCGTGATACACTCCCCGCGGCGATAGTTGTTCCTAATTCCATCACATCAAGCTTACACATACATGTATATGCATGTAACCATGAGCACAACTATACTTATTAGAATCACAAGAACTTGAATAAATTATGAAATCATTGTTCATATTCCATCAACAAGTTTTGTTTCATGACACAGTTATAAATGAATACCACACCTCCATCATTGGTAGCATGCTGATAGAAGATGTTCACCATCAAACGCAAACATCCCGCGTACACCATCTACATGTTCGCTGTTGATCGATGCCGGCCAAGCAATGTTGGTTGAAATATATGTATACATGTAGCTCACAACTTGTGTAATGTGTCGCATACTACCGCTGTTGCTCCTATATATCACATGCATGTGGACGTCGCGTTTATTGTTATGTTCCAGGTGCAGTTCACATCCATTTAATAGTATTGGTACTAAATGTCCGAAAATGAAAAACATGAACATCAGTAATAAACTCTGCTGAATATATTTGAACACAAAATTCGAACTTTCTACAGAAATAAGGCCGAAATAGCAGTCAACACTTAACAATCTACTTGTAAGCACAGTTTGTTTTACCAAGTCATGTTTTTGTATCGCGTGGAATTTATATTCCTTGACAATATGTTCAGTGGACCTTTGACTATTCACATTATTCAAGAACATAGATTTTGTCGATGAACAACCACTGGAGAATAGAGAACACTGATCAGAATCACATAATTTACCAGCCATTTTATGCACGTTTTGTTCTAACCGTGGTAGCGTATCACAACATGTACCATTCAAAATCTGATCACCCATTTCAGCATCAACATATGTGCTTGGATACAATTCCTTATTGCTTGTATCATCCACTACATGTATATTAGAATAAGTTTTCACAGTACTCAGACCTCTATCCGCGGTAAGGGGATATACATTTGCAAGATGAATTCTAATGTCCCAGGTTTCATCATCACCGCAAACTCGGATGAGCTCATGTGAACCTCGGAGACAGTATCCAAACTGGTTCCGCATTAGTTGTAGAGATCCTACCCGTTGATCTAACGCTGGTAAAATATTGCAACAATCTGCACCTATTAACATATCGATGTCCCCACTTGGTCTCCGTAAATCAAACGATGTGACACCAACGAACAACTGAGAAACACTGCTCACATCCATACGGGCTACATGTGTGGTAATCTCGTCCATTCCAATGGCACGAACGCGCCACACTTGTCCATTGAGGTCAATCAATGGTGCAATATATTCGCATGTGATCATTTTTTCCTTAACTCCACCAACTTTAGTAATAGAAACAGTAACCGGTCTCCCGTTAAGACCAAGACTATGAGCTCTTGAATGAGTTATAAGTGATATATTGGATCCTGGATCCCACAAAGCTGCCAACAAATCACTTTCACATTTCACGAAACTAATCATCAACAATACAGTGAGTGCAGAATCATTCATCAAACCGGTATCATCAACACGCGTTACCGAATTGTAGAATGAAAATCCATCGTTACTATCAGTATGAAGAGAATGGTGATGCATCTTTCCACATGCTCTTTGCAGACCGTTGTCAAAAATTTCGCATGGCTTCCTATCAACACAGTCACTTGATTTGTGGTGTAGCTGAAGACAGGAAAAGCAACCACCGCGTTTCCTTAATAACTCTGCCCTAGATTTAAAATCTAACATGCCAAAAGCAGAACACTCGCGGATGTCATGTGTACTGCTACCGTGAAACCAACAAGTCACTGGCGAATCATTCACAACTCGTTTGTCGGCAGAATCAGACAATTTCAAATTTATTTTATTGACTTCAGAAATAACATGCTCCAACACTCTCTGATTTTCCTGCAAAACGTTATTGAAACGACTCATCATCGCGTGTGAGCCACTTATCTGTTCAACATCAGTATCGGGTGTGGTGTTGTCGTCGTCATGGACACGTATCGGTTCAGTGAGGAATCCAGGAGTACAACATAGTGATTCCATCGCCGATTTCTCTTCCAGGAGAAAATCAAGAAATATAGGGAAGTTTGCATCCGATCCACTTCTCCTCGCTCGCTGTTTCTTAAGCGCCCATTCACGTTTGTGTACGGCTGGCAGAAGCCTCTCAATATACGTCATCACAGTGGCGTTGTTCATCTCATTTCCAAGATCAGCCTGCTTAAGGTCGAGCCAACATCGCTCAACAATTTCAACTAAATGAATAAATTGTTCTTTGTTTCCATCAGACAATGGATTCAGTTTACGAATATCACCAATAATAACATCAGTCAACATTTCAGATCGTCCATACTTATTTTGCAGTCTGTCCATCATTTTGTCGTACGATTCGTCTACACCCAATACAGTTGACAAGGCGCTGCCAGATAGGAAGCTTTTAAGTGCATAAGGGTCCTTGCCGAACACTGGGACCATATGCCTTTGAAAATCCCTAACAAAACTAGGATACCCTCGAATGTCTCCCGAAAAGTTGGGAGGATCCAATTTTTTAATTCTCAATGCGCTGGGAACCTGCATTTGTTTCAAGTCTGATTTCTCTCTCAGTTTTCTATTTTCAACCATCGATTTCCCTTCACAAAGATCCCTGAATGTTTTGTCCAAATCGTCCGATAAAACCTTAACCTGTTCGTCGTTCGTCATCTCTTCCATGCAGTCATCGTTCCGTTGTTCGAGTGTGTTATACGAATCACTCAATCGGCTAAGAATGTCCTGTACCACAGCAATGTTCTCAGTATTGTAACATTCATGGAGTCTCCTTAAGCTGCGTGTGAAGTTTCCCTTCGCAATTCCTCTCCGCTTATGCATACTGGATTCACCTTCGGGCATCCCTCGTGTTGAATTGTTTAACATATGGGATTAATCCACGCCACAGTTGTATAAATGGTATATTATTCAACCTGAAAACAACAAATTGAACATGTCACAAAAGAGTAAATATACATGTACAAATATAGGTCATAAACAGTTAGCAATAGTTGATTCATAAAATTTAAATTGTTACATCCACGGAATACCACATGATTAGTTCACAATCCATTGACCGGCCACACGAATGTGAGATAATACAAGTTCACAGAAAGTCCACACGAATGTGACACACTCGCACCAATGAATGGTATATACCAATGAAATAGTTTGGTGACACAGATGTGTAAGAACATGCAGTATGTGCAGCATTCTCTGGATTAATATATTAATATACAACATACAATCAGTCAATCTAAGCACAATCGCCAAACGTAGAATTTCTATATCACAGGCGAGACCATAAACAGTGAAAAATGCCGTACACAAATGGTCAGTTCAGATTTTGCTAGCTAATGGGCTGGTTGGCAGACTAATCAGGAAATATAGTGAGAAATTATGGAATTGTTTGTTACTGCACAATGACCATGTATCACCAATTTATAAAATAGTATTTCCAATTGCAGCCTGGCAAAATATCCTCTATAAATATGTATTTATTTTCAACTCTAGTTGAATTTAAGCTTAACAAATGATATCATGGATGTGTCTACAAAATGTCAACAGTGACTCGAACGTCAACATTTAGTGCACTGTCTTGAGATGTTATCAGCTTAAAATGTATCACAGCCAAATAGCCAAAACACATGTTCCTTTAATGTAATAGCTTGCAGGAAAAAATGATATCGCACTGGATATTTTGGGGATATGCAGAGATATCTATCATTTGTTTTTTTGTAAAATTGTATGCATATACCTTATAATAGTGTTTTATGTGCACCTATTGGCTTCTGGTTTAGTTACTGTATCTGTCCACTTATCGATGAATAAGAATTTCAATTTAACAGTCTGGAATTTGACCACACATGAAGATATATAACATATTCTCATCACACACACTGACGTGGACACTCCATGGCATGTACATATATGTGGTAGTCAAATGCCTATCAGCTCTATGAGGTAGAATTTGAAAAAAAATCTTCATGTTTACCTGTATTAACCATTTGTTCTTTTAAAATATCTTCTGAAACAGGTCATTCGAAATGAGATAATTGCCCAGTCGTATGAGTAATAGCAGTAGGTTTATGCAGTTTATACCAAAATTAGTGAAATTTAGGAGGGGGGGGGGGGGGTTGCCGAAACAATTTGGAGTAAAAAATAGGTTTTGCGGTGGTGGGTACCAGAAAATGCCAGATGCAAAAAAACGACATACCTTCCAGCAAATTGTGTACCACCCCCCCCGCTTTTTGTATAAGTTGTTAAAATCGACTATAATCAAGATGGTTATTTCACGTCGTTTTAGAAAGATCAGTGCAGGCATTATAGTATCTTTCAAAAATATATATATATGTTCTTGAATGTTTCATACACATGGTTTGTTCTCAAATCGCTCGGATTAGCCAAACACCGCGAAAATGATAATTTTAGAAAAAAATAACGGTACTGTTTTGTAACGGCATCAGTTTGCCCTACCCGCATCATAGCAATTCAGCAGGACCACACCATATCATATTAGCAGGACCACTTGACCAGGAGTGTATACATGCATTAGCGCCCACGTTTGCTGTTTTACAATCTAACCCTCTCGATTTTCGCGGATTATACGTCGGGTGAATAGCTAAACATTGCCGATAGTTGATTCGTGCTGTGAAAGTTCAGTAATGGGCGTCTATCATTTTGCAGCATGCGAACTTATATACATCATCCGTAATCAGCATGTGAATGGCGGCTGTAAAATCTGAATCGTCATGCTGACACCATGAATTAAATTTCCGTTCATTCACTGGCGGCCACAAAGCGTGAGAGATTATTAGTTGTTCTATACTTCACTGTTACTCATTTCGGTAAGTAAGTTTTTTCAGAATACTCCAAGCGAGCGCTTTTTGATGGCAGACATTCGCGAAGTGACGCTACATGTTCAATGGTGGTCAACTGGTCATAATAATATATTGCTGTAATGTTGGAGTATCATATTGATTGTTTGTCTGATGGTGGGAAAACGATGCTCTTTAGCTAAGAAGGATTCATATGTATACTGTATAGGAAATGTCCAGATAATAAGTTCAACAAACGGTCATTTTATCTCAATATTTCCCAAGGGAACTACTCGTTAATGAATAGTTACCATAGATATGAGGTTAGAGTATTCAGAAATGCAACAATCGATTAAATTGATTGATCTCCCCATCAATATCACACGTAACCGTTTGTTTACTAAAACTCGTTGACAAGTATAGGTCCTTCAGGAAATGTCAAGATAATAAATGCATCTGTTTGCGTCCGCTGATATTATAATATATATATTATTGTTGTTTAATTCAGGCTTTGTGCGCCCATATGGTATAATATAAATATATCATAATATTACATAAAATATAAGGTCCCATCACAATTATGGGCGGCTTATCAGCTCTCTCAATAAACAAAATGCTGTATCAAAATTTATGCAAATGTCACGCAGTGCGTGCATGCGATGTTCACTTTGTCATTGTCATTGTTCATGTAGATATAATTATATAAAATAAAAGTCAACCCCAGTTAGTTCACAATATCGCGATACAATTCCATTAACACAATTATATATGCATATATATGTTGTGCATGCAGTTCCTTCAGAATACTCTCATTATCCTTATTTCCACCATTGTCATAATCCGTAGTTTCTTTTCGAAAAAACGTCGACTTAAATTTTATTCCTGCCACACGATGCATCCAATATTTTCCTCGTTTCACCGTTTCCGACTATAAGATTGAGCTAAGAGTATGTGTCGTATTTTGTCATCAATTTAGAGCACTTCAAACAACATTTGCTGAACTTATCATTGACGAAACTGGCCACGTCATCTATTACATGGGCACCCATTCAAATGTAATACACCATTACAATGTATAGTTTTATAGATGAATGGAAGAATTCATTCAGTATCTAAAGGGTTAAATAGCAGAACCCACCATCACCATCGTATTACAGCAGGATCAGTTGACATTTTATATTCCAAATCCTCGCCCAAAATCTTAGTCTCATTGTTCTGATACTTAGGCTATTAAAGATACGGGTGGTGTTTGTGGTGGGTATGCTGTTAAAATATTCACATCCACCAAAAACCGCCATAAACAGAAAAATAGTAAAATATAGACAGACTTTGTTCTTATACCAATCAGAAATATGGCATAAACAGTATGTTATTGTCAATTTGTTTTCCTTTGTTATGTAAACAAAAGCAAAATACGTTACGTTTCCTGGCTTTTGTTTAGATCCGGATATGATAAACATAAAAGAGCGTTATTTGTTACTGTTTCCTGACATGGAAATAATAGAGCGTTTATATCATTTTTGTGTGATTAACCAATAGAATTGCGCTGTGTTATGTAAACAGAAGCAAAACTTCTGTAACACGAGCAGGCTCTTGTTTGCGTACACCATCGTACGTCTTGACGACAATATACTATTTACGCGCTGATTATGTTTGGCATATGAACAAAACTATATATATTTTAATATTCCTTCTGTTGATGTCGATTTGAACAAATATGAATATTTCTGCAACGAACGCCGCCGTGCCTTTAAGCGAGTCTCACATAGGGAGCATTGCATATATACATGTAAAAGAATGCACTGGCATTAAAGGTCAATGTAAATATTGTTGGGCCAATGTGTTCCGCAACATTCCAGTCATGGAAGGGATATATCACACTTTAGAATGATACATTTTGAAATTGCAGAATATGTGTTTCAGCTTGATTTATTTAGGAAATTAATTGCAGATTGATTTGGGTCATCGGAATTTGACCGGCAGGGTACGTAAGTAAACACAGTTTGTCAATCACGAAGACAAGAAAACCAATTTGGATGACCCCAATCAATCTGCTAGTTATTCCTTATAATCATATACCAGTACATTTTAATAAAACATTAATAAGTGGAACAACTTTTCAATACTAACAAAACAATTATAAGTAACATATTGTTCAAATTCCAACACAGTCTCCCAATAACAACACGCAGCACGCATGCACACGATAGGTTTGAAGTGACCTATAAGCGTTTTCGATGTTCATAAACCAATAACTGAAGTGTCGGCTTCAGATATTGGTTTATGAACATCGTAAACGTTCATGTAAACCGTATGGCGAAATGTACTGATTCCTACGACCTGCAATTGTGTGAATATAGAGGATGGGTGATTTATGTCAATGGACTACTGCTGATATGAATTATGAACAGCTAATATTAGTAGTAAATGTTTCGGACGGTCTAGAAACGTTTTCGCAGAATTTATGACTACAAATCTGTGAAGAAAATAGTGCCGCTCAAACTTCTTGCCACTCGCATTAAAGTGATATTATTATGTGTGTTTGATTAGTTTGCACTAACTGCATGTGTTGTCAGGTCATAGTCAGTGGTAGACTTGATTATTGCACGCAATCCTTGTGTGCTCACGCTTTGCTACTTGAAATCGAAATCGTATATGGGTATATGACAAAACAACAACTGTTAAAAAGAACACACATTCTAGTGACGTAGTACCCTATTCGTAATTCTTAACGGTAGCAATTCATTATGCGAAAGTTAATACCCATCGATGAGTAGTTCTCGTAGGAACATTTTCAACCGATGAATAGCAATCCTTCTACTCGGTTATTATCCGCCGTCTGCTTATATTTCCTGAACAAACCCGAACAAACACCCATCGCGATGAATAATAAACCATTCCATTGTATACATTTATGAATAATCGGTGAATCAATTTACTAAAGAAAGTGTTTTCTGAGGGGTCAGACTGGAAGCGTTGAAAACGGTTTTTGCACATGGTTCTATAACCAAATGTAAGATTATGCTGTAAGTTTCATGGACGGCGCTAATCGTTTAAGTGGTGACGCTAGTGCGGATTTGAACGACTCTTACTCGATATATCAAGAAACAAGGATCTAAAGAGTTCCTATTTTCAAGGAATAATACGCTAAGCTAAAACGGAAAATCAGGTTCCAATTTCAGGGATGCAGTCGCGCGATTTTTTAAGGGTGGGGCTATGAGAGATGTAAACAGTTCGTGGTGTGCATGTCAACAATAGAGACCTTTCGTACTTTGAACGACACCATAGATAATTATTACGAATAGCTATTTGTTGTAATATATTTTTCCGACAGTCCAAAAACCTATTCGCAGAATTGACGACTACGAGTCCGTTTGTGAGACAATCGTGCTTGCCACTCACCGTTAGGTGATCACGGGACTGCATGTCGCGGTTATTTTGTGCTTAACCCTTTCAGTGCCAGGGGTCGATCTCATCGGCCCTAATTTATGGTCTGTAAAAATTATTTTTTTTAGATTTTTTTGGGTTGAATGTTTTTGGGCATGCTTAAGCATGCTATAGCGAATTTAAAAACAAACTGGATAACACCTTAGGGGCATGTTATAACTCAAAACTATCACCAAGTATTCATAGTAATAATTTTGATGCCCATGAAAAACGTAAGATTTCCTGGCACTAAACCTACAAAATAAGTCTGTTAATGAATATAAGAAAAAATTATTAAAATTGTAAACAATTGTAAAAAATAATAACAAATGATGAAAAATTGTTAGGCCAGTGCATTCTCTTATATATGCGAGGCGACCTATGGTCGACTCGCATATATAAGAGAATGCATTGGCACAGGGTATATGGGTTGATACAAAAATCGGACCTGGCACTGAAAGGGTTAATTGTGCTGCTATCAGATCATAGCTTACGGCTTTGTGTTTCGCAAGTGCTTCACGAATGAGTTGATTGCCAATAATAGATACAAATTCCATATGGTGTTCACATTTAGGGTCATAATATCAGAGTCATCTCCCACATTGAGGGGTTTAGTAACGATCGCGAACATATTACTATATATATATCATGTATCTGTGAGTTTTTTGTTATAATAATAGATAACAAGGTAACATTAGAGACCTTTCGCATCCTCACGTTTACGATTACGAATACGGATAGCTATTTTGTAGTCGTAAGTCTATCCGTATGGCCAAAAAGTCCTTTCGCAAAACGATTACGCGTAATAGTCCATGAGCCAGTTCCGAGAATGGTACCATTTTGGTGGGCAAATTCCATCAACAATTTTCTCAAAGCTCATAATCTGAAGTTTAACTGAGTGCTGGGGCGCACTGTGGCAGCTTTGTGTGCAAAATTTGTGTTTCCATGGCAACAGAGGGTGTTTTTGGCCAGTATAAAAAATATGCCTATAATGGTCTACAACTAGAAAGTTTAAAGCAGTAACTCTAGCTTTGCATTGCTATGGGATGAAACCCTTGGTGGACTTTCTTTTGGCATGGGGGATTTTATCGTTAGAGGTCAAGGTCATACACAAAAGTCAAGGTCATTTACCAAAATATTAGCTTTTTTCATATCGGGTCATACATTGTCTACCCACAGGTTTTATATATTTGTTCTGAATACGTAATCTTTGCTCCTAAATAAGCTGTAGCGTATATGCTACACGGAGAACTGCGTTATTGTTGAAACTGACATGTCAGTCATGAGACATATATAGGCCTTTAAAATTGGTGACCATTTTCCAAAATGTGTCAAAATCAGTTATTTCCCAATATATCATGCTTCTGTGTGCAGTCCAGGCCTCAGTGCATGGAAATGTAAACATTGCAGAAACTATGGTAAAAGCATGAAACTTCCAACATATGTTCCTTAGACATAATCTTTTCATTTTCAGATATAGACCCCATGAAGATATGGCCCTTCTTAGCAACGGTTGCTAGGCAACTACCCAAACGTATTCATATAAGGATGTATTACAGTATTTCATTCAACTTTAGTTGTTGTGAATTGCATATTTGAGGTCTATGTGTGACATATGATGAATTACAGAGACTTTGTTTCCTATCATAATGTCCATAACAACCGTTGCTATGCAACTACCCAGACAGTAAAATGTATATTTGGCAATCTTCTCGATGGAATTTTGGGGAGATTTGATGGTAGATTAGTCTGAAATACATTTTACATATGCTAACACATCACATGATATATGTTATATAGGGACGGATAGGTTCTACGGTTGGAAGGTGTCATTGCGATCGTTTTTAAGAGACCAACCCATATTATTTTTTAATTTCAAAAGCATCGATGATCATAACGCAAGTTGTGGCTGATGAACAAAATTGACTATGCTGTCTTATATACATTGAATACTAACATTTCTGATGCACCTTGATTAGTTGCTACTATTTTAACCACTGACATAATAGAATTATTGTTTTTTTCTATCACATATTTGGCATCAAAATCGGCAAAAATTCACTTTTCAGGTCTGGACCATTTTTTCAAGTAAAATGTAACTATAGTTGGTATCAAATGTGCTTATGGTTTTTTTCTGTCATAAATGTGTCACACTGATGTGTTTTGTAGACAAAATAACTGAAGATGGCTTACAAAATGGAAACCAGATTTGGTAAAAAATAAAAGTTGATTTTCCACATATATCCTAACATTATTCTCTGCTGTTCCGAAAGTGTATCAAATTATGACTCTGTTGGTTTTTAACCATGTTACTTTATCAACATACAACTAAAATTAATGTGCTTTTTCTGGTTGTCCCAGTACCTTCTGAGATATGATACATTCATTTTAAAAGATGCAGTGTGGAATTTTGCCAAAAACGTCTCATATTTTGAATGGAAATGCACAGAAACGATACTGAGCGGGACCATATTATTTGGCTACTGTCGCAGATTAGCATAAACAACGATTGACTTAATACATGTTGTATGTCGAAATGGTAGCCAGGGAGTGACTGTTGTGATGTGAGGTGAATAGTCATACAATGAGTGGCTATATGGTAATGGGTAGGGTCCACAGTGAGATGCATGGGAATATAAGGAGTGGTCATGTGCGAGATGGATATGCATACATATACATGGAGTGGATATATGGTCATTGATGTGGTGTATGTTTAAAACAAGAGTAGCTACACAGTTATCTGTGATGGGGATTGCTTTCATGACTAAGGTACTAGGGGTAGCGGATTATGAGACAATTAACAAAACAATTGACCAAAATATCACATTTTTTCCAATGACCTTGACCTTTGCAATTGACCTTGACCTTATATGTCTTAGTCGCCCAGTCAGTTTGATGGAACAATAATGAGTTAGCTATGAGTTAACATAATTTCTTCAAACAAAAGGTTCGTTGATTCTCAACAGCGGCCTTTTCAAATTTTTCTTCAAATATATGGTGCCGTTGTCACGGAAACCTGAGTTTATAACGACATTGGACCCCACCCCACCTGGGCACGCCCTCCAAAACGTTTTTCCTATAACTAAGTAACAAATATTTGTATAAATTTCATGCTTTAGTCAACAAATTCACAATTCAACCCTTAAAGGACCCATATAAGTAAATAACTCTATAATATACACAAAAGCACGATATCTTGGTGAAATAAAAGATTTTGACCCGTTTTTGGAAAATGGCCACAAAGTTTAGAGGCCTATATCTCATGACTGGCTTGTCAGTTGTAACAATATCACAGCTATCCGAATAGCCTACATGCTCTAGATTAATTCCGAGTAAACATAACGTATTCAAAACTGATATATAAACTCAGTGGGTAGAAAATGTATGACCCGATATGAAAAAAGCTAATATTTTGGTCAATGACCTTGACCTTTGTATACGACCTTGACATCTAGAGGTGAAATCTCCAGTGTCAAATGAAAGCCCAACAAGGGTAGCACCCAATATCAATGCCAATATAGAGTTACTGCATTAACCTTTCTTGGTATAGACCGTTATATGCATATTGTTTATACTGGCCAAAACCACCATCCGTTGCCATGGAAACACCCAATTTCACCACTAAGCTACACTGCCCCAGTGTGCCCCAGCACTGACATAAACTTCAGACTATGAGCTTTGAGAAAACTTTTGGTAGAATTTGCCCACCAAATTGGTACCATTTTCCATTTTTGAGGAGCCTGGCTCATGGACTATAATGGTTTTGACGAAAACGTACGATCATTATTTCGTACCACTTTTACAACTCAAAGCGTGTGTTTGGTACAGTCCCTTAATACTTCACCTATCGTCTCATTTGCAACAATGCGACAATCATGACCTGTTAATATTGTCAATAATTCGACCAGTCACAACGTACGACCCGGGATTCTCGTGATATATTGTGGCAATACAGGTATAAATGCCAGGTCATATGTGGTGGAAATTCAGTCCGTTGTTAGCATGGATGACCAGATAGACGTTATGCTGATGGGGAAGATGGGTTCCTGAATTTGGACCTTATATATACACCAACCACGACGCCATCGTTCAAGCCCCTTCAAGTCCGCGATTTGATTTCAATGCGATTTCGGCTTCACCTCTTTGGGTTTAGGAAATCCGACATAAGGTTGGTGAGCTCGCTGATGTGCACCACTTTTGATTTGTTACTACCAAATCGAAACAAAGTCGACACGGTAGAAGCGATGTGCATCAAGTTGCTTTTTTGTCAGATATTTGACAAACCGGCAAAATTTCGTTGAACAAAATAAATAACAGGTTTTGGGCAATTTTATAATATAGTTGACTGTGGTTAGCATTAATTTTGAGCAATTACTCGATTCTGATAACAGAAGCGGCATTTAAAAAAAAAATGTTGTTGGTATCTGATGATATGGGGACATCTAATCGGATTGAGTACCTTTAAATGCCGCATTTGTGCGTGTTTTTTAAATTAAAAATAAATGCAAAGAACAAACCTGACAGGGACTGCTGAGCTCTGGTGATGTCGGTGGGTGTGCCAAATATTCTTTTAGTTAGGGTTCAGGAGCAGAAATTACTACTTACCAGTTGAATCGGGATCCTGGGTAGGTTAAGATTACTCAGACAGAGTACTTTATGTAACTTAGAACTCGGTTATGAATTCCATGTAATTTTAAAATCGGTTATGAATTCCATGTAATTTTAAAATGCCCTGCATTACAGACTCTACGAGAGAGATATATAAAACCCAACTTCTACCGAAAACCGAATATTATTAAATTGAATGAACTATTCAATTCGGAAAAGGGGAAGAGAACACAAAATCTTTCACTATTCAGTAGTAGGGTTATGCCATTCTTTAGGCTCTCCTGAGGCATTCTATAACTGCACACGTTAGGACACCACCATGGGTTCAGGGGTTGTTGAATTAAATAATTGTTGAATTTCACTATATATTGTGTACTATCTTGCACATAATAATCACTCAAACCTCCTCATGCATCGCACACTATATACTGTATTTTTGGCGACTGGTTTCATAGTGCACTCCTCTTACTGTAAAGTTTTCTGTCGCAGCCAGCGGTGGCTATCCGTTGTGAATAGCGATCTTATTTCGCGGGAAGCTCGTGATTCACGACGACGAGTACAGTGATTGACAATCTAAACAGCATATCGAGGTCGTAGCTCAATACAACTGGATGGTTTACATCACATACATATACAGTCTCGAACGGAGTAAAGTGATATATTGCAGAAAATAAATTTCAGGTGTTATTTGAGCTTATTAGAAACCATGAAATCGTAACCGTTATTACGGATAGTAAAATACGAGAACGATTAGAAAGTACACAAAGGTTGGTGACGTAGTACCCTATCCGTATCCGTAATCGTAAACGTGAGTTTTGCGAAAGGTCTCTAATGAATAGATAAAAACGACAACGAACATAAAGAACACAAATTCTTGGGACGTTTTACACTGTTCGTAATAATTATTTGTTGTTCAAATAATTTGCCAAATTCTTTTAGAATTTGCCAAATGCTACCATGTTCTGTAACATTAAGTCCTATGTTTTGAACTCACGGTTTGAACGACTTTTGATATCGATAGGAAAGCAGTTAGTTAATAATTATTTTTCATACAACAATATACCAATCGCAGAACAATAAAATTATAGCAGTGTTGCTTAATCAGAAAGGCACACCACAAGAGGATTAGCTATGTAAACACCACCACACTAAATATTGGTAATCCCTCCACCCATCGATACTATATATAATAGCTATCAGATTAACTGCATCTTAATAGAGGTGTTAACTTTTTCTAAACCATATTAACACCACTAATATTAATTATTTCCTGAAATGAATGGTATTGGTTGACCAATATTTGTCAGCTGTCTCGAGGAATTAAAAAGTGACTTGCCAAAACCTTTGCCAAATGAAAATATTTTTTGCCAAATGTGAATTATTTTTGCCATTGGCAAATTTGGTAAGTGGCAGCGCGAACCCTGGCAGGACCTCAATGTGGTCGAGAAGTCAGCACTAAATTCGACCAATGAAATTTCGGCCACGTCCATCTCGACCCTGATAAGGCCCTGCCATGCTCAAGTTCATGGCACCCGGCCGAATTTCTTATATCCGACCACGCGCATTCTGGGCTCCAATGGTGCACTGTAAGTATCATATAAGGTAAATATTATTTGAATGTATTTGAGGTCATTGCGATTGTTGTTGACTTCAGGAGCCGGGGCATTCGTGAATTTTCTAAAAATCTCAATTTCAAACAATCAATTTGGAGGGGAAAATCATTATTCTCTATAACCAATATAGGCAATAGTATTATAACAACACGTGTTTACCCATATGAGAGGTACGTTCGAATTATGAAAAAAAAGTGGCTTTAAAAAATAAAAACAATTTTTTCATGTAGGTCGATAGAAAGTTTGACTTAAAACAAAAACACTGCATTATGTGAGCTATGAACCCAACTAGGGTATGCGATCAGTCTACCATCTTAAATCATGACATGTCTGCGAGGATATTAAAAAATCTTATCTTCTCGTCACAGGGCCCACTCGGTCTAGCCGGCGTTTTTGGCCGAGTGGGCCCCGGAATTAAATTTGTGGATACACTCTAAGAACCAGAAGTCCTTCAGAGAATCCAAAAAGGTTCTTCACCTTGTCACAATAGGAGCATCTTATTTGGTGCTTCAAAGGACCCCATCATAATGTTCTACTGAAGAACCATATCATAAGGTTCCACAGAAGAACCCAATGTTTCTTCAGAGAACCCTGTTCACAACAGAACAGGGTTCTTAATGGAACCATAATATATCCCAACATGGTTCTTCAGGGAACCTTTATAAGAACCCCAGATGGTACTTCGGAGGACCCCCATCATAAGGGTTCTTCAGAGAACCTTTCATATATCAGAACTGGGTTTTTAAGGGAACCATAATCTGCCCCAACATGGTTCTTCAGAGATAGGATGTCGGCCACGTTGCCTATATCTCGGCGTTGCGAACGCGTTGGGGTTTTGTTATAATAACTAATAGATTGTCATGATATTGAAGCATTTGGGGAATGATATGTACATGTCAGCTTATATCTGCACATTCCGTATACAATTCGCTTAATTTTGGTGTGATTCATATTCTTGATTAAACGAAGGTGGTGAATTAGTCTGGACTTTAACACATATTTATGTATATTTTACGAATACACGACGAACGTGTAATGACGTTGTCGGCTCTTCGCAATATATAACACTTTACATTACGTGTCGCCCAATTAATGCCAAATAAAAACAATCGGTTCATGTTAACAATCGGACACTAACTTCATCCATTTTCACTTGTGACACATACAGATGATAAGGAGACAGTTGTGTATTATCAATATTTTCAGCAAATAGGAAAATATATGATGCATTGAAGAACGCAAAATAAAACAACAAATCATCGTCCCACAAAGTAACAAACAATGCAGCAATAAATCCCTTGATATGGCATATTTATAGCCTACATGCCTCTGAGTCAGTGTCTTATACATATGGAGAAAAAACAATAGGTGCAGCAATATTTACAAACGATAACCAACACCAACAGTCGTAAAGAAAACACTGTTATTTCAAGGTTTATTTGGTAAGAATTAAAGAAAGCAGTCCTCATTTCCAAGAGGCAAACATCACACATGTAATTCAAATTGTAATTGAATTACTCACCATTTTGGTTAGTAGTAGGCCTACATTATTTGCTTTAGGCTACGCGTGAAAGTCTGCATTATATAATGCAGAAAAGTGTGCAGTACACATTACTTTGCATTACTTGAGAAAATGTAATGCATTGCAACGCATTACTATTATACATTACCATTCCCCAACCCTGCGAACAAACACGTACTCCTTTCTCTCTGGTTGATGTTTTATTCATGTTAATCACTCAATTCGGCTCCATGGCACATGTATCAACTGCATTATTGTCTGGTCATGAAGAACCCTTCAGCACCCAAGAGAACCATAGTTACACACCGACGAACCCTATCGATTACAGAGAACCTTTTCTGACATCGAGGAACGTTTGAGTTCTTACAGAGAACCCTTGAGTTCTTCAAATAACCCCAAAGAACCCCCAATTCTTAGAGTGTATGAATTTCTTAAGTTAACAGACATACAGTGTCCCTTGGACCGATCCAGCCCGTTGCGAGCTGGATCGGGACGAGCTGCCACAGGCCTAATGGACCGAGTGGGCCCTGTGACGAATTGGCCCGGTTCCATTTTTTTCGGGTAAAGGACCAAAACAACAACATAATATTATTCAACCACGTTTTGAATAATCTGGCAGACATAAATACTCAATACTAATTCATATTTTCAGAAATTATGTAGTTTTATGGTGATGTTTCCTAAAACAGATAGTTCTGCAAATGGCTGTCAAAAAACTAAAATATGCAATGAAAAATGTTTTACTTATTTTCTTGCAGACAGTCATAATTTGATGTTAGACTGAGCCAGTGACCGCATACCCTACATGGGTTTATAGTCTAGAATAATGCAGTGTGTGTTTTGAAAATATTTCCGGTCAAACTGTCTATCGACATACATGAAAAAATGGTTGTTTTTGTTTTTTTAAACCCCTTTTTGTCATAATTCGAACATATCTCTCATATTGTGATGGCAAAGATTTGTTGTTATAGTACTATAGTATGCATTGGTTATATAGGATATTGATTTGTTCCTTCAAATTGATTGTTTGAAATTGAGATTTTTTTTTTAATTCACGAATTCTTAATTATGTTGTCCTTATTTCCTTCACATATTTTGTCACATGTATGTGCTGGGTATAAAATGTTCTTGGGCATTAGTAATATCTTGTTCATATCAGAACAGTGTAATGTAAAGCCATGGCATTTAGCGAGTTTGATAATATGCACTCACCCATGCATGAATATTTCGTGTGGCGGGTGGCTGCACCTGGGCGACTCCCTTTCCAGCTCGTTGAACTCACACAACGGGGAGCTCTTTTTCCTACAATCTTTTAATTAAAATGTAACATGATGTTATACAGTTGTTCGGGTGTAACGGAATGCGCCAGTGTATGATAGGCGCGACTGATCTGTTACGCCTCAATAGATGTTAATATTTCTGAATTATTTTAATTTGGGAAATAATCTTTTTTTAAATTATCTCTTTTACATTGAATTGCTATATCCGTGTATGTTAACGTATGCATGAATGTGATACGTGGGGAACCACCACGTCAATGAGCCTACGCATGCAGGGACGTGGCTAGAGGGTCTCCGTTGAGGGGTGTCCACTTTGGGGAATTCCAACTGCACACCCCCCCCCCCCTTGAGTCCGTCCCAAGTTTTGCATAATTCCATTTGCACCCCATTGCACCTCAATTCTCACGCCTAATAGCCTATATATTCATAAACCATGGTTCTATACATCCGGTATGAGCACTTTTCAATATTTGAACCTGAAAATTGCGTAAATCCTAACATCTAGTGACCAAACTCCAGACAAATGCACATGGCTACGGACAAGAGACCACGACACACCGGACCGACCATGCATGGTTGTTCGACCCGGTGTGAGAAAATTTTGAAAACTAATCAAGAAAATAGCTAAATCCTAGCATCTAGACTGGCCTCAACCTTTCCTAGTGTTGGAAATTTCAAACTTCATACTCACCCTTAGGTTGAAAAATTCTCCAACTGATTCCAAGCAATTCAGTTCACAATTTTTACCTAATGTAGTAAAATATTGTTTTCTTAAACTAATTAGCAGTTTTGTATTGGCGACGGGGGAGGGACCATGGCACATCGGGCCGACCATGGTTCGGCCCGGTGTGTGAAAATTTTAAAATCTGAATAAGAAAACTACAAAATCCTATCATCTAGGCTAGCCTAAAGCCTTCCTAGAGTTGGAAATGTCAAACCTGACACCCCCACTTGGGTTAGAAAATTTCCAACTGATGACAATTCTAATGACAATGTTGACCAAATGTAGAACAATATTGTTTTCTTAAATTAACTAGCAGTTTTTGACTGGCCACCGGAGAGGGACCAGGACACAAGCTTTCCAAGTGTTGGAATTTTCCAGCCAGACACCACCCTAAGGTTGGAAAATTTCCAACTTATGGCCATGTCAGTTTCAAAATGTTGACAAAAAGTATGAAAATAAGCAAATATTGGTCCAAAAACAATAAATTCCCCCCAAGAACATTTTCAACCTATTGTTGTTGTGAAATTTCCAACTAATGCTGTGCCAGGTATGAAATTTCCAACTGTTGAAAATTTTGACCAAAGTTGGGGGGTAAGACACCTCCCCCCCCAAATCCCCCTGTCATGAGTGATAAGCTACATGAGCTCCTCTCGAAAGTCCCTTTTTATAAGTTACCGCTTTTGTTTTTACATTTGGGCGACCAAGGTCGTACATGAATAAATAAATTAATCCACAGATATAATATAACAGGAATAACATTATAAAGTCATAAAATAACATCCGTTGTCAACTTTCCGAACAAAAGTTAAACAAACCGCCACAAACGCTCTTTATTATTATTATCATATCATGAGAATAATGACTATTTATACTCAATGTGGTTCTTACTCTTCCAAATGATTCTGGGATAAAATTCGGGATTTTACCAGATATCTCATTATATTTACACACTAAGTGTTGTCATCACTAAATCCAGCATTCTGATTGGTCGGCGCCCACGTGGCTAGTTGCAGTTATTTATCGGTGAATGCGTAACGCCTCATAACACCAAGCTAATAACACCATCGATACGTCATTAGGTTTGGAAAGACGAACGCGTAATGCTTTGGGCGCATTTTGACTCGCGCAGGATTGACTTAATACATCTTCGGGTTTCAACATGAAGAGAAATTGTTCCTATTAACTTTTGCCAAGGGTGCTATTGGGTATTTTGGGCTGATCTTGTCACGATACACTTTTCGATTTAAATATATTTACAAAAGCGGCTTTTTCGCTAAATGTATATAAATATAAGGATTAACTGTCATGTGGACTATTTTTATGGAGATGTAACGGTGAGGAAAGTGGACATAACTTGTATGTAAACGGGTTTTTACACAAGTTATTTCCACTTACCTCACCGTTACATCTCCATAAAAACAGTCCACGTGACAGCTAATCCTTATATAACGACTTAGTTTCTCGTTATAACGACTTAGTTTCTCGTTATAACGAGTTATAGTTTCTCGTTATAACGAGATGCGTATGTCGTTATAACGAGATAGTTTCTCGTTATAACGAGATGAGTAAGTCGTGATAAAACGAGATAAAACAAATATTTCGGATGTCCTAAATCAGCCACAGTAGAAGCGAACATTCCCGTATCGCTTAAACAAACTCATTTGTGTATAATACAAAAAGAGCGCTGTGTCAGTTGAACACATTGTGTGAACTGCGAAATATTTAGCTGAATTATTTTTCTCGGAAATCGATCAGCAGTTTGGATATTACATCATGCATCATCGTATGTTAGCCAATATTCTACCTCCGAATTATCGATCGATCATTCTACGACCACGCACTTAAAGGTACGGTTGGCCTTGGCGGTGGGTATCCTGTGAAAATATTTCCACCCGTTAAAAACCGCCACAAACAGAAAGAACATCAAAATGTAGAGACTTTGTCCGTATACAAATAAGAAATATCGCATAAACAGTATGTTATTGTCAAATGTTTGACCATTGTTATGTAAACAAAAGCATAAAAAATTACTTTTCTGGTGTTTGTTTATATTATGATGGTAAACATAAAGAGCGTTCTTTGTTGGTGAATTCCTGATATGGAACTAATAAAGAGCGTTTGTGCCATTTGTGTGTGATTAGCCAGTAGCATTGTGCTGTCTTCTGTAACACAATCAGGCTCTTGCTTAGGTAAAATATAGTAGGTCTTTGTGATAACATGCTGTTTACGTGATGGTCATGGTATATATGAACGAAACTGTATGCGTTTTAATGTTTTTCTGTTTACGGTGATTAGAACAAATATGAATATTTTCGACAACTAAGGCCTCACGTGCCTTTAAAACACGCCTATATATGCAGTTGTTCTATCAGCCACTTATAGTTTATATAGGTGATGCCGGTTCGTGTTGTGGTGTGTCTTAAATTGGGGTATAACACACATGACCCCATTGGCAGTTGACCAATCATCAAACAGGATTTAGTGTAAACCACTTGGGCTATATAAATATTATTGCATGTTTCCAGATACACGTATGACGCCTACAGAGAGCGCTTATCTTACTACTATACGCCACAAATTGTAATCAACTTTATTCAGCGTCAGAGGGGTCTGCGGTTCCTGCACAAAGGGCCCCACTTTGTGCGTTAGAGCCTGTGGCCCCTGGGTGCGCTTCGCGCACTTGACAGACAGATCCTACTATTTTATATATATTGAAAAGATTATTATTATGCTACTTCAATATATCATCGGGCTAATAGGTTCATATCAAGTTGGATCTAAATATTGACATTGGTTCATATTGGACTTATTTGGTTCTAATAGCCCATAGTAGACTTATACCCGTTATTCTGTTGGATGGCGCGGGCACGGTGGAAACACATATCTAAAGAGCGTACACCTGGTGTTGAAATATGCCCATAGAGAGCGTATTTAAAGTCCGGTCGCCAAACCCCCGGAATTCACGAATGCGTGTTTTCGCGTATAAAGTTTTTTTCTCTGCGGATTTTGTAAATTCAGGTATCCGACATCAAGATTTTATCGGCTGGCCATCTGTCAACCTTGAGCAATTTTTTTTATAGCGCCCTAAAAAGTATACCCCCCCCCCCCCCCAAATTTTTCCCAGACGTAAAACCAGTAACTTGGAATTTGTTGCAAATTCACATGACTAATCTAGTAAAATGTATATATTTTCATGAAGCTAAGACATAATGACACTAGTTTGGGCCAAAATTGAAACTCACCATCCAAGATGGCCACCAAAATGGCCGCCGGAAGTTGATAATATGACATTTTTTCACAAATATCTTCTAGATCAGTTCATGCTGTTTGGAACTGGTTCAGTAAAATGACTTTATTTTGTATTTTATATATTAAATGATCATTGGAGCAATTAAATATGCAATTATTGGGGTCCTATCCACTTGTGATCCCTCAAAAATTCGATTTTACAGAACGCGTTATAAAATTTCACAAAAAAATCACAACTGGGATTCTAGTCATATTTCAACAAGAAATGAACAGAAGGTTGCAATTAAGTGAGGCATACCATTACCTATGAATATTCCAACTCACTGGAACAAAAATTCTTACTTTGGCTTAAAATGGCTGCCAAAATGGCCGCCAAAATATGGAAAAATGGTAAATATCGCCCTAGGGTGTCCTGCAAGTTGTGGTTGATCTACAAAATTGGTTATTATGCCTTCTATACATTGAATACTAACATGTCTGCTGCACCCTGGTTAATTGTTACTGTTGCCACCACTGACATCACCAAAACTATTGGACGTTTCTCTCAAAAACTTGACATAAATATCGGCAAAAATGTACTTTTCAGGTCACACTACGGTGTTTATAGAACAAATTGCTCAAGATGGCTTCCAATATGACAACCAAATTGGTAATAAGTTATTTTTTTACATATATCATTATAACATTATATATATAACATTATTCTCTGCGTTATCCGAAAATGTAGCAAATTGTGACTCACTTGGTTATTATACGTGTTAGTTAATTAACTGACAACTAAATGTTCTATTATGGTTGTCCCAGTTCCGTATGGGGCATGACAAATTTATTTTAATGTATGGAATTTTGCGGAGAACCTCTTTTGTGATTCTGACCATATTATTGAAAGAAAATGGGCAGAACTTTGAGACGGAACTGAGATTAACCATAATACCCTTCTGGACAAAACAAGTGTCCAGTGGCACCGTGGTGTATTTGCCGTTCAGCCGCGGTGTCAGAGTTTGTAACTACAGTTGAGCACCGCGGCCGAACGGCATGTACATTGCGGCCAAACGACAAGTACACCTTGGCCGAAAGGCAACTACAACGCGACCGAATGGCTGCACACCGTGGTTAGATTTCTGGTTTGTATCGTCTTTTTTCAGTTTAATGAACGTACACCGTGGCAACTACACCATGGCTGAATGGAAGGTACACCGCGGCCCAACTGTAGTTAGCCGGTGGAGCTGCGGTGTAGTAGCATTTCGGCCGCGGTGGCAAAGCTAACCACACCTCGGTTAAGTGGATACTTGTTTTGTCCAGCAGGTATGTGGCTCTTCTGTTCCATTATGATAAACCAATATCAACTGGATACAGGATGGATGCCAAGATGGTAGCCAGGGAGTTACTCTATGATTATTTGATGTGAATAGCTATGCATGGAGTTAGTGTATGTCTTGGATGATGTGAATATGTATACAATGAGTGACTATATGGTTATGAGTGTGTTGTCCATAGTGAGATGTATAGGTATACAGGGAGAGGTCATGGTCAGGTGTGTGGTGAATCGGTATGAATTGAGTGACTGTATGGTGTACCGTATGGTTGTGTGTATACGGGTGCACCAGAATGGACCAGAAGAGTCACATATTATGGTTCATCTCAGTTCCGTCTCAAAGTTCTGCCCATTTCCTTCCAATAATATGGTCAGAATCACAAAAGAAGTTCTCCGCAAAATTCCATAATTTAAAATGAATTTGTCATGCCCTATACGGAACTGGTACAGCCATAATAGAACATTTAATTTTCAGTTAATTAACTAACACATATAGTAACCAAATGGGTCACAATTTGCTACATTTTCGGATAACGCAGAGAATAATTATATATATATAATGTTATAATGATATATGTAAAAAAAATAACTTATTACCAATTTGGTTTCCATTTTGGAAGCCATCTTGAGCAATTTGGTCTATAAACACCGTAGTGTGACACAATTAAGATAGACCAATACAATACACACCTTTCATTCAAAGATAGTTACAATATTACTAGAAAAAATTGTCCAAACCCGAAAAGTTAATTTTTCCCGATATTTTTTGTGAGAAAAGTCCAATATTTTTGGTGAGAAAAGTCCAATATTTTTGGTGATGTCAGTGATGACAACAGTAACAATTAACCATGATGCAGCAGATATGTTAGTATTCAATGTATGGAAGGCATAATAGCCACAACTTGTAAGCGATTGCAGGACACCCTAGGGCAATATTTACCATTTTCCATATTTTGGCGGCCATTTTGGCAGCCATTTTGAGCCAAAGTAAGAATTTTGGTTTCACTTAGTTGGAATATTCATAGGTAATAGTATGTCTCACTTAATTGCAACCTTCTGTTCATTTTTGTTTTAAATATGACTAGAATCCCAGTTGTGATTTTTTATGAAATTTTATACCGCGTTCTATATAATGGAGTTTTTGAGGGATCACAAGTGGATAGGACCCCAATAATTGCATATTTAATTGCTCCAATGGTCAGTTAATATACAAAATAAAGTCATATTACTCAACCAGTTCTAAACAGCATGAACTGATCTAGAAGATATTTGTGAAAAAATGTCATATTTTCAACTTCCAGCGGCCATTTTGGTGGCCATCTTGGGTGGTGAGTTTCAATTTTGGCCCAAAATAGTGTCATTATGTCTTAGCTTCATGAAAATATATACATTTTACTAGATTAGTCATGTGAATTTGCAACAAATTCCAAGTAATTGGTTTTACGTCTGGGAAAAAATTGGGGGGGGGGTATACTTTTTAGGGCGCTAAAAAAAAATTGCTCAAGGCTGACAGATGGCCAGCCGATAAAATCTTGATGTCGGATACCTGAATTTACAAAATCCGCAGAGAAAAAAACTTTATTCGCGAAAACACGCATCCGTGACCTGGCGGCCGGATATTATTATCAAGACCTTTTTACTGATGGCGAGAATGAAGCATCATAGCACGTGGTTTGAAGCCGTGTGCCTTTGGTATAGGAAATGTATAGCGTGTCTATAACACGTATTACTTTGTTATTTTTGATAGTTTTACCGTGAAATTTTAAACATATATATAAGGGACATACTCCTCCCAGAATGCTAAACAAAATTGTAAGTAATTATCGTATAATGTTATTGATTTGATGCGACAACAGTCACAAAATAGTCGAAACATTCACACAAAACTGCGCCAACTATTAGTATTTTGCGGTGTTAAAATAAGTCCACTAAACAATAGTTCTATCACTGGTTCTATTGGGAATTTTTACACCAAATTCTCAAATATTATATAGTAACCATAGCCCTATCGTCCTATCTTAAATTATTTCCGTGTGTTGTAATTAATTAACCCTCAAACAACGGAGAGCGACGATAATAAATAAACTCTTCGTAACTCGTATGTCGTACAAATACATGTTCGATAGCTAACAAATAGCAGAGAATCCCATAACTTTCACCATGCATGACCAAGTAATATGATAATATGCAAGGCATATATAGAATGACCCCCGCCATGATGTTAAGGGAAAGAACAGTGCGAAGGATCATGTAAATATTCATGTAACTATGACTATGTATAGCCCTAAAGCTTTGTAACGACGCGAATGCTTGCTTGATCTTGTAGATTCATTTTTGGATGCGAGTATAATTATACTTCGCTAGCTATGCCTATATTATTTAGACATCGGCCTTTGATAATAACGGCCTATCGTATAATAATGCATCCAGTGTCATATAAATAACAGAGCACCAGAGGTCCGGTCAACATGAAAACCTATATAGGACCATACCCAAAAACCTATATAGGACCATACCCAAAAACCTATATAGGACCATACCCAAAAACCTATATAGGACCAGACCCAAAAACAGTCAACATTCAATACACGTGATCGGGTGCAACAGTGAAATAAGAAAAACAATAAGGAAACAGCAAAATAATTGCTCAGCAGAAAATGAGGGCGGCTTCTTATGGGGATCGGGCAATCAAATACTATAAGGATGTACATGTACTTGAGGAACAACAGTGCTATGGTGTGGAGGGGTGATCCAGTAAACAATATATGTAATTGTTCAATCAGGTTCAATTGTACTATATTAAGGATTTTGAATTAAACCGCTTGTTAGATTCAAAGTATAGATGGACAGTATTAAAGATAAGATTATTTGTTGCATCACTGTCAGAATTGTTTCCATAAAGTAAGCTTTTAATATATATATCCACATTCATGTTCTTCAGTGAACTATACATAACTGCCCGTTGACTACTGAATAGTACACAGTGCGTGAAATAATGTCCAGTGTCTTCATAAAAATAGCCACATCTACAATAACAATCGTCAGTAAGAAATCGATCAAACATATGAGCATTAAGATCACTACAGCCTACTTTACGTTTTGAGTGTATGATTTGATTTGATCTTGTGCCTGCACAACAATAGTAAGGAACGACATACTCATTTCGGCGATATCCATATTTAATTTGTGAAATCTAGCTACTTGAAATTATTATTGGACTTGAAATGTTCCATAATTCAATACCAGAAGGAAAAAATGAGTTTAGATAGCTCTTTAATGGTTTGGTGATATGTTCATATTTGGAAATATCATCACCATCCCTTAATGAGTAATCACTAATTTTTGAAAACTATTCTAGGAATTTGTAAAGATATATACAGAGGACAGTTGTGGTATATGGCCTTGTGCATCATTATTGTTTTCCTCATCAAACTTGAAGTGGAACATAGCCTGTTTCTTCATATAGTAAGGAATAACTTGGCCCCCAATAATGACACTGATGGTTCTCAATGCATCCAATTTTAATGATTCCAAGTCACCAGCAAATCCTAATGAACAATTATCCCAAATAACATCCGTATATTCAAAAACTGGAAAAATAAACGACTCATATAGAATATTCAATGCTTGTCTGGATAACTTGTATTAAAGACCACGTAATCATGGGGCCTAATTTTTCAAACAAACTTTGTACATGGATATCCCAGGAGCCACTGATTTGGAAAAACGACCTAGATGTGTTTGGTTTTCGACTTCACGAATTTATTCACCCAAGAGGTACAAGGGACAATGCGTATCCGAACTGGATTGACCTACATGTATGGTCATAGTTTCTGTTTTTGATGAGCTAAATTTCACTTGCCACATGGTTGCCCACTGTCCTAGAGGGAGATCATTCTATTCAGGTCTCGATTTAACATATTGGCTGCCATCACATAATCTTCTACAGAAACAAATAGAGAAGTATCATCTGCATAGAGTCTTATATTTGATTCAATTCCATCTACAAGATCATTAATGAAGATATTACACAAAAGAGGTCATAAAACATACCCTTGAGGTACTCCGGTCGGAACAACCCAAGTGGAAGAATTATTTACATTTATAACTGTACATTGAGTTCTACAAGAGAAATAGTTCCTAAACCAAGAAAGAATTTCCCCACGGATTCAAATATGATACATTTTGTGAAGTAAACCCCTTTGCCAAACTCTATCAAATATGCCTTACTTATATCACAGAATATACGAAGCGAGTTTTGTTTCTGTCATTCAAAGATCTCTGGATGTCTGAATCAATATCTAATAAATGGAAGTTGTACTGTTACCTGGAAAAAAACCAGAATTGTGTAAAAAGATTAAACTGAGTTAAAACTTATAAACATGGTTAAAAACTACTTTTTCAAAAACCTTAGATTACTTGTAAGAGATATTGGTCTTTATTACACGCTTGTTCCTAGAAATACAGTGTTATTGCTGTTCCATATTTACAAATCCGTATGGAACGTACGTTCCATAATGGAACGTATGTTCCATACGCATCTCGTTGACGTAAAATGACGTATTTTATGTTCGCCCCAACCATAAAACTGGAACTATTTAAATAAAAGAATCACATATAACATACATGCCCTGTGTGAGCATAAATAAACCTTTAATCCTGTATTTTTAATGCACGGCTTTTAGGACGCGAAGCGTGTAATAAACACAGAACGACACGATGTGTAAATGGGTTTGTCGATACGGCACTCGTGCAATCGCGGAAGGATAGAACTCGAGGCACAAGCGCCTCTATTTCTATCCTTCCGCGACAGCACTAGTGCCGTATCGACAAACCTATTTACACATCGTGTCGTTCTGTGTATGCATGTTTTCTTTTTGTTCACAGAATCCTTTTTATGTATAGGTATGTATAGGTATAACATTGGTAATACTTTAGTTACAGGTACAGCCAAAACATTTGCCATAGTTTTTAAGATTAAATTATTGATGAGATCAGGACCTGATGCCGTACCAATTTTAAGGTTTTGCAAAACGTCCAATACTTCCGATTCACTAATGATAATAGATTCCAATTTATTCTCATTCATATTAAGGGAAGGTAAAGATTTTCTGTCATTCACAGATGAACTTTGACAAACAAAATAGTCATTTAAACAGTTAGCAATATATATTGGGTTGTGTGGAACTGCATCATGTTCAAGAGGTGGTGGAAATATTAAATCTGCCGTAATTTGTTTTATAGAAAATTCATTCATAATTTTCCACCATTGTTTGGACTGGACATTTTTTTCAGAGGCTTTTTTGCACAATTTCATATTGTATTCTTCTTTAGCTTTCCCTATTTGGTAAATCGTTTCATTTCTAATTTTCCTGAACATTCCTAAGTTTTGGGATATCACAGTGTTTTGCTCTTTTAAGAGCTGTGTTTCTTGTTTTCATTTGTTGTCTCAATTTGCAGGTTAACCAAGGTTTATCTCTTGTATGAATATTAACAATCTTGTTAGGTATAAATCTACTCGATGCTTCTGTGATATAAGTATGGAATTTTTCAGCAATAAGTTTGTAATCCTCATTTTATAATGTATTCCAGTCCAAGTTTGTCATTTAATTAATTAAGCCACCCGTATCCATTTTTATTGTCCCATATCTGCCTTTTGAAAGAGGTCGCAATTGGACGTTTATCTTTTAGAGTAACATCAATACCATTATGGTCTCTAAAATCTGGTGGTAAAACTCCACAACTAGCAACAGAGTTAAGACATGAAGTAAATATGAGATCAATCAGTGTTTTGGAGTTAAGAGTTACACGCGTATGTTCTTTTATCATTTGTTTTATTCCATGGTTAACTTCAATGGCTCGAACTTTTGGATGCTTAATCTCAGAACAGTCAGCATTAAAGTATCTTTAAAACTTCATTATCAAAGTTTAAATCTGTTAATGTTTCTGTTAATGCAATAATATCATAATCACCCAATTTGGTACTAATATTTCAACTTTATGCCTAAGAGTCCGCACATTTAGATGGCAAATTGATAACTCCAATTGTTCTGGTCCGAGGTGTACATGGATATCCCCACCAAGTAAAATTATATAGTAAATCATTGATAAAAAGCCAAGATGTCGAAAAGAAGTTATCATGCTGGCTAAAGCGCCTGTATTGAAATAAATCCTGGAGCGATAAAGTGCAATATCAATATTCATTTTACATACCTAAATATGTAAGTACTATAATGTGCTCCAGGATGCCTCCAGCCCATACCCAAGTTTCATAGTCGTATTTGTGAAACTCATCAGAAGCAGTCATCACATTTACATGAGCAGTGGTATAAAGTGCACAAAATGTGAAAAAAAACTGATAACATAAAATACAAGAAAAAACAAAATGTGCTCTATTTGAGCTATAAGTGATCATAAGTTAAGTAATAACTGCTAGTTCTACTCTGCACTGATGAAATGCAGCGCTACATCCCATCATAGTTTGTTGCATGCATGCAGTAATTGGGTCCATCCTGCAATAACTGACAGTGATTATTTTATATATATAAAATAGCAGTCCACATAATTATGTCAATGTACTCAAAGTTATAAGAAAATTAATTTTTTGTATATTGTTTAGTTTGTGCAGTAGATATTAAATTTGAAAATTCCACTTATGTGTAACGTTTGTGGCTGGCTTAGAAACAGTATGACTGTCAACCAGCGTCAGGCCGTTTGGTCTCGTTTCCAGGAATAATCAATGTATTAATTTATTTCTTGGGTTCTTACTCTAGTAGCTGAGGGCGTTTTGTATGCACTTTTATGTCCAGAGCAAAACTCTTCACGAATCCACTAATTGAAGGTACACGAACAATATTTGGTTGGTGACACATTTCCCATTGAGGGCGAAATGGGTCAAATGGCCACGCCCCTTTTTGCGCGAAGTACTATCACCCGCCGTGACTATATCTCCAGAACCGTTGGCCAAAGGGGGTCGTGTGACCACTCAAAATGTGCGGAATGGCCACATTATGGGGGGTCAGTAATACATTTTCATATCCAAAAGTCAATGGTTTTTAAGATAATTGCCAAAAACCAAAAAAAATCCATTTTAAGGGCCCAATTTTGGGGTTCAGCACTTTTATCTCAAAGCTGAGCCCCCAATTCGAATTTTATTGATCTATATCCATCGGTGCCACATATAGGTATAATTTCTGTACCATTATCGGATGGGATTGACCTCCAAGGAGCTCTTGACCCTGAAAATCCACATTATGGGGGGTCAGTAATACATTTTCATATCCAAAAGTCAATGGTGTTTAAGACAATTGCCAAAAACCGATTTCAGCATGTTACGCACCACAAGTATACAATACCACCAAGGCCACAGCATATGTATGACACTTTTTAAAGAACTATCCGAATTCTCTGATCGACTTAAGAGCACAATTGACCACACACAATGGGATTAGCTGGAAATTGCTGCTGAGGATGTGTTGATCCCGACACACAACGTGAGCTCTTCGTGACTGAACATGCCTTGGAAACTGGTGTGCTTTACCAAAAATTAGGTAACAATTGTGCTCTAATCAACAGAAATGTACAGATTGAACAAAACAGGTTTTCAAAATTTGTTATCAACATTTAACAGCTGATCTGATTTAAGTGACCAAGATATGAAACATGCTAAACACTTTTACTAAATGGAATGACCAGCTGTTTGCTTCATGCAGCAGCCACATGTTGCGATCCTAAAATGGGTATTGCACCTGGGCATAGTAAAAACATGTTGTAATCAGATGGGAGATGACCATATATACCAGTATATATTTCAGAAGTAATCAATTTTACAAAAGGACACCTCATCTCACAAAAAGTTTTAGGAAATGATGGAATGATCACTATTCAATCAATAGTAGAATGAGGCTTTGTCAGTCCCACATTAGTTTTGATTGGCCATGATAGTTGCATCACTTGCAGGTTGGAGAAGATGAGGGTCTATAATTTCACTAACATTATTCTTCATAATAGCTAATAGCCCTCATAACTTACCATTTTAAAGATATTTTCATTTTCAATACCACCTCAGGTTAAGTGGTCCTGCTAATTTTATATTATGCTGATGGGTACTGCTGGATTGATATGTTTGTAGGTCAAAGCAATTCTGTCAAGTACCATCATTTTACCTAAAGTTGGTTATTTTTGCATTGTTTGGCTAACCCGAGCAATGTGTGCAAAAGTCAGTGTCTGTATGCAACATCCAGGAACATATATACTTCAAAATTGTATTGTGTACGCTGATGTTTGGTAAACAACAGGAATAGTCATCTCAATTATGGCCAGTTTGTAAAAACCAGCACCCATTATTAAAATATATTAAAATATATGTTTTTTAATGTTTTCTACACATTGTGGCTTATCCTCGATTCGTTCAGATCGCTTTGCTCTACCTGAATATCATACCAAATGTATTAGCATCACCACTAAACTTGGGATGAATACTGCCAAATGAATATATTGTGATAAGGGCAGTGGAAAAATAATGGTTGAGTCTTTTCTAAATATAATTCTAGTAAAACCTACACAATACCGTCTTGGTCTGATAAGACTCAGAGTCATGTTTATTTAGGAGTATAGACATGAAGTCCACCAGTTTCATGAAAATTAAATGGGCTCTGCACTAGTAACATCTGGAGTCCTGGGACCCATTAATATTGACAAATGAAACACAAATGAAAAATACATAGTAACTTTCCTCAAACATAGATTATAACCTGACAATCATTGTGTTTGAATCAGTGTACATATGTATATGTAGGCATGGCCATAGCATGTTTTTGAAATACTGCAGAGTGCAGACCATAAATTTCACTAGAATATACATGTAGTTACTGCATGTACATCACACACATAAGGCGACTGACACACATAAACGTACCTGCAGGGTTCACAATATTTGACATGTAAAGTATATATATATATCTCCTGTGCCTATAACATCAAACCAAACGGTTTACAGTACTTTTACTGACATTTTTGGAGTGGCACATATACATACATAAAAAATAAAAGTCAATTTAAAGGGACGAAATGAAAAATAAATTTGTGCAACTATAATGGAGATCTATATTGCATTACAACATCCACAAATCTACAACATCCACAAATCTACAAACACATCTGACTATCATAGACATTGGTAATGTGATCATTTTTCCTTGATAAGTTGAAACATGAGGGAGGATTGCATAGCATGGCTACATGCAGAATGTAGATTTGTATGTATTTATATCTGCATATCAACTGATGCTTGTATTTTTCTTCTAACTCACTCCAGGCTAGCCATTATTTGTTCTAGAATAATGTACATGTTAGGAAAATTGTAGAACCTTTATACAAAATGGTGATGCAGCCAATCAAAATTGATGTGGGACTGATAAAGACACAACCTGCTCGACTACTGAATCATACTGATTGATCAAATTGTAGTAACTCAACATTTACTAAACCTACTTGTGGGCTGAGTATAATTCAATTCAACATTAGAATACCATACAAACACCCTGTTCTCCCATAAGTTTAAAGAAAATAACACATTGAACTCATTTACAAGTATATTGCTAATGTGATATATGTCATTCCATTTATAACCATTTTGGCAGCCATCTCACATCAAAGGCCATGAAATCTAGATAACAAAAGATGAACTACATTCAAATCATATCACCAGGTAACCTTTTTGTAGGTTACTGATCAAATACCGTATAATTGATGATTTCCTCAACATCTTTGTTATTGGGAAAATGTCTGTTTTTCATTATACGACCAATATATTCCATCCAAAAACCTTATTTTCAGGGTCAAGAGCTCCTTGGAGGTCAATCTCATCCAATAATGGTACAGAAATTATACCTATATGTGGCACCGATGGATATAGATCAATAAAATTTGAATTGGGGGCTCAGCTTTGAGATAAAAGTGCTGAACCCCAAAATTGGGCCCTTAAAAATGGATTGTTTTTGGTTTTTGGCAATTATCTTAAAAACCATTGACTTTTGGATATGAAAATGTATTACTGACCCCCCCATAATGTGGCCATTCTGCACATTTTGAGTGGTCACACGACCCCCTATGTCCAACGGTTCTGGAGATATAGTCACGGCGGCTGGTAGTACTTCGCGCAAAAAGGGGCGTGGCCATTTGACCCATTTCGCCCTCAATGGGAAATGTGTCACCAACCAAATATTGTTCGTGTACCTTCAATTAGTGGATTCGTGAAGAGTTTTGCTCTGGACATAAAAGTGCATACAAAACGCCCTCAGCTACTAGAGTATCTAGTCCGTATTCGAGAGAAATAACAAGAAGTTTTATTCATTTTATTTTTGTAGAGAAAATACTGCTATTTGTAAAACATTCTGAGATTTCGCTCAGCCAGGCAAATCAGCGAATACAAAATCTGAGTGAACCAAGAGATACATGTCCAACACATCATACTGATAGGACTATACTATATGTAAGACATTATTGAAATCAATAAAACCTAAATGTTGTTCAATGGATATAAACATGATAGCATACAGAAAAATTATCAAAGTGCAACCAGACACTAATAAATAAAATTTCCAAATCTGTCAAAACTGTATGAGAACTGTTTATTCGATATTATAAATAGTGGTTTGAATGGATATTACTTTACTCAATGTACGATTATCAGTGTATCACATGCAAATGATTTACATGTTCATCCTGGATACACACATGCATGTAATGTCTGTATGTAAAATGCATGTATTTTACATGGCCACACCAATAATTGACAAAATTAATCACCTGCGCGCGAGAGGTCAATTTCACCAGTGAGTAGTTATAAGCCATTATCAAATAAACTGCCATCAAGAAATTTCAGGCCAGTCATAAACATGTCTTCTTTCATGGATGCCGAAATTAGTAATTCTTGTCTGATATATGTGCTGTTTTTCACGAGTTATAATTCATTTCGATTGCAAATATTCATTATAGCGCCAAAATATAATGCAGGTACAGCGTTGAAATTAAATAGAGTGACCCCCCCCCCCCCCCATTTATATATATGTTTCCCAAGCCAAAGGTTGAACAAGCTCCTAACTGTCACAAGCTTTAATTATAACATTTCGACCATAATCCATGATTGGGGGAGGGGCTGGTTCTCGAAAGCTCCCAATAACTATGGGAGTTAATTAAATGTATCAGCCGGGATTATCTGGGCAAGAATTACAATATAATGTTTTACTTAAATATTCTATAGTTGTAAATTTTGCGTATACATGTATAACAGTATAACACAAGAGAGGAAAGGTGACGTAGTTGGGAACTCGTAGCTAGGCAACCCTTTCGCCGAATGAAGACAAACAGCAACACCATGCAATCAAATTTAAAGCTGCATATTAGATTAACCACTCGTAAAAAACAGACACGACAGACATGACTACGATATTTATAAAGCAGGGTGTCAGGACTCAGGGTGCTGGATGCACATCCCCGTCGAGGAAATATGCAATGGTGAATTCGGTAGCTTCTGGGATAATATAGCTCCCCGTGCATGTTGGGGGTCATACGCCCTGCGTTGAGGAAGAGGCCATCACTGGTATTAACATCAATAGAAGACTGACAATGATTTAAACAGAACGTCGACCATTTGAGTTATCGCGCGAATAATTATTTTAAGCGGCCTGACGACTTTGTCCCAGTCAACGGCTCTTCGGCGGTTCAGAGTTTAACTCACTGTGGTCAAACACAGTCGCAATGATTGGGTTGTCAGCGGACACATATTACACGGTGTGTATGATCCATGTAAAACGCCAAATACACGATATTTACAGAGATTACATGCATGTGTGTATCCACCCTTAGCAGTTTTTAGCACTTAATCTATGTTACTCTTCGTGCCTTTACTGTTCTTGAGGATTTCGACTTTATCGTCGTGATTGTGAAGTTGCATAATTATGTGTCTCGGCATTCAGAAGCTGCAACTGTATCGCTACCCGCAGAGTTAGTTGAAACTTTCATTTTACCGACCCTGTGTGAACGTTGAATAGAAAGAACGTCCTTTTCTACACCGACTTCTTTGAAAATTGAGGCGGAAAGCTTTTACACAGCTTTTTACGAATTGTCTGCCTGTTCAGAATGCCCCATGATACGTATACTATGTTTGCGTCTGTACTGTTACAGTTTGTTGACTTTGTCTTTGAGTTGCTCATTTTCAACTTCTAATGATTTCATTGAGATTTTCAATGTTCGTACCTCTTTTCTCAGTTCCTTTGTAGCAACGTACACAGCCCTTTTAACAGTTTTTTTTTATCTGGCGTCGCATATTAGTTAGTAAAATCAAAGCAAGGGATTTTATATGAGCATTGTGAGGTATATCTGCACTAGTTTCCTCAATAGAATCATCGGAGCCGATATACGAACTCTCACTATCAGTGTCACTTATTTCAGATGATTTTCCAACATTCATGCACAGACTCATTTATTTCTGAAATTCCATTTCTATGCCAGCACTTTTATGAACTTTTGCTTTAGTGGATATGTGGCCACGGCTTGTTCGTGGCCTTTTTAATAGTCATTTGTAGTGACATAATATATGCGGCAGTCATAGAAAGCTTCAATTCAGTGTTCAAAAATCACAAGCGCCACGTGAAATCTCCGTGATGCACGAAATTTTGAAATTTTAGTCCATATATACGTCTTCGAGTACGCACAAATGCCGTAATAAATCAAAACTCATCGCTGTAACAGTTTCGTTTACATAACAATTGTTTCAACACGCGCTAAATTTCGTTATTGGATAACTATCAATAATAATATAAAAACAGAGTGTATCAACTTCTTCGTGTTCTTGGTGGTCATGTTTTAAAGACATATATTTTTTTATACATTAACCCTCTGCATGTGAGTGCCATGGTCGCCTTATTTACTATGTACAACTTGATGGTTGAACATAAGTTGGACATTTATATAATAGCGGTGGTGATATTTCAGGCTGCAACATCGTGATAACTGGAACAAACAACGTAAAAGATGCTTCTAAAATTTGTGATGTTGGTTGTTCTATCTGCTCGTGTTGAAGGATTACCCGATGGAGCGCCAGACTCTGCGGCTTGTTCAACATCAATGACTCCAGTTCACGGCGTGGTCGCGCAAACCGGGGCGATGCCATTCACAGTAATAATGGGCCAATCAATATATGGACCTAACGACAAATTCTTCGGTAAGAATGGTTGTAAACATGTTAAAGTGATGTGAAACACTCCGGTATATAGGGTGATCAAATATAAATGGCGAATAATCTTGTTCAAAGTAGTATTTTTTACAAATATTATATCCAAATTGACAGCAGACACCGTCATTCTTATATATTAATTAAAATAACTGACTCTCAATGGCGAACTCGTTTTTGTTAGTTTATGGCCGATAGATGCGTCCCGAACGACTAGTAAATAATAAAAATTGACGTAGTTCAGACGATGTTTTCTATATATGGAGTGGTACGGTCGATTTGCTTCAGATTTTCGGCGATGTTAGTAGAATGGTACATTCCCCCAGTTGGCATAGCGCTGGATACTAACTGATCGGTTTCACGCACCCGAACAAGTACATAATATGTATTAAAATATTATTCCAAATATATTGACTTAGAATATATGCACGTATATGATCAGTGTACAATAATACCACGACGTAACCATAATGTGTTAACCCTTTACCCAACAAACCGGCCAAAACCGGCCAAATAAAGCTTCAACAGCCTAAAATATCTTCGGTCTGTCTCAATAGAACCATACAAATATGGATATCATTGGAACCGGCTCCTTGACCACATTGTGATAGTTACAGTTATGCCCTGTGCCAATGCATTCTCTTATATATGCGAGTCGACCATAGGTCGCCTCGCATATATAAGAGAATGCATTGGCCTAAAACACTTTTTACCATTTTTTCTTACATTCTTTAACAATTTTATAATTTTTAATGTGTTAAGCCAATGCATTCTCTTATATATGCGAGGCGACCTATGGTCGACTCGCATATATAAGAGAATGCATTGGCACAGGGCCCTTCTTTTGGGTAAAGGGTTAAGAGCTCTGTATTTAGGTTGCAGTTACAACGTGGTATCAGTTATTATCTATAATGGCTGATCCCTTAAAGGGATACTGTACTCAAATGTTTTTGATTTTATGTTGAATATAATAAGAGATGACGCAACACATGGCTGAATTTAGTGATGTTTTCGCGATATATAAATAGATCGATAAATTCTTTAATTACATTTCAACGAACATGATATGTCCCAAAAAGACGCATTGAAGTCATACAAAATACAACATTGAACACGATGTTTGGGTCCCAAAAAAAAACAGCCATTTGAACGGCATGGAACAGAAATGATCGTTCCGTACTAGTCATTTCCTGATATGGCAGAAATGAAGAGCGTTTGTTTAACTTCTGCACGAAATATTGAAAACAACTGGAAAATTGCTGCATCCATGGCAAGTATTTTTCAGAGCACACGAAGCCGGTATATCAATATATCATGTATTTTTCAACCTGTCTTATACCTCCTTCCAAATTTCGTAGACCGAATTTGGAAGTTCGAAGGAACCCTGTAGTCTGCTGTCGGGGCTGCAAATATAAGGTCTACCAGGCAAAAATTCTTAACAAGCCAAATTTGGTATCGTTGGAAAGAGGGGATCTTCGTGTATAAATAACATATCCAAAATCCGCTAAGATCCATTTTGGGGAAAATGTCATACAACGCCCTGAATGGGGGTGGGGTCGGGCGTAAATTATGAAGATACGTATACGTTATGTTGTGGAATATAGGACTTACGCAGTTATAGAAGATTGTATGGAATTATAGCACAGGAGTGAATATAGTGACACGGACAGGGGGTCTGCACATTTTTTTCCGAACACTAGGCGGGGGTGGGTGTGTTTTTAAGCAGCCAGGCTTACACATTTTTCCTGGCTCAGTAAATTTGTTCCTGGAGTCATTTTTCTTCAAAATAATGGGACAAAAGGTTTTAAGAATGCTTCTATTATGTACTATGTATGCACTTAACTTTTGGTAGGGGGTTTGAGTTTGTTTTTGTTTTTTTTGTAAAAACACATTATTGTATATAATTACAGGAGATGTGCATGTACTCTTCGAGGGACGTGGCGACCGGGTTGGGTCTATCACCCCCTCATGTTTGTCCAAATAATCTATAGTGGGAAAATCGGAGCCTCGACATTTCAGTATAATTTGACATTTCGGATTCCAATTTAGCCCAATAACACATCGGAATTTCACTGATTCACACGCCAATAGATTTTCTGCGCTTTGATTTGGACTACTTCGTGACGTCACCCGGAGTCCCGATAACTTTTATAAAAGTCATATTGGACTCGATTCGGGACTCCTGTGATGTCAGGTAGTATATTATTGACACTTTCAGAGCCCAGTATATATGACTTTTTCTCGGATTATAATGTGACGACTTTTGCCCAATCAGAAATATCGTTAGTAAAGGGATGGATAATAAAAACATTTATTATATTATATTCAATAGATGCGTCCCGAATCGAGTAGTAAATATTTACAATTGACGTAGTTCAGACGATGTTTCCTATATATGGATTGGTACGGTCGATTTGCTTCAGATTTTCGGCGATGTTAGTAGAATGGTACATTCCCCCAGTTGTCATAGCGCCTGAATACTAACTGGTCGGTTTCACGCACCCGAACAAGTACATTATATGTATTAAAATATTATTCCAAAAATATTGACTTAGAATATATGCATGAATATGATCAGTGTACAACAATACCACGATGTAAACATAATGTGTTAAAGGCACGTGCGGCCTTAATTGTCGAAAATATTCATATTTGTTCCAAACACCGTAAACAGCAAAACATTAAAACGCATACAGTTCCGTTCATATATACCATGACCATCGCGTACACAGCATCTTACCATAAAGACTACTATATTTACCCAAGCAAGAGCCTGATTGCGTTACAGAAGACAGCACAATGCTACTGGCTAATCACACACAAATGACATAAACGCTCTTTATTAGTTCCATATCAGGTATTAACCAACAAAGAACGCTCTTTATGTTTACCATCATAATATAAACAAACACCAGAAAAGTAACGTTTTATGCTTTTGTTTACATAACAATGGTCAAACATATGACCATAACATACTGTTTATGCGATATTTCTTATTTGTATACGGACAAAGTCTATCTACATTTTGATGTTCTTTCTGTTTGTGGCGGTTTTTGATGGGTGGAGATATTTTCACAGGATACCCACCGCCAAGGCCAACTGTGTCTTTAAGAGCTCTGTATTTAGGTTGCAGTTACAACGTGGTATCAGTTATTATCTATAATGGCTCATTCCTTACAGGGATACTGTACTCAAATGTTGTTGTTGGTTTCTATATTCTCTGAGTCGTAGAATAAGGTAACCAGAGAGAGATTATAACGATAATTTCACTAGTGAATTATGTCACTTTAACTAGCGCGTTAAGTATGCATATATACGCTATCGAAATGTATGCGTCATGGGTATATTGGCGGTATTATCCAGGGGGGATTCCGGGCACGTATGCCTGGGTGGGTGGGTAGTCGATAGGACCAACAAACAATTTTTTCCGCAACTCAAAAATATTTTTCCTGCAAGTCTGTTTGACTGTTTTTGCAATGAATTTGGCGTAAAACTCATATATATGTCAATATTAACATAAATGACAAATTTCATTATGATCAGACAAACGGTATAGCCCGTAGCCCATGCTAATGGATTGAATTTTGAAATCCAACATGGCCGCTGGCAGCTATGTTTTTTTTTTTGTCGAATGACCCCAAAATGACTCTTTCCTATTGAGATGTCAATATTAACGTCCATGACTAATAGTATGCACAGAAATTCATATACAGCTGTTTACAGTGAATTTTTCCGCGAAAATCTCTGTTTTAGTGTTAAAAGGGGGGTGGGTGTCCAAAAATGTTCGAAAAAAACTGCCGAAAACGGAAAAAAATTTGGACGCGGGGGTGGGTGGGTCCCAAGAAGGGTCGAAAGTAACAAAACAGCATACGTGCCTGAATTTTTTGTCCGACCCCCCCCCCCCCCGGCCCCCCTGTATTATTCGGATTTCTGGTAAATCTGATGTTTACAGTGGAATATAATAAACAGAATAATCACTTGATTGAACTGGTAACGTGAAACTATTAATTCGAGGCAGGGCCTATTTTGTAAAACACTCGAGCGCAATGCACTCTCGCGTTTTTACATATCCCTGCCCCTCATGAATTATTTCACGTCACCAGTTCAATCAAGTGATTACTCTATGTAATCACAAAAAGGTGTTCAATTTGTTCTCCGCAAATGCAATTTTAGTTACATGTAACATATCAAAACATGATAACTGAACATTTCAGTTGATATAGATACTAACTACTATACATTTCAACTGCATTTCAATGACCTGAACATATATTTCAATGAGACATGTCAGACGTTCCGAAAAACCTCTGTTACACGTTCATGTATAAATGTAAACATGTATTAAACCATTCACTGTTGCAGTTACCCTGATAGGTTTTGGAACAACGTTGTTCAAAGGCTACGCTATACAAATGCAAAAACAGGATGGAACTCCTGTCGGAACATTCAGCGTCACAGCGGGTGGCCAGACAAAATGTAATGTAAGTTAATCTATTTACTTGCCAGTCGACGAATGCCTCTGTCTCTTTCAGTGCATCCCCACCCGCGTATAGATTAGAACCCTGTTTTTAATTTATTCGAGTTCTGTTGCAATTTGTCTGAAGGTTGCATGTAACTTCCCTGTTATAAAACTCATTTGAGTTTATAAGACATTTAAGAACTCACTATTCAGTTATCAATCACATCAAAGTTATCAGATCATCATTTAGTTAAGACAGACATGACCCTAGTACCATCATTAGGCAGACATATACAAAACACTTTAAAACTGCTCAATTTTAAACACTCTTTCTCTAGTTTTGTTTTAAATGTGACGACCAAGCTATGGTCAATGTGAATTTATGATTCCTCAAGTAATATGAAATATACAAATTCTCAGGTCTGCCTAATGTTTGGAGGACCATTGACCATCATTAGGCGAACTGCGACATTATGCAGACGAAATCCGGGCTGCCTATTTTTTGCACACCAGTTACAACTAGTTATCTGGTGCTTTAATTGTTAACACCTCAACCGATTTAGGTTGTCTTTTGTCTATAAAATGATGGGATTGAAAAAGCATCTGTTAAGGGCATTTCAACCCCGATAATTTTGAGACATGTATATTCTGTTGATATATAGTTTCATCATTGTGCGGTCGAAACATCCACAGCGGTCTTGCAAAAATCAACTTTTCTGGTTTTGCATTTTTTATGTATAGGATGCAGCAAAAAAGTAGATAACTGGCCAAATGTCATTAAAACATAGAGAAATCTGGTGTATACATCGAAATTGAGTAAAAATTTCGGGATTGAAAAAAGACCGCACAATGATGAAACTATATATCGATCGAATATACATGTCTCAAAATTATCGGGGCGGAAATGCCCTTAACAGCAAATTTTATAGACAAAAGACAACCTAAATCGGTTGAACAAGGAGAGGTGTTAACAATTAAAGCGCAAGATAACTAGTTGTGACTGGCATGCAAAAATTAGGCAGACGAACAAGCTTTCGGCTTTCGCCTTTCTCAAGTTCACTCACAATGAATATAATACAACGTTACACAGTTATATATACAAGATCCAACGTAATAGCAATGGCGCGTAATATATTTAATATATTTTAAAGCACGGGCTCAGTGGAATAAATCACTTCTTTCTTTCACTGTCCTTCAAGTCGGTGACCATTAAATGTGAGTAACCCCTCCGTGATTGAAATGCTACGCTGAGGAGTCATTTAAGCATACCGATGCTGGTAAATAAATTAAGAAATTGCCATTAAATAAATAAACAAAGGTTAAACACACATATTTCTTTCAAAAATGTGGTAAGTGTTTTCTTCTGTTTTGAGCCTAATTGACAGTATAAGCTATCTGCACAGTACAGAAGTTACTCTCCATTGTAGATTCATAACTTCATGCACAGTGCTGTGAAGCCACTGACAATCCGAGCCAAAAAACAACCAAATACCTTGTAAAAAGTTATACGTTATATTATGCGGATAATTAGTTGTAGGACATCTCTCTTAAAACGATTACACGTTCGAGAGGATACGGGCGGCGTTGGCGGTGGGTATGATGTTAAAATATTTACCTCCGTCAAAAACCGCCATAAACAGAAAGAATAGTAAAATATAGACAGACTTTGTTCTTATACCAATCAGAAATATGGCATAAACAGTATGTTATTGTCAAACGTTTTTCCTTTGTTATGTAAACAAAAGCAAAAAAACCTTACAGAACCTGGCTATGGTAAACATAAAGAGCGTTATTTGTTACTGTTTTCCTGATATGGAAATAATAAAGAGCGTTTATATCATTTGTGTGTGATTAACCAATATAATTGAGCTGTGTTATGTACACAGAAGCATAACTTCTGTAACACGAGCAGGCTCTTGTTTATGTGCACCATCGTACGTCTTGACGACAATATACTTTTTACGCGCTGATTATGTTTGGCATATGAACAAAACTATATATATTTTAATATTCCTTCTGTTGATGGCGATTTGAACAAATGTGAATATTTCTGCAACGAACGCCGCCCTTGCCTTTAAGAAAAGAATTAATGTATTCCGAAATATGATAACTCTCTGATCCACAATCTGAAACTACTGGTTTTCCTTTAGGCATTAAAGGGTCCGGTCAGGTTGCGATAGGTTTATGGATTTTGGGAATCATAAAAAATAATTTATTCTTGGCCGACGGACTGGCTTTAAGATAATCAAACTGGTCCTTATTGATAAATTGTCGCTCTTTAAAGGCACGTGCGGCCTTAATTGTCGAAAATATTCATATTTGTTCCAAACACCGTAAACAGAAAAACAGTAAAACGCATACAGTTCCGTTCATATATACCATGACCATCGCGTAAACAGCATGTTATCATAAAGACCTACTATATTTTACATAAGCAAGAGCCTGATTTTGTTACAGAAGACAGCACAATGCTACTGGCTAATCACACACAAATGGCATAAACGCCCTTTATTAGTTCCATATCAGGTATTCACCAACAAAGAACGCTCTTTATGTTTACCATCATAACATAAACAAACACCAGAAAAGTAACTTTTTACGCTTTTGTTTACATAACAATGGTCAAACATATGATCATAACACACTGTTTATGCGATATTTCTTATTCGTATACGGACAAAGTATATCTACATTTTGATGTTCTTTCTGTTTGTGGCGGTTTTTGACGGGTGGAGATATTTTCACAGGATACCCACCGCCAAGGCCAACCGTGTCTTTAAGATCTCGCAAAATTAGGTTATACATTGAAATATTACTCGGCCAATGCGGTTTTGTTAATTTATTATAGTGATCGGTGTTGTTCAGTTGACGCAATGCCTCCTGAATGTTTTTGTCCTTCGACATTAAAACTACGCAACTGTCTTTGTCTGCCTTTTTTATTACTAACTTTGGCATGTTACGTAATTCCTTAATTGCTCGTTGTTGGTTCCTATGTAAGTTTTGAGGGTTGGGTGGAAGTTGACTTTGCCAACTTCTTCAACCTCCTTGCAAATTAATGGTATTGCTTCATCAATAGCCTCCGTCTTAGGGGTAAAACCACTTGGTTGTTTAAATTGTATGGGGATGCCAGTCGTATTCCGAAAATAATGAACTAACGCGAACTTCCTGCGAAAAAGGTATACTGCCTTGGAATCCTGAGTGAGGTCATCTCCGAAAAACTTTTCGTTCATCCTCGTCTGAACCCTTCACTGATTTCCGTAAAGGTGGCGTGGGTATGAAAGTCAAACCAAGTTTGAGTAAAGATGTTTGGCTATCGGACAAAGTTAGATTTGGATGTACAGTAATGCTCTAATTAATCGACTCCTTAAACACAGTAGAATTATGGGTAACTTTTCCGGATTTAGTCGGAAATATGGCTTGTTGCCATTCATCGGAAAGCTCTCGGGGAGACTCGCATATATAAGAGAATGCATTGGCACAGGGTAAAAAAAAAACCCGACTTCCGACTGGATTTGATATGGCGGGTCACAAATAAGGTAACAGTCAAAATGCTATGTTTTGTGTCAGTTCCTCATATATTATGTTTTTGTGCGTTTGTATATTTTGAATGAGCCGTACTCATCAACCTCAAAACCACGTGATTTCCCACCATGTAACGTCGGCGATCACTGTGATATACGTGGGTTTGAGAAAACGACTGAGATCCAATCATGTGTATACTTGATGAGACAGTCGGCTTAACATTTATCTTCCATGGAACTTGACCATAATCATCGTTCTTGTGTTATCGCTCTAATAAGTGTCTAAAACAATTGAAGACACATATTCTATAATCTCAAAATTAATCATTCAAAAAAGTTAAATAGCTAGCCGTCTATAAGACTTATTGCATGAACATTCGCAAGAAAATTGTTCCACCTATGTGAACAGAGCCTTATATCTATACAGCAGGTATTTATTTCGCCCCTTAACCCTTTCATGACGGGACCTGAATATGGTGCATCGTTTCAGATCCTGTGCCAGTGCATTCTCTTGTACATACGAGTCTCTCTCACAGGGAGCCTCGCATATATTTGAGAGTGCACTGGTCACAACGTAGGGTCCTGCGAATTGGATATTTTGATCGAATCGAATTTCGAATCGAATTCACGAAATCGAATCGAATATAGAATCAAATATCGAATCGAATCATATATGTGTGTTGCTTCTCAATTAGGCATGTTTTGTTAACGATTAGACGATTTGTGAAACGTTCTATGAACTACATGCATGAAGTTCCATCACAACTTATGTGGCGATGAACCGTCGTTTGAGATACTATTAACTTCGATTTATAATTGTCGAGAAAAAAAAAACAAATTAAAACGTCCATGCTGCCATCACGACAATTAATATATTACCACTAAACGGATTATCGGAACTAAAATCACGCAAAATTTATATAGTCTGCATGTACATGCAAAATTGCAATTCGGCATTCGGAAACACTCGTTGTTATAAACTTGAAGACGCAACAACAGTCGCAGGGTAGATGATTCCATAGATGGGTAGTTGTCCCAGATGCTTGCGTTGTATACACCATGTTGCATTCATCACACGTGTAAGTCCCTGCACTGCCTGAAGCTTTATCATGTTTAAAGGTACTCAATCCGAACAGAGGGTCCCCATCTCAACAGATTCCAACAACAACAATCCGATCAGAGGGTCCTATATTACTATTTCTTTGGCTTTGGGGGTAAACAATATTTGATTTGAGTCGAGAAACCCATCAAACAAAGCTCATAGTTATTAGATATTGATTTTTGAAATTTGTTATTTACTCGAGATGAGTACTAATAATTTTTGAAATTTGTTATTTACTCGAGATGAGTACTAATAATTGCCTTCAACTGCCGTAATCTGCTCGGGATGTGTACACCAACATCTATTCAAACAGACAATGATGGATAACTCTAAAATCAAGTGGTAATAATAACGCAATTTTGACTGAGTTCTGGGCCAGAAAGTATTCCCGATAATGAAAAATAATAGATTTCTAAAATCGATATCTAACAAATCTGAGCTTTGATGGGTGACTTCCTCGACTCGAATGAAATATTTTTGACCCCGAAGCCATTGAAATAGTAATTGAGAGGAGTTTTATCGGATTGAGTATCTTTAAAATAAACATGAATGACTGTCGACATTTTGTCCAGTGTAAACGAAAGCTCCGAAACTGAAAGACAACTTCAAAAGAAAACAGCGCCAAAATGCTCTTTTCAACACCGGGAACACGTGTTGTTTACAGTCTCAACGATATTACATAACGCGGAATCTGAGACGGAAAGACGATGGATAACGCTATCGGTTGCTCAGTCTCAGTCTGAGACTGAGCAACCGATAGCTACTCGCGTCGTCGGTCCATCGGCAATCTCCGAGCTTTTGCTACCAGTTTAAAGCGATAATTCCCGTCGTATTTAGTCGTCCTATATTGGCTAATTGCTGGCTATAATTATATTGAATAGCATGTGAACATCCGCGATGTAGAATAAGAATTATTAGGTGTATATATACATAATTGTCTGGAATTAAATGCCACAAAAACAGCTAAGATCGACATGTGTACTTGTCCGTAAACAGCTTACGTTTCCGTCAAAGTATATTCGAAATTTCGAGTTGGCAATTTCGACTCGAATTCGAATCGAATTTGACTTTCGAATCGAATATCGAATATTCGCAGGAGCCTATCACAACGTCAAGGTAAATATTGTATACATTTATTATCTAAACATTTCCTTAAATAAATAATGCTCCATTTGCACTTTTATTTATATGTGTGTCTGCTGATATCACCTTAACACATCCCTCCAAATGAATAATAGACCAACCCGATGTACACTTTTTAACATACTGGGGTAATCCGGTAAATCTATAAACAACAAAGCGTAGTGTGACATAGTAAACATCACATAAATTAGGACCGACTTATTTGGGTGGGATGATAATATTTACTGCGTCACTATGATACTAGTTATGTGTAATGCTTGCAATACTAATCATTTGTCAATATTCGGACTGTTGAAGTTTGATGTTTATGATCAATCTCAATAAGTTCTGAAAAAGATGATTGACTTTTTATTTATAAAATTAAAAATTTGTTACTATTAGTTACACCACTTTCACTTATTAAATTCTTAATAAATTTAATTAGCTAAAGTTACCAACAAATTGAGTTATAATCGTGTATAGTACTGGGGCTCTAGTCGTTCACTTGTAAACACAAAATTCTCCTCAATTGACATCAACATCACAGTCCTTCTGGGTCTGATGCACGTTTTGCCAAAGTTTCCTGATATTTCACAATGAAATTTCTGAAATTTGGTACAAGCGACTATTGTGACACAATATTTAAGAACTGTCATCTAGTTGGAATTTATAACCACATTTACCCAGTTGCATTTACTGTACTTTTATGGCATGAACAATATGTAACATTTTGCTGTTTTCCGGTTCAAAGAACTCTGTAATATAGGACTTTTTCAACAGTGCAATTCATATATCCACGATATCATATCTGAAGATCATGAGAGCTGACTTAATTTTTCTTAATTCAAGAAATTCATAATAATTTCATGTAGAAAGACAATTATGTTTCTATATTTTCATGCTATGCATCCTGACCATTAAAACTTTTTATTACATGATCCTACCCTTATTCCATTCAATAATCCCATTCTATAAATTGTGATATTAAACGTTCGTTTAATAACAGGAAATAGTACTTCCGGTTAGTCGTCTGTTTACATTCCGCACACTACGTCTCAAAATACTTTGGTTCCAATATTTTCCAACAAACTATATAATGAGTGAAGAGTTTGAAAAGTTTTGTCATTAAAAATTCGCCACTAAATATAACAAAGAGTCTTTATTTATCTTGGACTATTTCTTTACGCGGTCAAACATTCGCATAGTTAAGTGAAACGTCATTGTATGTCTTATTGAAGCGGATGTTATTTTCGCGTCCCATTTGTTGATTTAAGTGTGTTTTGTCGAGGTTTTGGATCATGAAATAAATAGAATCTACTACTCGTCCCCAGTTTATAACGTAATTTATAAAACTCGTCCAATAAATTAGGTCTGGACCTCGCCAAAGACTCGGTCCAGACCTAATTTACTGGACTTGTTTTGTAAATTCCGCTATAAACTGGGGACTCGTTGTAGATTCTCTATGGGCAAGATGGGTTTTAGGTAATAGGCAACTCCTCAACTCACCAGTGTAACCAGGCAATACTGTAACCTATTTTCCAGTTGATTGCTCCCTGCTTGAGTGTACCACACTGCATATCAACATTTGTTTTCATTGGGCTGATCTATTTGTGACTGCTTTATTCTTCATTGTACTATATGGGGGTACGATGTTATACCATGCAATTAACAATTTCATTCAATTATGACAAAAACGATTGATCCTCTCGTAAGTCAAGATAATAAGCTATTTGGTGAGTGGATTGTTGTTTGAAATTATTAATTATTTTTTAAAGTTCTTGTTAACTAAAGGGGGGGGGGGGGGGCAAATAATAGTTTCAACCCTTCAAATGTATTAAAATCCACTGTTTTTGTCATCTCTTAATAATTGTACACATTCTATATACAATGAAGATGAGGATATTTAAGATGAGTAAATTTAAAGGCACGTGCGGCCTTAATTGTCGAAAATATTCATATTTGTTCCAAACACCGTAGTAAACAGAAAAACATTAAAACGCATACAGTTCCGTTCATATATAACATGACCATCGCGTAAACAGCATGTTATCATAAATACCTACTACATTTTACCTAAGCAAAAGCCTGATTGTGTTACAGAAGACAGCACAATGTTACTGGCTAATCACACACAAATGACATAAACGCTCTTTATTAGTCCATATCAGGTATTCACCAACAAATAACGCTCTTTATGTTTACCATCATAATATAAACAAACACCAGAAAAGTAACTGTTTATGCTTTTGTTTACATAACAATGGTCAAACATATGACCATAACATACTGTTTATGCGATATTTCTTATTTGTATATGGACAAAGTCTATCTACATTTTGATGTTCTTTCTGTTTGTGGCGGTTTTTGACCGGTGGAAATATTTTCACAGGATACCCACCGCCAAGGCCAACCGTGTCTTTAAGATTTTTCATCAGATAGATCCAAAGAAATTCTTTGTTGAAAATCTGATGCAATTTTGCCTGAATTTATGCAAAACGTGCGTCTCCCCATTACATTGCTATGATTCCAATATCATCCATATTAAGATTCCTTTGTAATATTCCGACCTTTTTTGTTTTCATAATTATTTTGGGCCAGCAGTACTATATGCTGCTTTGCTGTTAAGTACATTTATTAGTAATAACAATTGAATACAATTTAACAGTATTATTTGTTTGTAAGAGTTCATGGTATTGACCGCTGCAATCAATCATATGTTTATATTGTGAACAATAATTGTAGTATCAGTAAATCTTATTCACGAATGCATTCAAATCCACAGTCACAAACGTTCACCCATTCAGAAAATGGACCGAAACAGATGCAAACTGTCGACTGGACTGCGCCGTCCGCAAACGAAGGACTTCTAAATGTTAAGTAAGTTGAGTAACACATATATATTTTTCGAATCACTAAAACATACAGTGGTTGTAAATGGACAGCGGTGAGCAACCATTTTCATTAAGGAAGAGGGTAAGTGAACAATTTTGAATTGGGATTTCCATGCAAATCTGCGGAGCAAAATTTACAGATTTGCACAAACTTCTGAGCGTGACTTGACTTGGTATTGGAAACAACAGGTATTATTTATGGCGGGTTCGCTTGGTAAATTATAAATTTTTCAATAAATATGTTTTTGAAATTTTTTTTTATGGAATTACATCACTTGACCTACATTTGAAAATTCAAAAATAAATACACCAACATTATAATGGAACAAGTTCCAAGCGGACCCGCCAGATAAATACCTGTTGTTTCCAATACCACATCAAGTTACACTTAGAAGTATGAAATTCCTGTTCAAAATTGGTCACTTGTCCTCCTTAATAGACACCTTTCACATTTTGAACGACAACAGATAATTATTACGAATAGGGTACTATGTGGTGCAACGTGATCACGGCACGCAGTCTCGTAATCCATTTACTGTGAGTAGCAAGCACGATTGTCTCACAAACGGACTCGTAGTTTTCAATTCTGCGAAAAGGTGTTTAGAGAGTCCAAAAAAATTAAGACACCAAATAGCTATTCTTAATAATTAAGTGTACGTTCAGACGACCACGATACAATCGTAAGTTGAGGAATCGGGCCCGATGAGATCGTGGATAGTTTGTTCAGACGATTGCGATCTCGTCGTACATTATGATATCGTAGGTTGTTCTAAAGCATGTGCTTGACTACACAACGACCATTTCCAGCTACGATTTTTACGTACACACGGCTGCGATTACGTCGCAACTGGAGGTATCCAAGGATACGCCACGATTTCGCATCTAAAATAAAACAGCGCTTGATATTATTTTATGACCTACGATTTTGACGTGCGCATGCGCAGTTGAACTAGCGGTTTCTTCCTACGACGGAAATATTTCCACTTACGATTGTATCGTGGTCGTCTGAACGTACACTAACTTTTGTCGTTCATTATGCGAAATGGGTCTGTTATTGACTGGTACGTGTCGCACGTACCACATTAGCGATGTGACAATATGGGTGCTGCTTTCATAATTATGGTGCAGTCTGCTGACAATTTCCACCATATATACTATGTCATAGGTAATATGTCGCTCGCCTCTCTCCTCGTCCAATGAGTTCACATGAACCCTTCAACTGTTACTTCTCGTGGTCGTTTGATCTCTGCCCAACACAGCCTACCGTACCGCCCCAGGGGGTTGGAACATTGGTGCATACATGTCTATTCTGCACGTTAGTGCATGTCCCATTTCATTCGGACTCCTGGGGGCGGTACGGTCGGGTGCGGTCGGCTTTAGTATGACCGATTTAATTTATATATTAATTAATTCCGAATATCAGTGTTGGCTTATAGTTCTCTGATATTGGAGATTGTCATAATGGAGTTAAATTCCGAGCGACCATGCAACTAGTTAATTTGTTCTGCAAGATATTGAACAAGCTCGGAAAAGATAATGCAATATCGCTGCGAAAAAACAACAATGGATCCAGGCAGACTCCCCTGGTGCGACAACATTACCATGAGTACATACACCTCATTATTAAGGTATATACTCATGGCAGTGTTGCCGCATGACAATACATATAGTATATGCTATCGCTACTGTGATGCGTGTTACACCAGCCATTATTAAAATATGCTAAACTAACTGAAACAGGGCCTGCATGCGATATAGACAATCTATATGGCATATTTGTGCGCTTCACTAACATTTTGATCGTTTAACCCTTTGAGTGCCAGGTCGATTTTTGTATCAACTCATATACCCTGTGCCAATGCATTCTCTTATATATGCGAGTCGACCATATGTCGCCTCGCATATATAAGAGAATGCATTGGCCTAACAATTTTTGTTTTTGTTTTTTTATTTTTTTTACAATTTTTTACAATTTTAATAATTTATTCTTATATTCTTTAACAGACTTATTTTGTAGGTTTAGGGCCGATGAGATCGGCCCCTGGCACTCAAAGGGTTAAACATCTGATTTAAAAAAAAGATTGAATTTGTTTTTTTAATATTGTAAAAAGATAATTACACCTATATTTTTTTCTAAATTCTGATTGGACAATTAAGTCCTGACAACGCCTTAGTTACTTGTTGCTTGTATTTCTCGATAGAGATGTAAGCCGTGTCACCAGCGTAGCAATTCGGGAAGGGTTGACATTCGAAGGAGTCGATTGTCCCCAGGGCATATTACAAAGAGTGTTTATGGTGTGTCCTTGGTTACCGATACTCTTTCGGTGAATTGAAACTGTTCGCTTCAAAGTAAAAACTGTTCGCGTTGTTGCATGTTTTGTTTATAATAAAAGATGGCAAACAATAATTGATCTTCAAATTATTGCCAAATAACATGGCTGTGGTGATAACTGGCTTCGCCGGTAACAATAAATAGACGACCAACAGCCTACTGCGAAACGGCAAACTTCAAATTCAATTTTCGAAGGCGCAATTTCAAATGGCAATGTATTCGGTGTATAAAAAAATGACTAATGCCCGGCACAGATTGTTACCAATGTTAACTGGTCGGCGCCCTAATACAATATTGATGAGTGATTTACTCAATGATGACAATGTAACACATCTCCGCAAGTTGTGCGAATTTATTAAGCTTGTAAATCGGGAAATGACCGAATAACTCAGCTAGATAATAGGTATGACAAGCAATATCACAATTTGTGCAAGAACAGAACCGATATACGCATACACATAGTTATTTATATATATTTATAAATTTGTATATGTAAGCATACACAATGAATCTGTTTACTTATATGTGCTCATATATATATTTACAATCTTTATATACATGTTACAGTGTTACATATAAGTATCGATGAAGGGTATGCAATGTATCCATGTAATACAACATTTGTCAGCCGGAAGTTCACATATACCTATGTACATATTATATATAGAGGATATGAAATGAGTGTTTCTCTCATATGATATTTATGAAACGAGTCTAAGGATTTTCAGTTTTCTCGAGCCTCAGGCGAGAGAAAACTGAAAATTCGTGACGAGTTTCATAAATATCATATGAGAGAAACACGAATTACATATTCTATTTATCATATGACACCTATAAATTGATTATGATGTCCAAAACGCACACAAATCACTAAATAGCTATATGACATCGGCAGCAAAAGGTTAAAGTGACGTCACTTCATTGCACCGGAAGCCCAATTACACCTGGTGAACTAGCAGAAATAATATGCACGCGTTGATATAGTGCGCTATTCTGTTCTCAGTTTGTGACATTATATCGTATGTTTATTAGATAAATACGAATTACATATTCTATTTATCGTATAACAATGTCCAAAACTATATATTTTAAGATTATAATTGCGAGAATTTCGGCATCGCGTTGATTGACGCGCACGAATTTGACCTGCATTTAGTCAGAGATGCGGCTCGGCCCCGGCTGCCATTCAGCCAATCAGAACACACTTTTTGTCAACAAACCAATCAAATTATCGGAAGGTGATATGAATTAGTAATTGATATAAAATTTATTTATGACATAGTTTCCAACGTAAATAATGATTGAGTCATATGATAAATATATATATTTAACTATTATTATCTCCATAATAATGTTATGTAATGGATTATGAGAAATAAACTGATTGATTTATTGTGGATTCACGTCAACTTCATAAAGTATCAAATTAGTATTTTCCCATTCGAAAAGTTATTTTTAATAACACAGTTGTTAGTTGTTCCTCCAGGTCAGTTTCATACTATTTACATTCAAGTCTATCTTGACTTGCAATGGGCGGCCTTGCATGCACTTCTTTTATCGCGCATTTTGTTATTTGGCAAAACCGGCCAATAAAAGTTCGTCCAATGATTCGCACTGGATACTTAAGCCCCTGTCACACTCAGGTCGGCGCTTGCATTGCGCTGCAAAAGTATCAAAGTGCACACCTAAACGCACCAAGGTCTCCAAGAACCGATTAGTGACGCAGTGGACACTGGCTACGACGGGCGAGGGTCTCCATGGTCGCCCATAGGCACCAGAGCGCCGCGCTTGTTTTGTGCATACACAAAACAAGCGCAGAGGCTCCGCGTTCTGTCCAAGGCGTAGTAAGCTTACTGCAGTTGCAGAGGAATTCTTGCTGTGACCACGAGTAGCTTGTATCCGCCCTTGCTACGTCAACGGGGCGCTCATGTTGCTCGCTTTGCGCTGTCAGATCGCCGCTCTTGTTTTGTGCATGCACAAACAAGCGCAGAGTCTAGGCGTTCTGACCAAGGCGTAGTAAGCTTACTGCAGTTGCAGAGGAATTCTTGCTGTGACCACGAGTAGCTTGTATCCGTCCTTGCTACGTCAACGGGGCGCTCATGTCGTTCGCGTTGCGCTGTCGTGGCGACGGTACTGCGCCTGGTCAGAACGGCGAACCTCTGCGCTTGTTTTGTGCATGCACAAAACAAGCGCGGCGCTCTGGCGCTCAGAGGCGATCACGGGGACCCTCTCCCGTCCTAGCCAGTGTCAACTGCGACGTTACTGCGTCACCAATCGGTTCTTGGATACCTTAGTGCGCTTTGCTCGGCGCTTTGATAATTTTTACAGCGCAATGCAAGCGCCGGCCTGATCGCAGCGGAGTGTGACAGTGATTTAATCGGACAGCTAATCTATTGCGGATTGTTGGGTATATTCCCCACAAACTACGACTGGAGAACGCAGGAGACGCTATTTATACTCTCCGCGCCCGCGCAAAGAACGTTTTGCAAACGTATTGAGAACGTACTAGCATCACAATGACAGTGACTTGAACGCAATAAGAGCGTGAGACTTGACAAAGTAGGAACGCAATAGGAGCATACTTTGTTTGGACAGTTTTCGGCGCTCCTCCTGCGTGTTACTCATATTTTGGTACTTTTGCAGCGTAATGCAAGCGCCGGCCTGAGTGTGACAGGGGTTTAACGGAAATTGTGATTATTTTTACAACAGATAGATTTGAGAGAATTCGTTCTAATATGTTGAAATTAATGTTCCGGTGCGTAATTATAAACAATCGTTCGGCCAGCTACATTTTATTAGACCATAAATGCAACAAAACTTACGTTGGTTGCGTATTTAAGGGCACGGGCGGCGTTCGTTGCAGAAATATTCATATTTGTTCAAATCGCCATCAACAAAAGGAATATTAAAATATATATAGTTTTGTTCATATGCCAAACATAATCAGTGCGTAAATAGCATATTGTCGCCAAGACGTACGATGGTGTACGTAAACAAGAGCCTGCTCGTGTTACAGAAGTTTTGCTTCTGTTTACATAACACAGTTCAATTCTATTGGTTAATCACACACAAATGATATACACGCTCTTTATTATTTCCATATCCGGAAAACGGTAACAAATAACACTCTTTATGTTTACCATATCCGGATCTAAACAAAAGCCAGGTTCTGTAACGTTTTTTGCTTTTGTTTACATAACAAAGGAAAACATTTGCCAATAACATACTGTTTATGCCATATTTCTGATTTGTATCAGAACAAAGTCTATCTATATTTTACTATTCTTTCTGTTTATGGCGGTTTTTGACGGAGGTGAATATGTTAACAGCATGCTCGCCGCCAACGCCGCCCGTATCTTTAATTTCTTCTTTCTTTCCTTTTTTTTAGATTTCAAAAACAATTGTTTTGTTTTTTTTTTAAATTAAATGTTTTTGTACCCCGAATTACCACACCAAATTTGGTTTAAATCGGTCCATGGGTCTGCATATGGGAGAAATAATTGCGAAGAAGCAGACAGGCATATAGACAGACAGATTCTATACGCTTTTGCATAAACTATATGAATGATATGGATGCTTCTCCTATACAGCAGCCGATACTTTGGGAGCCTTCAAAGGTCATATACATGATATTTTTTGTAAAATCTTAAAAATCATATTCGCCATGTATTTACATAAACTATTTGACATTACATTGATGAGTATTTCCGTATAGGACATGTTCAGATAATAAGTCCAACGAACGACCTGGTCGAACTTATTATCTGAACATTTCCCATCAATGAATAGAAAACCTTCTGCCCTTGTAGTCTATTTTCGTCATACTTACGTCTGCTAATTTATAATGAACACTCATCCAAATAAATAATAGACCGTTCCAATGTATAATGTTATAACTGAATGGGAGATCCAGTATATTATAGAAAAGGATAAATATAACATTGTCATATGGAGAACACAGGGGTCAAGAAATAGCTCTGCATTAAGCTAATGTGCACTTTGCTTTTAAAATGCATGTGTTAGTAGAACCGTTACATGTAGAACTACCGAAATGTTACTTCTCATGCCGTTAAGCTGTGGTATATATGCATTTGATATGCATGTTGTCGTTCATATCCTGGCACAAATGGTGTTATGTGAGAAAATACCAGGAACAAATACCATATACCAACTTGCCAGTGTATATAACCATATAACCTTAGGGTATATACGTTCATACACTGGCAAGTTTGCACTGTATGGTTTGCAGGCATTTTGTCGTAGAAAACGATATGGTGCCAGAATATGAACGGAAACATGCATATAAAATGCATCTGTACCACAGCTAACTACATGCGAAGTAAAATCTCTGTATTATCACCTGTAGCGATGCTACCGGAATTTGCCTGTAAATAGCATGCAATTATCTCGCAAGAATAAATCATACAGGTATTTGAAGGCAACTTCCAGTAGCACTGTTACAAGTGGAACTACACAATATTTACTTCTCATGTCTTTCGCTTTAGTAAAGATGCATGTTATGTGCATGTTCCGTTCATATGCTGGCACCATGTGGTTTTCTGTTACGAAATTCCCGCAAAAACATACCGTGCAAACTTGTCAGCGTATGAACGTACCTTTAGTCTGTGCTGACAAGTAATTCATTTGGTCGATGAACAATAACAACAAAGCAGACGACAAACTTTTAACTTGTTGCGATCTTGGGTAACCCATTTGCTCATTCCAGCAGATCGTTTAACACTTCCATGAAATTTTGCGAAAACCCTGTGCCAATGCATTCTCTTTTATATATGCGAGTCTCCCATATATAGGGAGCCTCGCTTATATAAGAGAATAGATTGGCCTAACAATATATACATCGACATTGTAAGCAAGTGCATTCTCTTATATATGCGGATACTCCAATATGTAAGAGGTATTGCACTGGCACATGCAGGATCTTTAACTATACATAAGGATAGATCCCGTCATTAAAGGGTTTATGTAACTGAGGATAACCTGATGCTTTCAGCCATGCGATATATAGAGGATCTACAACGAGTTCCCAGTTTATAGCGGAATTTACAAAACGAGTCCAGTAAATTAGATCTGGACAGAGCCTTTGGCGAGGTCCAGACCTAATTTACGGGACGATTTTGTAAATTCCGCTATAAACTGAGACGAGTTGTAGATTCTATTTATTACATGATCAAAAAACCTCGACAAAACATACTTAAATCAACCAATGGGACGCGAAACTAACATCGGCTTCTATAAGGCATGCGATGACGTTTCACGTAACTATGAGTTGTTTGCCCGAGTAAAGAAATAGTTCCAGACAAATAAAGACTCATTGGCGTATTTAATGGCGTATATTTAATGACATAACTTTTCAAACTCTTCATTCATTATAGTTTATTGGAAAAACATTGAAAGCCATATTATTTTGAGACGTAGCGTACGGAATGTAAACAGACGACAAACCGGAAGTCAACGGTCACCTGGCACTATTTCCTGTTATTAAACGAACGTTTAATATCACAATTTATAGAATGGGTTTATTGAATGGAATAAGGGTAGGATCATGTAATAAATACCAATTTAGCCTTATAGTCATTATAATCATGTGACCCGCCATATCAAACCCAGCCATTCTCTTATATATGCGAGTCGACCATAGGTCGCCTCGCATATATATAAGAGAATGCATTGGCCTAACAATTTTTTACAATTTTAATAAAAATTGTTAGGCCAATGCATTCTCTTATATATGCGAGGCGACCTATGGTCGACTCGCATATATAAGAGAATGCATTGGCACAGGGTAAAAACATCCCGACTGGATTTGATATGGCGGGTCACATATACTTGTAAGATTATTAACAGTCAACTGTTTATCAATTACAGGTTGACGCTTGTCGTTGATAAATTCACATACTATCATGGGACGGTAGCCACTTTGGAAGGTGAGTTTTATAGGGTTTCCTGTCGTTCTTTTAGAACCTATACATGTACGATCACGTTGCTAGTATGTTTCTAATATAACTTTAACAGTGTTCATCTACATAGTTCCCAAAACCTAACTCGATGCGTCTATATCATTACCTAAACGCAGAGACGTAGCTAGAAGGGCCCGTAGGGATGGCCCACCTTGAAATTTCGAACAACTGCACCCATGCAGTTGAACCAAACCAAACACTCACAACTGTGCGAAATTCTATGTACATTCCACATTGCAATTTTCCACCTGGTACATCAACCATTTCAACTGTTGGACATTCACACCCTGACACCCCTAAGGGTGGATATTTTCCAGTTCATGGCAAGTTCAGTCCAATATTTTTCTTGCAAGTAGGAAAATGTGAAACTGATAGACACCCCCACATGTCCCGTCACGACGCCCATGTATGAAGGGACGTGTTGGATATATGCAGCCAGTAGCATTACACAGGGTCAGCGAGTTTAATCGAAATCTGGTAATGAAAAAAACTTCCAGACACAACAGGGGGGTGGGGGTCTGCAATTGTTTTCAGAACACTTGGCCGGGGGTTGGTGGGTGGTTCAGCAGCCCGGCTTACACATTTTTTCCTGGCCCTGTAATTTTTTTACTAGAGTCATTTTTCTTAAAAATAATGCTTCTATTATGTAATAGGTATACACGTAACTCTTGGTAGGGGGGTTTGAGTTCACCATGAATTAATAATTAGGGATGACACCAAGGGGTAATACAAAGGTCAGCTTGCTAAATGTTTTCATCAAGGATCTATTAATGCACATTGACATGGAAAGGCTCAGATTTAAATAGTTCTATTAAAAATCATTTATTAAACCTGATATAAATGAAAACATGACACAATAATATTATTCTTCAAATAAATGTAAACTCTTCACTGAACACTTCAAATAAAAATAGAACAAAGGTGTTAAAACAAACTTTGACCGATTTCAACGATATTCGGTTTATGGGTCTAGGATCACCTCTAGATGGAAGCTGTCAAATTTGAATGATTTTTTATGAAAAATATGGCCACTGGCAGCCATTTTGGATTTTACTCTTTGCATCACTAAATCCTTAATACACCGGCAGAGCTTATCCCTCATCCGATCATCACCAACCTTCATATAGATCTTCGGTGTGACATATCGATGGGTGCCTACCATTCTTTCCCGAATTTTGTTTTTTTTTAAAGAGGGGGGGGGGGGCTGCCAGCGGCCATTTTGGATTTTACTCTTTGTATGACCAAATACTTTAGCACACCTTACAGGTCACATTTCTCATCCAATCGTCACCAAACTTCATATGGATCTTCGAAGTGACATCTAGATGGGAGCCTCCATTTTTTACCAAAATGTTTTTAAACGAACATGGCCACCAGCAGCCATCTTGGATTTCAAATGTTAATCCATCAGCATACCCTACAGCCCACATCTATTAGAGAATTGTTTTGAAACAGTAGCATTGTGTTTATCAGTAATACGTGTATGTGTAGGGATTGTGGACATCATGGTGTGTGTTACATTCTCATATATTACTTGTACTCCATTTGAAGGGTCCGATATTGGATTTAGAATCCAAACCATGCATGCTCCTAAATGACCATATATGTTATGTACATTGCTTTAAACCTTTATATCACTTTATGTGTCAATGCTGATACTTAGGTTCATGTAAAAGGCTTGTGTAAAACTTTTCTTTATCTGAGGAAAAACGTGTTTCGTGGCTTACTAACCAGCCATCACTCCCGTCTACGTGTCTGCAACCCCTCCCCCACCACCCAAACACCTGATTTTGTGAGCATTTTTTTCTAAAGGGAACCGGCGAGAGATTTGTGCTTTCCTGTGATACCTTCAATGGCTACACATAATGTGTATCCAGAAATGCATTGTATATTCAACTCTGGCTTATTTACCAATACTACAAAAAACCCTGATATGTCAGGGTGGGTGGGTGGTCAAAGCCACCAACAAGCAATTTTTTCCCCAACTAAATTCCTGCTGTTTTTTTAGTGCTTTGGCAATGAGTTGGGCTTCAAAACCACTTTGAATGAGAGAAATAATGTAACTCTAACTGGTAAACTGACTGCAGGCAGCTATCGTGTTGTATTTTGTTGCAAAATTTGGAAATCCAAGATGGCCGCTGGCAGCCATGTTTTTTTGGCCGAATGACCTCAAAATGACTCATTCCTATTTACATGTCCATGTTAACATCCATGATAAATAGTATGCACAGAAATTCATATACATCTGTTTACAGTGAATTTCCCCCCGCAAATCTCTGTTTTAGTGTTAAAAGGGGGGTGGGTGTCAAAAAATGGTCGGAAAAAACTGCCGAAAACGGAAAAAAATTTGGCAGGGGTGGGTACAAAAAATGATCGAAAGGGAAAAAATGCCATACGTGCCTGAAGTTTTTTTCCGACCCCCCCCCCCCCCCCCCCCTGGATATGTCGGGGTTTTTTCTCAAATATATGTGACCAATCTGCTGATAATTAGTTTTAGCGACCGTTCTACCAACTGTTCATTGTGGTAAAGTGGAAACACCCAAATTTTAGCACCTCACTCTGGAAATGTACATGTAATGTCAACTCAGACCCATGTTGAAAATATAATTTGATGTATACAGTAGATTTGTAAACGAATCATGATTAAACTATTTTCAAAAACCGTCTCCTTTAAAACAACGTTCAGTTAGCTACACGAGGCCAACATAAGGTGTGTTTGTGTGTGTGGGGGTGTGTGTGTGTGAGGGTGTGTGTGAGGGTGTGTGTGTGTGTGTGAGGGTGTGTGTGCGTGTGTTCCAGCTAACTCACCTCTCCAAGCTCAAGCGTCGATTTTGCCTTTTTGGTGATTGAATATTTTTGGTCAAATTGGAATTTGTGTTGTGTCATTTCACAGGGATTCGTTATGCAAATTAGTAAGGTTTCTTGCAAAATAGGATGGACAAATCAAATGAAAATAGGTCAATATGTTGGACCCGTTACCAGAAATATGCATGCATTTTATGTTTTGCCTGATTACTATATAGGTGTGGATGCTACAACAACTACAACAACTACCACAACTACACCAACCACACCGACGACGACGACTACCACAACTACAACAGCAACAACAACGACGACAACAACGACAACTACCACAACTACCACAACAACAACAACAACTACTACTACTACAACAACTACTACTACTACAACTACGACAACAACAACGACGACAACAACTACAACGACAACAACGACGACAACGACAACTACAACGACTACTACTCCAACAACAACAACAAACAGTCATGTAATTGCTCCTTTCGAACCAGGTGAGCAGAACATGTTGTGTATACCTGTATGATATTTATCTGAACAGACTTACGTATCCTTACATAATTCAACGACCCAACACAGTGAGGACCTGATGGTTTGTGCCACTCAGCAATTTATTTTGCCAATTGAAATCGTTTACTCAAATTACTACATATAAAAAGTTAAAGTCCACAACATATATAAGATGCCACTAAATGTGGGACCTGCATGCCATATATATGTTATCGAGTGAATATTTTATAAATATATCAATTTTATTTGTTTGTGTAATTGAAAACTCGCTTACCAAACTTTTTCCAAATGAAATTATACTTCTTGTCGAATGTATTTTTTTTATTTATGAACTTGGCAAATTAGATGAACGGCAGCACAAACCAAGGTGGCACTCATCCCTGGTTACCGGATCTTATAAAAGGGAGATAAATACATCCAAAATATGTGTCTGTCCGTTTATCCCGACAAACTCGAAGATAGAATTTTTTTTTTTAAGTTGTTATCCTCCATGGATCGATAACTCATTCCGATGAACTGGAACGCTGCCGTCTGGAATGTCCGGAGATGTATGTAGAACGGGTGGCATGTAATACACAGAACGAAGGGTTTTTTTTATACGTCATTCGTGTCATTGCGGAAGGATATAACTCGGAAGCTGCGCCCCTCGGTTTATATTTCCGCGCTGAAACTCATGTATCAAAACACCCATTAACACACTCATGTCATTCTATGTATTTATTATATTTCCAGCAATTTTTTACATCAAAATATGAATCATATCCCCACACCATGCAAGAAGACCGAATGTGTTATCCTACGCTCAAGATCTTATCCTACTCTCCTACTGCGAGATTACGTCATGTTTTGCGTCATTCTGTATCCTTGCGCGTTATTGTAACATAAAGTGCTGGTGATGTTGTAGCTTTAAGAATGTATTACGTCTAACCGCGCGTGTTTCATTGTGGTCTGGGTCGTAGCAAACTGCATGATATAGAATATATAATAAACACAACAGTCAACTATTCTGAGTAGCGTGCGGGTTTTCCCCTCTTGTGAGATGCGAGTATTATTTTCACTCGGCTAGTGCCTCGTAAAAAGAATCCTCGGCATCTCTCTCGGGGAGAAAAACCGTACGTATACGCTACTCAGAACAGTTAATTATTGTCTATTTATTCCATACACGCGTGCATGTATTCATAAAATATAACCGTACAATAATATGCGCATTTTTGACCGTGTATTTAGCCATTATGTATGTGCCGGTGGTGTACCATAACCGACTGCACGGCGTTATTGTTTGGAAGGGTATCTTGTCCTACTGATTATTTGGCAATGGGATGGACATGTCGGATCAGATTCAGATTCAGATTTTTATTACGCCTTTCGTCGCATTTGACATAACAGGCGATTCAATAATAAACAGTGTACATAATACATAATATAAATGTGAGGTGACATAATACACATACACAATACACACAATATAGGTTGGAGTTATTATAGTGTACTACGTGTGCATGGTATCTTGATTGAGGGTAGCTATCAGATGTGGTGTTTAAAGTAAGTGGGTCGGGGTGTTGTGTGAGTCAACTGTCTTTTAACACGACTATTTTAGATGTTTCATATATATTTATCGGATCGGTGTTGCTGTTCGGGTCAGAGTTTATGTTTGAATTATGCTAGAAATAGACGAACTGTTTTTACTAAAATTTGCGCAGCATGCATACCTAGGAGTGTGAGGAAATCAAACGTAGTGCATGTAGGTTTAAGTATTTTAGAGATAACACGAATCCGTAGAAAACGGTAACATTGTTATAAGGCAATAATTATGTTATCGAACTGCATGAAACGGACAACCGACCATCAACAAAAAGAATAATAAAATACACAGCGCATGGCGTGTGGATACATTATGCAATCGATAATATCTGTGGAATCCTCCAGTTCTAAAAGTAATCGACGGATAAATAAATTATTTGATTTTGCTTGTGTATATCTCTCGTATATATATAGCCATGCATGCGTACAGATGGGGTGAAGGAACAGACCTCTCGGTCTATTCGACCATCCCGGGGTTAGCCCCCCAAACCACAAACCCTGCTTCGTACAGTCTACGACTACCAACATTTGTCCGTCAGTGTCTATATTTTTCTTTAGAATTGGAAGACAAAGTTGACGGGCGTCTATAATCTGGTGTATATGTGCTTGTGTTTATACGCTATAGCCTGCGGGTGGTCGGCTTTGTGTATGTGTGTGTATGTGTGAGAGATGGGGTGAGGGTGGGTGTGTGTGCTGGTGTGTGTCATCACTGGCGATGGGCCATGCGTCTGTGCGATGTGTGTATGTATGTCTGCGCGCTGTTTATATATATATATATATATATATATATATATATATATATATATATATAGCACCGTGGAATATGAGCACATGTATATGTATGTTTTATCGTGTATGAATATCTGTCTGTGTGTGAGTATGGATATGTATGTGTGCATGCATGTATTAGAGTGGGATTTGCATGTATGATGGCATGCGAGTATGTACGATGGGTGTCTGTTCGTATCAATATATACATGGGTGTATGCGTGTGTGTATGCTTGCTGAACTCTTAGCGACTATTCTTTGTTGTTATGTCCACTGTATATATGTTTACTGTTCTTGTATTATTTGAATTTCCTTTTGTCAATTTATATTATTCATAACTCTCCGTGAATGGAGGAAATAAAGATATATATATATAATATATATATATATATATATATATATATATATATATATATATATAAATGGATTCATATATATATATATATATATATATAAATGGATTCTCCCACTCAGTAATAAAAGTATACATTGGAGTGGTACATCAGGAGGGATGTGCAGGAAAATATAAAAAGTGCAGAAGGATTAGTTTTCATTGGAGGCAAATGTTCAGATAATAATTTCAACTAAAGTGTGTGGAGCTTATTGTCTGATCATTTCCTAAGGGAACTACTCGTCAATGAGTATAGTAAAGGGAACTACTCGTCAATGAGTATAGTAAAGGGAACTACTCGTCAATGAGTATAGTAAAGAAATGGTCAATTAGTTGCAACGAACGTTATTTGTTTGTTTACATATTTTTGTTGTTGTTGTGATGACCTCCGTCATCGAATGAGAGGAGATATTGTATATTATATACTTGTACTTATCAGCAGATTATATGACAATGAAATACATCATGCTTTATGTTTGTGCTGCGGTGAACTAGTTACCGAATTCAGAGATTCCTTCCTTGACCTTGTGATCACGCGCTTTGGCATTGAAACTTTCTTTAGTATAGATTCACTACACCACGGGAACCTGATAGCAACATAATCAACCATGGACTCTCAGACGAAATCTTCGACGGTTTTGTAATAGACTCAGCTCATTTCTTGTGGAAGGCTTGCACAGTAATTCGCGGTGAAACCTGACACATGTATCGGAGCCGCAACTTTTATTCTTATTTTAACCCTTTACCCAACAGAACGGCCCTGTGCCATTGCATTCTCTTATATATGCGAGTCGACCATATGTCGCCTCGCATATATAAGAGAATACATTGGCTTAACACATATTAAAAATGATAAAATTGTCAAAGAATGTAGAAAAATATTATAAACATTGTTAAAAAATGTAAGAAAAAATTATAAAATTGTTAAAGAATGTAAGAAAAAATGGTAAATTTTAGGCCAATGCATTCTCTTTTATATGCGAGGCGACCTATGGTCGACTCGCATATATAAGATAATGCATTGGCACAGGGCATAACTGTAACCATCACAATGTGGTCAATGAACCGTTTCCAATGATATCCATATTTGTATGGTGTTATTGAGACAGACGGAAGATATTTTAGGCTGTTGAAGCTTTATTTGGGCGTTTTTGGCCGTTGTGTTGGGTAAAGGAAATAACTCAATCCACAGGCGTGTGAGCTCGTGTGTGAAATTACAGGACGTCCATAATATAGACTTTCCATAGATTTCTTCTTTTTCAATTTTTTTTTATCTCCATTTCATATTATTTTATTGACCACATCTGTACACAAACTGTCCATATGTTATATAAATACGCATTGTAATTTAGACTCTCCCAACGTGAGGTTAGAATAAACTACTCTTCCTCAAACAAGAACTAAATACAAACGAAATAGAAGTGTATTTCAAGTAAACATCGAATATTAAAAATCCTGTATTTTGATAATATCAAGTATACGTTTGAACATTATATTTTCTTCAGCTGGCGACAGTGCCTGTCCACAGACAACGGATGAATCGCTTAACGGTAGGTGCATGTGTACATTTGATGTACATATATATATACGACAACGGTGATTTGATAGAGAAGGTGGATAATACATTATAGGCCCACCCAGTGGTGGCAAAGAATGTTCGCTTCCTATAACCGGATTCCTGCATCTGGGCAAATATATATCAATGAAAATTAAACATTATTAGCAGAATTTTGGAAGAGGAAAACATACAGTTAGTCTCCATTTCAACTGGGAATCATGAACATGCGGCAATCAATAAGTTTAGTGGACATTTTCTTACAGGAATTCTCCTATCTGTCGGCATTGAGCCAAATATTTTTCTATTTCGATTTTTCGCACACAAGTGATTTGTCATGTTGTGTCATTGTGATTTTACCGAGAAACAAGTTTTCAGAAAAATTAAACTATCATGGTATTTAAGGAATTTTAAGATGATTTATTTTTCAAAAACTAATATATTTGGTAAAATTGAAAGTGATTATTAAAACACTTGTGTCCAGACAATGCAGACATGACTATGCTTATGAACAGTTTCTGATCTCAGAAAATCACAAAATGCTCCGTAATGCGTTAGTCCATTGGTTTGTCGTCTAACAATAAACATGTTGCTACACTGCGATGGGGTGCAGAAAATAATTCTTGTTTTCTCACGGGGACTTTTTAGCATTTGTATGGAACAATAATTTGGACACTTGTCACTTCGTAACACTTTGTAACATATTGCTGCATTGAGATGAGTTGTAAAAATATTCTGCGGTTTTCTTATGGGGACTTAATATAATTTACGTTGTTTCCTGGAGAAGGGGACAGAACTCACTCAACACCAGATTCCATTTTGGGCATATTTATTGCCAACAAACATAATAAAATCATAATGAATAATAGAACAGTAAACTGGTGCACAAATATGATTATACAAATACATGTATACATATGTAACTCAACTATCAATATATTGTAATATATCCGGGCCAAGTGGATGTATACCGCCACAATGCCAGCCCAATGCATATGTCTGTTGTTATTCATTGAGGTAACATACACGTACCGGTAACGCTTCGTAACACTTTGCTGCATAGAAACGAGGTGAAGAAACATGCTGCATTTTTTTACGGGGACTTTGTAAGTTTCAGTTTGTAGGGGCGGTCTGTGTTGAATCTCAGAATTCACTTAAAGGTACGGTTGGCCTTGGCGGTGGGTATCCTGTGCAAAATATTTCCACCCGTCAAAAACCGCCACAAACAGAAAGAACAACAAAATGTAGACAGGCTTTGTCCGTATACAAATAAGAAATATCGCATACACAGTATGTTATTGTCATATCTTTGACCATTGTTATGTAAACAAAAGCATAAAAAGTTACTTTTCTGGTGTTTGTTTATATTATGATATTAAACATAAAGAGCGTTGTTTGTTGATGAATTCCTGATATGGAACGAATAAAGAGCGTTTATGCCATTTGTGTGTGATTAGCCAGCAGCATTGTGCTGTCTTCTGTAACAGAATCAGGCTCTTGCTTATGTAAAATATATTAAATCTTTTGATAACTTGCTGTTTACGCGATGGTCATGGTATATATGAACGAAACTGTATGCGTTTTAATGTTTTACTGTTTACGGTGATTGGAACAAATATGAATATTTTCGACAACTAAGGCCTCACGTGCCTTTAACGGTTTGTAACATGTCGCTACACTGAGGAAAAAATTGTTGTGTTTTTTCACGGGGACTGGGTACAATGTTTGGGGATGTTTGTAAACAGTAATTAAAAATTTCATCCTATATAATATAAATTGTGGTGCCCAGAAATGGCAGAATATATAATGTATATACGGTACCACTTACTGACAGGTCTTACCACAGGAGCTTGGAACTTGATCAATAACTGCCTTAATTAGACTAATTAGCAATTTATTTGGCCCAGCCTTATGGCCAAAAAGTTGCTAATTAGCCTAATTAAGGCAAGTATTGATCAAGTTCCAAGCTCCTGTGGTCTTACAAAATGACTATAGTCATGATGACTGTAGATGTACTTTCCTACATATTCAGTACTGTAGCTAAAGCGTAACGTAAATATGCGAACTTTGTATCTTGTATATAATAACACCAAGGAACAATGCACACAAGTTGGAATTTATCCAATGATAATTGTGACCCGCCATATCAAATCCAGTCGGGATTTTTTACTCTGTGTCAATGCATTCTCTTATATATGCGAGTCGACCATAGGTCGCCTCGCATATATAAGAGAATGCATTGGCCTAACAATTTTTTATCATGTTTTTTTAAATAAATGTTTTTGAAAAATTTTAGGACATAAAATAAAAAACATCCATTACCCTGCAGGGAGCCCCACACATATATAGAAGCACATAGAAGAGTGTCGTCTGCTCATGTTTGCAAGGGCTCTGTATGGGTGAAATTATAAAATTGTTAAAGAATACAAGAAAAAATTATTAAAATTGTAAAAAATTGTTAGGCCAATGCATTCTCTTATATATGGTCGACTCGCATATATAAGATAATGCATTGGCACAGGGTAAAAAAATCCCGACTTACGACTGGATTTGATATGGCGGGTCACAATTAAGGTTTGGTCATTGTCTGGGTAAGATATGACAGGTGCTATTTTGGGCTGACTTATTATCTAAATTTAACACTCAAGTCCTTTGCCCTACATCGACTTTCTATTTCTCAGAATGAGCATTTTATACTATGCTTTATATCACAAGTCGACATTCGTAATCTAGAATGATCATGTCTCCCAATGTATGCACAACGAACTTCCACGGGGACCATATTCGAGAAATAGTTCACTTCTAAAACCCACCCACAATAAAAAGCATCTCCATAGTGCTTATAAACCCAACATAATACAATGGTAGGATGTTCATTTGTATACCAGTTGTATATATCACATTCAAACATAACACGTCATCATAATAGAGTTACTTTTCTTCTATGCCGAACGATATTACTTTGATAATTCGCGAGTCAAAACTATCCTGAATGCATTCGTGCCCAAATTATAGATAATTGCGTAGGCAGTATATACAAGAAAACTAAGATGCATGCATCAGGTCACCCATGAACTATTTAGCAATAGAATAATTCAGTTCGGTTGCGGTTTCACAACGTTACAACTGACATACGATTACACAAGACACACCTTGAATGTGGAACTGTGTAAGAGTGAATATTAATGTTCTAAATCCCATGTTTCACCTTTAGTTGTGATTGGGGGGGGGGTGTCGTACTTTATTAACACGCAAGTAGTGTAATTAAGTACGGGTAATTAGAAGTAACAAATCGTTTAGTTTCTATCGTATCGACTGAAAGGGGTGAGCAGATTATTGGTGATGAATGTTCTCGTTAGCTGTCAATATAATATGCATATTTGCCCCGTTACGTTTATACACTGTAGCATTGGCGGGCCAGAGTGTGTTGACATGTTAATTGTTTGGTTCATTAATAACAGATCAGCGGGGATTTGTCGTGAAAACGTACACGTATACGTGGAAATATGCTACGGTTACGGTTAAATTAATGGTTCTTCTATTACACCACCGTGTATACTCGGTTTAAATAGGTATATTATATAGGGACGTGTGCTCAATTTTGGTGTGGACCGATGATCGAAAAAACTAAATCGGAGGTAAATGTCGCAGGCCGGAGGACCATTTTTTCAATAATTTTTAAAGAAATTGAGCAGTTGCAACAGAAGCAGCAAAAAAGGGTGTACAATTGGCAAATGATGAGGGGCGGTGTGACGTGTAACTAGGATTGAAATTAGATATGCAATTTGGAGATTATTGGATGAGGGATGTTATATTAATTATATAAAAGGGACGAGAGGGTTTAGTTGTCGAAAATATTTGTTCCAAACACCGTAAACAGATCAATATTAAAACGCATACATTTTGGTTCAAATATACGATCACTATCCCTTAAAGGAATACGGTCCTGAAAAAAACAATATTATTTTCTTTCAATATACCGATAATATATATATAAAATGTCCATTGGGCGCATATAATCTAATATTCGGCCGCCAATCGTTATTTTTATAACGATTCAAAAAAATTCCGAAGTTAGCCGAAGATTTTGTTGTAGACGAAGTCACGTGATCATCAGCCCGATCACGTGATTGTCACATGTAAACAGAAGCATAGCACGTGATCGATCACGTGGTAACTCATTGACAACGCATAGATACGCGACGGCGGTATTTTAAGTTTGCATGCAGTCGATCGCGGCCTTTGACGATTGTCGCGTTATCACACTGCGAATGCAAAACTTCGCCGAAACATCGCCTTTCTCGTAATTAAATGTCGATCTTTATCGTGTTATTATTACTATTATTATATGTATCGCGATGTGTTGTTACTATAAAGCCATGCCCGTATATTATTCAGTTTTGCGCGCATTTATCTATATAAACGGGTGCTCGTGTTTATATATATATTTTTGTTACCGGAATAGTCCAAGTTATATTATATATGCATATCAAGATTGCATATATACGCGAAGACTTGCACAGTTATTAGGCAATTATCATCTCGTAAACATTCCAATTTCCAGATGCCATTAGTCGTGTGTCAATAAAGAGCGTTTCGTTTTAATTATCGTAACGTGGTAAAACAACACACAATTGGTTTATTGCTGTCGGATTTAATCAATTATAATCAAGTCATTCATTACCAATATGATATGTTCATTTTCCCTTGGTTATGAATCGTGTAATTATTTGGGCAATATGGTGTTTATATATATTTCGGAATATTGCTTCCCCCACCCCAAAACAATCTAGCCGACTGTCACTGATGGAAATTCACTACATCTATGCATCGTTATTGACCTATTAAATTAGCACTCTAGCGATGCGGTCTATTGAATACCCAGGTCATAAATCGACCTCTATGTGGCAATTACGCATAACAATAGGGTTATAAACATCCAATCATATATATATAACACTTTTTGAAGGAGGGATAATAATCCGGTTTAATATGGAATCACATATTCAAGTGCTCTTTATTCGCAATATATCGTAATAGTGAACGCTCTTTATTGTGTCAAGGTAAAGGGACTCGACTTAGAACAGTTGTCATCGTGATTTGTTTTACTGATTACACCAATACAGGTCAATACATGTACACGAACTTCCGATATGCATGCTTTATATATCCTTCCAAGTCATAGCAATTTCCGCTTTATTAAACTCTTTTTATTCGTACCATATTAGGAAAACTCTTAACATGGAACGCTCTTTATGGAGCCATGGTGAAGGAAATGGGGAATCGACTAAGAATAGTTGTTATCGTGATGTATTCAACATACTCTCCACTTTAACTGCAATTGTATGTATTCGTAACCATGACTGACTTGTCAAATTAAACGCTCTTTATTTGGTATATGTAATCGGTTTCTGATGATTGCGCAACGGGTTTCCCACAGAAATCCCGCCAAATGGCACGTAAACGAACATCGTTTGGAAATGAATACAGCATTATACCTAACTGAGAGTCACTAGACCGACCACAGCCGAAAACACTGCATTTATATGGCAATGTTACGAATGAATGATTGTAAATACGGGACACTCGGGGCATATATACGGAAAATTAAAACAACATCGTGAACACGCGCCCGAATAGAGTTCACATGCCTGCTCATGTTTTTATAAGCTTTATTTTTGACACGAAAGTGTTACCTACCCCGCTCAATCGGCCTTCTATAGTTTTTTTGTCAAAACAATAACTTTCCAAACAGCGCTTAAGACAAATCACAAGTGAATATAACTCACCGCGCGATGACAATTAACCATGTGTACACAATGCTATTGATATGCCCCGCAGTAATTCCATCACGCTCACGAGCTGATGTCTATTCCGGATTTTCCATCGTCATATAGGTAGACACAAATAACTCCGATTCCGTGTTTTTAATTAGTTTACCTCGCTTGACGTCATGCGAGGTTTTGCGACGGAGATAGCCGACAACCGGTGGCGGTATTATTTATTTATTTCTCGGCTTAATTATTACGCGATTTTTATGGGACTTGGATTATTGTGATCACAATAGGGGTGGTTTTCCGATAGAGTTTTGTTGTTTCATGAGCACTGTAATCCCTTAAACATCATGCTTACATAAAGACCTACTAAATTTTACCTAAACAAGAGTCTGATTGTGTTATAGAAGGCAGCATAATGCTACTGGCTAATCACACACAAATGGTATAAACGCTCTTTATTATTTCCAAATAAGGAATTGAGCAACAAAGAACGCTCTTTATGTTTACCATCATAATATAAAGAAACACCAGGAAAGTAACTTTTTTATGCTTTGTTTACATAACAGTCGGCAAATTTACGACTATAACATAATGTTTATGAGATATTTCTCATTTGTATATTAACAAAGTCTGTCTATATTTGAATATTATTTCGTTTGTAGCGGTGGAAATATGTTCACATGATACCCACCAAGGCCTTCATACCTTTAAGGTATACTACAACTGTTTTTCTTTTCAATAGCAGAATACAGAATGCTATTAAGAAGTGACACAAAACACAGAACATTTGTTTTAATTATAAGTATTAAGAAGTGAGAGATATGTGAGTCAAGGAAACCAGTAACGAAAGGCAATATTAACATGATTTGTCAGAGAATAATTGTTTACGTTCCAATGAATATGTACTGGAAACAAACTGTCTGTACCAGACTTTCATAAACACAAATTATGTATTAATGATCATTAATGGTGTAACGACATATTTCGTTCTTTAATGTCTCAAATGAAAGTGTCAATGACACTGTAGCTCAACTTTGAGAAGAAGTTAAATTTGTGTGATGAGCAATGAATGGAAAGATTTAGAATTGAATTTGGAAATCCAAGATGGCCGCTGGCAGCCATGTTTTTTTGTCGGAATGTCCCCAAAATGACTCATTCTCATCTACATTCCAATTTCAACAACCATGAAAAAATTCATGATGATCAGACTAAAGGTACGACCTGTAGCCCGTGCTAAATGATTTAGTCATACAAAGAGTAAAATCCAAGATGGCTGCTGGCAGCCATGTTTTTTGGCCGAATGACCCCAAAATGACTCGTTCCCATCTACATGTCATTATTAACATTCTTGACAAATTTTATGATGATCAGACTAAAAGTACGACCTGTAGCCTGTGATAAAGAATTTAGTCATACAAAGATTAAAATCCAAGATGGCTGCTGGCGGCCATGTTTTTGGGTCAAATGATCCCAAAATGACTCGTTCCCATCTACATGTCATTATTAACATTCTTGACAAATTTTATGATGATCAGACTGAAAGTACGACCTGTAGCCCGTGCTAAAGAATTTAGTCATACAAAGAGTAAAATCCAAGATGGCTGCTGGCGGCCATGTTTTTGGGTCAAATCATCCCAAAATGACTCGTTCCCATCTGCATGTCATTATTAACATTCTTGACAATTTTTATGATGATCAGACTGAAAGTACGACCTGTAGCCCGTGCTAAAGAATTTAGTCATACAAAGAGTAAAAAAATCCAAGATGGCTGCTGGCGGCCATGTTTTTTGGCCGAATAACCCCAAAATTACTCGTTCCCATCTACATGTCAATATTATCATCCATGACAAATTTCACGATGATCAGACAAACAGTACGACCTGTGGCCCGTGCTAATGGATTAAATTTTGAAATCCAAGATGGCCACTGGCGGCCATGTTTTTTGTCCGAATGACCCCAAAATGACTCGTTCCCATCTACATTCCAATTTTAACAGCCATGACAAATTTTATGATGATCAGACTAAAGTTAAGACCTGTAGCCCGTGCTAAAGATTTAGTCATATAAAGACTAAAATCCAAAATGGCTGCTGCGGCCATGTTTTTTGGCCGAATGACCCCAAAAGGACTCGTTCCCATCTACATGTCATTATTAACATTCTTGACAAATTTCATGATGATCAGACAAACATTACGAACTGTAGCCCGTGCTAATGGATTGAATTTTGAAATCCAAGATGGCCACTGGCGGCCATGTTTTTTTTCCGAATGATCCCAAAATTAATAATCTGGTATAAATGTTGATGTCAACAGCTATGACAAATTTCATAATGATCCGACCAAAGGTACGACCTGTAGCCTGCATTGTTGACGCCTTACGTACACACATACACACGGACGACAAAGCCATGGCAATAGCTCAAACTTTACAATTTAACGACATTTTCGGTCTTTAACAGTTTAATAGGGGCCCCCGGTGGTCCAGTCGGTAGAGTGCCAGGTGAATTACGTCGTCCCAGGCCGTCCAGCGCTGGTTCTAACCCCACCATAGGGAGGGTGACCGGAATCGTGTATCTGGGCAAGTTTGTCAATTGCTTTCCGGGGGTCCATGGTTTCTACACGCAGTGGAACAACTTCACGGTGAAATTGAGCCTCTGCGTGGTCTTTCCTCCACCCGTAAAATTGACAACGTCGTGTGTGGCCTAGCGGCTAGAATGACGATAAACCCTAATAAACAACAGCAACAACAATTAATAGTTTAATGACATTTTTCGGTCTTTATAATATCTCAAGATATAGGCGGTATTTGGATCTCTAGTTTAACGACATTTTTCGGTCTTTATAGTTTAACGACATTTTTCGGTCTTTAATATCTCAAGATAGAGGGGCCCTTAGGGGGTATTTGGATCTCTAGTTTAACGACATTTTTCGGTCTTTGATAGCAAAATGGAAGAAGTACATATTTGGAAGATGTGGTGGCCCTAAAAAGGAAAGTTGTTTGGTGGTCTTGAAATGCAGTTTTTCTTAACAGTCTTCCTTGATTAAAGTGATGTGAAACACTCCGGCAGACACCGGGCAGAGTGATCAAATAAATAGAAATTAAGAATAATCTTTCTCAAAGTAGTTATTTGTTACGAATATTAATCCAAATGGATGTTACACAACGTCATTCTTATATATTAGTTAAATGCAATGACTCTCGATGGCAAAATGATTTTTGTTTAATTACAGCCCCGAATCGAGATGTAAATATTTACAATTTGGAGTAGTTCAGACGATGTTCTATATGAAGTGGTGTGGTAGATCTTTTTGGAAATTTTCAGTGATGTTAGTAGAATGATAACATTCCCCACGTTGGAAAAGTGCCTGAGCACTAACTTATCAATTTCTCACTCCCGACAAATTCCATAATATGTCTTTAAACATATATATAAATCTCCGAAAAAAAAAATTCTAAAGCATTAAACGATTTGCTATATTTCCACTAGGGCATATATTTCATCTGATTTTGCGAGAATCCATATATACTTTTTCATGAGAATCCAGGGTAATTTGCGAGAATCTAGATTTGGATTCTCGCCGAAATATAAGCCCAGATTTCACTCTGAAGTGTGCCTAAATGGCATAAATTGTACCTTGGTTCCCATGTTCGCTATAAACTAGCTTGAAATTCGCAAACCAATGAATTTTTTTTCTTCAGAAAATTTACATTTTTATGATTCGCGACATAAATTGTCACCAATAAAAACAAATTTGATTCATCGTGGAAGTTAGTCGGTGACTATAAATAATGTCACCATTCAACTGAATGTTGTTGAATTCTATTGAGATGTGGAGCAGACAATATATTGGGAGGCTCGGAGGCTCCATAGCATGAGGCCCCCACCCCCCTTTTTCGTATGCCGTATTCCATGCCCTGTTATGAGGTACGCGGTATTTCCGGCCCCTCTGTTAGGAGGTATTCGGTATTCCAAAAATACCGGTATTCGTACGCCGACCTTCCAAAAAATGAAGTTTTCAATGAAGTTTTAATATATTTTTATGTATTCCATATGGTATTCCGTATTCCAACTTCTGTGTTAAGTGGTATTCCGTCTTCCATGGGGGTGGGGGTGGGGGCCTCTAGCATCTGCTCCTCAATCCTTACCAGATGTCAGTAAAAGTTTCCCATTTCATTATTTCAGTTCTTTAGCAATCTTAATCATTATATGTAATGGCCTGACCATGCTCAATACTAGCTTGAAATTGGCGAAACAATGAATTTTTTTTCTTCAGAAAATTAACATTTTTATGACTCGCGACATAATTGTCATCAATAAAAACAAATTTTATTCATCGTGGAAGTTAGTCGGTGACTATAAATAATGTCACCATTCAACTGAATGTTGTTGAGCATATTTCAACCAATTTTGGAAGTTTAAATGAATATTTTCTTCACACTCAAAGTCAATTGACAAATTTCAGGATTTTAGCCTGCTTCGTTGGGACCAAATATTTGTTGTGCACACTGAAGGAACGTCTACCATCACTCGATAGGCCAGATTATGCCCTGACCATGCTATAAAGTATTAAACTAGCTTGAAATTGGCAAAACTATGAATTTTTTTGGTTGAACAAATTTACATGGGAATCTCCATAGAAAACGGTTATATTTCGATAAAAACGAAAGTAATGCGAAATGAAAGTCGGCACTGGCCAGAATTGTGCAGAATAACATATGAGTCAAGTTATATGCGAATATTTGACCTCATTCGATTAAATAGTCTCGTATTTAAGGAATCAATGCCAATGGCGCTCGGACATGTGGAAATTTTTTCCGTCGCACTCGCAGACTGTAAGGCGGAATTGTGAAATGTAAATACGCATTACCTTTTGTGAGAATAACACAAGCGCAGACTTTATCAAAGTAATGCAATACACAACAACAAATAGGATAAAACGGATATAAACACGGTATAAGTGAGAATAAACGTGGAAACAGTTAAAAACATTTGTTCGGTTATTCGGCAAAACCGAAGGTATAGATTTATGGTCACTAACAAGAAATTCAATTAATTGAGGAAAAACACCCACTGTCCTGAGTGGTATTGATAAGCTGTTGGGGGGGGGGGGAGAGATATTAATTGTGCTAAAGTGCAATGGGAAGTAATTGCGGTTAAGGGTAATAAGAAATGTCTTATTGCATTCTCATTGGGCTTAATCATAATTAGAGATTCCTTAAGTTATTGCGGTTAATCGAAATTGTCTATTAAATGTCAATTTTGATTCCCATAGAGATCATCAATGATGTCTATGCGCAGGGTCGACGTGCCAATCTTCTCTATTTGGATTCCAATTGTTGGCTCATTAATATGCACATATGCTTAAGATACAGTCGTGCACGAAGCGAGCTCCCGTAAGTCGGGTTTTGGATCCCATGCAGTTAATGAAAATATCATTGAAATAATCAGTTTCCCCCAATAAACAACCATATATTCAATAAACATGTTTTGGAGCAGAATTAGGCAGTCCATATTGGACGCCATCATGGAATTTATTTTTTTTTGTTTAATTTTCACACATATTTATTAGTTATGTGGATGGAGTTCTCATTAAACCTCACATCCTTATATTGGTTACAGTAATGCCCAAAGTAATTGACCACTTAACCACATCAGAATTATTGGTAATTTTTCAGCATTTAAAATCCTGACAAATTACCCATTATTCAGCTGTGGTCAATTACTTTGTACATTACTGTATGAGGATTGAGTTATCATTACACCTCAAATCCTTATATTGGTTACAGTAATGCCCAAAGTAATTGACCACTTAACCACAGCAGAATTATGGGTATTTTTTCAGCATTTAAAATCCTGACAAATTACCAATAATTATGCTGTGGTTAAGTGGTCGATTACTTTGGATATTACTGTATGAGGATTGAGTTATTATTACACCTCAAATCCTTATATTGGTTACAGTAATGCCCAAAGTAATTGACCACTTAACCACAGCAGAATTATGGGTAATTTTTCAGGATTTAAAATCATGAAAAAATACCCATTATTTTGCTGTGGTTAAGTGATCAATTACTTTGGACATTACTGTATGTAGATGGAGTTAAACCTCACATCAGTGTGTTGGGGATTTGGACCTTGACTTGGGACCTTTTGTTTTTAACGCGACAAATGCGCGTACACCTTATACACAAATTTCTTATGTAACCAGAGTTTTTCTTGGATAAGATGAGTTTGAAGCCTGCTTACATTTCAAAATGTTGTCAGTTTTATATTGTCTGCAGCGGAACTCAACGCGTTGAAGCAAAAGTTAGAAAAGATAAAATGTGTACGTAATGAGACTATAAATACAACTGAAAAAATAAACTGAGGGAGGGGTGGGCGATACAGGGAACTAAGGGTTGAACCGATATAAATTTGTAGAGCGATAACGACCGATGTTGACATAATATGCATCTGAACTCTACTGTTGCAACATGGCTATAAAATAGGGGGGTGTCAGAATCTTAGTCTGACATCTCTATATAGTGCCAGAATAGTCATCTATAAGATGTTGGGTTAAATTGGTTATATGGACTCGGAGAAAAAGTGGTTTGTACCGAGTCTGAAATTATCTATCTCTATAGATGGCACCAGGATTATATAGATAGGAATAGCAATTGATATACGTATACAGTATACTATAGTAATACCATAGACATATAAGTACAAATATCACGTGATAAAATATTACGTTACGTGAATATACCGATGAAAGAAATAAATAAATTGGACCGGGATTAGAGGTTGGGTTGGTTATATGTGGATAATTGGATATGGAATTCATACCGATGAAACGATACAAATTAGTGGAGCGATAATGACCAATGTTGACACTTACCGCTATACTTGAAGTAATTGACCACCAGCAACGTGGTGTCACCCCGTTAATACTGCGGTACTATACCGCGGTATCCTCCAATACCGCGGTACTGATACCGCTTGTTAACGTATGTGTTCCATGAAAATCACTGCGGTATTCAAAAAAATTAATGCGGTGCCCGCTAAAAGACCGCGGTATCATCGCCCAATACCGTAATTCCACTGCCATGACCGCCTCGATACAGCTACCGTTTATTACCGGTATCACCGTGGTCATGACCGGGGTATCACCCCGTTTTTCTGGTCAATTACTTTGAGAATAGCGGTAGTCAGGCTACGCGCGGGAGAAAATAGGGGTTGATACGATAGACCAAAATAAATTTGTCCGGTGATAATGACCAATGTTGACCTATAAAGTAACGCGACTATACTGTCGCATAATTATCAGGTGTAACCGGTCAAATATGAACTCTAGTGACCAATATAGAACAGGTCAGAAAACATTCGCAGGGCCCTAATTGGCCTAAAATTTATTTAACTCTCCATTTGCCATTATTGGCATTAAAATTGATTTATGTCGATAAAACTGTCATTTTTCAAAATTTTAAGCTGAGACTTGGAGTGTGTTGGTGGGATTGCTACATATTCGTAAAATGACAGAGTACAGCACGCAATTATGTTTTAGATGGAAGAAATGAATTTTTTTCAATGATAAAATTTAACATGGAATTTACCATTAACATAGATTTATGTCGATAAAACTGTCATTTTTCAAACTTTTAGGCTGAGACTTGGTGTATGTGCGTGTGATACATATATGTTCCTAAAATGACCGAGTCCAGCGCGTAATTATGTTTTAGATGGAAGAAATTGAATTTGACATTTTCACAAAAACACGCCAATTCCGAATCCAGATGACCTACTTGCAGACGAGCGCTCGTTAATATTCATGCCAAGAAATACAGGCGTCAAACTCATCTTTTTGGAAGGTTAATCCGATATACACATATTGAAATAATCCTTCCAGAACACCTTCCAAGATATAGAAGAATATTTTAATAGATTAGGACGCCAAAACAGTCGTAATGAAAGAATTAAAATGCACATCGCCTCCGCGAATTAGACCATTGTATCTGTTTTGCGCATGCGCAAGTCACCTGCCATATTTGGAATGTCCATATATGGGATTTGTGTTAACATGATCACCGATCAATCCATTAACTAACAAATTACCACGCAATTATCTTAGCATAAAAATATATTGTAATTTATGCAACTACGACCCTGGTAACCCTGATAACTAATAAAATATACCGGCCAATTCATTTTAAGATCGTTATTTCACTTTGCTTTAAGCATAAATACACTCTTAAACGCACATAAACGACCCATTGGCGTTAAAATTAAATATACTCGGTATTTATTATATTAGTTTTTTATTGCTCAGTATAGAGTTAGACCCTTGACACCTGTCAATATATTTGGGCTGAATTCATATGATGCGGTATTATTCCTCGAAATAAACAACAAAGCAGTCGTTACTTCGAAATGTCGTTTGGGCTAACATTTACACAAATCCTTCGCGTGTTCTCCTCAATTGGCACGCATGTTCTCAGTCGACACACAGGTTATCCCAGAAAGTGGTGTGAAATAAACACCCAAGGGTTTGGGTGAAATTACGGATATACACTACGTTATATTTACAGCGAAAACAACTATTTTATTATATGTACGCACCATATTAATAATATCAAGTATGTGACTCAAACATATACAACACCGAACTTCTCTCAATAAACCATTTTGATTCTGATACAAACATTTATATCCTATTTCAGAGTATTTATACATCACCACGTCTGGGACTTTTCGCGGTCCCTGCTTATCAGAAAAGGTTCTATGGTTGTCAACACATCTAATATCGTCGCTGTCGAACAAGGTCGCTTGCACGGTAGTTGGTAATCCTTTGTACACAACAATGAAATTGACGTATTACGGATACGACGGTCCCACCGGCTCCAGCTGCAGTTCTCAAGTAAGAATCGACGGGCGTATTGTCAACACATGCGAGGCACCAACCGACGTGTATGGACAGAAAGTCGGTTTCTTCCATATTGAGTTCACGAAGACTTCACCTGAATTGCCATGGCCAAAATACTGCTACAAGATCGAACATGGTGAGTTTGGATTTTATGTCAACAATTAGGGTAAATTCACACGGCTAACATAATTTTCTAGCAAATTGTCATGGAATTCCCCATATACTATATGAATATCCATTGCATACTTTTGAACGATAAATACTGGAGTTACGGAGTACATGTCTATGAATGTTTTATTTATCGCGTATTAGAGCATTGAAATGCCACGAGTTTTACACGATTGATGTTTGCCAGATAGTTTTACAGGTTAACCAATACAGGTAAGTGGTTGCCTGACAAGGTAACACATCTGCACGGGTCAACGAAAAACACACCTCGCCCTCAGGAATGGCAATAACAAGTCAGAATTGAGCACTGGCTGACGGGCAACATAAGTATATTGAAAGAAATAATCGCTTACAACCTCTCCGTCATATAATTTCCCCACATAATGAAGGTGGTACATAAATGTATGGATGTCAAAAGAAAGGGAACATTGTCTGCTAGGCATATTAAAGAAGATTCGAGGCTAAATATGATGATGGCCAAGGTCCCAATTTCTTGCAGACAAATTGCTCCTCGTTCTGATGGTATGAATTTCGAGGTGGAAGCTGGATCCTGGAGCGATTTATTGGAATTTTGAAAATAGTTTTAGAACGTACCCCACAAAAACAAGATTTAATTTAATGCCAAAAGTAGAATTTATGGAAAATACTCTCAAAGAGTTTAAAAGATGCCAAAATGTTTTGATAAGATCATCATCAGTTGCAGATCGCTGATTATATGCCATTGATTTTTACCAGATATTTGAAGGCTGATTTCGGGCAGTTCTCAGTTGTATAACAACTTATGGAGTTCCATAGATCTCACTGTAAATGTAGTAAACTGTTGGGCGTCTGCATTTTATAATTAAATTGCCGTTCGTATCCTAACACCCTGCAGCTATCTACCTTGAACTCTTTTTTTTTAAACTATAACTTTTTGAGGTTTTTTTTTTACTTTTGTTTTAACTTTGTCCCATATATGTAACCAAATTAGGGTTTTATCAAAATACACACGTATAGATGATATACGGCGTTTTTCTTAATTACTTACGTTCTTAATTACTTAATTAGTGATGTTTGTTGACAAATCACGGTATGTTTTGTTTACATATATGATCAATACACGAAATTTCGTTATTGGAGAACTATCAATCATGAATATACTTGTAAGAATGTTGATCTATTTCTCCATGTTCTTCTTAGTTGTGATGTTTTTACAGACTTTTTATTTTTGCACATCTACCCACCGCGAGTTCCTTGGGACCGTTTAACAACGAGTTTGGTCTCTTTTGCAGACGCGACCTGTGTTTACGTCATGTGCAGAGAAGCTCTGTAGCTGCTGTGTTATCAGACAGATGATGGTGTGTGATGGAATGTGTATAAGATGGACACCAGAAGTATAGAGTGTAAGCCGATTCCAGCGAAAAGAACAGAATACAGCTCCGATATTTGTTAACCTTTAACCATTTACCCGCCCATGAATGGAGCTTCTTGAAATTTTGCGAAAACTCGGTGAAATGCATTCTCTTATGTATATATATGTGAGTCTCCCATTATAGGGAGCGCCGCATATACGATAATACATTGGCCTAACAATATTTACAGTTAACTTGTAAGCCAGTACATTTTCGTATGTAATATGCGAGGCTCCATATAGGATACTCGCATATATAAGGCAAGGCACTTTCACAGTTTATTGAATGCTGCACCAGCGCCGCTCCCGTCGTGAAATGGTAAATAATGCTCTCATTCGTATTGTCACCCATCACATTTTTCACCATATGTGTACGTTTTCTATGCCAGAAAATAACGAAATAAATTGATTAGCCCAGTAGTAGTCAGGACTAGTCACGTGCCGACATGCAAACAATGCAGTTTGGTGACTTTGTCAGTGGTTGAATATTGGTCGGGTGGCCGAAAATATTCCTATAATATAGATATTATGCTTCTTGGAATGTTCCAGTAATGACTGTGTATGTAACAAATCGCGTTGAGTGTAATTAATGTCCTTGTGTTATTGGCTTTTGTCACTCCTAGAACAGTATCGATGGCCTAATACGTGTGCTTGGTTACAAATGTGGATCTTGGTGACAATTGGTCGTCATAATTACTATACCATATATATAGTTGTATATTTTATCTCACGTGACTATCTAAGCCTTATCCACGCGTATGATTGACATTCACTATTATCGATAGTATTGTCCACGAAGCCATAGTGGGCCTCCTAATTTTAGCACACCCACTATCGCTTGGAAAATCCAGAAATCTATTTTTAGCATGCCCACTATTCCGGGGAGGTAATTTGAAAGTCATCTCCACCTCGCTGCAAAAGTTCAACACTTTTTTATCCGAAATGTCTTTGTAATCGACAACTAGAGCACAATAAATGATCGTAAGCAATTTCTTTATGTTATTTGTGATGTTTTATCCATGTTTGGTGTGGCGATTTATCATGTTCCTTTCTCCGCTGATCACAATATCGCTTTGATATTTTTGTCTATTTCCTTAGTTCCTTACTAAATTTTCTGAACGAATCTTCAGTTTATTTTCGGTAAAAAAAAGTTATGTTTTGAACTGATGTCATTGTTTAATAACAACACCAACAACAACGACGTCTGCTTTCCATTGTTAATAATTCCTGAGGAAGAAAATTTAAGATTTGCCCAACTAGAAGCCCGGCAATTTATTGAAGAAAATTTGACAAGCAAAATAAAAAAAAGAAACAACAAAACTTTGCATTGAAAATATTGAAATCGTTCTGCAATGAAAAGGAAATACATGGGAATATAGATGATTGTGAATTGTTTGACATTATGGGTCCTGGGACAGAAAGAAAAACGTTCGATAAAATATAATAAATATTGCACGGCTTGTCGGTGACTATGCCAAAATAGTGGTCCTCGGTGGAGGAATAGTCCCCTCGCCCCCGGCTCGGGGACTATTCCTCCCCTCGGACCACTATTTTGGCAAAGTCACCTCCAAGCCGTGCAATATTTATATAATAGTTATGTCACTCGCCGCTTTACTTGCCGAATAAGTCTATCAAGTTCTACCGCCGTCGCTATCGACCCTCTCAGGAAGTTATCTGCCGAACACATTAAAGGTACTCAATCCGATCAGACGCTCCTAAATGACTATTTCTTTGGCTTCGGGGGTAAAAAAATTTTTATTCGAGTCGAGGAACCCACCCATCAAAGCTCAGAGTGATCAGATATCGATTTTTGAAGTTTGTTATTTCTCGAGATGTGTAATTATATGTGGCCCAGAAACACGTGGTCAAACGGGGGGTTTCGGACAAAATTGCGGATGAAGATGGATAGCTCTAAAATCAAGTGGTAATACGGTCAAATTTTATGATATTTTACTGATAATACGGCCATATTTTGTTGAACAAAATGTTGATAAATAACAAGTTTTGGTAAATTTCATACCATAGGTGACAGTGGTTAGCATTATTTGATTTCGATTCTGATAACTAAAACATATTTTGAAGAAATGTTGTTGTTGTATCTTGGTGGTATGGGGGACCGTCTGATCGGATTGAGTACCTTTAAGTTTCTAATGATCATATACAAGTTAATGAATAATTCATTGCTGTCAAATAATGATTGGTCTTCTTTAGAACAAATAACCAGTGAAATTATCAACATATATAAGTGAACCAAAACATGTGATAAATTGTGCCTCAGTCGGGCTCAGTGTTATGTCGCATTGAATCATGTTGGGATTTGTCACGATTGAGTTAATTCCCTAGCAATCATGTAACTTACACCGTAAAGGAGAATACTATATGACTCCCCGGCCAAGTGGTCCTGCTAATGTGCTATGATGCTGGTGTGTCCTGCTGAATTTCTATGATGTTGTTAGGGCAAACTGACGCTGTTAATAAATAGTACCGTTACATTTTTAAGTTCTCATGTTTGCGGTGTTTGGACAATCTGAACGTATCCATGAAGGTAAAGCCATTATATGTATCAAACAATCACAAACATACAGTAATGCCCTAAGTAATCGACTCCTTAAACACAGCAGAATTATGGGTAACTTTTCAGGATTTAGTCGGAAATATGGCTTGTATATCTTGCGAAATATCTTATTACTGGTTGTATATTAGTTGTTGCAAATTGACTATAATCAAGATGGCTATATTGATGTCGTTTTGCAAACACCAGCGCAGCCATTATATATATATTTTTTAAACATATATGTTATTGAATATTTCATACATATTATACACTGGCTTCTTCTCAAATTGCTGAGATTAGCTAAATACTGCGAAAATGACAACTTTAGAAAAACCAACGTAACGGTATCAGTTTGCCCTACCAGCATCATATAACTTCAGTAGGACCACCAAGATCATAGCAGGTAAGGAGGACCACCTTACCAGGATTTAACATCGCTGCTTGGTGAGTGGAGATTAACATCCACGAGTAGAACGGCGAACGACATACTTAACTGCGTCATTTCGGCCAATTTGGCCGGTTACTTCATGTGACTTTTTCATCTGACGTGTGTGTCGGATAATTGATCTGGAGGATTTATGTAAATGTTAGCCCAAACTACATTTCCAAGTAACGATGGTTTTGTTGTTTATTTTGAGGAATAATACCGCGTCAGATGAATTCAGCCCAAATATGTTAACAGTTGTCGTGTCAAACATTCGGCAGTAGGTTAGCGTTATTTAGTATTTGTGGATGTCCTTTAACATGGGGAAAATAGACTACTGCGCTTGAACGAGCATGTGAATTTGTCGTTTTTAATGTACAGCAACTTGATAATCAATAACAGAGGCATTCTCTGTCAAATATGGTCGCTCTATTTACGGTATTAATTGCGGAACTTTCTAAAGTAAACTACGCGTAAACGGATACATACGGTAAATTCTAGAATGTGCCGGAATCGGCCTAATCGCCCCAGGGCCAACTCGCCCAGTCGACGTGTGTCAATTCGGTACCTACTATAACATGTACCCGAGTCCGATACGGAATAAAAGATGTATACGGGTGTTATATAGCGTTTGGTCCGTTGTTTCTCAATGAATATTATTGAAATTTGGTGTATATGTCCGGGCTGGGACATGGAATACAACAACGTTTGAATTGTTTTTAAATTTACAAATTTGTTGATTTTATTCAATTTGTTTTCGTTCTGAAAACACACTATAAAGTGTATATAATATAATAACGAACACGAGACATACATAATTTATAAACTGTTAACAAAAGATATCAAATTCAATACATGACAAAGATGACTCAGTGGAGTTTATAAAGTGAACATAAAAACATTGAGGTAAGCATCTTTTTAAGGAATGCAACTTTATTTAATGATAATAAACACATAAATTAAAATAACAAACATGAGACATACATGATTTATAAACTGTTAACAAAAGATATCAAACTCAATACATGACAAAGATGACTCAGTGAAGTTTATAAAGTGAACATAAAAATATTAAGGTAAGAATCTTTTTAAGCATTACTAAACCGTTTAGCACAGACCACAGTCCACTTCACTCATCCGATCATCACCAAACTTCATATTTATCTTGATATTGATCTATCAGATGAGAGCTATCAAATATTTTTTTAATTTCATAGGAAAAAATGGTCGCCAGCGGCCATATTGCATTTACGTTATATTTTATCGCGTCATGTCGATATCTAGTATTACTTAGAAATTTCACCTTTCCAGATTCATAATTGCTCCATTGACTGTAACAGATGAAATTATTCCCCTCTTCGGATAGAGTGTAACTGAAACTTTATTTTGTCAGACTGTCTGTATAATCACTGATTATATATGGCAATAATCTGTAATAAGATGTAGCACTATTTTATTTTATATTTACATGCAGTGCTGTTTTTATACATCAATTCTAATCCCCCTAGATCATCATGTGATCGATCATACATCGCGCGAGGACCTGGTTGAATTAAGGGGGGTTTTATGGATCACTTCTGTCCTCAAGCTAGATTATACTTATGACATTTAATGGCATGTTTCTAACGTGGAGGGTTAGATATGCTTGAGAAACCACCACTCTTTAATTCACATCAAGTTCTCAGCTGTCATGTTCGGATATTAGAACCCATAGCCATGATATATGGTTTATTTTGTGTATACTAGTAATATAGTTATTTTCAGTACCTTTATATACCAGTACTGTGTATAACAATGCATATAAATTAATCCATGTATACATGTATATTGATTCAACGGATTCAGTGGTTTTGTCCATCAGTCTATCAAATTTGCGGGGAAAACATGGCCACAAGCAGTACACCCTGCTAAATTTCGAATTTGAATCAATTGGCGCACCCTGCAGCCAGCTTTTATTGGAGAACTTTTTCTTATGTGGATATTTTGGGTCACCGCTAGATGTGAGCCATATTTTGTTCTCAAACTGTCCTTGTGAAGACATCACTGCCAGCGGTGATCTTCAATTTTACTATTTTTATGGCTAAATAATTTGGTTGATCCTACAGACGACACCCCTTGTCCGATCGTCATCAGTTCCACAATTATCTTCTGGATAACCAGGGTGAGAGTAATCTAATTTTCCCGAATTTCGTTAAAAAACATTACCACAGGCAGCAATTTGGTATCTTACTCTTTGATCCTCTTTTGCATGACTGAATTGTTTAGCAACTGTACAGACATATCCCTCATCTGGTTTTTATATACATGTATATCTCTTCATGCGGATAGCCAGTATTACGTAGGTACTCCAACTTTCTGCATTCCTGTCATCATTTGAAATATAAATATTTACCTGATACATGCACCCTTCAAAATTTGTTTCGTCGTATCTATTTTAATGACCCGTATGGTAATATTGATACAGATATATTTGTCAAACATTTCTTTGTGCAATATACAGGTATTTAGTTTGTAACTAAATCTAGAAATATATAATAGTAGCTCGTGGACCCCACTTCGTCCGGGATGTTCCCCTCTGATTTTCGGAGAAATGCGCGATTTAACCTTGAATTGACTATTTTAAAGGTGAAGGTCATGTCGGGGTCACGATTTGACCCGTCCAAAACACTCCCCGGACAAAAGTCACGACAAAAGTACCCGTCGAAATCCGCCCGGCTTTATACCCGATTTGACCTTGAATTGACAATTTTGAATGTCAAGATCAGGTCATGGTCATGATTTGACCCACCCGAAACACTCCTGGGACAAAAGTAACAGTAGGTATCAAATTTCGTTGAAATACTTCCGTTTTACCAGATTTGACCTTGAATTGATCTTTTTGAATGTCAAAGTCAGGTCGGGATCAAGATTTGACCCGTCCAAAATACTCCCTGGAACTAATTACCCCTAGGTATCAAATTTCGTCAAATCTGTCCGGCAGTTTTCCCGGCCATAGCTAACAGACAAACAGACAGACAAATGTCCAAAATATATATTAAACTAGCTGATGTACTCGACTTCGTTCGGGCTAGTTAGGGATTTTTTTTGTGATCGCCTCCATCTGGACAATACCCAGTATATACAGGCCCGATTCGTCATCTCAGGTTTAAACCTGGTCTACGTAAACCTCCAGGTTTAAACCGCCGTGAGTCAGCAAAATCCGTGGTTTAAACCCGCGACCGCAGGTCTAAGTGACGCATTCGTCATCTCTGGTTTAAACCTGGTCCAGCCAGACCAGTGGTTTAGCAGTAGTGTCTCTGTATCGTAGAGAAAATAAATCGTACTTTCCTAATGCGGACCGCCTCGTTTTATTGATTGCAAAAATCAATAATTACGACAGCGACCATATTTTGATTGGAAATTTATAAGCGAGAATCACTCACACCTATAAAGCGTGTGGGGATAAGTTTTTGTCAATTTAGATTTTTTTTTTCCGTTTTATAAGCTTAAACCGGCAACTAAACCATCTAATTCTGCGGTCCAGCTAAACCAGCTTTCTCGAGGCTAAACTTGAGATGACGAATCCGTCTTTTCTTCATCGCGGTTTAGAATTGTCAAACAATCAATCAAAGGGTGGAGCTGTAAATCATCTCGAGTGAGGGCGTGTCCAAGTGGCGGTTGTCGACTGGTGTTATCATGTCACAGTTGATTCATTCGCATGCGAGCTTTGCTCAGATATTGACACGTTCCTTCAGTATGATTTTACAACTACTTGTGGTTTTCTTTTTGGCTTGTGGCAATCACAAATACTGATGTTTTCTACGAATTCATTTGAATGATTCAACGTTTTAATTTTGACACCAAAAAAAAACGATGCTACTGCATGACCAGATATGCTATACGCATAGTTTGCAATCCTAAACTTATATTGCTATATGAGTCAAATTTTATAACTTATTTTTATGTAGATCATGCCACAAAGCTCTACTCTGGCTCCGCCCATAGATTCCCATAATATTCCACCAGTTAAAAACCTGGGAACTTTTTGATTTTCTGCATGACGGAAATTGTTTTACATTGAAAAAAAGCAACGCATGTAATATATTTCTTTATTAAATGCTGTGCCTCTATATAGTTGCCCACTTTAAACAGTTCAGATGCCGCTTCTGGTGTGTACTCATAAGCAAATTGCTTTTACTTGACTGACCTCTTGGTCCAGGATTTACACGATTATGGAGCCTTTATTCATGCAGCGTCAGAGGGTCCTGCGGCCCCTTCGTGCGACAGGACCTTGCGTCACATTTGCGCACATTTTGATCATTTGAACATTTTAATTAAAAAACAAAATTAATTATATTGAAAACAAACAAATATTAATATAAATTTTAAATATTGTTTCTTGTTAGATACAACTCCTTGCTCAATTTAACAACACAATTTTTTCATTTTATTTCAAATTAAATTAGTCTTATTTTTAAATCAGTTTTAGAACAGTTGCAAACAGACTAACGGACAAACATATATACAGCTCCTATATCCTTTAATATATACAGATATACATTGTAAATACACCAAATTTTGTCTTTGCGGGTAAAGCATCTTGTAGAAAATCAATCACAAACAAAGTGATAGACAGCGCGCGAAGCTCGTGTTGAGAAACATGCCCTTTGTCAAATTGATTTAACCCACAAAGAGATCGGATTAATGGTCCATGAGCGATACTCATTTCTCAATGAATAAATCGTGCACGCGTTCGCGATGATTCATGACATGTCAATAACCTTTACATCGGCTTGTCTTTTGGTCCGATAGGTAAGAGAGTAGTTTGACTGTATGCTCATATCACCAAATCGAGTTGTCAATTAGTTGGTAACTGAATGACAAAAACGCCCCCTTAGACCCGGTTTGGCTGGACCGCCAATGTAGGTTTAAACCAGGTTTAAACTCGGAGGTTTAAACCGGAGATGACGAATCCGGCCACAGCGTCTGGCCAAACTATTGTTCAATTGGTCCAGAAACATGCCTATATCAGCACGTTCGAGAACATGGTCCCACGTGAAATTGGACCCGTCCATATTGCTCCCGGGATCGAAGTAGTCCTACACACAAATTTTTAGTCGGATCGGTCAAGGTCCAGAAACATGCCTATGAGCGAGGTCAAGTTGACACGTTAAATACCAAATTCGAGCAGTGTTAGAGTCTATAACACATACACACATGCATTCACGCATACACACATACATACATACATACATACATACAGACAGGTGTTTCAAAATGTATAATCGATAGCTACAACAATTCTATGGTAGATAGTTCACGGCCGACCTGATGCATGCATCTTAGTTTTCTTGTAGTAAATATGGTGCTTCCTTTTCACCAAACTACACCATAGTATAAGGCATTATGTATTACTGCTACACCGCTACTGTGGTCCGTGTAACTCCATCCTTTCGTTTGGTAAGCGGAATTGGCAAATTTGTCGATTGACAAAGTGCAATTTGGCTAGTTTTCTGGCATGTTGGATATGACACCTTGAAATGTTCTCACGACGGCCAGACTCAACACGAAGACGTGAAAGCTGTTCTTACATCATGTATGGCTACCTCGAAGTTCTAATCATATGAGATAAATATGATCAGCGTATATTGAACCAATATCTGGGATGGTGGTGTTTTATATTAAGCTATATGCCGTTAAGTGAATGCAATATTAAAGACATTAAGCTATGCCTAAAACTCTTGAGTTTTCTTCTCCATATTGTGGCGGTGGTTCTAAATATCGGGCTGGAACATTTTCCGTAACTGTGTTGTTTTTTTTCTTCCCCTGGCACTGACAAGAATGGGCCTGGTTGGGGTTTGCAAAGGCTTGTATACACAGATAAGGGAAATGAATGTGAGGTACTCACGTTCAATCTGTAGGATAGAACATGCCCTTATCAAGCTGATAGCTGCAAATAACGATTAGCTTCATCGAGCCAACGTCATAATGTAGACTTGGTATATACTTGTTCCTCCATAGGGAATTACATCACTCAAAATGAGCACTAAATACCAGCGTTATCAACAACGAAACTTTCTGCTATTAATTTATTGCGTCAAGATATGTTGCTCTATCGTGACAATCGTCAGATGATGTGTACACCACCAATTGGTGTTAATATCACCGATAGGACTGGTGTATCTATATAATACCGACACGAACTCCAACTCTAATACTCTAGTATATAATACCGACATGAACTCTTGTGACAATTCGAATGTTACATAATTCACAAACTTCTAGTTAATATATTGCAGCTGATCGTTGTCAATGAGGGGGGCGTAGTCAGGTGAACTAACAAGTTCTAGCAATTTCAATATGAATCGTACGTGACACGTAGTGGAGCAACCACACATGATGTGCCTCAAATTTGCTTTTTTTCGGCGACATAAGGCTAAGAATAATTTATATATCATCATGCAGTGGCCACGACGGAGACGACATGCCAAATTGACAAGACGTGTCGTGGATTGTAAAATCTTGTCTGGATTATCGTCATGACTTCTTCATTTTTCGTTTTCATTGAGCTGACCAACGAAATTGGTCTAAATGAAGTCAATAGACTTAAATGAAGTGAATTCTTCGTAAGTTGTGAAGTAGTTACTTTCATTTTTATCGCGATGCTTCATTTCGAAATCCGCGTTTTTTGCAATCTCCACACGGTTGCTAACCGGAAGTCACTTGACAATTTCTCCAAAATATATACCCGCAATCTTGAAAAATCACTGATGGATATAGAAAAAATTATATGACGACATTCACCTGCCTTAGGTATAAGCACCCTCGGTGGTTGCTATTAATTATCAGGACCAGGTACCTACTTACCAATCAAGTCTCTAACCCAAAGCTGATTTGATTTTATATTTGTTTAAAACATAAATAAACGTTTGTCTGGCGGGATAAACTAGTACATGAGTTGTGGATATTCCCAATGCACATTCAAAAATTAATAGTCGTTAAAAAAAACTCGTATTTATAACTGACATTTACTTAGACTCGTCACTGGCTCATATGTGAAACACTACGGCGCTATCGCTCTGTGACGTGCCCTCCCATAATAACGACGTCCAAAGCAGAGCGATGGCAAGGTTTATAGTCCGGGGACCAGTAAAACATTTACTAAGAAATTAGGTATCGATTGTGTCCCGATTTTGAACAACAAAAAATATCAACCATTGAATTGAAGTTCGTAAATTGCACATAACCCCCTTTCACACAAAAGAACAATAACTCCTGCAACAAATATCTAGCTCAACCACTGCATCAGTTCCAAATAGCAGCTATCTGAATGTCTGAAGCGACGGTTTAGAGATTACATTAGTGACGTAGTTGGTTCCTGGTCCTGAGCGTCTGAAGCGACTGTTTAGAGATTACATTAGTGACGTATGTGGTTCCTGGTCCTGAACGTCTGAAGCGACCGTTTAGAGATTACATTAGTGACGCAGATTCCTGAACGTCTGAGTCGACCGTTTAGAGATTACATTATTGACATGGGCTCTTGAACGCCTGAAGCGACCGTTTAGAGATTACATTAGTGACGCAGATTCCTGAACGTCTGAATCGACCGTTTAGAGATTACATTATTGACATGGGCTCTTGAACGCCTGAAGCGACCGTTTAGAGATTACATTAGTGACGCAGATTCCTGAACGTCTGAATCGACCGTTTAGAGATTACATTATTGACATGGGCTCTTGAACGCCTGAAGCGACCGTTTAGAGATTGCATTAGTGACGCAGATTCCTGAACGTCTGAATCGACCGTTTAGAGATTACATTATTGACATGGGCTCTTGAACGCCTGAAGCGACCGTTTAGAGATTACATTAGTGACATGGGCTCTTGAACGCCTGAAGCGACCGTTTAGAGATTACATTATTGACATGGGCTCTTGAACGCCTGAAGCGACCGTTTAGAGATTACATTATTGACATGGGCTCTTGAACGCCTGAAGCGACCGTTTAGAGATTACATTAGTGACATGGGCTCTTGAACGCCTGAAGCGACCGTTTAGAGATTACATTATTGACATGGGCTCTTGAACGCCTGAAGCGACCGTTTAGAGATTACATTATTGACATGGGCTCTTGAACGCCTGAAGCGACCGTTTAGAGATTACATTATTGACATGGGCTCTTGAACGCCTGAAGCGACCGTTTAGAGATTACATTAGTGACATGGGCTCTTGAACGCCTGAAGCGACCGTTTAGAGATTACATTAGTGACGTAGGTTCCTGGCCCTATAAAAAAATATTGTTCGTCGGGTTCAAGTTGCCCCGCACTGTTCATCAAACCACAATCTGTACGCTTCAAACCCCAACAAATAATTACATCGGACCCATGTATGAACCTATTAATAGGTGGGTTGAGCAGTCTCAATTATGTACTTACCCCCCACCCTGTGGGATTCCATATGGGATCGGTGTCAATCAAGTTGAACCTAATATTACCTCGTCTCCTGTTGGTAGATATCCATTCTCATTGGTCAATCTAGCAGGACAGCATGATAAGTATTCGTATGGGGTCGATAGACGCCATCTTGTTTTGTTCTTGAAACTCTGCCGCCTCATGCAGGCATAATATGGAGCGTATTTTGGCGCAAAGAAAAGGAATATCTGTCGGAATTCATTTTCTACGACTTTAAAAACATACACATGCATTTGACGAATTTTAAAGTCGCATTAATTAATTATCAAACTCCATTTGTTTCCAAACTTCAGGCGATGAGTCATTGACTGAGTGAGTGCGTTGACATTCTATGCCCACGGTGCGTCACTGTATATATATCTTTATGTAAAGCATGATAAAAGCGTTATATGACTTTTAGTTGCCGAATACGGTGTCATGTGAGGCTCAGCGAGATTGATATCACTTCGCCTCATAGGACACCGTATATACGGCAACAAATCGCCCTGTAACTTATAATTACAATATCGGGTCCTTGTCAACCAAGGTGTACCTAATATGCCCTCATCTTGTGTTAGTATCTCTATCCCTATTGGTCAATCTAGTAGGCCAGCATGATAGTATATGGGTATACTGGATGGATTCATATTTTAAAAATCAATTTATTAAATTGGATATACCAAAACTAATAACTGGATATTTTAGAATGACTTCCGTCGTTGTCAAAGATCAGTTGATATTTTGACACCAGGAATTGGACCACGCTGTAAAATGTCTGACGTAATATCAGGCCTTAAACCGCCACGGGGCTTTAAAGACTGGTTATGCATCAAATCGTGCCGGTCCAAGGCACCGCATTTAGTGGGTAACTGTGTAAAAATATGAGAAATAGATAAACATTGTTCTTATATTCCTTATTGATAAATCTCCACAATCGAAATTTCTCGTGTTGAAACCAATGTTATATAAACTGCTACATTTATTTGTCAACAAACATCGCTAAACCTGTAGAGAGTTCAAATATTTTATTCTGAATGTGATTTTCAGAATATTATTCACTGCTTTGATCTTTTCCAACGTTTATCGTCAGTTATTATTAAAATTTAATTGTACATTAAAGGTACTCAATCCGATCAGACGCTCCTAAATTAATATTTCTTTGGCTTCGTGGGTAAAAAATATTTGATTCGAGTCGAGGAACCCACCCATCAAAGCACAAAGTGATCAGATATCGATTTTCTCGAGATGTGGCCCAGAAAACACGTGTTCAAACGGACAAATTGCGGATGAAGATGGATAACTCTAAATTATAAAATCAAGTGGTTATTAATATCACTTGATTTTAGAGTCAAAGTACGATATGTTGTGGCATCGGAATTACGCAGTTATACCAGTGTGTGTGTGTGATTGGAGTAGGGAGTGAATAGAGTGATATAACCGCGGTGATGAAATGGCCGCAACTTCAAACCATACCAGGAAGAAAGCAGCATATTGGATAACCACCAGGGCTACCTTGATTCTGTGGGCTTTTCTATAACATGTACTCAGAAACGTATCACGAATTTGACCGGTCATCTTTTATTTTATTTTACATCATCAAACCGTTCAAATTTCACTGCTACCGAACACTATGAGATATTATTGGATAAAATGTGTTGTTCATATTATCCGTGACTCACAATATTAGTCATAGTTGCATCCGATCAAGTCATGAAATACGAATATTTCTCTTATGCACAAAACATAAATAAGTAATATAGACTATGTTCAATTAATTATATATCTGTTTATATCTGGACATTATATTTCCTTATATTCACCAAGGCCACATAAATTACGCAACCAGCATTACGTTTTCCACAACCGCATCAACGTGTTTACCCCTCTCCCGAATGTTGCATATATCGACTGTGCGCACAACCATAAATAGCAGGATTGAGTGAATGGGCAATGCTGAAATAACAGCTTTTTAACGCCGATAACCTGATGATCACACAAATACGTGGGTGGAATTATAAGATAATTCTAAGCAAAAATATACTGACAGCGAATGTTGTGCACTGTTTGGTAGCATATTCGAGTTGTAAAGTTCCGACTGAAGGAATCTGAACAAAATGGTCCACTAAGAAACCGGTTTGGTAGCAGCATGATACTATGTTTAACCCTTTACCCAACAGAAGGGCCCTGTGTCAATGCATTCTCTTTTTTTAGGCCAATGCATTCTCTTATATATGCGAGGCGACCTATGGTCGACTCGCATATATAAGAGAATGCATCGGCACAGGGCATAACTGTAGCTATCACAATGTGGTCAAGGAGCCGGTTCCAATGATATCCATATTTGTATGGTTCTATTGAGACAGACCGAAGATATTTTAGGCTGTTGAAGCTTTATTTGATGGGTTTTGACCGTTTTGTTGGGTAAAGGGTTAATATAAAATGCACGGTGTACCCACTGCTTGATCGGGTCAGATTGGGTGATAATTCATTCAATGGCTGTAGAGTCCCACTGGAACAATAGGGCTAATTAACTGAACAAAGCAGGTGTGATGTACATCGGTAGACCTAATTAGCTGGTTTGTCATTCATGAGAGAGATAGTTTATTCCTCCACATCAACGGAGATTACATATAATACAAATATATACAACAAAATAATCTTACATAGCATTTGTTAAAGCTCAGAAGTTAGGCACGTAAAACAAATGTACTAAAGTTCAGTGCAATTATATAGTGAACGGACGCATTTGGTATTCAACGCCAACATACATAATGGCTAGGATATGTTTAACCACAATAAATCGTATCCAGGGAATTGATCGCCATTCATATGTGTTCATATATATGTTGTGAGTATACCTTCTATTGCGAGCAGAGGAAACAAATGAAGCGAACGCATCGCTTTAATACGAGATTCTCGTTGCAGAGAAGATGGATCTGTAGTGGGATACACACACCAAAGCAGTACGATAGAAATGTGTTTTTGCTGAGGCTATCTAGGAGCGCGAATGTTTCTATTCCATGTCTGTCGATTATTGCATACCAGAATGCATTCCTCGTCACCTGTGCAAAGTCTGACATTCAATCGTGATACATATGGGTAAGAAGATTAGCGAATGAATTGTGACAATTAATACAAGTAGCATCGTTATTGTACGTGGTTTTTGCCAAAATGTTCGCCATTTTGATGCACATATAGGATAGTAATCGGGTACATGCATCATTACAGCACAATTCCCAGAGTCTCCACGATGAGTGAACATCTGGCTTCACATTGAATAGGAATCTTAGGGTTTCGTGTTGCTGTACTCTGAGATGCACCCTACGGGCATAATGTGCAGCAAGGCGATCTCTAATCACCCCCTCCAAACCGCCTGAGACGGGAAAACACCTGTTTCTGCGAAAGACGTGAGGTAGTGGTACATATCGATTTCTTTGAGAATTTCAGTTATTCCTTTCAGAAAGCCCTCAATTGGGCGACCAAACAGCCTGTGGCCGTGGAAATTGAATAAAAATATATTACGAGCCGCTCTGTGGCTTTTGGGGAGATTCACTAGTGTGCTAAGAAAGAGTAATTTCCTTTTATGCAGCTCATACTCTATCGGCAATCGTCCCAATAAAGATAAAGCGAATATCGTGCTGGTACGTTTTGTTAAGTGCTGCATGATGCACATACGATAGGCTCTTTCGAGAGATATATATTGAGTGCTAGAAAGATCCTACCATGTTTCGCATCCGTACAGTGCCTTAGGGATAACTATGTGTTTAAAAATCATAAGATTGGCTAACGGGGAAAATGTAGACGTAACGTGAGAACGACAGCCTGCAAAGAAGCATTTACGTAGCATGTCCGTTGCGTTCTGAGTATTTGGCAGCTGTCCAGATTTACAGTTTTGTTTGATACCAAGTTGGACGACTTCCTCTACTTGTTGTATTACTTCTGGACCAAGTTTCCAGGATCGAGACTTGGTACAACCCGTGCTGCGATTACTATTGAAAAGCAGCACCTTGCTCTTTTCACTGGAGAATTCAAAGCGCCACTTTTTACTATAGATGTGACAAATATCAAGAAGTCTGCGTAAGCCACCTTCAGTGAGAGAGAGAACATTGATGCCATCTGCCGTTGTCGGCGATGCGCATGATGTTGAACCTATATATAGGCCATCGAATTTGCAAGATTCGCAAGAAGCTCATCAATGAAGACTAGATAAATGAAGGGAGATATGATAACTCCTGGCTAAGTGCCTTGTTCGATGACAAATGATTCAGAAATATTTCCATTATACATGACGTGACTCTGAACCGTTGAATACATATTCACAATTAGTTTCAATGTAAGACCTGTGACACCTTTGTAAATGAGTCCTTCGTGCCAAGGCTTTCGTTGAATCTAACAATGCTGCATAGACACTTGCTCCATTTGCTTCTGCATACGCAAATGCTTCCTATAGCTCGAATGTAGTTACCATGCATCCCACGCCCCTCTGGAATCCGTTCTGTAAGCTGCTTGGGAAATTCTTAAACAATCGACTTTGTCGATATTAGATCTAGCAGAACAAGCAAATAATTTATAATTGTTCTAATGATAATTTCATAAATATTATGCGTTAGTTTCAATGCATGTAAGAAAATAAAAAAATATATTTACATAAATAAATAGACATAAAACATAATATATTCCTAATAAGTTGGTGCACAACTTCATGTGTATGTGTTTACTGCTTGCTTCTTTCAATTGTTTTAGTCGTTTCTTGTTTCCATCTTATGTAGTGATTTTTTATTCAATCAAATTTGATATTTTAATTTGATTTATTTCATTATTTATTCCTATGCGATCAAAATGGATGGAAACTAACAATTGTAATCAGATGTAATCAAAAAGTAATCAATTACATTTACTAAAGTAGTTGTAATCGTAATCAATTACATTCGAAAAAATGTAATCAGTAATCGTAATCATTTAAATCAAAATTAATTGTAATCGTAATCGATTACATTGGCATGTAATCGCCCCAACCCTGATTCATTGGAGAGATGAGAGTTTCATTACAGTATAAGACGCATTGAAGCATGGTTTGTTATTACGGAAAGTGTTTAAAATAACGAAACTGTAACTAGTATTTGTACCGCAAATTCAGATTCTGCGTTACATTCGAAATTAATCATTACGTCCAATGATACTACCACACGCCGTGTGGCGAATCATTTCTTCGTCTGTTACATCCGAAATTATATGCCCCGACTATTGGGGGAATTCTAATCCGAAAACCTTATCATTAAAGACGTAAAGCATTTGGTTTGTCTTGGGTTGCAGTGACCGATAAGTCATTTAGTGATATGTGTACCTTTAATGATATACTTGTATATTACCCTTACGTATTGTCACTCCCATGTGGTTATACAATATGTTTCTTCCGTCGTGACTTTCTTGGACTTGCGGCCATTTTTACAGCCATCATGGACTCATTGTCTGTTATTCTGTGGCACTCAATTCGCTCCTGTACTCTGTCCTGTAGACAACCATGTTTGACGCCATCTTGGATAACAAAGTTTCCCCAAAGCTGATTTTGCGGACTTTTCATATTTTTTGTCTCCTCTTTCGAATGATTCGATAATTTACCAATTTGTTCCAGGTGTAACTCCACAACGACCACCCTATTTATGGGCGGAGTGATCGAGAATCCTCAGAAAAGTACCAGTTCTCTGTCGGAGGCGCCAGTGGGTTCATTGAATCAGTCTGGTGTTAGAGAAATACCTTTGCGAGAACTGGAAAATGACCGTCAATGTTGAAATAACAAAGATTTTATTGGTATCGAAGCGAAGTGCGCCAAAAAATACCCGATTCACATACGATAAGAAAGAAATAGAAATCGTAAAAAAAATTAACTACCTTGGCATAATACAGACAAAATCTGGTTCCTACTCGGAAGCCAAAAAGATTTTATCAAACAAGGGGACGCGTGCAATGTATGCTGTTATCAGTAAATCACGTTTAAATTGTCTATCTGTAAAAAGTACATTTGAATTATTCGACTTGTGCGTGTTGCCGGTTCTTCTATACGGCAGTGGAATTTGGGGCTTTAGTGACAACAATATTATCGAGAAAGTTCACAAAAAATTCTGCAAGCATGTTATGAACCTGAAGCAGTCTACACCAGACTATATGGTGTACGGCGAATCAGGTAGACAACCCATAGAAATTGAAATCAAAGTACGATTAATGAAATACTGGGTACACCTGAAAAACATGAATACAAATCGAATTGGGAAGATATTGTTTGACTTATCTGAATGTCTACTAAATGGCAATGACACGAAATCTTTCAAGTGGAACCTGAAAATTCGAGAGATTCTCTCTTCATGTAATCAATCCCACTTAATAGATGCTCAACGAATACAAAACCCGAACCAATTTCTGGATTATGTGCGTTGTAGTATAATAAATCAATTCAAATTAACCTGGAGAGCTAATATGAACAACGGTTCCAGTAGGGGGGAAATTTACCAGATATTCAAACACGAAATTTACTTTGAGAAATATCTCGACCTACTGAACTACAAAAATCGAACAATTTTATGTAAATTTCGAACATCCAATCATAAATTACCAATCGAAACCGGAAGATGTGATAACACAGACCATAAGGACAGGAAATGTATTTTGTGTAGCAAGAGTCAAATTGGAGATGAATTTCATTACCTTTTAGAATGTAACAAATTCAAGACTCAAAGATCTCATCTAATCCAAAATAGACATGCTGAACGGGCTAATGTAGTAATAATGAGGGACGTTCTGAACTCAAATGACCCACATTTCCTACGCAAGTTATGTTCTTTTATCAAAACTATATTTAGTGAAGTAGAAAAGACTCGCAACACATAACGTGGTTAATGTTGTTGTTGTTGTTGTTATCGCACAAGCAATGAATCTACCGTATACACATGATACACATCATATAAATGTAATATAACCCGCTATCTCGACAGCAACACACTTATTATATAAATTGCACATGTAATTGTATGTAAGGTTTTGAGACCATGTAAAACCGGATGTAAATATTGTTTATATGCTTCATCTCTTTGTATATACTTCTGTCTCAATATCCTATCATGTAACCTGGATCAGAGAATAAAGCATTATTATTATTCAATTACAATTTTTCATCTTTATTAGGACAGATCAACGAAATGTTGTACCGATACTGGAGGTTGTGAACTAGATCATGCCATGAATCTCTACGTCCGTAGAGATCATATTCCACCAGTACAAAACCTGGGAACTTTTTGAGGTTTTGACAGGGAACCTTATAAAATCGAAAAAATAACGTGGGGAATATATTTCTTAGTTGTTATCTGTTCCTTAATAATGTACTTCACTGTGGGTTAAGGTCACAACTCGAAATTTCACGATTTAGGTGACTTTGTGAGCGATTTTTGTTTGCGTTTCTTACAATTATGGAATTTTTCCTGGGTAATTAATTGAATGTTTATTGCGATATTGGTTCTCAAAAGTCACAGAAAATCATGAATTTCGAGTCGGGACCTTCAAATATATTACATGTGTCATTGTATCGACTTTATAAGGTTCCCTGTCAAAACTTCAAAAAGTTCCCAGGTTTTGTACTGGTGGAATATGATCTCTACGGACGTTAGCCAGAGTAGAGATTCATGTCATGATCTAGTGCATGGTGAACTGGCTTGAATCCTAAAACATGCCGCCATTTCAGGGGGGTGGAAAACAGTTTTTTCCGGGCACGTATGCCGGGGTGGGTGGGTGGTCGATAGGACCAACAAACAATTTTTTTCCGCAACTCAAACTGTTTTTGAAATGAGATTGGCTTAAAACACATCTATATGTCAATATTAACATAAATGACAAATTTCATGATGATCAGACAAACAGTATAGCCTGTAGCCCATGCTAATGGATTGAATTTTGAAATCCAAGATGGCTGGCAGCCATGTTCTTTTTTGACCGAATGACCCCAAAATGACTTGTTCCTATTTACCTGTCAATGTTAACATCCATGACTAATAGTGTGCACATAAATCCATATACAGCTGTTTACAGTGCATTTACCCCCGCAAATCTGTTTTAGTGTTAAAAGGGGGGGGGGTGTCAAAAAATGGTCGGAAGAAACTGCCGAAAAAGAAAAACAATTTGGACGCGGTGGTGGGTGGGTCCCAACAGGGCTGGGTCGAAAGTAAAAAATCAGCATATGTGCCTGAAAATATTTTCCGACCCCCCCCCCCCCCCCTGCCATTTGGCAAAAAGATAGGGTTTGGTCGTATTAAGGGGGAGCAACTTATTTCGGACCTCTCTCCTCGGCGGGCACACTGGGGCAGCCCCTCCTCGGTAGGTACTCTGGGGCAACCCCTGGCTCGTGGGCGCTCTGGTGCTTGTAGTGTCTAGTTGTCAATGAACAAGCTAATCCTTTGAGTGTCCCCTCATTTCCTGATGCATAAGGTTAATTAGATTCTGACGAACAGTTTTTACCAACATGTCCATGGATATGTATTGGACTTCTTAATTTAGTGTTCTAACAGATATGTGTAATGTGTGAAAAGTGACTTGTGGACATAAAACATGAAGTAGATGACAACATTTAGGAGACTTGTGGACATAAACATGAAGTAGATGACAACATTTAAGAGACTTGTGGACATAAAACATGAAGTAGATGACAACATTTAAGTGACTTGTGGACATAAAACATGAAGTAGATGACAACATTTAAGAGACTTGTGGACATAAAACATGAAGTAGATGACAACATTTAAGAGACTTGTGGACATAAAACATGAAGTAGATGACAACATTTAAGTGACTTGTGGACATAAAACATGAAGTAGATGACAACATTTAAGAGACTTGTGGACATAAAACATGAAGTAGATGACAACATTTAAGTGACTTGTGGACATAAAACATGAAGTAGATGACAACATTTAAGTGACTTGTGGACATAAAACATGAAGTAGATGACAACATTTAAGAGACTTGTGGACATAAAACATGAAGTAGATGACAACATTTAAGTGACTTGTGGACATAAAACATGAAGTAGATGACAACATTTAAGAAAATGATTAGCTTATCCACAATCAAGTTCGTGTTACAATTAGTAATTGTGTATACTAAATTACTAATTGTAACTCCAGACAATTGAAATTCAGGATCACATATTAGAATGAAGAGGTATCAAATATAATAATAGTGAATAGTCAGGGGCATTATATATAATGTTAGGTGTACATCTGGTGGTAGTACAGTGTCATTTTTGTTTTAGTTTAAATTAGTTTATATGCTAAACAGTTCCCCCTACATTATTACTAGACAAATGAAGGTGTATATATCAGTGTCCATGCTTACTATGTGCAGAAGAAAAATATAAAAATTACAAATAAAAGTCTCCCTCCCTCACTGCCTTATAGCAGTAAATGCAGGAACATTAGACTATTACTATGACTATGATTATTCATAGCTCAATATAACATTTTTTTTTACATAATTAATGTATACAAACAATGAGTTAATTGGGACTGCTCAACAAGAAAACAAGCCTTGAAATAGGGTGTCTGTCATTTGCAGAATGAGGTCCCAGAGGGTGAATTTAGTGATGCATCACCAAATTCACCCTCTGGGGACCTCATTCTGCTTACACCTCAGCAGAATGGGGTTCCCAGAGGGTGAATTTGGTGATGCTAGCCCGCTATGCGGGGTAGCATCACTAAATTCACCCCTGGGGACCTCATTCTGCAAATGACAGACACCCTATTTCAAGGCTTGCAAGAAAAGGCTGTCTTCCCGCTGTCCCCAGAACTGAAGGATACAAATAAATCATAGAATTATTTTAATTATTTAAATAAATATAGAATGTTTACATTTGTTTCGAAAAGAAGAAACATACTAGTAATATTCGTCCATCGTTCAGCTAATAACATAGCATGTATAACTTATATGTGGAATGTTTGGAGGGGATGAAGTTATAGGTCGTTCATGATTAAGCCTTTCAGTGCCAGGTCCGATTTTTGTATCAACCCATATACCCTGTGCCAATGCATTCTCTTATATATGCGAGTCGACCATAGGTCGACTCGCATATATAAGAGAATGCATTGGCCTAACAATATTTCATCATTTGTTATTATTTTTTACAATTTTTTACAATTTTAATAATTTTTTCTTATATTCTTTAACAGACTTATTTTGTAGGTTTAGTGCCAGGGAATCTTACGTTTTTCATGGGCATCAAAATTATTACTATGAATACTTGGTGATAGTTTTGAGTTATAACAAGCCCCTAAGGTTTTATCCACTTTGTTTTTAAATTTGCTATAGCATGCTTAAGCATATCCCAAAAAATTCAACCCAAAAACAATCTGGAAAAAAAAAATATATATTATTTTTTTTTTTTTTTTTTAGGGCCGATTTTACATACCGTAAATTAGGGCCGATGAGATCGGCCCCTGGCACTGAAAGGGTTAAGGTTCAAAATGAGATGAAATGGAATAAAGCTGTAGGAAATGGGAGATGGTAATCATTTTTAAGGAATCAGTATTCAATTATTATTAAATTGTTAAACATAATTAAGACGGATTACTCACTGTCATGACATCTATTGCATGTATGTACATTTTGGTTTCATTTGGTAAGCAGATAGGATCGTTCGAGAAAAATCGTTTTTAAACATTGGTCTTGTTGGGAGATCTTTAAGTCTATCTTCTAATTGGATGAGAAGAGATGTGCATTTAAACCATAGATCGCGTTTATTATCCGGCACTGCCACATCTTAGACATTAAAAAATTTCTGGGTGGGATTTTATAAATCCGACTCTGAAAAAAGAACCCATATGAAATTTTGGCAAGTTGTTCGTTGGCTAAGCCTGAAGCCATATTATTCATTCGATACAATTTCATCTACTTTATATTTTTGAACCTGTTTGTCTGTCTGTCTTTATGTCTGCCTGTCTGGTGTCTGTCTGTCTGTCTGTGTGACCGTGTCCTTGACCTTCATCTTGACCTCGCTCATATATGCTCATATAGGCATGATTCTGGACCTGGACCGATCTGACTCAAATCTGGTATGTAGGCCTACTTTGATCCCGAGAACAATATGGGTTAGTTCAATTTCACGCGCTACCGTGTCCTTCACCTTGACCTCGCTCATATACGCTCATATAGGCATGTTTCTGGACCTCGACCGATCCGACTCAAAGCTGATGTGTAGACCTACTTTGATCCCGGGAACAATATGGGTTGGTTCAATTTCACGTGCGACCGTGTCCTTGACCTTCACCTTGACCTCGCTCATATACGCTCATATAGGCATGTTTCTGGACCTCGACCGATCCGACTCAAATTTGGTATGTAGGCCTACTTTGATCCCGGAAACAATATGGGCGGGCCCAATTTCAAGTGCGACCGTGTCCTTGACCGTGACCTCACTCATATACTCTCGTATAGGCATTTTTAGTTTGTCCAGACACTGTATATTCTGCCCAGACGGAGGCGATCACAAAGAAATTCCTAAATAACCCGGACGAAGTCGGACACATCAGCTGGTGCTATATAACTTTTCCGAGACGTTTGTGTATAATCAAACCATTTCATTCTTCAACGGGTATTATATTGTAGATTGTGTGATACACCCTGCATACGGAGAATACAAAGCGGAGGACACCCACTGGTCACGATTAACATTTGAATGTGCTTTCTCGCTAGCAATCCTATAAGCCTAACTTTATTAATTTCTTTGGTCGCACACCTAGGAGTGTTTTCTATATTTGTGATAAATTCCCGTCGACGGGTAAGTAGATCAATACGAAACAGATGCGCCTATAGGGGAATGGGGATGTCACCATTTCACCTGTTATCAGTTCAATTCAATTCAATTTATTTATGTTAATCGATATGTAGATATTACAGACAAAATATATATAGCATAAAAATATTCAATTATGACATATAATGGCAATAAATTTCACTCGAAGAATACATGAGTGATTAGATATTTGGTAAGTTATCGTTCGGTTGCTGATTTCAGGTACAGTGGGCGTGGAGGTTATGATCCGGGATGTATGTATTTTTAAAAAGGGATGGTTTTATGGAATTTCTGTGTTATATCCCGAACTTTCCTTTTGAATGTTGACAGATTCCTAATTATCTTTTTATTTCTAGTCTTAAAGAGTTCTGAGAGTTTGTGGGCATTCGGTCTTTTATAGAAATAGGGTTTCAAATATGTCGATCCGAGTTCATTTAAAGTGACGTGAAACACTCCGGTATGGTGATCAAATTGAAATTGAGAATAATCTTGCTCAAATTAGTTATTTGTTACGAATATTAATCCAAATTAACGATACATAGCGTCATCCTTATATATTAATTAAATGCAACGACTCTGGATGGCAAAATCATTTGTGTTAGATTATCGCCGATAGTTGCGTCCCGAATCGAGTTGTAAATATTTATAATTTGGCGTAGTTCAGATGATGTTTACTATGGAGTCGTATGGACGATTTCCTTGAAGTTTTGAACGATGTTAGTAGAATGCTACATTCCCCATGTTGGCATAGCAGCTGAGTATTAACGTATCAATTTCACGTACCCGAACAAGTCCATAATATGTCTTTAATGTTGTACACTTCAGGATAACGTGATACGCGTCGCCTTGTTCTTGGGTACAATTGTACAAACTCTGATTGAATAGTCAGTATTTAGTGTTTATATATATTAGACAGGAGTAACACAAATATTTCAGAACTCGGTGCTCTATGCGATAAGCTCGGCATACTAGCGAATACCACTGCAAACTGGTAATTGTATCAACCCCAAGCATTTGGTGGGAAAGTTTATCGGCAGAATTCAAAGAATGAAACACTCAAGTGACTTGACGATGATCCTTAGGAATAACGATATAAACGGGTCACATTTTATGTTTTGTGTTCATATTACCTAGTAATTATGCTAAAAAGAATAATGTTTAGTGTTAGTCACATTTCTATGAAAATTGAAAGCAAATATTTGGTAATTGAACAATTACTTAATTATTCAACAGCTATTTGGCCATTGAAATTTGAATGGTAATGGAGACGATACCAAGCAAATGTAATTAATTACTTGACTTTTCAATCGCACGGACTCTCGTCTGGGAGACGTTGTATATATGCATGTCACACCTGTCTGATTGTTGGGTGCCTGTCATTTGCAGAATGAGGTCCCCAAAGGGTGAATTTAGTGACGCTATCCCGCATAGCGGGCTAGCTTCACCAAATTCGCCGTCTGGGGACCTCATTCTGCATGGCCTCATATGCTATGGGAGACATAGACTCAGATTGAAGTTCCCAAAATGGTGAACATTGTGATGTACACCCTTTGGCGAACCTCGATTATGCAATGTGTCGTCTGCCAATTTTGTGATATAGAGAAACTAAACTAAAAAAAAAATATATAATCTATGTGAAGAAGTTTCTATAGAAATATGACAATAAAGAAACTTTCCAGAGTAGATGAAGCCAAAGCAGAATGAGGTCGACAGATGGGGAAATTAGTGACGTTAGCCAGCTATACGGGATAGCGTCACTAAATTCACCCTCTGGTGACCTCATTCTTCAAATGACAGGCACACTAAACTCAGGCTTAATGACACATAAAGGCTTCCCATTAGCGCAATTGCCTCATTTTTCCAAAATATGGCCTCGGAAAATGAGAACAATTCGACAACTATTCGAACTTATACTAATACAGTTAGGATGTTCTATCTCTTTATGGCATCACTTCCCATAATAACCACACCATATCCACGAAACTCATTCTTAACCCTTTCTATACGGCATACTCATTGACGAGTAGTTTCTATGGGAAATGTTCAGATAATACGTTCAGCAGGTCCTGTGTTGAACTTATTTTCTGAACATAATGAATATGAATCATAAAGCTCATGCATTGTTTTTTGTTTTTTGTTTTGTTTTGGTCTGTCATCTGTTTTTATTATGTGAACACCTCTCCAAATGAATAATAGACCGTTCCACGTTATAACTTTATAATTGGGTGGAAGAATCCATTCACTCAATTCAGCATAGAAAGGGTTAAGGAACGTTTCAGTTATTATTACCAAAAATACACACGAGAAACATTTGCATTCAAACATGTTACAAATTTATACTAATTGGAGGAAATATGTCCCAAGTGACAGAAGCTCATATCTATAGACTCAAAATTATTGTTTTATATCACCAAATATATACAGAATGTTCAGGGAAGATATATATACACCATATGCAATATTCTTAGCTAATTTTGGCATATTTTAGCTGGTGATTTCTATCACCCTTAAGACTTTTCGATGTATTTATAGAATTACATGCATTGCTCACAAGATTGTATCGAGAGCGAGAAACAAATAGCTCTTTATTAATACCATATTAGGATTAGAGTAACCATGAAAGGGCGGACCACTAGTTTTCTAAATTTTATTACTTGGATTAGTGTTTCGGCTGCAAATAAAGTTCGTATACATATATTTCACGTATTTGTCGACCTATTTGGATCACCAGAACCAAGCCGGAATGTGACACGAGTGAGCATAACGAGGTATAGCCAGGTATAATTTGGAGCTGTTACAGGGAGGGGGGGTCGGAAAAACTTTCCAGGCACGTATGATCATTTTAATTTTTTCCGGCCACAGGGGACCCACCCACCCAATTTCTTCCGTTTCCGGCCTTTTTTTCCAGGCAATTTTGGACACCCACCCTTTTTTTTCCGTTTCAGGAAGTTTTTTCCGGTCAGTTTTGGACACACACCCCCTTAAATTTGAGAAAAATTTTCAATTGAGCAACCAAATAGCTGAATATCCTGCATTATCATAATTTATTGCGCTATATTTTAATAGAACAGTGCATAATGAGATAACTATACTATTTGAATTTATCATATAAGTGTCATTAATCAAGAAATGTGTCAACATAATCACATTTCTAGGGATATAGGCAGAGTGCCAAGGTTTTTATTAACATTCATTTTCATAATAAATAGTCACATGATCTAGTCACATAATCACAGTTGAGTATTCTACAGAATACATGGTACCGTTATACAACACATTTCAGATTATCTGATATTTTGATATTTGCTATGTGATATACAGTAATGCCCTAATTAATCGACTCCATAACCACAGCAGAATAATGGGTCATTTAATTTTAATTTCCGACTAAATCCTGAAAAATTACACATTATTCTGCTGTGGTTATGGAGTCGTTTAATTAGGGCATTACTGTATTGCTGGAATCAAATTGTTTATCAAAACATGTGGAAATACAACTGTTCATCCCAGTTCATCCCAGTTTGAAGAATAATGCTAATACCAAACATAACCATGATATACATGCGTGACTCTTCTTGGGGCATCTCAGAAACCAGAGCGTGTAATGGCAGGCTGGTAGCCACTGCCTGAAGTAATAGGCTTCGTAATAATTGGGAATAATATGGATGGATAGCCCAATTTCACTTCTTTTTTGCTCACGATATCAGTGACGATAAAATCTTCGTTACTGTGATTAACATTACAAGCTGATCCACATTAACATGGAAAACAATGTGAAATTGTTCAAGCTGGCCCGGCTGGCCTTCAATTTATTTGTTAAGATTTTGTTTTACGTTGTCAAAAGTCTATTTTATTCCATTATTTATTATATCTTTATTTCCAAATCACATATGGTCAAGTGTGCTTTCATTTTATTGCTTATTTTCAGCTGAGTTCTGCATAGTTATTCTTATTTTATTGTATCAGTAGATGGAATCCTGATTAAATTTTATTTTTCCAATAGCGCAGTTTCTAGTTCTATCAAGTTGAATTTGGGTTATTGTTGGCCATTGTGCAACTGATCCAACTTCTGATAACCTCTATATGTAGTATAGCATTAGTATTAACTATATATGACCTGTTTCTGTTCAAAACACATCAAAATAAGACTCAATAGCAGGAATGGAAAAAAAAATTGGCATATGGAAAAAAATGTTTTTTGGACCCAAGAGACACACACCCACCCCATCATACGTGCCTGGAAATTTTTTCCGACCCCCCCCCCCCCCCCGGCTGTTATACTAAATTTATATATATATGTATGTATGTAAAATGAGGAACAACAATCATATACTCTAACTGGCCTCGCTGAACAACTTAACTATTTGCCAAACAAAACATTGAATGTCTCAGTACAAGTCACTTGGAAGTCAGTAGGGCTCATTATAAAACAAGATGGGAAGACTTGAAACCACTGTTAACATATCAATTAGTCAACAGAAAATTAAACCAAAACAAATATAATTTGGAGCTTCAGTCAGTCATGTATGTGGATCTAATGTTCATATTGTATGCGGAATGGGTGGAGGATTTTTTTTACTAAATTGGCGTCAAATCAGATGGGGAATCTTTAGCTTCATAACAATTTATCACATTTATATTTTCCTCCAGAATGTTATAGAAATGTATACGACTCGCTCATTTGGTGACATATGCGGTGTTTGTGTTTATGGGAGGAACGTTATAACTTTTTTTTGCTTTGACGTCAGAGTTATTTTGATATCTTTTGGGTGGACACGCATGGGATATATACTATTAAATTGAATTGAACGCATTAACTCAGGCGTGGTTGAAGTTGTCAAACTCAGATAAGCGTGAACCGTGTACATGCAGTGCATTGACGCCTGACGGTTCTCGTGTTCATACTGTATGTATCAGCACGCTCAGCATGATGTCTGTTCCAATAAAACACAAAGAATACAACCATGCATGCGTATCAATTAACCCTTTTATACTAAAGCATCATTGATGAGTAGTTATCCCATGCATAGGAAATGTTCAGATAACAAGTTCACCAAACGATAGGTCGTTATCTAAACATTTCCCTCGATAAATAGGGCTCTTTCTGCAGTTGTATTGACCTCCGAATGAATAATAAATTATTCCAATGTGTAAACAAAAAGTTAATATAAACTTCATTCTTATGACCAGATCCGCGTTTCTTTCAGGTTTTAGTTCCAGGATTTATTGATGTCGAATTATTTATGTGATATATTTGGTGATACACTCCCAAAAACATGCACTTGAATGGTGAAACGACAATGAAGCAATTAGCACATGTTTGCATGTACATTTATATCCACTGTACATAATTCAATTCACGATAGGGGTGTCTACAATTTTAGGCGGGGAGGGTGGGTGGTTCAGCAGCCCGGCTTACACATTTTTTCCTGGCCCCGTTAATTTTTTCGTAGAGCCATTTTTCTTCAAATAATGTGACAAACACTGTTCACGGCGAAAATTTAAAAGAAATTTCAAATAAAGCACTTGTATTGGTTTTACGTCATGATGTCAGATATCCTTATCCGATGCATTACATTTGTGGGAACTTTCCATTGGGGTTAATCAGAACACCACCCGAAGTATCTAGTAAATAACTTGTGTTCGTTTATAATGTACTCATATAGCTGTAGTGGAGTAGATTAAGTCAAATTTTCAAGGCAATTGTTCAATTTGTGACTAAAGCAAATTTTTTTACAGATATACATATCCACATACTTATTGATATTAGATATGGAGCCATGCTGAAATTTCACTTTAACCCCGCGTTTCGCGACCAAAACCTGGGGAGTGGTAAATATTGGCCCAGCATGCCATGTAATCGATTGCAAGCTGTGGTCGATGAATAAAATTGGCTATTCTGTCTTATATGCATTAAATTCTAACATTTCTGATGCACATTTGTTAAGTGTTACTAATGTAACCACTGACATTACCAGAATTATTGGATTTTTCTACACAAACTTGACATCAAAATCAGCAAAAAAATACTTTTCAGGTTTGGACCATTTGTTCAAGTAAATGAAATATCTTTTGTATCACAGATGTATATTGTTTTGATCTGTCTTAAATGCGTTCACACCTATGTGATTTAGATAAAATTACTCAAGATGGCTACCAAAAAGGCAACTAAATGTGGTAAAAAATAGTTGTTTTTTTATTTTACATATAACCCGAACATTATTCTCTGTTCCTAAGAGGTAGCAAATTGTGACTCACTTAGTTATTAACCATGTCACATAATCCACTGGCTACTACATGTTTCATTCTCGTTGTCCCAGTAACTTCTGGTGCATGACAAATTATTTTTACATTATATACTGTAGTATGGAATTTTGCCTAAAATGTCTTTTGAGATTCTGACCATATTTTGAACGGAAATTGGCAGAACATCTAAACGGAACTGACTGAAACCATACTATGTGGCTACTCTCGACCATTAGCTTCAAAATTAACTTAAGTTATGGTGTATGGCAAAATGGCAGCCAGGGAGTGATTGTGTGGCCATAGATGAGGTAAGTAGTTATGCAGGGAGTTATTGTATCGTCATGAATGGCGACGGGGTGGTGTGTCCATGGTGATGAGTATATGTATACACAGGGTGACTGTATGGTCATGTGTGATGTGAATAGCCATATAACGATTGTTTGTATGTTTATTGAAGTGGTGTGTGGGTATAATATTAGTAGTTACATGGTCATCTGTGTGTTGTTTAGTTATACATATAGTGACTGTAGGGCTATGTGTAGGATATACGTGCGTACCTTGGGTGACTATTGTTATATGGATGGGTGAAAATGTACACATGTTGGCTGTGTGATCATGTGTGGTGGTTGTAATTGCTTATGTATTACGGTATTATTACAGTCATGATTGTTGAAGTGTATATGCATACCTGGTGTATAGCTGGGTGATCATTGGCGACGTGTATGTGTATATGAAGTGTCATTGTGGTCATGGTTGTATATGTGATGTATATGCATCGCTGTCGTGGCTGTATTGTCAGTGGTGGGTGTATAGGTATACATAGAGTAGCTGTGTGATCATGGCTGGGGTGTGTGAGTACACATCGAGTGGCTGAATTGTCATGGGCGAGGTTTATATGCCAATATGGAGCATATGAATGGTCGTGTGGGGTATTTGTATATCAATTGGAGAGGTGCATACGTTATAGTTGCAGTATATACGTATATCTGGAGTGGATATATGGCCATGGATGTGTCAAATATATATACAGGGAGCGATTGTATGGCCAATGGTGGGGCGAATAACTGTATGATCAAGAATGTGGTGAATATGTATATAGGAAGTGATTATATGATCACGGGTGAAGGGCAGGAGTATACTTGGTGTACCTGAAAAGTGAATCATGGCTGTATAGACATGTGTGTGGTTTACGGGTAAACCCAAGTGTGGTTGTGTGGTCATGGTGAGGTGTAGGTGTATAAAGCGAGTGGCTACATGCCCATTTGTGTAGTGTGTATGTATATATAACATGATTGTATGGCCATGGGTGAGTTGTACTGTTGGACCTTTGGTGGTTATTACTTTCCACAATAACTAGTCTATGTATATGTTAATCGATTGGGAGGTAATGTCAGAGAGTTCTATTATATGCATAATGGAGGAAACGGTTTTCCTTACATTGGTCAATCGATCTTGATGCCAATGGCCCAACATTGATGTTATTAAGCAGTTTTCACTAATCTCCTTGCTTGGCTTTCTAAAAGGCCTTCTGGTCCACCTGCCAGTGCATTAAGCTGGCTATTTCTCCGACATTCTAGTGTGCTAGGCCTGGGGACGCCTACCCCGATAGTCGTGTTACTTGGTCTGACACATACTTACTATAATGGTTACACATGTTATTGGGCCAGAGCAGAGTATGGCACATAATTATGCCCATCTGAGTTCAGTTTCAGAGTTCAGCTCATTTCCGTTCAAAATTTTGGCCAGCGAAATTACATACTGCATGATTTAAAATGAAATTGTTGTGCCGCATAAAGTACTGGGGCAAATAGAATAAAACATTTAGTTGTCAGTTGATTAAGTAACATGTTTAGTAACCAAGTGAACCACAATGTGCTACCTTTACAGAAGAGCAGAGAATAATGTTCGGGATATATAACAAATATAAACTTTTCTACCAAATTTAGTGGACATTTTGCAAGTCAGCTTGAATATTTTTTTCTAAAAAGAAATCAGTGTGACGCATTCAAGACGGATCAAAACAATAAACACCAAAGATATTTCCATTCTACTTGAAAAAATGGTCCAATCCTGAAAAGTTATTTTTTTTTGCCGATTTTGATAGAAAATTCCAATAATTTTGGTAGTATAATAGTAACACTTATTCAAGATGCATCATACATGTTATTATTCAATGCATATACGTCAGAACAACCAATTGTATTCATCATCCACAACTGTTACGTGATTGCATGACACGCTGGGTCAATATTTACAATTTTCCATATTTCGGCAGCCATTTTGACAATTTTGGTTCCATTGAGTTGAAATATTCATGAGTAATGGTATACCTCACTAACTAACTGTACACAGTTCTGCCCTTTTCTTGTTGAAATATGACTAGAATCCCAATGGTGATTTTTGGTGAAATTTCAAAAATCGGATGATTGAGGGATCGGAAAGGGGTGTGATCCCAATAATGTCATAATTCATTGCTACAGTGATCGTACCCATATTCGAACTTGATCTGTATGTCGAGCTGATAAACTCATATACCAATTTGTCCAAATTTGATCAGATATGATCACACAAACTAAATTATCATCCGGAAACCGATCAATACAAAATAAAGTCACATTTCCGAACTAGTTCCATCCAGAAGAAACTGATCTAGAAGATATTAGCGAAAAAATGTTAATTTTTACACTTACGGCTGCTATTTTTACGGCCGTCTTGGACGGGAAGTTATAATTTCGCCCAAAAAGTGTGCCATTATATCTCGTAGAGACGGCAGGGTCATACTTACTGTATAATCCAAATTTTAAATCGCATATTTCACAGTAAGATTAATTGCGATATTTAATAAATTATATAATCACGAAAAGTTCTCTAAAATTTTGCAAAAACCCTTAAAATAGGGGTATAAATGAAAATTCAGCGTGGCTCCATGTCTAATATCAATAAGTATGTGGATATGTACATCATTGCAAAATTTCATGCTTTAATCACGAAGTGAACAATTTTTTTACTAATCTTTTCCACTACTGAGCGCGATGACACATTTAATGCCCGCCAGGGTACGTTCATGCAGTTGTAAATTTGCCAGTCATTCTTTTGCAGGCATTTCGATATAGAAAGCTACGATGTGTGCTAGAAACCGAATGTCAAAATGCTTATAAAATGCCCATGTACCCGGATAATAATATATTAAATGTAAATTATACTTCAGAACAAAAGTAGAATAAATTAACTAATAAAACATTGCACTGTCTCAAAACCCTCAAAAGCAGCTTCTTAATAAATTAACACCAATCCTCCTTGGCACAGGATATAGTAAATGATATGCGTTCTAGTTAATCTTATCTATACTAAATAGATTATCCCACAAAGTTAAAAAAAAATGTATATCGGAATAGTTTATTATTTATTTGTTTATGGATGTATATGTAACATAAGCATACGATAGATAATAACAGTGCAGAAGGAGTTCTGTTTATTGAGGGAAATTTTCAGATAATAAGTTCAACAAACGTTGGTGAACTTACTATCTGAACATTTCCTACGGGATAATTTTTCTACTCATTAATGAGTGATTAGCATAGAATGGGCTAAATAACATCAACTCAAGTTATTCGTCTGAAGAGTAATGCCATAATAATGTATCAGTTACATGATAAACGAAGAATAATGCCATAATAATGTATCAGTTACATGATAAACGAAGAATAATGCCATAATAATGTATCAGTTACATGATAATCGAAGAATAATGCCTTAATAATGTATCAGTTACATGATAAACGAAGAATAATGCCATAATAATGTATCAGTTACATGATAAACGAAGAATAATGCCATAATAATGTATCAGTTACATGATAAACGAAGAATAATGCCATAATAATGTATCAGTTACATGATAAACGAAGAATAATTCCATAATAATGTATCAGTTACATGATAAACGAACAATAATGCCATAATAATGCATCAGCTACATGATAAACGAAGAATAATGCCATAATAATGTATCAGTTACATGATAAACGAAGAATAATGCCATAATATTGCATCACTTACATGATAAACGAAGAATAATGCCACAATAATGTATCAGTTACATGATAAACGAAGAATAATGCCATAATAATATATCAGTTACATGATAAACGAAGAATAATGCCATAACAATGTATCAGTTACATGATAAACAAAGAATAATGCCATAATAATGTATCAGTTACATGATAAACGAAGAATAATGCCATAATAATGTATCAGTTACATGATAATCGAAGAATAATGCCATAATAATGTATCAGTTACATGATAAACGAAGAATAATGCCATAATAATCTATCAGTTACATGATAAACGAAGAATAATGCCATAATAATGCATCAGCTACATGATAATCTAAGAATAATGCCATAATAATGTATCAGTTACATGATAAACGAAGAATAATGCCATAATAATCTATCAGTTACATGATAAACGAAGAATACTGCCATAATAATGCATCAGTTACATGATAAACGAAGAATAATGCCATAATAATGTATCAGTCACGTGATAATCGAGAACGAGACAAGACTCAGATTGATGACAAGAACGGAGACGGTGGGCGCTGATAGGTTGGGGAAGGGGTGATCGTTACCAATTGCGCCTGGCTGTGGAATAATCCATAACGAACATATATATTCATTATAAGAAGCTGAAAGGAATCATGTGCACTGAGACTAATTTAACAATAATACACGAGGGTTAGAAAACAATTAATCTTGTCATGGGTGTCAACCATTTTTTTTATTAACAGGTATATTCACACCATATCAATAAACATTTTCCCAGTTAATGTTCAACTTACCGGGCAAAAATAAAACATTTAGGACGAACACGAGTACAAAAGAACATAAGTGATAACGCTCTTCATTAACTACCGTTTTTGGACGACGGAAGCATGGACGCTCTTTGTGAGCAACAGTAATATTAATTTTTACTATGGGCTAACACAAAATCAGAACGAGTGAAAACTTCCTATATTAAAAGTCAACACCTGGCCACCAAAACCTCCTTTTAATCGGCTGGTGTGTCCGATCTAACTATTTGTCTGGTATATGAGCAGTACAGGTTTTATTTTATCAAATTGGAAAGAGCATCTTTAAATTGACTATTTTCATTCAATGTTGTTGTCCAATAATACTTGCATTATGCTGAACTTGCAATTAGGCCACTGATCTTTATCGATTTACCAATGGTAATTAATGGCAGTGTTTGTCATTGTGTGTATAACACCCATTATATTGTTTACATTAAAGGCCCGCTTAATTTCCGAGCCCCCAAATCACATTATATAAAATATATGCCATAGTATATACCATTTGAAAGAGAAAGCCCCAAAACATTGTATTTTCAACTTATTCGATGTAATAAACTATGAAAGGTGTTGTTTCTGTTGAGATATCGATGTCTGTTCTGTGCTAAAGTTTCTGCACAAAGTCTATTTTTTTTTCAATTGATGAGGAATAACTCTATATAATTAGACATTATTAGAGTTATTCCCCTTCCATTGAATATAAGCTATAATTTGAATTATGTTGCATTCTGGGAGCCAAAAACGGGGGAAATTATTTTATGATTTCAGCAATTTTATATTACTCTAGGGGCACCTTCTGATATACAGACGTTCCAAATGGTGATGAATTATAGTATTTTAATCATATCTTTTTGGCATAGATTGTTATTAAAACCGTATATCAAGACACTAATATGAATCGTACGTGACACGTAGTGGAGCAACCACACATGAAATGCCTCAAATTTGCCTTTTATCGGCGACATAACGCTAAGAATAATGTATGTAACATCATGCAGTGGTCACGACGGATATGACATGCCAACTTGACAAGACGTGTCGTGGATTGTGGAATCTGGTCTGGATTCTGGCCCACAAATCCAAAATGACGACAGAAACCATGTCACGACGTCTTCATTTTTCGTTTTCGTTAAGCTAACCAACGTAATTGTTCTAATTGAAATTAATAGACCTAAATCACATGTGAATTATTCGTAAGTTGTGAAGTAGTTACTTTCATTTTCATCGCGATGCTTCATTCCCAATTCCGCGTTTTTTTGAAATCTTCACACTGTTGCTAACCGGACGTCACGTGACAATTTCTCCAAAATCCATACCCACGATTTTTGAAAAATCACTGATGGATATAGAAAAAAATAGATGACATCATTCACCTACGTCTGAGGTATAAACAACCACCTGGTGGTTGCTATAAAAAATTAATCGGTGATTCGAAAATTAAGTAGGCCTTTAACCACGAGAAGAAGGTACGTTTTAGTATGTGATCCAGCATATATAGGCACACGGTGTAAAGCAAACTAATATGGCCTACATACTTGAGCATGACAGGATGATTGCGTTCCCCTGCATCATATAATATTATACTCCTCCATTATTGTTGGCTGTGAATTCATCCAATGGACACGAATATATGCAAATTACTAACGTTAAAGGGGTACTGTACACTAAATCCGGCCACTTATGGGGTCATCTCCGTTTATACTCAACAGAGTATACGCAACAAATGAATGCACTTGAGCCATGGATTAGTGCAAAATACACCCATGAGCTCTATGAACGATGCAAACAACATGGTAATAATAATGAAAATGAGTTAATTACTCGAGTCATTTTCAGTATAATTACAATGTTGTTTGCATCGTTCATAGAGCACATGTGTGTATTTTGCACTAATCCATGGCTCAAATTCATTCATTTGTTGCATATATTCTGTTGAGTATAATAGGAGATGGTCCCATACATGGCCGGATTGAGTGTACAGTATCCCTTTAAATAGCCGCTTCATGCGTTTCATTGCAGGACCAAAGACAATCGACTGAGAAGAATGAACTACTTTATATTTTTATTGGCGGGAATCTTCGTCGGAGTTGACGGCTATCCAACGGGTCCGCCAGCAAGCTCTTGTTTGACTATGATTCCAGATCCCACACCCCTAATGCACAACGCATTTCCACAAATGACTGCGCCTCCGTTCAGAATGACATGCAACACAATATCATATACGCCCGGCAGCACTTACATGTGTAAGTAAACATAATGGCAAATCTTAATACGTTCTTTAATAAATACTCCTAGTTCTTTAGATAGAGAGTAATCATGAACGCTCTTTGACATTTTGGATATTAGGGTATTATAACACAAGCGCTCTTTATCATAAGTAATAATTAGTGTTTTGCAGTTTTATGTGACTAATGTCAGCTGGGTTGGGCCATCTCTAAAATGCATTTGGTTTTCATTCTTGACTTATTAACTGTTATATATATAGCTAAGCTTGCCTTATGTCATTAGAAAGTTATGCTTATATCAGGTAATTATAAATGAATACTACCGGGGTAACTTTAAACACTGTTTGTGTTTCTCTGTCGATTTGTTTAAATAGTCCGTGGGCCAAAAAGATATTTTTCGAGTAGGCTGCACCCCCCCCCCTCCAACAAAGGTTTCTATATATCAAATTAAAGGCCATCATATGGCGCAACAGATTTTGCTTGTTGCCCGTTTCAGAAAGTGTCCCAAAATAGATTTTCCATGGAAGACAACTCTTATCCCTAAAATAAAATGAAAATTTCTTGAAAAGTACAAGTGTCCGAGCATAAACAAAATATTGCGGTTATAAACTGCACAATATATCGTTTATATTAATAAGAAATGATCATAGAATGTCACGAGAGACAAAACTAGACCAATTTAAGAGCTAGTTAGAAAAAAAATGCGATAAATATTTTGAAATGGCCAAAAATTACTTGGATTTTGAAATAAATTGTCACATATAAGACAGTGGCTATAACTTGTGAACCACATGGGCTATTGATCATTGCCCTAATGACATATCAAAACGATTTTTAACAATGGAATACCAAGATTATTGCTGTGAAAATGTGATATGAGCGTAAACTTAACCCCACCCCTAAAATAAAACTTTTGCAGAAAAACGAATTGTGTAGTTTACACTTAGAATGCTGCTTGTCAAGTTGGTTTTAGAAGCTTAAACTGAAACAGTGTAGAGAGTGATGAACGGAATTATAAATAATGGTGTCTGAACGTGATCTAAGTTAAAAATTTGAAAACAAATTGTGAAATATTAGAATTTTTAATAATTTCAGTAAAATTTACAACATTGTGATCAAATTTTGATAGGCTATAGTATAACCTCACAAAAACACTGGTCTACAATTAGTAAGTTCATAAAACCTCATACGATCACCTTTCTGGCAACTATTTCGTATATTTTTCAATTTTTACTTGAATTTCTATGGATATATATATATATATATATATATATATATATATATATATATATTCAACTGAACACATATGGATACAAAAGCTTATGAGTGAGACTTACGTTATACAGAACGGTATTTTCTTATTTGTGCCGCGCATGTCGGGACAGTGATCACAACTGACAATAGATACGGCATTACATGCGCTCCATATTTGACAATAAGTTTAGGATGGCATCCAAAACGGCCAACAAAATGGAAATTTCTCACACTTTCCGTCACAAACGTGACTGAGTTCGTTATCCGGGGACAAGGGAATTGTTAATCATGAGTTCACTGGTAACCGTAAACAAACCGAACAACCCTACTATTACTTCAATTAATTTAAGCTTATGAGTAATTGATTGTCTTGAGGACTATAGATACTCATTTATTGGGGGAATACTGGATAAAAGTCAATGTATAGAAAGATTAAAACAATCATCACTAATATGTGGCTTTTGGATCAGTTTAGATAAGTATTATCAATTTATATAATTTTTCTGAAGGAAATTGTATGCCCAAATTACCAGCCTCCAATTTCAAGTTGCCTATCTCTGATATAAACATGTGTTCAGGTGAAATCTTTTATTTTAACGAAATTAGTTGTTATACCGATGATTTTTTTTCAATAAATAAATGACTTTTGCAGTATATATTATTGTGTTTCTAAACAGTTTTCAAGGCTACTACTTCCTGTTCTATAATTTGAGTATCTATAGTCCTTAAATGTTCTCTCACTCTGCTCATCATATGTGTCGTCAAAATTTACACTATTTCGGTTATTGTAGACATTCTCACATACATCGTTACATCGCTAGTCTGCGGCGAAACAACATCATTTTTTAGATCGGCAGGAGGTATAATCCGTCTGGTTTACAGGACTCAATCAAAGAGCAACCAGTCATGAATGTCAGGCTGGGGAGTTAGTATGATGTGCCAATCACTGATATAGTCCGCACGAAGATGTGTTAATGTGATTTCTTAATGAGTCTGTGTCTGCTGGTGGTAGAAGATGTGTTCCAGTGTTCGGTTTCACAACATAAGAACGTGTGCGTTAATTTGTCGATTTGACGACATTATGGCTCACCATAATATAGCCTACATGAAAACTCTTGGTAAGATATATAGTGTCGTCGTCAACATTAATAGATTGCACAAATTGATGCAAAAGTCGCATCACGTTTTACTGCTTTTGACTATTAAGTTAAAAGGCTGCATGTTATAGATGTTTGTGAATGTCGTAGCCTGTCAACGCGTGAATTAGAGGCAAGGTTTCACACACCTCTTTGACAATACTGCTGCTATCTCATTCACGGAAAAGACACATGTCCTATTTTTGGTTTCAGTATGAAGAATTATCCTAGCTCCTATTCACCGAGAAACATAACATTCTAGTATGTCGACATGTACGTCAGGGGAATAAAAATAATAACTAACTTCCGACCGAGTGCTGCATTGGCTGCATGTAACAGCATACCTTTATCCGCTTCCCCGTGGTAACATCATAGCACGAGATCAGGAACTAACTCTAAGCGAACGTCGCCATTCACGTGACATTCGACCCCACGACAGACATATAATTCAGTGTTTTTGAAACAGTATGTAGATTCTGCACTCGACCATTCGCGAAAACAATAGAAGCCTGTCAAGGAGTCTTTGTTATCACCACCTGATAAATAGTCTGGAACTGTGTCATGGACACAGGATATGTGAAGCCTTGTCTGAATACCAGGATTGTATTCTCGGGTTACAGGAAAAAGGTAGCATCATGACTTATTCTGAAAAAAGAAGTGCAATGTATCATACTATGCAACAACGTCAACAATCTACTAATATCGATGATGACCTACTTACATCCTGCCAATAATTTGTATGTGCTTTATGTGACATACATACATGTATTCAAGTCGATGAATTACGATAAATTTTCTGTTGTAAACGAGAACAATAACACCAAATGCAGACTTCTTTAATAAGCAACACGTTTTTCGTGCAAACTGTCAGGCAATTACTTGGCACAATAACTCACACCCATTCTGGAATGCCATGTCCTTATAACCCTATGCAATTTGGGCTACATATATAGCCCTACGTTGTGTGGCATATATAACCATAGCCCTATCTACAGTGCAGGAGATACATATTTATGGTTATATGATAACAACACTAGACATAGTGACACGAGGTGTCCCTAAAGTATGGAGTTGGAATAGTCAGCACCCAGATGCGCATGCATAAGAACGAATCTATAACCAATGATGAAGCAAGATTCAGGTGTAATCATGATCGGCTAGTCCACTCTCATTGTCCCTTTCATGCCCGTCGGGTTCATAGCATAGATCAACACCATGCTACTATTATAATCTTCGTATTGTTAACAAATCCAATTGTTGACCCAGAAATTATACCCACAAACTGGGCAGAAACATAACAGCAAAATAGAGTAACAACAAATTCCTAAAAGTCCTGAAGTACTGAAAATTTTAACATGCAGTGTGTCGGAGTGCCCCGGTGGTCCGTCCCCCAGCGCTAATGTATAATCAAGCCATGGGAGTTCTGCTTGTCTCCCTCAAGATTGAAATAGGTCTGGCTAAAATGACCCCGCATCAGATGTACCGATATAGAAAGCATAGTTACCGTGCATGAGATATATGGGTGCATAGGATTATATGGGATTGGTTTTCCATGACGGCCATCGGTGTTCGATGCGTGAGGGAGCCGGAAGTCCTACACACCAGCAACGTATTGATGGCACTTCATCCCTATCCAAATGCAGTTATGAAACTACTTCGATCTTCAATTGGCTACAATGATTCATGCGAATTGTTGTTATTTGGCCGCCGACATGTCAGGATGTACTGGTGTATGAAATGTGAGGATATCTGCATGGAATAACAGAAGTAGTGCCAATTTTGACTTAACTGGCTACCCTGAGGATGAGCAGAGTTATTGGACATTTCCGTCAATCAACTACTCATCACAATAAATGAGTTGAGACAATATATTAGAGTTCTTTAGTTTGTTGAGCACCAGTGAATTCATTTCTTAATGAACAATTCCCTTATCCCCATATGACGAACCCAGTTAAATTTTTGTCGGTAAGTTTGAAAATCTTCAATGTTGGTGGCCGTTTTGGACGCCATCTTAAAATAATTATCAAATATGAAGTGTCCGATGCTGTATATATCGTCATTTGTGTCTATGTCACAAAATGCGCCATAAAATAAGAAAATACATCCATGTCAACCGTGAGTCTCACTCATCAGCCTTTGGTAGCCATATGTGACCAGTTGAAATATATATATCTATATCTATATTTGCGAATGTCTGTCTGTCTGTCTGTGTTCTATAGAAATTAACAGGGGACCATCTAGATGATACCAAAGGGGTCTACTAGGGGTAAATTTTTACGAGAAAGATAATGGTGGTGGTTAGAATTTTCTAAAGTGACGCCGTTGTTGTTAGGGGCAGAAAAGGAGGAGGGGCAGAATTTTTTTTGTCGCCGATTGCCACGAAACTTACATATAATCATCCCCATGATATGAAGAATCTAATGGTGTGGTTTAAATATGTCAAAAGTGGCGTCGTTCGAGTCGGGGGTGCACGGAAGGGGGAGGGGCACCAAAATTGATAAAAACTAATTTTAGCTCCGATATCCACCAAATTGATATATATATATTCTTCTTCATGATACAAGGAATATAATTGTGCGATTTAACAACGCCAAATTGTTGTCGTTTGGATGAGAGATTGTGGGAGTGGGCACTAAATTTGATAAGAATGGGTTTAGTCGCCGATTGCCACCACACTTATACAAAATCATCCCCATGGTATGAGGAGTCTAACGGTGTGGCTTAAATCTGTCAAATGTGGCCTCATTCGAGTCAGGGTTGCACTGAAAGGGAGAGGGGCACCAACATTGATTTTTAGCGCCAATTTCTTATCCATGATACGAGGAAAATCGTGTGATTTAAAGACGCCACATTGGTGCTGTTTGGGTGAGAGATGGGGAAGGGAGGGGTGGGCACCAAATTTGATAAAAAATTTGATAAAAATTCGAGTCAGTGGTGTGTAGAGGTGAGAGGGACACAAACAAATTATAACAATATGTTTAGCGCCGATTTCCACCAGATTGATAGATATTCTTCTTCGTGATACGAGGAATCTTATCGTTTGGTGTAGATACACCAAATTGGTGCCCTCTGGGTGAGTGATATGGGGACCTTATATTTGATACGATTTTCACCAAGTTTATATATATGCATCTCTAATATCTAATGAGTCTAAGTGTGTCGTTTAACGGTGACAAAAGTGGCGCCGCTTGAGTCCGAAATAGGGACCAAAATTGTTAACAAATATTTTTAGTACCAATTACCATCAAATTCAGACACGTTCTTCTCAAATGATACGAGAAATCAAATCGTGCTGTCTGTCTGTGTGCGTTCTATATATAACTTCGCGGAGTACAATCGAAATGGCACCAATGCCTTCTAAGAGGGTTAACTTTTTACGAGGAAGATAGTGATGCGGGTGAAAATTTTCTAAAGTGACGCTGTTGGTGTCAGGGTAAGAAAAGGGGGAAGTCGGCAAAATTAAAAAAAATATGGTGAAATAGTTTTGTCGCCGATTTCCACCAAACGCATACATAATCACCTCCGCGATATGGCGCTGTTCGAGTCAGCGTTGCAGGGGGCAGCAACAATGATTTAATAAACTAATTTTCAGCGCAGATGTCCACCAAATTGATATATTATTATTCTCTATGATACGAGGAGTATAATCGTGTGTTATAAAGACGCCAAATTGCTGCCGTTTGTGTGAGAGATGGGGGGGGGGTCATAACTATTCTAAGAATTTGTTTAGTTGCTGTTTACCACCAAACCTATATATAATCATCTCCAGTATATCATGCATCCATGAGTCTAATGGGCGTGGTTTAAATATGTCAAAAGTGGCGCCGTTAAAGTCATGCACGAGGATGGCAGTTGCACCAAAGCTGATAAAAATATATTTAGCACTAATTTCCACCAAAATCATACACGTTGTTCTCTAATGATACAATGAATTAAATCACATTTGGTGTCGTTTTGGGTCACGGATGGCGAGAGGATACGGAATATCATTGATAAGATTGCTATTCGCGGATATCAACCTATATAAGTTATATATAGTCACGCAAGTCATCTCCATATCATTTTAAGGAGTTTTGTGCGTTCAGATTTCACAATCTCGACAAACGTTGACCCAATTAAGTCACTTGAACAATTATAACTTCTCAACTGTCATATTTATATGGGGATGGCAATTAGGCATTCGCATAATGAGCTAGCAAAATGAGATACATAGAAGAAGCATTAAAAGTATATGTATCATTCTATTTAAGAGATACATATATTCTTGCAAACTGAGAGACATCGAACCGTCAGTGGATTCCATAATTGAGTCTGTTCCATTCAATACAGTTTCCACAAAGAGAGATATGGAAATGTATCGAAGGCCTGTTAAAAAATAGTGGTCACAGTGTGCTGTCAAATATATTTTTCTTCTGATATAAAAGAGAACGCAGTCATGCAGTAGCACATGACTTTTCAGGATCCTCCAATACTGACATCTGACAAGGGTATATCTGCCCCACAGCGGAATTTTTTAGAACAGACTCATCGACTGACATAAACAACTCATAATCTCGCTCTGTGTCTGGCACATGTAACTGCTATACGTGCGCAGCAACATTTCTTTTGAACTGAGAATAATTAGCCAATATATAGCACCATGAACAGAGGAGCACGTGGCAATTTCTTTAAAACATTTGTATCTTCGTGGAGATATGATAGCCCCAGGTGTCCTCAAGATCTTAGTCCAACCCACTAGATTGATTGATACATCTCTATATGCAAAACCCAATTGTCGTCTTTTATTTTTGCGAACTAATGTGTTTATGATGTTCATGTATGACATTAGAACGTCTGAAGTATACGCAGTTGTAAATAAATAAATACTTCATTATTGGTGGAACGGATTAATCGCGATAAAATGACAATCGACAAGGTGAGCCACTACATATATTCCATGACTGTGTAAGAATTATGTTTTGTAATGCTATTTGAATATACAATTTATGAGAATACGTGTAACACTTTGAGCAAGAGTATTCTCTATTCCCAACAAATATCTACAGCATGCAGAGGGTTTCACATCACTTTAACTTGTGCAACGCCGGGTAACCCTGCTAGTATATATATAATCGGCTTTGTACAAAAATTCAAATAAAAATTGAAAAGATATGAAATAGTTGACAAAAAAGCGATCATGTGAGGTTTTATGAATTTACAAATTCTGGACCAGTATCCTCGTGTGATTTTTCCATACCCCTATCAAAATTTTATCACAATGTTGTAAAATTTTGAGAAATTAGTAAAAATTACCATTTTCGCCATTTTTCCCAAAATTTTCATCTTAGAACACGTTCGGACAAGGTTGCTTATAATTACCCTTCATCAATCTCGACACTGTTTCATGTCATGCCCGTAAAGCCTTCTTTGCATGCGGCATTCTAAGTGTAAACTCTACAATTCATTTTTTCTGAGAAAATTATATGTTAGGGGTGGGGTTAAGTTTATGCCCACAGCGCATTTTCACAGAAATATAATTGGCATTCCATCAACCAAATTGTTTTTCTAGGTCTTTGGAGCAATTTTTGAGATATGTTGCGCATCATGTGTTTTACAAGTTATAGCCAATTATATGTAACACTATTTTTTTCAAAATCCAAGCAATTTTTTCGCAATTTCAAAACATTTATCGCCATTTTTTCGAACTAGCTTATACATCGGTCCAGTGTTGTATCTCATGTTGTTTTATGGTGATGTTTAATTAATATAAACGATGTCTTGTTCACTTTATAACCGCAGTCATTGTTTTATACGCTGACACTTGTACTCGGTGAATTTTTTATTTTATTTTAGGGGTAGGAGTTGTCTTCCCTGAAAAGTCTATTTTGGGACACATTCTGAAGCGGGCAACAAGCAAAATCGGATGCGTCATGTAATGACCTTTAATTTGATATATAAAAACCTTAATAGATAATGGGGTTTTTTCCGGTTATTTTGGGACGAATTAAAGGTTGTACTGCGACCCCGATCTGGTAAAAGGTGTAGTTGGAATTTCCATTTCGTTTATTGTCGTTGATTTTGGTTTGTGATAAGCTATGCCAATTTCAAATAGAAGAAATGAAAAATATAATTTGTAAAATGCGTATGTCAATTGATACGCGTTTTAAAGAGTTTAGTCTGAGACAACCGAGTCAGCCACCGGTTCGTTAATTAGGTGCTGATCGGTGTGATAGTTTGCAGTAGGTCCTCTATTTGCGGAGGTAAATTTGCGAAATTCCCCGAATTCGCGGAGTTCCCCTAAAATGGTCGAAATATGTTGATTTTAATGAGGGAACGGGTGCGTATATGCCAACTGATACGTATTTTAAGCAAATAACGACACGATCATCATAATAGTGGTTTGTTCTATCAATCATATCATCATCATCATCATAATACGGAACAAGTCTTGCGACTTTTCGTCCAATAACATTATTTGCAATGTTTGTTTACATATATATGTATCGTCATTCGATATTTACTTGTGAGTCACTTGAACATATTACTAACTAATTCTTTTCGTCGAACTCGTATTTTATATACTAGAAGAATGAGTCTATGTATATTTTAAATTGATCGAGTGTTGGAGACTCAACAGCGAAGTCTGGCAGAGAGTTCCAGCTATTTACCACCCTCTGCGTGAAGAAATATTTTCCTATGGTCTTGTTAACAATGGGCATCTGTAGCTTTGTATTATGTCCTCTTGTTTTTCCTGATGAATGTCTTTATAATAGGTCACATGCATTGATATTGTAATGACCATTCAACAGTATATATACCTCGATTAGATCTCCTCTAAATCTTCGATATTTTAAAGACATCAGATTGAGTCTTATCATTCGGTCTCGGTAGCATATACACAGTGTATAACCCGTACAAACATTAAATCTGAAGTTGCTTTCGAAAAGACGAAAAATTCTATTTTTAGAACATAAATGTGACAGAAATACCACAACAACACCATAAAATCCAGGTTTCAGGCGGACACACAATTGCACAACAGCTATAAACGGAAGTACATATTGTACATACACATTTGCCGATCGTAAGCGGGCTCCATTTGAGCGAAGGACTCTATTTAATAGATAAAAACGGCCTTTGATCACTTCAGAAAATAATTTTCTCGCAAAAATTCGCTCTTCAAATGTCATTTTAACACATATCCAGCATCTGTCGGAAATCCCACTATATTGCAACGGAAAGGCCGTTATGTCTGTAACATATATGGACATGCCCTTGGCTCGAGTGTATTCACAATTTGAAAGTAGAGAGTATTTATTTGGACACCCCACTATAGTCAGTCTATGTACGCCTAGTTGTGTACGAAGACAATCGCCAGTTGCGACGTTGTACAGGAATCGTACAGTAATGATGTGCTCCATTCGACCCACTTAAACATAACTATGTCTTCGAATGTCACGTCATTGAACGTACAGACTCTGCCTGAATCAAACAAGGTACTCCTATTAACATTTAGCGACTTTTATTCGACTCCGCATGTAACAAAACTGTATTTGGGGTTGAGGAAATATGTTGTATTCTGTGATGAAATTGTGTATACGTCAGGGGGGTCTGCAATTTTTTTCCGAACACTAGGCGGGGCAGTGGTTGGTTCGGCAGCCCTGCTTACACATTTTTTCCTGGCCCTGTACATTTTTTCCTAGAGTCATTTTTCTTAAAAATAATGGGACAAAAGGTTTTAAGAATGCTTCTATTATGCAATAGGTATGCACTTCACACTTGGTAAGGGGTTTGAGTTCACCATCAGTTAATAATGAGGGATATGACACCAAGGGGTAATAAAAAGGTCAGCTGCTAAATGTTTTCATCAAGGATCTATCAATGCACATTGACATGGAAAGGCTCATATTTAAATAGTTCTATTAAAAATCATTTATTCAACCTGATGTAAATGAAAACATAACACAATAATAGATTCTTCAAATAAATGTAAATTCTTCACTTAAAGGTACTCAATTCGATTCGATGATCCCCATATCATCAGATTCCAACAACAACAATTTTTTTTAAATGCCGCTTCAGTTATAAGAATCGAATAATTGCCCAAAAATAATGTTAATCACAGTCAACTATAGTATACAATTGCCCAAAACCTGTTATTTGTCAAATATCTGACACAAAAAAGCCACTTGATTTTAGAGTTGTCCATCGAGATGTGATCACTCTGAGCTTTGATGGGTGGGTTCCTCGACTCGAATCAAATATCTTTTACCGCCGATGCCAAGGAAATAGTAATTTGCGAGCAACATTTCGGATTGAATACCTTTAACTCTTCAAATAAGAATAGACTATTCAAAAAACCGTAATAAAATAAAACAAATGTGTTAAAACAAACTTTGACCACCAAGGCTCTAGATGGTAGCTGTCAAATTTGAATGATTTTTTTTATGAAAAATATAACCGCTGGCAGCCATCTTGGATTTTACTCTTTGCATCACTAAATCCTATAACACACCATGCAGGGCTTATCCCTCATCCGATCATCACCAACCTTTAAATGGATCTTCGTTGTGACCTCTCGGTGGGTGCCTTCGATTTTTTCCCAAATTTTGTAAAAAATAAATGGCTGCCATTTGGCCATTTTGGATTTTACTCTTTGTATGACCAAATCCTTTAGCACACCTTACATGTCACATTTTTTATCCAATCGTCACCGAACTTCATATGGATCTTCGAAGTGACCTCTATATGGGAGCCTCTATTTGTGATGATGGTATTTGTGTGCACATACGAACCCATGAATTAGGTTTCCATATTAGAGATACTCGGCCTCCCGATGGTCATTATTAACCTTCAGTTACAAGACGAAGGCACCGAACTTCATATGGATCTTCGAAGTGACCTCTATATGGGAGCCTCTATTCCCCAAAATTTGTTTAAAACAAACATGGCCACCAGCAGCCATCTTGGATTTAAAATGTCAATCCATCAGCATACCCTACAGCCCACATTTATTGGAGAATTGTTTTGAAACTTTACAGTGTTGTTGGTAAATAAAAGTAGGAATGCATTTATAACCATGACATTGATCGGAAAAGATCATGAAAACTGAGTAAAATAGTCATTTGAAGCAGTTTTTTCGGGGGTCCCTATCCCAGAATCGGAAAAAGGATGTGGAACAGTGCCTTCGTCTTGTAACTGAAGGTTAATAATGACCATCGGGAGGCCGAGTATCTCTAATATGGAAACCTAATTCATGGGTTCGTATGTGCACACAAATACCATCATCACAACTTGGCGTGCATATTTTTGGCAACTAGTGATCATCAACTTGAACAACTAGGCGTACATAGACTGACGAGTGGGGTGTCCAAATAAATACTCGCTACTTTAAAATTGTGAATACACTCGAGCCAAGGGCATATCCATATATGTTGCACACATAGCGGCCTTTCCGTTGCAATATAGTGGGATTTCCGACAGATGCTGGATATGTGTTAAAATGACATTTGAAGAGCGAATTTTTGCGAGAAAATTATTTTCTGAAGTGATCAAAGGCCGTTTTATCTATTAAACAGAGTCCTCCGCTCAAATGGGAAGCCCGCTTACGATCGGCAAATGTGTATACATGTACAATATGTACTTACTTTTATAGCTGTGGTGCAATTGTGTGTCCGTCTGAAACCTGGATTTTGTGGTGTTGTTGTGATATTTCTGTCACATTTACGTTTTAAAAATAGAATTTTTCGTCTTTTCGAAAGCAACTTCAGATTTTATGTTTGTACGGTTTATTCACTGTGATATAGTTTTTATTTGACGAACTAGTTTCGTTGCTTTTCTTAGTATTTCTCTAACACAATGCTTTGATATTTGTGATGTGAGCTCCATGAAGAGTATTCGACGATAGGTCTGACCATGCTTATGTAGAGCGATTAGAAAGTGTCGGTGTCCAAGTTCGTGAAAGTTCTATTCACTATGCCGATGATTTGAGAAGCTTTTATTGTTTTATGATATTGTAGGAAGGCTAATCTGGCCGTGTGAAATTGAGCTATAGCGATGGGATATCTCGCAGGACAACACATTTCGGGTTTTCGTGGGGTGTGTATTCGCTGGATTTGGATGATGGAATGCCAATTATATTTCTGTGAAAATTCGCTGTGGGCATAAACTTAACCCCCACCCCCTAAAATATAATTTTCTCAACAAAAAGAATTGTATAGTTTACACTCAGAGTGCCGCATGCAAAGAAGGATTTAGGGGCATAACATGAAACAGTGCAGAGATTGATGAAAGGGGAAATATAAATAACCTTGTCCGAACGTGTTCTAAGATGAAACATTGTGATTAAATTTTGATGAAAATTTGGGGCAAAATGGTGAAAATTGATATTTTTTACTAATTTCACAAATTTTACAACATTGTGATTAAATTTTGATAGGGGTATGGAAAAATCACACGAGGATACTGGTCCAGAATTTGTAAATTCATAAAACCTCTCATGATCACTTTTTGTCAACTATTTCATATTTTTATTTGAATTTTTGTACATATATATATATATATATATATATATATATATATATATATATATATGCATGCTGTTGTTTGATGCATGCGTACAGTTGTATATAAGAATAAATTGAAAGCATGGCTTAGAAAAACATTATTGTATTGTAACTAGGCCTTTCACAGCTACTGCTGATCTTCAGGTTATACAATGTATAATATCATAATGTATAATGAATATTAACGTCACTTCCGAATTTTGGTTTCATTGTGACGTCACTTCCCTGGATATTTATTCCAGTGATGGTTTTAAGTTTTTTTCTTCTCTGAATTTAGTTTCGGACGAAATGTAGCAATTTCTATGGTCTACCCAAGATTCACAAATCAGTGGAGATCCAGAAAGCCATTGAACAACAAAATTCGGAGATAATCGAAATACTCAAACCTAGTGATCTCAAGCTGCGTCCTATAGTTGCCGGACCTATATGTCCGACCCATCGTTTGAGTAACTTTCTAGATCTTATTCTGAAACCGATCCTACCTAATATCCCAAGTTACTTGAGGGACGATATTGAATTTGTTCGAAATCTGTCAAGAACTGTGGACCCAGAATCAGTACTAGCCAGCTTCGATGTCACGAGTTTATACAGTAGTATACATCATGAGCTAGGACTGAAATCTGTAGAGTATTGGACGACTAAGTGCAGCGAAATTCTCGATAAACGATTCCAGAAATGCTTCATCGTGGAAGGACTGCAAATTGTTCTAGAGTGCAAAGTTTTTTTCTTCGATGGACACTATTATAAACAAACCATATGAACAGCAATGGGCACAAAAGTTGCCCCTACATATGCTAATTTAACCATGGGATATCTAGAAGAAAAACTTCATGTAATTCTGTCGGACAGAATCCCGAACAATGAAAGTACTTACATCAGAGGTGGCGGTTGCTCATTCACAGTGTTTCCATTATACAAAATGCTATCAATGGACCCATTGAAAAGAATTCGGACGGAAACAATGTTGATAAAAAAACTTCGTCCGAAACTAAATTCAGAGAAGAAAAAAACTTAAAACCATCACTGGAATAAATATCCAGGGAAGTGACGTCACAATGAAACCAAAATTCGGAAGTGACGTTAATATTCATTATACATTATGATATTATACATTGTGTAACCTGAAGATCAGCAGTAGCTGTGAAAGGCCTAGTTACAATACAATAATGTTTTTCTAAGCCATGCTTTCAATTTATTCTTATATATATATTTCAAGTTGTCATATAATTATGGCTGCCGAAGGCTAATGAGTGAGACTCATGTTTTACATGAAGGTATTTTCTTATTTCGTGGCGCAATTTATAACACAAAACACAAATGACGATAGATACAGCATCGGACACTTCATATTTGATAATTGTTTTAAGATGGCGTCGAAAAATTTCGATTATTCCATGCAGGTATCCTCACATTTCAAACACCAATACATCCTGACATGTCGGCGGCCAAATAACAACAACTCGCATGAATCAGTGTAGCCAATTGCAAGTCGCAGTAGTTCCATAACTGTATTTTGATAGGGATGAATTGCCATCAATGGGTTGTTTATGTGTAGAACTTCCGGACCCCTCACGCATCGACCACAGATGGCCGTCATGGAAAACCAATCCCATAAAATCCCATGCACCCATATATCTCATGCACGGTAACTTGCACGGTACGATAGGGGAACACTGAGTGCGTAACATAACTATCACAAGTATAAAGTACTCTGATAACTTATGACACTTATCGCCAAATTCATGCTTCAAACATTTTAAACATGTCATCTTCAGCTTCTTTTATTTTATTTTTATGAAAATGAATAATAAATGGGGTGATAAATATGTATAAAATGACAAATAGAATCAAATTAGCCATTTCCCCGTGAAACTTAGGACAGGTAAGCCAGGTACAAAAATTGGTGAAATATGAGTACGAACGTCAAAGTGTTCCCCTATCGTATTGCGGTAATCGCCAACCCGACTTTTCGAAAGAGTTATCGATCCTAACATTCCGTGCTAATGATGTTGTGTCGAGCCAAATTTTATTGTGACTTTGATTATGTACACCTGATAAAAGTAGTTTTTCTGGATATACCTCTCAAGAAATGTATGGTAAGTGTGATTATCGATATTCGATAGTTTTGCATACGTAGTTATTCATGTCCGAAGCGTTTTCGTTTTGATGAGATTTCGAGTGCAACAGGGGAGGTGGGTGGGTTTTGTTTTTAAATTTTAACATGATGTTTCCCAACTTTCCTATTATTCTTACTCTAGGGCTACTACTTATATATAATGGCCAACAACTGTGTGAATTATGTTAGAAATACAAAATGTGAACTTTATAGAGATTTAAATAAAATATATTTACAGGCAATGGTCCAAGAAAAACAAGTCCATGTTTAAGAATCAAATATGGGAATATGTACTGAACACTGTGATGAATGCTGTACTATAAAAACAATATGATATTTCTTGAGTATTTTTTGAAAAAATTACTTACAACCAGTTGTTGACAAATGATGTATTTACTTGCTTACACATGGCTGGTGAATGCTAGCAGGTATGGGTCAGCTAAAGCCATGTGGTGTTCTGTGAACTCTGTTGACATTAGAATAATATTCTTCAATCAAACCCTACCAGGCCATCACACTATTTCTAGTAAGCGGGTCACTACTCATTCATATGATAATCACTGGTGTGGCACTATTTACCAGATAAAATCCTTTCACACCAGACTGGACATAAGCCATGAAAAGGTGACCCTTAAACTGATGGCTCTCAGTCAACCATATTGTGAAGTTAGTATATCATTTGTCAACAACTGGTTCAAAGTAATTTTTTCAAAGAATATTTTTGTTGTTGTACATCATTCATCTGTGTTCAGTACTTATTCCCATATTTGATTCTTGATATGGACTTTGTTTTTCTTGGATCATTGCCTGTAAATTTTATTTTTTTAAATCTCAATAAAGTTCACATTTTGTATTTCTAACATAATCCACCATGAAGTATACGCTTAAAATGTTGCATCAATGGGCATGGTTTCTGTGCTTACTAATATACATGAACAGAATCCTTTATTTGGACTCGATCAAATTTTGGAAAAATTGGGTTCACAAAGCCCTTAAATAATTATAATTAAATTAAAAGTACACAATCCAACTCAATGATCCCATTAACGTCAGATTCCAACAACAACAACATTGCAATTTATCTAGGACCACCTTGTTATCAGAATTTATCAACCTCCAAGAATTAATGCCAATCACTGTCAACTATTTATGTATATATACATATATACGATGTATATGCATATAATTATATATATATATATATATATATATATATATATATATATATATATATATATATATATACATACTAGCAGGGTTACCCGGCGTTGCCCATGTTAAAGTGATGTGAAACCCTCTGTGGATATTTGGTGGGAATAGAGAATACTCTTGCTCTCAAAGTGGTACACGTGTTCTCATAAATTGTATATCCAAATGGCATCACAAACATGATTCTTACACATGGAATATAAGTAGTGGCTCACCTTGTCAGGTCGGAGCGATTATCATCTTGTTTATCGCGTTTAATCCGTCCCACCAATAAAGAAGTATTTATTTATTTACAACTGCGTATACTTCAGCTTGAAACATGAACATCATAAACACATTAGTTCGAAAAAATAAAAGACGACAATTGTGTTTTACACAGAAATGTATCAATCAATCAATCAATCAATCTAGTTTATCATATCTTCATGAAGATACAGATGTTTTAAAGATATGTCCATGTGCTCCTCTGTTCTGGTGCTATATACTGGCTAATCATGTTCAGTTTAAAAGAATTGATGTTATGCAACCATAGCAGCTACATGTGCCCGACACAGCGATATTTTGAGTTGTTTATGTTAGGCGATGAGTCTGTTCTAAGCAATGAAAGAAATCCTCTGTATCTGGCAGATATACCCTTGTCAGATGTCAATATTGGAGGATCCTGAAAAGTTATGTGCTACGGACTGCGTTTTCCTTGATCTCAGAAGTAACCATATTTGACTGCACACTGTGACCACTATTTTGAACAGGCCTGCTCTACATTTCCATATCTCTTGGCAATTGTAACTTTTTTGTGGAAACTATATTGAATGGGACAGACTCAATCGTGTTATAATATATACATGATGAGCCATTATAATATTCCATCCTCTGACGATTCAAGGTCCCTCAGTTTGAATGAATATATGTATCTCTTAAATAGATTGATATAAATATACTTTTAATGCTTTCTTATATGTATCTGTGTTGCTAGATCATTATAGGAATGCCCTGATTTCCATCCACTTATACATATGACAGTTGAGAAGATATAATTGTTCAAGTGACTTAATTCGGTCACAATTTGTCGATATTGTGAAATTGGAATACCAAAAACTCCTTAGAACGACATGGAGATGGCCTGGTAGATGACTATATATAACTTTGTTGGATATCGGCGAATTGAACAAACTTATAAATGCTGGTGAATCTCCCCTCGCCCTCCATGACCCAAACGACCCCAAGTGTGATTTAATTCATCATATCATTAGAGAAAAACGTGCATAAATTTGGTAGAATCAGTGATAAATGTGCAACTTTGGTGCAACTCCCCTCGTGCATGACTTTAACCGCGCCACTTTTGTCATATTTAAACCACGTCTATTAGACTCATGCATGCATTGTATAATGGAGATGATTATATATAAGATTGGTGGTAATCGGCAACTAAACAAATTCTTATCATAGTTATTACCCCCACCCATCTCTCACCCAAACGGCACAAATTTCGCGTGTTTAAATCACACGTTTATATTCCTCGTATTATGGAGAAGAATAATATATCAATTCGGTCGAAATCTGTGATAAAAATAGCCCTTCCACTGACACCAACAACGTCACTTTAGACAATTTTAACCCGCACCATTATCTTACTCGTAAAAAGTTACCCCTGTTAGACCGCCTTGGTGCCATCTCGATTGTACACTTAAACTTATATATAGAACACAGACAGATATTCGCAAATATTTGATTCATTGTATCATTTGAGAAGAACGTGTATGAGTTTGATGGTCATTGGCACTAAACATATTTTTATAAGTTTTTGGTGACCCTCCCGTCCATATTTCGGACTCAAGCGGCGCCACTTTTGACATCATTAAACCACACACTTATACTCATTATAGAGATGATTATATATACAATTTATAAAAATTGGCGAGAAAACAAATTCGTATCAAATATAGGGCCACCATTGCATATCTCTCACATAAAAGGCACCAATTTGGCGCATTTAAACCACACGATTAGATTATTCGTATCACGGAGAAGAATATGTATCACTCAGGTGGAAATCGGCGCTAAACATATTGTTTATCAATGTTTGTGTCCCTCTCACACTCTAGGCACCCGTGACTCGAGTGGCCCCACTTTTGACACCTTCAAGCCACATAATTAGACTCCTGATATCATGGAGATTATTATTTGTAAGTTTGGTGCTAATCCGCGAATATACAATTTTTTATCAAATTTAGTGCCCACCCCACCCCATCTCTCACAAAAGCAGCACCAATATGACGTCTTTAAAATCACACGATTAGATTCCTCATATCATGGATAAGAATGTGTATCAATTTGGTGGAAATCGGCGCTAAAAATATTGTGTATCAATTTTTGTGCCCTTTCTCCATTTCAGTGCACCCCTGACTCGAATGACGTCACTTTTGACAGCTTTAAGCCACGCAATTAGACACCTCATACCATGGGGATGAATTTGTATAAGTTTCGTGGCAATCGGCGACTAAACCAATTCTCGTCAGATTTAGTACCCACCCTCCGCCCCTCAAATTTCTCATCCCAACGACACCAAGTTGGCGTCTTTAAATCACACAATAAGATTTCTTGTATCATGGAGAAGATCTCAGAAGAATGTGCATCAATCTGGTGGAATTCGGCGCTAAAATTATTTTGATCTATTTTGGTGCCCCTCTCCCCTTCCGGGCATCCCTGACGCGAACGGCGCGACTTTTGACATATTTAAACCGCACCATTAGATTCCTCATATTATGTTGATGATTATATATAAGTTTGGTGGCAATCGGCGACAATTTTGCCCCTGACAACAACGGCGTCACTTTTGAAAATTCTAACCCTCGCCATTATCTTTCTCGTAAAAAGTTACCCCTATTAGACCCCTTTTGTGCCATCTAGGACCAAAGACAGACATTCGCAAATATAGATATAGATATACATATATATATATACATATAGGATATTTATTTTTCTCATCGGGGCCAAAGGAACAGCGATTCAGGAGCACCGACTCCGTCTGTGCATCTTTCCATCAGTTCTATGTTGTAATCATATTTGGTTCCAGTGATTTCCAAAGAGTTTAGTGACTCAGAATTTAGCAATAAGTGAGTTTTAAAGCTATGTACCATGTATACGCAAGTATTTATGATGATAGCCGTCTGTCCATGTGGACACACTTTGAAAGCTGGAAAATATTATAGAATCCAATTCATGAAAAGGTCGCTTATCAGCGATATGGACAAGTACACAGCTTCATTTAATCATGCTTTGATTTCATGTATTAAAATAGTATATTTTTTTACCGACAGCACAAAGCTTTACAGACACGCATATATATGTATATACTTCAACATACACACATATACGTATACATGCACACATACACACACGTGCGCACAGATACGAATGCACATACATACCCACATATATATACATATGCTTCCAGTTAATAACAACGATCCAATCTCGACAATATATGTAATTTGATTCGGAGATGTCTTCCGTTAACGTTCTGGTTGACAGGTTATCTTAAAATATGAAAGCTAATAATTTGAGGAGGACAAATTTTTGCGTCTGAGCCGAATCTATCGTTTGCTATCAAAAGTTTAGCGCTTTTGCAGTAGTCAACAAGTTGGTATCCGAAATTATTTGTACGTTTGTCTTTTGAGCATCTTTTTGGGAATTCAATATATTGAGCGATATCATCATAGGTTTTATCGGGTGCAATGAAATATATTAACTGAGCTGTTCGCGAATTGAAATCGCCGAGAAGAATAACGTGCCCGTATGCCTTAGCTTCGGCAACGTTTCCAAACATTTCATCAAAACATTTTTTTGAGCTGTATTTACTACCCTCGGTGGTAAATAAACGTTTCCAACTACCAAGGGGAGCTGTGTGTTAAATTTATTCAGTGCGATCGTGAGCCAAACAATATAATCACTGACAATCCAAAGGTTTTATGCTTAGCACGTTTAATTTATGTCTTCACTCGCCACGACGCACAATCCACCAGAGCGATATCTAGATATCGTTTGTCTATGTTTAATAATTAGAGTTGAATAGCCTTGGATACGAATAGTGTCGGCATCGTCAGTTTTTGTTTCCTGTAAACATAATATGTCATGTGACCTCACGAAATCGATTAATTCTGGTTCATCGATTTTACTAAGTAGCCCACCCACGTTGATTGATCCTATTTTTAGTTGAACTTCAGGTCTCCTCGCCACAAACCCCTAGTCGGATGACAATAGTTGTCCCGTGGCAACAGTTGGCCCAGTTGCAGTTGATGGTGCTGGTTTTGAGCCAACTGCATACGGGATGGTGCTTACTGGATTCTGTGGTGCATTATTTTGGTTGGATGGGCCTCCATATGTTGACCCAGCACTAGTAAGCGAGCCACGCTCAGTAGTCCTCGGTACCCCGCCCTTTGCATTGGGTCGGTCCCTGGTACTTTCGCTCTAACTGGGGTCCCAGTCGATACAACGTGATGCCCCATTCCGCTTGTGTCCCAGCCGGAGGTGCTGGCACACGGGGCATCAGATCGGGCATATCAGAGGGAGCGAACCCACCAGGGACTCGCGGGATAAATTGGGATGTGACCGACACGAACTGAACCAGGGCATTTGGTGGCATGGGTACTGGGGCACCCAGTGAGACACCCTGTGCAGCGCTAGGAGGGCCCATCCCATGAGGGGCCTGAGAGAAACCAGCGACACCGCCCGGGATCCCATGGGGAGGCAACATTGATATTGGTACACAAATTGTCTGTAAAACTAACATCCAGCAATATGTTAAATGTTAGTTTTACAGACAATTTGGTCCATGGCGAATGTGGGCACTGTTACCGTGCGTCTGTCCTCATACCAACGATAAGTCTGTGGTTCACGTGGTAGTATGGTCGTAGTACGCGAAATGATGGGTTAACCCGGAATAAATTGGTAAAGAAGCGATGTTGGTGTCAATAGACGCAGGAGAGTCCTCAGTATAACATATCTAAAATCCGCTTTGGGGAAACTTTGTTATCCAAGATGGCGTCCAACATGGTTGCCTTTTGGATATCAGTTATCGGAAATAAGTCAATATACGATATATTGTGGCATAGGAATTACGCAGATATGCTAGTGGGTGTGAAATTAGAGTACGAAAGCGAATAGAGGAACACGGTCGGAAAATAATACACTCGCGGACATGAAATGGCCGTCAAAATGGCCGCAACTTCAAGCCATGCCACTACCAAAGCAACATATTGGATAACCCATATTCGTAAAAATACGTATTGGTAATATACAAGTCTGGTGTTAAATATCGTTAAAGGTACACAGATCATTAAAACAGATCCATCTGAAGGATTTATTGGTGACTACAACGCAAGTCAATCCGATGTTGAATGTTCGGGTTTTCTCCTTAGAATACACCCAACGGCCGGGCCAAACATAATTGTATTGGGCATGCAGCACATGAAGCAATGTTTCGCCACACAGGGAGTGGTAGTTTCATTCGGCATGATGATTCATTATGGAATGTAACGCAAAAACTGAAGCGCAAAGCCTTGTGGTATGATAACTAGTTAAATTCCCGAATGTTTCAACACTCTCGTGATAATAAACCATACACGTATGTCGCAATGCTTATTATACTGTAAAGAAACACTCATCACGTCACTAGATTAGCCCACCATCTCACTGTGTCAAAGAGACGGTACATCGTACATTAAGTTTAAGACTAATGTTCATGCTTCTACCAACCCGGTTTCTTAGAAGACAATGTTGTTAAAATTACTTCAGTCGGTGCTGTACAACTGGAATATGCTACCACGCAATGCACAATATTAATGTTCAGTATGTTGTTGTTTTAAAATATCTTGCCAATACCACCCACAAAAGTGTGCTAAATATCAGGTTATTAGCGTTTAAAGCGGTTATTTCAAGGTTGAACACCCACCCAGTGTTGCTATTTGTGGTTTTGTGTGGAGCATACATGTGTAACATTAATGAGAATGTGTAAACGCGGTTATGCGGTTGCAGACAACGTAATAAGTGTACCGTATATGTGACATTGGTGAATATAAGTAAATATAATTTTCACGTATAAACCCAGTCTCTGCCACAGAGTATGTAGGCAATTTTGGTAAAGTTTATAAATTTATTGAATATACTATATGGTACTCCTTTGTGTTTTGATAAATTGCGTTCATAATATACCAAAATGCATTTTTGTGATACAAGCGAAATATTCATGTTTCGTCGCTTGATTGGGGGCAACTATGACCAATATTTCCAGACGCGAACAATAGAATCTACTTATTTTGCCTAGTACTCTATTAATATCTCTCAAACTGTACTATAGCAGTGAATTTTAACAGGTTTGGTGTTGTAGATATCAAAATAAATTATAATTGGTCACACTCGTGATACTGCTTTGAGTACATATATCTCTGCCTCTCGAAAAGGTCACAGATTCAATACATCCATACTAAATCCCATTTAGCTGTTTAGTTACAAATATATCACACGATTCAAGACAACCATTACAGATAAAACTGCGTTGTTGTTCCGTTTCTAGGCGCCCAAAATCCGGATTTAACCGTTGTATGATACCCTGCTTTCGCTTGCTCTCCCGTGAGATACATTAGAGAGAATTCGTGCATCGCTAACAAAAAGTGTCGCCTATACTCTGCAATCATCTTTCCTCGCGTAATTCGAGCGTTTGTTCACTCTTATATATGACAAGCTAATTTATTTTGCAAAAATGTAATTTTCATTCGATTTTGTCCAGTTTGGCGGCCATTTTGGGACAGAAATTCTACATATATGGGTTTCGACTAAGTACCGCTATTGCATATTTCAATTTATTACAAATTTGGCACTAACGGATGCACCTACCACAGAATCTTAGCATTTCCCGATACCAACTGCCATTTTGGACGCCATGTTGAATTGAGAAGTTTCCCCAAAGCGGATTTTAGCGGATTTTGTATATGTTGTTCAGCAAACCAGTCCGCGCGTTTTGAGACCAAAGCGGCTTCTTTACCAATTTATTCCGGGTCTAACCGCCTAACGACCACACTATGGGTGTACATGGGAGTTGTTTATATACAATTTGTCGGTTGTAACCCTTGCTCTATCACCTTGGCGACGGACATACTTCGCAAGTGGGAATAATACCTGCTTCCGGTAATCCGTATTTCGCGGGAAACTGATCGTTAGCAAAAACATCTTTGAGCCGGCAAGTTCCTTTGTGGCTTTTTTGACGAGATCCTTTTGTTTGTACTCTGAGAATCGGGCAATATTAGCGATCAACACCTACTAGAACTTTTCCCACCCAACCGGTGCATATATTCCCAAAATTTATGTGGTCGTCAATATCCAGTGATTCCCTGATAAACTCCCGTAACACGTCCTCTGTTGTTAACTCGTCGGTCTCTGTCTCGGGAATATCTAAGAAGATTAGGTTGTACTTCATTCCTCGAGATTCGAGATCGATTACACGCTCGGACGTTTTGATCTGTTTCATGGATAATCTCTCCAGTTCATTAACCATGATATTATGTTTGTGCGCTGGACTTTCGACGATTTGACTGTTTATCTGTCATGTACTCTAATCCATGCGAACAATTTACAGCTTGATTTTGACGGGATTCATTTCTAAGTTCATTTGGCCGACTCAAGATTCCACGCTCTTGAGTCTTTCTCCAAAACTTCTAACGTCTTTTTTTGACCTCATCGAGCGTGTTTAACCTTTGATTCATATGCTGGAGCATTTTACTTATATAGTCTGATTTACCACTCCCATTAATTTCATGAGCTGTTGAAACTGGGTCAAATGTTGATAAATTGGAATTTGGGGAGGGCTGAAACTCGCGTTTGACATGGCCGGGGAGTCGAGTCCAAAGAGTTCAGTCGAATTTCTTATCGCGAAATTATCAGCAAAATCAGTGTCTGACAAGGGATCCATGCAATGCTGAAGTGTTTGGCTTAGAATTGAAACGGTCTCACCGAGGCTATCTTGGTTGGCATTATAGCTGTCCATGACCATTTCTTTAGCTGGTGGTGGGCTGGTCAGCTCCTGACTGGCTTTTCGTTTGTTTTTTTCTGTTTCCTCCTCCATTGTGAGAACATTTCGTTATAGTCTGCACTAATATTACAAATATAGTTTGTAGACATAACAATATTTATCACATAATTTGGCCATAAAAGCAGTTTCATAATTATCGGTAATAGACACGTTTAATATCAGCGCGTGCGATGACGTCACGGCGTTCTTCAAATAACTCGCGATCGCTGTAGTTTATTATTGTTGTTTTCGATGAATATTTCGCGTTGCTTCGGGTTTATTTGATCATGTGATAAAAGGTATCTCACACTCGTCTTATTTTATACGTAATTTATCAACCTCGTCCTCTAAATTCTATTTGAGCCTCGATAAACCTCGGCTCAAATCGAATTTAATGAACTCGGTTGATAAATTCCGTATAAAATAGAAACTCATGTGAGATCCTCTATTTATCACATAATTTGGCCATAAAAGCAGTTTCATAATTATCGGTAATAGACACGTTTAATATCAGCGCGTGCGATGACGTCACGGCGTTCTTCGAATAACTCGCGATCGCTGTAGTTTATGATTGTTGTTTTCGATGAATATTTCGCGTTGCTTCGGGTTTATTTGATCATGTGATAAAAGGTATCTCACACTCGTCTTATTTTATACGTAATTTATCAACCTCGTCCTCTAAATTCTCTTTGAGCCTCGGTAAACCTCGGCTCAAATCGAATTTAATGAACTCGGTTGATAAATTCCGTATAAAATAGAAACTCATGTGAGATCCTCCATATATTAATTATGTGTGGTAAAGTCGTCGATGGCAGTAGATTGAAGAATTTTGTTAGAAAATGTCAGAGAGAAATTTTCTTCACCCTGCTGGTAGCTGCGAATGACACTGCCATTATTTCTTGTTCTATTCTCAGGCACACTATACGCTTTGACAGATGCATTCAAAGGATTTGCCATTCAGCTACGAACCAGCACCGGTGTGGCAGTGGGAACTTTCATTCCCCAAGCAGGGGCCCAGAAAATGTGCTCAGTAAGCATGACTCACCCTTTCATGACGTAGCTGTTGCAGCATTAACGATCCTGTGCCGTTGCATTCTCTTATATATGCGAGTTTCGCATCTGGAGCCTCGCTTATATAAGATAATGCACTGGCTTAGAATGTAAATATTGTTATGCCAATGTATTCCTTTATATATGTGAGGTTCCCTGTGGGAGACTCGTATATATAAGACAATGCATTGGCACACCGTTTTCGTAAAATTTCAGGAAGCTCAAGTCATGAAAGGGCTAATATTGTATAGTATATACATGATTCACGCTGACACCGTTTTGCAAAATTTGCCAATTGCAAAATATAACTTCATTCGGCCAAAAAAAGTTCATTTTGGCAAGTAGATTTTTAGTGTATTTTAAAACGCCGTCGAAAGTAAAACTAGCAAATCTACACAATTGAAAAAACGGACATTCCGAGATGTGTGGATAGTTAATCGACTGTGGTTAGACTATGACAGTCAGAAAAATCGATGTTCAGTAAAGTTTGTATTGAGGTTCGTTGTCCCCAACACCGATACAGTCGAAAACATATGTATGCTTTGGTGACCGAAACTTGTAATTTGTAAAAGTGTTATTTTGATATATGATTAATAAGACTAACTGGTCGAAATAATGTATGTTTTGTGTGTAGATGGGTGCATTTTATCTTTCTCAAATGAGAAAATTGTTCCTAAATTTTCCCAAATTAGAACCTCAACTCAATTTGGCAAGTCCATTTTGGAATTTGGCACAAAACGTTAATTTGACCTGATTCGGCAAACTATTTGGCAAGCGAAATATGTTATCCATCGGACTGTATATACATGTATCTCATAATAAATATAATATAAGAAACACAGATCGCAAACGAAATCAACAACACACCAGACCATCATTGCCAGTGCGTCTCTTCCTAACAAGTTTTATATAGTTTTGTATAACATAATAAATATGAATAGAACACGCTTGTCCGGAAATGCTTCTATCAATTAACCCTTTACCAAACAGAAGGGCCCTGTGCCAATGCATTCTCTTATATATACGAGTCGACCATAGGTCGCCTAGCATATATAAGAGAATGCATTGGCTTAACACATTAAAAATGATAAAATTGTTAAAGAATGTAAGAATTTTTTTTTTTAGGCCAATGCATTCTCTTATATATGCGAGGCGACCTATGGTCGACTCGCATATATAAGAGAATGCATTGGCACAGGGCATAACTGTAACTATCACAATGTCGTCAAGGAGCCGGTTCCAATGATATCCATAGGTCGCCTCGCATATATAAGAGAATGCATTGGCTTAACACATTAAAAATTATAAAATTGTTAAAGAATGTAAGAATTTTTTTTTTAGGCCAATGCATTCTCTTATATATGCGAGGCGACCTATGGTCGACTCGCATATATAAGAGAATGCATTGGCACAGGGCATAACTGTAACTATCACAATGTCGTCAAGGAGCCGGTTCCAATGATATCCATATTTGTATGGTTCTATTGAGACAGACCGAAGATATTTTAGGCTGTTGAAGCTTTATTTGGCCGGTTTTGGCCGGTTTGTTGGGTAAAGGGTTAAGATTGATTTTATTTCGAATTTTCTGGTATAATACAATCAATCGGGACATGTTTACGGGCTAGTTTTAGAACAGATCAGCCATATCAGATCAGGCGATCTCAGACAGAGATAGAGTTATACCGCTTGCTATGCTCTTGAAGTTTCCGCGAGCCTAAAATAACCCAATTGATTGAATGTATTATACCAGAAAATCTATATTAATCGACAGAAGCGTTTCCGGACAGGGGTCTTCGATTCATTTTTATTACTTTTAACATGAAAGCTTGTTATATGATGAGATATTCCCTAGATATACACATACTGTACACAACATTCTATAATAACTTTATAGTAATATCAGATTCCAAGTCTCGTGAAGATCAATTTAATTTAGTTTTTGGAAATATTTAATCAATTTACTACTCAAAAACATGTCTCCCATTTCTGTTTTAGTTCAGAAAAGATGTATGAATGTAGTTTACCGTGAATAAATTTCCTGCTGTGATATGTCTGTCATAGTGGAAATCACATTAGCGCCAGCTTAACCCTTCCATGTTTGGAGCTTCCTGGAATTTTGCGAAAACCGTGTGCCAATGTATTCTCTTGTATATGCGAGTCTCCCATAGGGACCCTCGCATATATAAGATAATGCACTTGCTTACACGGTCAATTGACCTTAAGGTAAATAATATTATGCCAATGTATTCTCTTATATATTCTATGCTCGCTATGGGAGACTGGCATATGTCAGAGAATGCATTGGCACAGTTTATTCGCAAAATATCAGGAATCTCCAGTCATGAAAGGGTTACTAACTAACTTAAGCTTTTTAAATTTGATTAACGTATCTGCATATCACTACTGATGAAATAACAGGAATTAATAGGGGTTGACATGCATACCGTCTACTCACAGCACGCAATTAGTATACGATACGCAAGCCCACTCATTACTCCCTCCAGTGTGTATACTGCCAGGCATATCTGGCGATGTCATATGAGATATGGAGTAAATGTGATTAATAACGTACTCGCTATATTCGTCACGGTTAGACTTTTTACGGGATGGTTGTATTCGCGGATGTTTCTTCGCGGATGTCTCGTTGTTGTTGGAAATATGTAACTTGTATGACCGAGTTAATTGCTTTCGGTATGTGTGTAGGTGGCTGGGCCACTCTTGAAGATGATATTGCGGGAACACAATGCATAATAAAACAGCTAAAATTTCTGATGAAGTTTTTCTCGGTTGGAATGCAGACTAAATGTACTGCGAACCATCGGGATGTATTTAATCCGATTAGTAGATTGTTTGGTCCGTATTTAGAAGCTTTCTGGTGTGGTGAATGGGAAAACTTGAGTGATAAGCCGTAGTTGATGTAACAATTTGAAGGAGTAGTTGTTTCAACGGAATTATGAGGTGGTGCATTCATTAAATCAGTATATTTTATATTTTATAAATGCCCAATAATATGATCTTGAGGGCGTTACCATTTCTGACTATGGTTTTCCTGTTTGTTTTTGGGAGAGTGATTCACGGTAACCCGTTCAACACCGAAAGCTTATAAGTGACTAGGATTAGCGGGTTCTATATGATGTAATCAATTTTAACATGTTGGTGCCTATATTGTACGACTGAATTTGTTCCAACTTACTCTCAATTAACATCATGCGTTGACGCGAAACCATACATTTAATCAAGCTCTCACGCCGTCGCTAACCTCTCTTATATGTTATCAACGCTGTCCAGATACCAGTTTTTATAATATTCTTATAAATTGGAGAAAATATGTGGTTAAATAATAATTTTGTCGCCTACAACACAGACTGATCACATAACACTAGAATCCGGTTCAAACTAGACCACAAATAATGTGTTTCCCAACTAATTGCCATATGTGACCCGCCATATAAAATCCAGTCGTAAGTCGGAATTTGTTTTACCCTGTGCCAATGCATTCTCTTATATATGCGAGTCGACCATAGGTCGCCTCGCATATATAAGAGATGCATTGGCCTAACAATTTTTTATCATTTTTTTTAAATAAATGTTTCTTACAATTTTTAGGACATAAAATTAAAAAAATATCATTACCCTGCAGGGAGCCCCACACATATATAGAAGCATATAGAAGAGTGTCGTCTGCTCATGTTTGTCTGGGGCTCTGTATGGGTGAAATTATAAAATTGTTAAAGAATACAAGAAAAAATTATTAAAATTGTAAAAAATTGTTAGGCCAATGCATTCTATTATATATGCGAGGCGACATATGGTCGACTCGCATATATAAGAGAACGCATTGGCACAGGGCAAAAAAATCCCGACTTACGACTGGATTTGATATGGCGGGTCACATATTCGCTATATGACTATTTGTGTCTACGTATACCGTAGTCTTATATCTCCTATTGCATTGGCATGTGAATGACACGTTTTATCAGAGACAACTGATGCACCGGGCCATTTACAGTGCATGATAATCGTTTTATTACGCCCGTGGGTGTTTACTGCTACGCTGATCTGGTCGTGACAGTGGGGCGATGGGCGATGGGGATATCTGGCAGGACAACACAGGTTTCACGTGATGCGAGTTATTTTAGGAAATTGTAGTATAAGGCTGATCTGGCCGTATCTCTCAGGACGACACATTTTGGGTTTTCGCATATGTGTATTCGCGGATCCCAGTAAACAATAAGGCACCAATTCGGTGTTGATCCACCAGAAAAGTTGCCGGTTCGGTGCCGGATTTCATTGTTGCAGTATGTAACTTTTATGACCGCGTTAATTGCTTTCGGTGTTTAGGTATGAACAATAGCTGGGCCACGATTGGATATTTTATGGCGGGAACACAATGCAATGTAACAGCTAATTTTGCTGATGAAGTATGAGACAAGTCTCAGTTGGAATGTAAACTAAATGTATTGCGAAGTATCGGGTGTGTATTTAATCTGTATAGTAAATTTTTTGTCCGTATTTAGAGGCTTTCTGGTGTGATGAATGAGAAACCTGCAGTAATAAGCCGTAATTTGTGTAATAATTTGAAGGATTAGTTGTTTTAACGGAATTCTGAGGCGGCCATTCATGAAACCGATATATTTTATATTATAATTGATATATATGCCTAATAATATGATCTTGATGGCGTTACCATTTCTGACTATGGTTTTCTTGTTCGATGCTAATTTCGTGTTTCGCGTATTAACTGAGTGATATTATTAGATTAATTTAATACTCTGCAGACGACAATTTAATTTGTGCTGTGAAGGTGTTTGTCGGTAAGGTAGACATCGCCGATCGATATTGATATTTAATGGGATTCAATTAACCCTTTACCCAACAAACCGGCCAAAACCGGCCAAATAAAGCTTCAACAGCCTAAAATATCTTCGGTCTGTCTCAATAGAACCATACAAATATGGATATCATTGGAACCGGCTCCTTGACCACATTGTGATAGTTACAGTTATGCCCTGTGCCAATGCATTCTCTTATATATGCGAGTCGACCATAGGTCGCCTCGCATATATAAGAGAATGCATTGGCCTAAAAAAACAATTTTTTTTAACACTTTTTACCATTTTTTCTTACATTCTTTAACAATTTTATAATTTTTAATGTGTTAAGCCAATGCATTCTCTTATATATGCGAGGCGACCTATGGTCGACTCGCATATATAAGAGAATGCATTGGCACAGGGCCCTTCTGTTGGGTAAAGGGTTAAAAAGGAATATCTTTGCTTTTAGTGGAGAATGGAGGGCCAGAGTATTCAAACTTTTGATGTCCTTCGTACTCGACTTGCCTTGTCTGGTGATTTTCAAGAAGTCACCTGTACTATTACACTATCGATGTTTATAGTGTATTCCCAATTCTCTCATATTTCAAAAATCCTACCATCCGAACTGACCTCCGGCTCCCCAACCTGACACCCCTCATGTTTGAAACTTAAATTTGACTCAAATTACTGATTTGAAAATCAAACTACGAGAACAATTTTAAGTGTGAAATTTTAAAACTACTATTGTGTCAGGTATGAAATTTGACAATTTGACCATAGTTGGGGCGGGGATACACCCCAATCCCCATTTCACCACATAGCGGAATTTATAACACTCCTGTAAGTTTGGTAGCCAGAAACGTGCTATTAGCAGCTATACTCCACATCCCGGTGAACCAAACCAAATCCACGATTCAATAAAACTTCATATGCATGGGGTCTCGATAGGAGTGGTGTCCTCCGATTTTCCAAAAAAAAACATATCACGTTTGCCACCATATATATATATATATATATATATATATATATATATATATATATATATATATATATATATATATGTATGTACGATTAAATTATAACATAGTCGTGTAAATATTTTCTACCAAATTTTCATTTTGCTCGGTTAAATGGTCTTTATACACGATTTACAGGAACATGGCGACAGGGTCTGATGATTCTCCCACCCAACTTCGGAAATTTCATGCTTGTTTGAAATTTCAGGGAGAAAAGAGGTTTAATTATTCCGAGAGTTTGATATTCGTTTAGTTGTTAGTAGACCAAAAGTCGAATGTTTCATTTCGGTCTGAAATGGCAAATCGATTGGAAATGGCACATGGAATTTCTCCGACTTGAAAATTTCAGCCTGCTTCAATTTTAAAATATTAACGGATACCCACTAGCGACGTCCCTATACGAACATCATACAACGGTTCCAATTCATATGTAAGAAAAGAAAAGCCAATACCTAAAAAGCAACCAACTAACCATCACCTGTACCACACATTGTCAATACATTAACGCACTGACTCAAACACTACTATTATGCCACATGACATTATTTACAAAACAAACTTAAACTATACATTTTCTCTCTCCCCTCTCTTCTCTCTCACAACTCTATCACTGTTCATAAAGGGAAACCTCTCCCTACAAAAAAAAAACGAAATTAAACATGCTATACTGACATCCCCAACTTGGCTTTAAAATAATATGATTGTCCCTATTTTGTTTATGTTATTTTTTGTTTATTTTCTAAACTGTATAATAGATGTAAAACTATGCTTGTTTTGATTTCAATAAAAATAAAAATAAAATATTCCAATATAGACTTTACAATTGTTTGCCACGAGAAAACCACTTGGATGCAATAAAATCAATGCCGTTCTGAACAAATCCAATCACCCATCGGCAATCGGTCCACGAACACACGGGTATAATCTTTGCAGCAACAAAATGTCAGGCAACATGTGTACTGGCGGATATTTTCTTGCAGCTCCATGTGAACTCGCCATTATTTTTGGGAGAGGAGCTCCATTTGTTGAGTTGTTATCAATTGCGCTCTGTTCCTATTGTAGCTTTGTTACGAATAAAATATGTTTAAACGAACATGGCTGATTCGAATGTCCAAATTATAGCTACCCGTAATTTGGAAGGAGGTATATAGTTTGACAAAATAATTAAATACACAAAATACACGAAATATTGCTATACCGGCTTAATATGCTCTGAAAAATACTTTCCATGATCTCAGCCATTTTCCGGCTGTTTTCAATTGTTCGCAAAGAAAGTGAAAGAAACGCTCTTTATTTAAACCGTATCAGGAATAGTCTAACACGGAACGCTCTTTTCTGTCCCATGCCGTGTACTGGTTTTGTTTTGTGTGTGACCCAAACATCGTGTTCAAGGTTGTACTTATATAACTTTTTTATTACCGCTCTTTATAGCCGGACACTAGGCTATGTATAGCTAAATAGCGGTATATACCGGTACCACTCTTGAGTGTATGACAGGTATACCGTTCTTTGGCGTTTGTCACTAAAGAGCGGTATACCGTTCTTTGGCACCAACCGCTAAAGAGTGGTATACCGTTCTTAGCGTATCAGGCCCATATAGCTAAAGAGTGGTATATCGTTCTTTATCATGTCAGGCCCATATAGCTAAAGAGCGATAAACCGCAGAGCGGTAGAGCACAGAGCTCTTTAGCAGAGCAGTATACCGCTCTTTAGCCACGGCCTAAATTATTTATCGACCTATTTCGATACCGGGGACAATTCAAAAGGTGTTGATTGTTTTGTTTATCGCATTCTTTGCATACTGTATATATAGGGTATATATATCAAATAAATATATATTTTGTATATATAGTAACGGCCACGTCTACACTGGCTTGGTCTTTATCTTCTTGTTCGCTGATTTTTGCTCGATATTTGCGTGCATCCCAAATATTTCACCGACATGAGTTAGGGTACGTTCATACGCTGGCAATATTGCACTGCAAACTGCAAAAATGCCAGCTGCAAAATTGCCAAAACGGATTAATTTCTGCCCGCTGTCGACAAATCAGCGTTAGTAGTGATCAATGAACGACAGCCGTTTTGCGTGATTGATGAGATGTTTGCAATATATCAGAACACGGTGCGTGTTGGTATTCTTAGGCCAGTTAAAATAATGTCACTTGACATGTTGGAATGTGATATCGCCACGGCCAGCTCTATCGACGGGATGCTGCTCATATATGAGTACAATTAACGTCACCTAGACAGGAGATGGTGCGTCCGCACTTGGCTCAACGAAGATAACAGACGAATTCAAATCTTCCCGGGTATCATCCCAAACTCCAAACTTGTCATTCCGATAATTTTAGTCACAAACTCGTTGGTCTTCATGTTAAGCAAAACAATAAGTTAAGAAAAACGGGGGGAGGGGACGTGGTGCTGATGTTAAACAAAACAAAGAAATCAAATAAATAGTAATACAAGTTAATCAAAAACACACAATATATTGTTATTCAAACGGCATGAATAATAATATAGGCCCATATATGCTTTATCAATGCCAAAGACTAACATCCCATTATCCCTACTGTTAGACCCCACCCCACCGCCACGACGACACAACCAGTCACCTTTAAACCACTACAATTACATCGATATCGCAGTCTTGGTATATGGTGTTAGCACGTATTCGAACCCCAGCTTGATCTGAATTGAGTGATATCTCAATGTGCCATTCTGATCGATACATGACCATTTCGATAACAATTGAGAATTTGTACACGGAAGTAAGCACATTTGAAGCAATGCATGGATACTCATAGTGCATGAGTCCTGCCACCACTTCCCCAATAGCTCCCACATTTATGACTCCGGAAGCATCACTTTTGGTATTATTTGTATCATGCCATATCATCATATCTTCATATAACGGAGATCCACATGTATAATTATGTGTGCATGAGAATCACAGAGAACACACCCCGATCCCATTCGATCGTATCAAGGACGGTACAGACACAAACAATTATTGTTAGTGGCCTTGCGTTGTGGACACCGACAGAGAGGTATACACCCGTTATCATATACCACCGTTGATTGTTGACGACCAGCCACGAGACAGCACGAGCTTGTCGGTAACTGGCAAAAATGCCAGCAAACAAAACAAAACAAAACAACCTTTGCAGCTGGCATTTTTGCAGTTTGCAGTGCAATATTGCCAGCGCATGAACGTACCCTTATGAGGCCGAAGTCTGTATTGGTCTGAAACAACAATAAATAAGTATTTGATTAATTAGCAACATTGTTAACTGTTGTTTCACAGGATGAATATACACAATGTATTAACATAGATATAACATTGTGTGCTTTATTAAATTAACAATTATTCCAGCAAATTTATTCTTGTGAACTTTGTGAAGAAATTGCGGCGAATTCACAGTACTGTCTATTTCCACTGGGAATGATATTGATACTGATACATGTTGTTCATCCATATATATACTCCCAAAAACTGTGACAGTCCGTAATTCATCCGAAAGCAACTTAATTTGTCTTCTGTTCACCCAATATTTTTGCCGATCGAGCTAAATACGCATGACGTCATTTACGTTTTCGATGACTTATTGGCCGACCTTTTTACTTATTGGCCGACCTTTTTGCTTATTGGCTGTGTTGTCCACTTATTGGCTGTGTTGTCCACTTATTGGCCGACTTTTGTTACTTATAATACGGGCAGCTTTCTACTTATAACTAACTAATAAAACTACTTATAGTACAATCAATAATATAAAACACACCGCAATCGGCACATGAAAACGACAATTATTATAATTATATATCTCCTCCACACTTGATGGTTTCATGACATAAGTTCTGGATGTGGATGTGCCTTCGATTAATATCTTAATATTACATGTACTTTTATATAATTGTCTACCTGTTGAGTGTGTCTTTGCCATGTATTTGTATTTAAATTGGTATATCTCACATACCATATTTATTAGTTTATTGAGATTAATGAATTTAATTATCTGACCACCACATCAAATGAAGAATTGAATATTCCAATGTACACTAATTACTCTTGGCAATGAACAGGATAATTAATCGCATGTTTTGTCTTTTAGGATGCACAGATAGCCCACACAGATGCTTCTACTAAGAATTATGTTACATTTCAATGGACTGCACCAGGTTCGGGCCAGGGTACTCTTATCGCGCTGTGAGTAACGGGTGTGCATGACTAGAAGTCTCCACATTGAAGTTAATGACCAACTGCATCCCACCCATTTGATTCAGACCAAAACTCCAATTTCGCTTCGCGAACCACAATTTGCACCCAATTGGGTTGGAATTTTCCAACAGATACCGGAAGCTTTCCAACTGTTGGAATTCTGAGACCCTCTCCCAAAGGCTGCAACATTTCTAACTGAAGGCCATTTCAGTCCACAATTCAGAGCAATACTGTGAGACTCTTTGTCCAAACCCCCTCCCAACTAATTACTAGTTGGAAAATCAAACAATGGGTACAATTTCAACATATTGTCAGAGTGAATTTTTCAAATAATGTTGTGTCAGGCATGAAATTTCCAACTGCTAGAAATTTTTACTCCCCTCCTTGTCCATGTGGGACGGTAGTGATACGTTTTGATCTTAGATATGCATACTAAATACTCATTGACGAGTAATTCCTTTTGGAATGTTTTCTGATAATAAGTTTAACAAAGGTCTTTTATTGAACTTACTATCTTAACATTTCCCACCAGTGAATATTAATCCTTCTGCACATTGTATTATGTTTCGTATGTTTGCCGTCTGCTCATTTTTGTGAACACCCCTCCAAATGAATGGTAGACTATCCCAATAGATACTTTTAAAACTGAATGGCAGAATCCATTTAGTATAGAAAGTGTTCCGAATGATTGTTATTTTTTATTTGATTGCCATCCAAAAATTGTTAACTCACTTTTCCGCCATATGCGTTAAAGGCCCACTTAATTTTCTAACTCTAGCTAGATTACATTTTATTACACGATCCTACCCTTATTCCATTCAATAAACCCATTCTATAAATTGTGATATTAAACGTTCGTTTAATAACAGGAAACAGTGCCAGGTGACCTTTGACTTCCGGTTTGTCGTCTGTTTACATTCCGCACGCTACCTCTAAAAAATACGATGGCTGCCAATATTTTTCCAACAAACTATAATGAATGAAGAGTTTGAAAAGTTATGTCATTAAATATACACCATTAAATATGCCATAGTGTCTTTATTTATCTGGGACTTTTTCTTTACGCGGGCAAACAAAGCATAGTTACGTGAAACGACATTGCATGCCTATATATAGAAGAATGTTAGTTTCGCGTCCGATTTGTTGATTTAAGAATGTTTTGTCGAGGTTTTGGATCATATAATAAATAGAATCTTCAACTCGTCCCCAGATATAGCGAAATTTACAACTCATTTTATAAATTCCGCTATAAACTGGGGGCTCGTTGTAGATCCTCTATATATGAAATATTTGCCATAGTACATACCATTTGAAAGAGGGAGCTCCAAAACATTGTGTTATTAACTTTTCCGGTGCAATAAACTGTGAACATGTTGTTTTTGTTGAGGTACTGTTGTGTGTTATGTGCTTAAGTTTCATAAGGAATGTACTGCAAAGTCTATTAACTGCAATGGAAGGGAAATAACTATATATCTTAGTTTGAAGTATGTTGCATTCTGGGAGTGTAACGGGGAAAATGTTTCTATGAATTCAGCTATTCTATTTTTCTATGGGGACCTTCTGACCTTCCAAATGGTGATGAATTATAGTATTTTAATCACATTTTATGTCATAGAATGTTATTAAACCGTATTATTACAAAAAATTATCGGTGACTCGAAAATTAAATGGGACTTTAACAGCGTATACTTTCGAACCCGAATCATTAGCCTTGGGCCATTGGATTCTGCTATATATATTGGGCCAATGTTGGGTCAAACATGGCTGAATTTGTGTTATACGCCCGTTTAATAAAAACAGGACGTATTATGTTATTGGTCTGTGAGTGCATCCGTCCGTCTGTCCGTGTGTCTCATCGTCTACCTGTCCGTCCGTTCGCTTTTGTTTTTTTTGGTTTCCAGAAGATAACTTTAATAAGTCTGAACTGAATGGAATATAATATGGTATGTGGGTTTACTAGAACAAAATACAGGCTAATTTGGGTACCGCCCGCCAATTTTCATCAGTCACTGCCCTTTTTGTTGGAATTTGCACTAAAATTTCTTCTGTCGATGATAACTTTGGTAAGTCTGAACTGAACGAAATGAAAATTGGTATGTGAGTTTACTAGCCCAAAATCCAGGTAATTTCGATTTTTTTTCCGCCCGCCAATTTTCACGAGAGTTAAGGCTTATGTTGAAATTATACCACGCTATATAGCCATGCTCTTGTTTTCCCATATACCACTGTCTATGTACTTTAGTAATAGGTGCACATCTATTTAGACACATACCTATTGTTGAACTAATAAACCATGCGCGACATTCTAACGTGATATGTGACGTTATCACACGTACACTCGTTAGAAGTGGAATCTCTCTACATATGACACTATTCATATATTGTTGATAACTATGTTGTCGCGAGTTGAAAATTGCTATTTCCACTGCTGGTTACGAATGAAATAATATGGGAGTCACTCAAAACACCATAGGTGTTCTATTTATTATATGCTTTAACCATGTCGATAATTATTATTTATATTAGTTCAGCTGATTTTACCTGAAGTAAGCGACAGTGAATGTATCATTTTTGAATAACAAAATAATATCTTTACTGTCTGTTTAGACAATAAAGCCATATTCACGTTGCGGCAATTTACCACTATTTAAGTGGGAAGCATATAATAAGCATGCCTATTACTGACCGATAACGATCTTTTACCTTTCAGTGTGACAGTAGTATACCAGAGGCAAGTCTACTATTGGGCGGTACAGCTGTGGGAACTATCTGGTAAGTTTGGGAATTGGCCGCATCGTTATACACTGATGATTAAGCAAATGTTAGCCTTTCACATTGGGTAAAAAATAGTTCACTGTATGACTAAATTCTAATTCTATCTTTATTTCTATTATTTCACACTTTGTTCGTGTGTGATTTTCGGATGTTAGCCCTGGATCTCACAATTTCGATCACGCCGGGCTCTGGAGATGCGCTATAGATCATGTCGACAATCTCTACTTTAGTTGCGCACTCAGAGTATATGTATAGTAGGTAGAGATCATGACATGATCTAGAGCTGGAACCCACAACCAGACACAATGGCATCGACTGGCAGCCATATACCGTGTGCCGTTAGAACCACCATACCACGATTTTATTCAGAAACCACACATATACAATATTTATATTCATAGCATTGAGACGCAGACCGAATATCAGCAGCATATAATGTCAGGCAACTTCGCCTGCTACCCCCCCCCCCCCCAACCGCGACTATCACACAATGAAGTCTGCTCTCCAAATAGTATCATGTGGTATGACCATAACAGCGGATCCAATTCCAATGTGTATTACCAAACTACTCATTAAATATTCAGACAAACATTATTCGTGTATAAGAAACACGAATTCCCTAATCTTCAAGCTCGCTCTGTTTCGCCTTGAGTCTATATACATTAATAGAGCATAAATATTCTGATACTATATATATATAATGTTTTATTCTCTGATCAAATAGATATTGAGAAGTACAAGGAGAACATATATACTCGGGTCGGTATGCCACCATTTGTATATACCGCTTATATATTACTTACGACCTATTATAGACTTCATATATACATATGTGTTTTATCACTATGACTTAAAATTGTGTTGTGATGCGCAGAAAAGCTCACGGTATCATACATAATAAGGAAGTAACAATTTTAAGTCATAGTTGTATCTAGAAGTTCAAAGCCAAGAGACCAACTATAGACAAACGCAACCATCGACAGCCAACTATCTGCACAACCTCAACCACGAGAACCACAAATCTAAGTGTGCTGGCACTTGTGTCCCATTTGTTATATGTATATATATATATATGTATATATGGCAATAAAATATTGTTTAAACTAAATTAAACTGACCACGACAATTCAGCTTGAAGACATTTCCAGATATCATGATCGTCATTGCTCTCGTAACTAGGACATAAGACTAACCAGACATTCAGTTTCAACTATATGCCACCGGAAACACGTCTCCAGAATTACTAACACCAGACTATATACGGACACACAGCTTCAGAATTACCAACAGACAGAAAATCGTAGTCATCCAATGATAAATTATTGACACTAATGTATCCATATCTCGAGTTCATCATACTTCTCGTAACTGGGACATGAGACTAACCAGACATTCACAGTTTCAACCATACGTCCCCGGACACACAGCTTCACAATTTCCAACAACATACTATCTACATACACTCACAATTTCAAACGTACGTCCCCGGTCCCCGGACACACAGCTCCAGAATTAATAACATCACACTATCTACATACACTCACAATTTCAATCATACGTCCCCGGACACACATCTCCAGAATTACTAACATCAGACTCTACAGACAATCAAAGTTTCAACCGTAGGTCCCCGGACATACATTTCCAGAATTACTAACACCAGACTATCTACAGACACTCACAATTTCAACTGTACATCCCCGGACACACAGCTTCAGAATTACTAACACCAGACTATATGCAGACAAAAACAATATCAACCATACGTCCCCGGATACACATCTCCAGAATTACTAACACCAGACTATCTACAGACACTCAAAGTTTCAACCGTAGGTCCCCGGACATACATTTCCAGAATTACTAACACCAGACTATCAACAGACGCTCACAATATCAATCGTACATCCCCGGAAACACAGCTTCAGAATTACTAACACCAGACTATATACAGACACTCACAGTTTCAGCCATACATACCCGGACACACAGCTTCAGAATTACCAACAGACAGAAAATCGTAATCACCCAATGATAAATTATTGACACTAATGTATCCACATCTCGAGTTCATCATACTTCTCGTAACTGGGACATGAGACTAACCAGACATTCACAGTTTCAACCATACGTCCCCGGACACACAGCTTCACAATTTCCAAAATCATAGTATCTACATACACTCACAATTTCAAACGTACGTCCCCGGTCCCCGGACACATAGCTCCAGAATTACTAGCATCACACAATCTACATACACTCACAATTTCAAACGTACGTCCCCGGTCCCCGGACACACATCTGCAGAATTACTAACATCAGACTATCTACAGACACTCACAATTTCAAACGTACGTCCCCGGACACACAGCTCCAGAATTACTAACATCACACAATCTACATACACTCACAATTTCAAACGTACGTCCCCGGTCCCCGGACACACATCTCCAGAATTACTAACATCAGACTATCTACAGACACTCACAATATCAATCATACGTCCCCGGACACACATCTCCAGAACTACTAACATCAGACTATCTACAATCAAAGTTTCAACCGTATGTCCTCGGACACACATCTCCAGAATTACTAACACCAGACTATCTACAGACACTCACAATTTAACAGTACATCCCCGGAAACACAGCTTCAGAATGACTAACACCAGACTATATACAGACAAAAACAATATCAACCATACGTCACCGGATACACATCTCAGAATTACTAACACCAGACTATCTACAGACACTCAAACTTTCAACCATACGTCCCCGGACACACATCTCCAGTAATACTAACACCACACTATCTACAGACGCTCACAATTTCAACCGTACATCCCCGGAAACATAGATTCAGAATTACTAACACCAGACTATCTACAGACACTCAAAGTTTCAACTATACGTCCCTGGACACACATCTCCATAATTAGAAACATCACATTATCTGCAGACACTCACAATTTCAACCGTACGTCCCCGGGTACACAGCTCCAGAATTACTAACATCAAACTATCTACAGACACTCACAATGTCAACCGTACATCCCCGGAAAACTATCTACAGACACTTACAATTTCAACCATACCCCGGACACACATCTCCAGAATTACTAACATCAAACTATCTACAGACACTCACAATTTCACCCGTAGATCCCCGGAAACACAGCTCCAGAATTACTAACACCAGACTATCTACAGACACAAACATTATCAACCATACGTCCCCGGACACACATCTCCAGAATTACTAACATCAAACCATCTGCAGAAACTCAGAATTTCAACAGTACATTCGCGGACACATAGCTTCAGAATTACTAACACCAGACTATATAGACACAAACAATATCAATCGTACATCCCCGGAAACACAGCTTCAGAATTACTATCACCAGGCTCTCTACAGACACAAACAATATCAACAGTACATCCCCGGACACACAGCTCCGGAATTACTAACACCATACTATCTGCAGATACTCACAATTTCAACCATATATCCCCGGACACACAGCTCCAGAATTACTAACACAAGATTATCTGCAGATACTCACAATTTCAACCATACATCCCCGGACACACAGCTCCAGAATTACTAACATCAAACTATCTACATACACTCACAATTTCAACAGTACATCGATCCCCGGAAACACAGCTCCAGAAGTACTAACCCCAGACTATCTACAGACACAAACAATATCAACCATACGTCCCCGGAAACACAGCTCCAGAATTACTAACATCAAACTATCTACAGACACTCACAATTGCAACTGTACATCCACGGAAACATAGATTCAGAATTACTAACACATGACTATCTACAGACACTCACAATATCAACCACACGTCACCTGACACACATCTCCAGTATTACTAACACCAGACTACCTACAGACACTCAAAGTTTCAACTATACGTCCGTGGACACACATCTCCAGAATTAGAAACATCACATTATCTGCAGACACTCACAATTTCAACTTTACATCCCCGTACACACAGCTTCAGAATTACCAACCGACACACAATCGTACCCACCAAGAGACAAACTATCGACACTAATGCATCCATATCTCGATTTCATCATAATTCTCGTAACTATGACATCAAACTATCTACATGCACTCACAATTTCAACCATACATCCCTGGACACATATCTCCAGAATTACTAACACCAGATTATTTACAGACACTCACAATTTCAACCATACATCCCTGTACACAGTTTCAGAGTTACAAACAGACACTAAATCGTACTCACCGAAAGACATGCACACTATTGAACCTGACTTTTCCAGATTTTGTGTTCATCGTTAGTCTTGGAAGCTGGATGAGTGACCATGTACGTTATCATTGCTGCTACCTAACACTTTCACATCCCTTTCAAATATCCCAACAATTTCAACATCTCATTGCGATACACGTGTTATGGGCATTCATCCTGATTCTACTACTGAAACTTTATCTCCACAACCTACGATAATTCGGGCATCATCAGATCCTCTGATTTCGGAACTGGTGGCATGTGGTCATATAAAGGGATCTGTTTTTAAAATCATAAACTTAATGTTATTGTCGCGAATTACTTTAGAGAAGAATGCCACTAGTTGAATTTCTACCATGCGTATCTTAATTTCGTCCACAAATGCAGGTTTTGCTGGGATCCGTATATGCGTTTGGTGAACATCATCATTATATCTGTGTTTGAGTGACGATACCAATGCTTGCACGGAATCGGTAATATTGCTAAAAGTGAACGTAATTGTGATTTGAGATCTTGCCATGTAAAGACAATAGTTTGCTTCATATTATTTTCGCTAACGTATTGCTGGATAAATGCGGATACTGCTGATCTACTTGTTTGTGATGCGAATTTAACAATTGTTTCATCCTGGAACCTATCGTTGTATGTTATTTCTCTATTTGATGTACCCAACCTGGGAATAATTCCGATATTCTACCAAAGGGGTCAATTATAGCATTCATGCCGAGAACTGCCGAAATAGTTGCTTGTGTTTTTTTGTTGCCTCCGACTTTATTCCTCAGGCGTGAACCATGTTGCATAGATTTAAAGCCTTGGCATACCGTGGTGCATGGTCTCACATTCCTCACAATTGTACTGCAGTAAATCATAGTACATAGCCAAAAACATTGGTATACCACTGTGTATGGTATGGAGCTGAGGTGTGTATCACGGTAAACCATGGTATATAGCCAAAGAAACTATGGCATTGATGACAATTTGATGTACCAATACTGCCACACATACACAGAACGACACGATGTGTAAATGGGTTTGTCGATACGGCACGAGTGCTGTCGCGGAAGGATAGAACGAGAGGCGCTTGCGCATCGAGTCCTATCCTTCCGCGATATATAGCACGAGTGCCGTATCGACAAACCCATTTACACATCGTGTCGTTCTGTGTTTATTACTCGCTTCGCGTCCTAGAATCCATGCATTAAAAATACAGGATTAGAAGGCTTATTTAGGCTCATACAGGGCGTGTTTGTCATGTGTGATGATTCTTTTATTTAAATAGTTCCAGTCTCATCAGGTCTCATGGTTGAGGCGAACGTCATGTACGTCATTTTAGGTCAACGAGATGCGAACGTACGTTCCATACGGATTTGTAAATATGGAACAGCAATAACACTGTACTTCTAGGAACAAGCGTTTAATAAATGTAGTAAACTATGGTATTTATATCAAGTAATAGGGTGGATGCACACATGCATGTAATCTCTGTAATTATCGTGTATTTGGCGTTTTACATGGATCATACAGACCATGTAATATGTGTCCGTTGACAACCCAATCATTGCGGCAATGTTTGACCACAGTGAGCCAAGCTCTGATCGTGCAGATAGCCGTTGACTGAACAAAGTCGTTAGGCCGCTTAAAATAATTGTTCGCGCGATAACCCAAATGTTGGACTTTCTGTTTAAATCATTGTCAGCCTTCTCTTGATTTTTATACTGGTGATGACCCCAGGATTTCCCCAACGCAGGGGCTATTGTCACAACATGGGAGCGATATTATCAGGATTTCCTTACGCATGCAGGGGCTATATGACCACCGACTTGGGGCTATACATGATCCCGAAAGCTACCAGGCGGGGTGGCTAACTCTGAGCTATTTAAGTAAAACATATTATATTGAACCTTCTTGCCCAGATTATTCCGACTGATACATTCAACTAAGTCCCTTGGCGATTTGAAGCTTTCGAAACCCAACGCCAAGCAAGCTTCATTGACGAAAATGTTCTATATCAAGCCTGTATACACCAGATGTGTCGCTTCTGGTGTTCGTGCATAAAGAAAATGCCAGATATCACACAGACTTAACTAATTTCCACATCCGTATTATAATATTGCGACCTATTTAGTTGCATGCATTTATTAATTGAAAGAACGTCACATGGTAAATAATTTGTCAAGGTTGTTTTCTTTTTGTCACAAATTGACGTGCTATGCACTTATATTAGCTTTTATATATAATGATGTCATAGAAGAGGGTTTACTAAGATGTTTTACAAACTATCAGGTTAAGACGAAAGACAAATCGGTAATTGGTGTAATGAAATTAAAGTGATGTGAAACACTCCGGTATGGTGATAAAATAGAAATGGAGAATAATCCTGTTCAAAGTAGTAATTTTTACAAATAGTTTATCCAAGTTGACAACACACACTGTTATTCTTATATATGAATTAAATGCAGTGGCTCTCGATGGCGAAATCGTTTTGTTTAGGATATCGCCCCGATAGATGCGAAATATTTACAATTGAGCGTAGTTCTGGCGATGTTTTCTATGGAGTGGTACGGTCGATTTTCTTCAAATATTCGGCGATGTTATTAGTAGAATGTTACATTTCTCAAGTTGTCATAGCGCCTGAATACTAACTTATCAGTTTCACGCACCTGAACAAGTGAATAATATGTCTTTAACTACTCGAATCTCGGTACATCGACCAAGCGTATATTGTATTGCTCCCTGGGCGAGTCCTTGCAGGTTGGATGATTCTAGCAATTATCCCAAATGCGGATAACTCGACTGCATGATGTATGCGTCATGGGGTCTGCGTTCGCCCTGTGTACAGTACCTTGTAAAATGTCCAAATGACCTGGGTAAACTTGGGTGTATATGGGTGAATATTTGAAAACTGTACAATTTGGAAGATTGCATTATGCGAAATTCAAAGTTCGAATTCACACAAAAAAACATTTCCATGTCGAACCTGATGACTCACCATGAATTAGGGTTTGCTTCGGCACGCTGGAATTTTATTCCTATTGCCATGGCAACATGACTTAATCAAGCAAAGTAGTAAAATATGTCACTCCTGTTACTAACAAACAACAATCAGCTTACACCAATAGCAGTCATTTCATACGACTAAAATATATTTATTGTTATTACCTTTTGTTACTTCTTGGAAATAATTGAGCTTGAATAAGCTCATCATAGTGAATATGTTTAAAATCTGTATAAGCATGGGTCAACTCACACATTTATTGCATAAAAGTACAAAACTGATTACTCTGTAGGCCATGAACTTAAGAGTTCCAAGTTTATCAAATTTGCATAAGTAACGGCACTTTGTACCAATCCCAATATAATAATAACTTTTTTCTTTGGATGAGTTTTTTTTTAATAAAATATAGATATGCACTGATAACAGGAGTGACATTGGTAACAGGAGTGACATTTTGGTAACAGGAATGATCCTCCTGGTTTTCACAATGTTGCCATATACGGTGAATTTTGGTACACAATAATGTTATATCACTCAAGAATCTTGCTTTTGTATGTGATCATCTTCAGTAAAAACTCTAACTATGTTTGGCCAGGTCAACACTCTGGCTGGCACTCGACTGGAGGGCATCAACAGATGGATACAACTCATAGGCTGATTCAGATAAAGAATAGGTTTGGGTTTTCACAATTCACCCTGTATAAATTGATCTGTCTGTGGTTTATATTGAGAGTTAAGAAAAGGTATGCAACTATTTTGCTTGTTGGTGTGGGATAACTTGGAATAAATATCAAAAGATTTTGCTGTAGCCACCAAGACTAGTCCCTGCATCTCTGATGTGACTCTTGTTGGAAATATAGTATAAAATCAAACCGGAATACCAAATCATTCATATCCATTTGACTCTTCAATACTAGTAGGTCACATGTGACTTTTTTATTTAATTAAGACATAGTTAGAAGCTGTATAACACAAGACTTCAATTTATGGTCTTTATTTTGAACAGAACTGTGCTATAAATTTCTGGTATTTTATATGTGGCAAATTTAATGAAGTTGACCATTGCCTGAATGGAGGTGGGGGAGTTGCATGATATCAAACAACAAATATAAAACATATATTTATTACTTCATTTTTTTTCAAATGGATTATATTGAATTTCCTTCTTGTGATGAAAAGTGATGACTACTGACTTGTGGTCATGTTCATTGACAAGAACTGGCTAATCAAAGGGTTGTTGGCAATAAATGTGCATTGCACATGTCTATTGCACCTGTAACTGTCACTCCTGTTACCAAAAAAGTAACAGGAGTGACAGTAACAGGAGTGACAGATATGGCAGTTAATGACAAATTTCTAAAAATGTATCTGGATTTGAAATTAAACACTTATGATTTGCATAAAAGACTCATTCTAGAATATGAAAAACATATTTCTGAAACATCGAACATGATGAAAGAAATGATATTGCGGTAACAGGAGTGACTTACAATTAACCTACTTGCCTCATTTGTTCATTAATGTGCTCCGGTATGCATAAATGATTTCAAACCACCGCTATTTTGACTTTTGTTTGGATTACCTATTTGGTGACCTTCCCTCTGGTGGCAGGTTTCTCGAAAAAGCTACTGTACACACTCATATAATTCCTTGTTATACTCTTGGTAACAGGAGTGACATAGAAATTGATGACAGGAGCAATGAGATCTATATTTTCAAGTTTGAATGAAGAAAGTCCATCTTCCAGTTATAGTCGTTTTGTTCAAGTTTCATGGACTCAAATAGGATTGAATATGTGAGATTTATCTGATCTCATCGGGAAAAAAATATAGTCTATTCTGTTCAATGTAGAAAGGTAACATTCAGAAATTGATGACATGGACTCATGTTGGCTCTGTAAAAATCCAACAGCTCAGACTTTGGTTCAGTTTTTTTGCCTGAATATCATCCTAATTATCATGGTACCTAGAAAAAATTATTATTTGGGTTTCTCCTGTTGCACACACTTCTGTAATTATAGGACCAATGGTCGTAACATCAAATTGTACACTTTTCAAATATTCACCCATATATATATATATACGTGGGTACAGGTACGAGGGTTTAATTTGGTAAATATCAGGGCATAAGGGGTTGGCGTTCGCGTTCGCCCTTGGTACACTACCTTGTAAAATGTCCAAAAAACCTGGATAAACTTGGGTATACGTGTGTACAGGTATGAGGGTTTACTTTGGTAAATATCGGGGTATATGGGGTCTGCGTTCGCGTTCGCGTTCGCTCTGGGTACAGTACCTTGTAAAATGTCCAAATGACCTGGGTAAACTTGTGTATACTTGGGTATAGGTACGAGGGTTTACTTTGGTAAATACCAGGGTATATGGGGTATGCGTTCGCATTCACCCTGGGTGCAGTACCTTGTAAAATGTCCAAATGACCTGGGTAAACTTGGGTATACTTGGGTACATGTACGAGGGTTTACTTTGGTAAATAACAGGGTATATGGGGTCTGCGTTCGCGTTCGCCCTGGGTACAGTACCTTGTAAAATGTCCAAATGACCTGGGTAAACTTGGGTATACGTGTGTACAGGTACGAGGGTTTACTTTGGTAAATATCAGGGTATATGGGGTCTGCGTTCGCGTTCGCCCTGGGTACAGTACCTTGTACAATGTCCAAATGACCTGGGTAAACTTGGATATACGTGGGTACAGGTACGAGGGTTTACTTTGGTAAATACCAGGGTATATGGGGTCTGCGTTCGCGTTCGCCTTGGGTACAGTACCTTGTAAAATGTCCAAATGACCTCGGTAAACTGGGTATATGTGGGTACAGGTACGATGGTTTACTTTGGTAAATACCAGGGTATACTTGGGCACGTTCACTGTGGTGTACATAGGTACTCTCGGGGTCCAAATAAGCATACGGTGAGGAATAAGAGTACAGGATGGACAATTCTGCTAAATCCAATAAGAGTACGGGGCGAATAACAGTATACAGGGTGGCAGTTTACAACATGGAAGTAAGTCCATCTGAAATTCTATATAAGGTCAATCATATATATTTCTCAAATTCTACACTGTTTGTTGTTATATCAGTTACCAATCAGACTTTCATCAACATGTTTGCATTATCTTTTCCTGATCTGAGTAAAGGCTCTAGCAATTCTGATAGGACTATAGTATAAACTTCTTGACAATTCCACTTTTTAAATAAACATACGTAACCAAATAAGCACCATACAGGGCACAAAAAATTAATAAGCATACTGGTATGCTTATTTGGACCCCAAGAGTACAGTAGTAATGTAAAATGACAGGGGTAAACTTGAGCTTACCTGGGTACAAGTACGAGGGTTTACTTTGGTAAATACCAGGGTATTCTTGGGTATCTGCACAATGCTATACTTGGGTACAGTACCCTTGCAAAATGTCCAAATGACCTGGGTAAACTTCGGTATACATGGGTACAAGTACGAGAGTTTACTTTGGTAGATACTATGGTATACTTGGGTACATTAACCATGGTATACGTGGGTAAACTACCCTTGTACAATGTCCGAAATGACGTGGGTACATTCATCAGGGTGCTTGCATCACGTATTTTTTCATATGTGGATTATACTTCAAAATGTGTATCCTGATTTAATCTGAATGGTGATAACTCAATTTATTATATGCTAGGTAGCATAGGCTATCAAATAGTAGTATTTTTGCATCAGATAAAAACCGTTATCCGCCTAGTGAGATATCGATATCTCACTCTTATCGATCTACGCTAAAATTAAAAGTGATTCGGTTTCTTGGTGGAAGACTAAGCTAAAAGTCCCTGTTCAGGTTGAAAACAATGTTATATGTGATCAATTAAATTTTTCTGTTAAACATACTGACGTTAGCCTCTCTATCCCTCAACCAATCTGTCTGAAAAAAATGGAACTATTTTATATGCACAAGCTCATTACCATGGCTGTGCTGGGTATACACATTTGTACGTTTTACTCATCTTTCCAGTTGATCCATGGGTCAACTGAGCGGAGCATATAATAAACAGAACATCTACACTTTTTGTTTGCATATGGTAATTATTTCATTCGTGATGACAAAAACAGAACCACTCGTGGAAATTCATTTTGTTTTTGTCATCACTCATGAGATAATTACCATATCCAACCAAAAAGTGTAGATATTCTCTAAAAATAACGTACTTTTGACTAAATAACGGAAATTTCTCAATTTCAGCACCACAAGTGATCAACTTTTTGTTCTAAAAAAGTCAAATTCAACCTAGTTCGTAGGTGGGTTAAAATTCACCTAGTTGGCAGGTGGGTTTGGGGCCGCAACTTAAAAAACAATTCTCTTTAAACGGTAGTTGTGAGGTGTGATTAATTTATTTTTGAATATCTCCGTTATTTAGTCTATATAACCATTCCAAGTAGGGAGGGTCGGAAAACATTTTCAGGCTCGTATGCTGATTTTTTACATTCGACCCTTGTTGGGACCCACCCACCCCGCGTACAATTTTTTTTCCGTTTTCGGCAGTTTTTTCCGACCATTTTTTGACACCCACCCCCCCCCCCTCTTTAACACCAAAACAGAGATTTTCGGATGGAAATTCACTGTAAACAGCTGTATATGAAACTGTACATAATATTTGTCAATGGATGTTAATATTGACATGTAAATAGGAACGAGTTATTTTGAGGTCATTCGACCAAAAAAAACATGGCTGCCAGCGGCCATCTTGGATTTCAAAATTTACCTGCAGTCAGTTTAGCAGTTAGAATTACATTATTTCTGTTATTCTAAGGTGTTTTAAGCCAAACTCATTGCAAAATCAGTCAAAAGACTTGCAGGGAAAAAAATTTGAGTTGCGGAAAAAAACATTGTTGGTCCCATCGACCACCCACCCACCTCGGCATAGGTGCCCGGAAAAATCCCCCCCCCCCCCGTTCCAAGTGGAAGTATATTTAGTAATGGCTGGTTATCCCTATTTTGATTAAATCAGGATACTCATTTTGAAATTTAATTCTAACATCGCGTGGCACGTAATACTCAGATTGAATACCAATCACTATATAATCGTGAACAGTGGCGTATTGGCTGGCTAGGTTATGAACGCAACATTATTTACAGGATCACCATTGTGTCATGGCTAACTACGCCAATTTGTACGCCCATAAAATGTTTTCAAGTCTGAATGATTCTAAGTCGAAGCAGCGTTATAACCGAACCTGTTTGAACTGGAGATATAAAAAAAAACTAAAAACATTAAACATCAACAACCGTTTCTGGCAGGTCATATTCGTCCTCCCAAAAAAGGTGTTATTAACTATGTTAACACATTTCTGATTAACTTTTTTGGATAGAAGCACTGTCCACATCGAAAGATCCGTGGACACCGCTAAACTACAAATAAAAGGTCGAAACTCCCGTGGCAAATACTAAAATAACATTGGTCTTGCAGATGAAACTGCAACAACAACTTCTACAACGACAACCTCAACAACAACCACGACACCAACAACTACAACGATGGTGCAAACAACGACTCAACCCGGCCCACCACGAACATTTCCACCCTTTCCAACAGGTGAGACTATCATTTCTTATACAAAACTAGCTGAAACTTCAGAAGCCTTTATTCAGCGTCGGGGGGGGGGGGGGGGTTGCGGACCCTGCACAAAGGGGAATGTGGCCCATTTGTGCATTAGAGGCCTGCGGCCCCAGTGTGCGCATCGCGGACATTTTAATCTTAATAGAGGCGCACATTTTTATTTTTTTTATTTTTTAAATTAAATCGAAAAACTAACGCCATGATAACCTCCACCAGGGTAATCCGAGTCACCACACCAAATTTGGTTGAAATCGGTCCAGGGGGTCCAGGAGAAAAATCCGGACTGACAGACAGACGGACGGACGGACAGATATATCCTACTAATTTATAAATATATAGATAAGGTTTTGTGAAAGTAATGTAATGCGACCAATGTGTCGAGGGTTAGCATTACGCTGGATATTGTATATATGTCCGTGAACCATCCGTTCGCATCTTATTATGATTCCCCCTGGCCCCAGGGTGGTTTGGCTTCAAAGCGAATTGTTTCTTTTAAACTTGACTATAGTTTATTAATTCTTTCATCCACCACATCAGGTAGTACAAAGAGGAGGCGTAATGAATATACATAAAACAAATTCCTACCATTATACCGCGAGCGGAGGCTGAGTAACTGAGTATTCATGTTTTATCAATGCAACTTATTCTGTATATAGCCAACTTAACTTAACAGCATCGGCACACGGTATATAGATTGACAAATATTTTTTTTAAAACACAAGTATGGTGGATGTTGAAAACATAAATAATTCACTTAGTATCAATAAGAAATGATTTATTGGGCGTATTTAAACGATGAAGATACACGACTCTAATGTGTATCTTCGTTTACTGTCCTGGAGAACAGACGGTTGACGTTATAATTTTGATAAAATTACAGGTTTTCCTCATAGTCACATATTATAAAATGAAAATAGGACAGCACTTCCCCTCACTAGGCGCTGGCCAGATACTTGCCCCACCCGAATCCCATAATCATATATTATAAAACGAAATCTGGCAGCAGTTCCCATCCCAAGGCGCTGGCCAGATACTTGCCCCACCCGTATAACGAAAAAAAGTATGGTAACGGCATCAAGGTTAATATATTATATAACAAAAATAATATAATTTAATTCCAATACATAGATTATATTTCTAGAATTACCTGTAATCTTGATAAGATCTTTGACCTGTGTCTTCAGAAGCAAAAACACAAAATGCGCCCAAATGTACAATGTAGCCATGTAGGTATTATTTTCAAACAATGGTTGAATGCAGTCAAAGATAGACAACTCTCAATAAGCCAAAGGCCTATTATATGGCGAGATTCCAGTTAGCTTTGATGTCATGACGTCGATTGTGTCATAGTGACGTCACAGACCACATTTGATTTGGCCCATTGCTTGATATGTGCGATGGTGGTCTTTCTAAATAGATGTTATATTCAACATAAGGGGGTACTCGTTGATTACTGCAATGGCTATAGGGCAGACTTTGACTAAGCCCATCCTCAGTGGTATTCGATCGTTACGATGACAACGGAGCTATATATAGTCAATTGGCCATTCAACTTGTGTCTTGCATTTCCCCGACAAGGTTTATCTGTTTATGTAGCAAACATAGATATATGCACGCAGCTTTAACGAATCCAACGCGAAATAAGTGGGTAAATGTAAGCATTAAAAAACTTCAATATTTGGCATGTATTTTTAAGCCGTTGCCATGGCAACCGAGCAACTTTGTGTGATGTCTACCCAATGTTTTGTTTTTTTGAAAGTATATAACCTACTGATTGAAGTGCACATATAGTCAGTTATCCACATGAAAATCCTACGGGGGTCTACGGTGGGGCCAGTACTATAGTAGACGATCGGGATGTGCTCAATAGAAATTTCAATTTATGAGGGCTGTAATTGCTTCTACTGTAAATAGGGAATAAGTTATCTCGTTCTGATTTAAAATATGGGCAATCTATCAAATAGTGGAGTTCATCAGCAATAGTGTCACTATGGCATTATGAGCAAATATGACGGTGAGAATATTTGTTGTATACATGAATATAATTATTAATACCAGCAGTGTATTTATTTACACGTAGATATGTGGTTGAAGATTATATATATATATGTATATTTTCGTAATAGGAGAAAATCGCATTTTATACTTTCTACTTCCTCAAAATAGGAATTCTGCTGGCGAACCTCTATAATTGAGTGAATTTGAGTCAGACAGTGGCTGAGGTTAACCGTTTCTATACTAATTGGATTTTCCCGTTCAGTTATAAAAGTATACATTGGAATTGTCTACTATTTATTTGGAGGGGTCCTCTTGTTATAATAGCAGACGGTAGACAGATAACAGTTAATACAAGAACAGAAAGAATCATATTAATTGGTGGGAATTGTTCAGATAATAAGTTCAACAAACGACCTTTGGTAGCTTGTTGAACTTATTGTCTAATCATTCCCTATCGGAACTACTCGTCAATGAGTATTTTAGCATAGAAAGGATTAAAATGAGATGTGAACATATAGGTCATAACTTTCGTGTAACATTCCCTCAAGAAAAAACAGGGATCGCCATATGTCTTGAGTGAGTGAGAAAAATGCTTATTCACGAATGACACAATTTTCGGTATCCACTCAAAAACACTAGTTAGATATTCTTGTTTATATGCTGTTAAATGCTAAAGAATCATTGATGAGTAATCCCATAAGCAATGTTCAGATAACAAGTTCAACAATATTAACAATGTTCAGATAACAAGTTCAACAAGCAAGTAGGTCGTTTGTTGAACTGTTCACTGAATAAAATAGGGCTCCTCCTGTGCTTATTGTTATCTGTCGCCTGCTTTCGTCACATTAACATCCCTTCAAATGAATAATAGACCATTTGAGACTAGTGTATATTTTTATAACTGAATGGGATCATTTATTTAGTGTACAGAAAGGGTTAAACCAAATAAATCACATTTTCTCGAGCAAGTTGCAAAACAGAATTCAATTCCCTCGCTACACGATGTCTGAACGCTGCCGGCACGTGTATTTTCTTAATTAAATCGAACTAAAAGCTGTAGTTGGAATTTCAATTTCGTTTATTTAATGTCGATGATTTTGGTTTGTGATAAGCTTGCCAATTACAAATAGAAGAAATGAAAAATATAATTTGTAAAATGCGTATGTCAATTGATACGTGTTGTCTGAGTGTAGTCTGAGACAGCCGAGTCAACCACCGGTTCGTTAACTAGGTGCTGATCGGCGTGACAGTTTGCAGTAGGTCCCCTATTTGCGGAGGTATTTGCGAAAGTCCCCGAATTCGCGGAGATCCCCTAAAATGGTCGAAATACGTTGATTTTAATGAGGGAACGGATGCGTATATCTCAATTGATACGTTTTTTAAAGAGGTTAGTCGGATACGGCCGAGTCCGCCACGGTTCGTTAATTGGTGCTGATCGGTGTGACAATTTGCAGTAGGTCCCTATTTGCGGAGGTCCCCGAATTCGTGGAGTTCCCCTAAAATGGTCGAAATATGTTGATTTTAATGAGGGAACGGGTGCGTATATGTGCCAATTGATACGTATTTTAAACAAATAACGACACGATCATTATAATATGGTTTGTTCTATCAATCATATCATCATCATCATCATCATAATACGAAACAAGTCTTGCGACTTTTCGTCCAATAACACTATTTGCAATGTTTGTTTACAAATATATGTATCGTCATTCGATATTTACTTGTGAGTCACTTGAACATATTACTAACTAATTCTTGTCGTCGATCTCGTATTTTATATAATAGAAGAATGAGTCTATGTATATTTTGAATTGATCGAGTGTTGGAGCCTCAACAGCGAAGTCTGGCAGATAGTTCCAGCTATTTACCACCCTCTGCTTGAAGAAATATTTTCCTATGGCCTTGTTAACGATGGGCATCTGTAGATTTTTATTATGTCCTCTTGTTCTTCCTGGTGAATGTCTTTCTAACAGGTCACAGGCATTGATATTGTAATGTCCATTCAACAGTTTATATACCTCGATTAGATCACCTCTAAATCTTTATATTTTAAACACATAAGATGGAGTCTTATCATTCGGTCTCGGTAGCATAGAGTTTTGATTTGACGAACTAGTTTCGTTGCTTTTCTTTGTATTTCTCTAACACAATGCTTTGATTTTTGTGATGTGGGCTCCACACAGAGTTACAGTATTCGATGATAGGTCTCACCATGCTTATGTAGAGCGATTAGAAAGTGTCGATGTCCAAGTTCGTGAAAGTTATATTAACTATGCCGATGATTTGAGAAGCTTTATTGTTTTAGGATATTGTATGAAGACTAACCTGGCCGTGTCAAATTGAGCTATAGCGATGTGATATCTCGCAGGACAACACATTTCGGGTTTTCGTGGGGTGTGTATTCGCTGGATGTATTATTGTTGCAGTATGTAACTATTATGACCGCGTCAATTGCGTTCGATGTTTAGGTATGAACAATGGCTGGGCCATGCACACTTGAAGATTTTATGGCGGCAACACAATTTTTGATCCGCATTTACATTTAGAAGCTTTCTGGTTTGGTGAATGAGAAACCTGCAGTAATAAGCCGTAGTTTTTTGTAATAATTTGAATGAATAGTTGTTTTAACGGAATTCCGAGGCGGTGCATTCATGTAACCAATATATTTTATTATAATTTATATTTATGGCTAATAATATGATCTTGATGGCGTTACCATTTCTGACTATGGTTTTCTTGTAAACAAATGTCTTTCAGTTCCTGGGAGCTCCTGTCCCATATCAAGCCTTCTGCCGGCGCCATATGGACCGTATGGTGAGTACAACTCAACGATGGTAACCAACATCGTTAAAGGCATGGGCGGCGTTCGTTTCAGAAATATTCATATTTGTTCAAATCGCCATCAACAGAAGGAATATTAAAATATGTATAGTTTTGTTCATATACAAAACATAATCAGCGCGTAAATAGTATATTGTCGTCAAGACGTACGATGGTGTACGTAAACAAGTGCCTGCTCGTGTTGCAGACGTTTTGCTTCTGTTTACATAACACAGCTCAATTATATTGGTTAATCACAAATGATATAAACGCTCTTTACTATTTCCATATCGGGAAAACAGAAACAAATAACGCTATTTATGTTTACCATATCCGGATCTAAACAAAAGCCAGGTTCTGTAACGTTTTTTGCTTTTGTTTACATAACAAAGGAAAACATTTGACAATAACATACTGTTTATGCCATATTTCTGATTGGTATAAGAACAAGGTCTGTCTATATTTTACTATTCTTTCTGTTTATGGCGGTTTTTGACGGAGGTGAATATTTTAACAGCATACCCACCGTCAACGCCGCCCGTATCTTTAACCCTTTCATGACTGGAGCTTCCTGAAATTTTGCGAAAACCTTGTGCCAATGCATTCCCATATATATGCGAGTATCGTACTATAGTATAGCCTCGCATATATAAGAGAATACATTGGCCTAACAATATTTACCTTCACATTATAAGCCAGTGCATACTCTAAGCTTATATGTGCGAGGCTCCCTATGTGAGACTCGCCTATATAAGGTAATGCAATGGCACATTATCTTTGATGTTGCACCAGTGCAGCAACCGTCACGAAGGGGTTAGAGGTGTTGCGTGGTTCAAAACAATAGGATGATGACAATTTTGCTCAAACTCAAAAACAGGATTATTTGTCTTGAACATTTAGGAGATAAACGTATCCTGTTGAGTTGTACATTCTGGACTCGAGCATGAAAACAGTTTGTGAACGAGTCGGCTTGGCGGCGAGTTCACAAACTGTTTTTATGCTCGAATCCCAGAATGTACAACGAAACAGGGTACATTTATCTGCATTGTAATTCAATTTAGCAAGGAATTTGCACAAAAAAACTGTATAAAAAGTATCATTTAGTCATTTTCATGACACGAACCGAGACTTTCATTTTGACGTTGTCACCGTGCACAAATCGTTCGGTTTGTTCATTGCGTTACTCGGAATATTGCTCCGTAACAATTTCCTGCGGGGCGGGATGGCTCGTTTCGCTACTCCGTTCTGCGCCGATAAAATATTACCGTTCTACATTCAGATTTGATGCACGCTGAAGCGGCCGATGAACGGTATGTATAGACAACAACGCGCGGGTGTTCTCGTTTCGCTACTCGTTCTGCGCCGATGAAATTTTACCGTGCTACATTCAGATTTGATGCACGCTGAATCGGCCGATGCCGGTGAATCGAAAATTAAAGTTAGCCGCTCTCGGCCAATCAGAATGCTTGTTTTTAGTGACAAATACTCAATTGAATTACAATACGACACATACGACCTAAAACAATCACATTTACACACATACCAACTAAAACAACCACATTTACAACATACCACCTAAAATACTGTGATTTGAAACCCGCTGATGCGGTTCAAAACGAATAATCTTACTCAACGCATGTATTTCAATACATGGCGTATCAAAATGACCAGCACACCAATCTCGTTTGTTTATCGGCGAATACTTCGAGACGAATGAAGACCGTGTGTTTACATTGTTCCGTAATTTAATGCGAAAAGCCACAAATTAACGTGGAACATGCATGATAACATATATCCACTATGTACATAAGTACGAATACTATTTTCATCAAATTTCATTTTCATACATAATAAATTGTATGTAATACTTATATAAATATACCATATGTGTACAGTAAACATATACTATACACACGTGTATAGATATGAATACATAAATATCTGCACATAAATTCACATGCCTATCTCTATAGATCAGCGTACTATCTTAGTTGTATTCTTTAAAACCATGTTTGAAGTAAATGCTAACGTTCTTCAATATTGATATATTTTCAATAGAAAGTAGGTCATATAACTTTTTTAGTGAATGGTTCAACCAGTAATAGTCAGGAACGTATTTTCTTCTGATTGTGACAAAATTGTCGCAGATCACAAGAATATGAATCTCGTCGTAGGTTTCCTAACCGCACATTTTACATAGTAAACTCTCGTGTTTTCGTCATCTTGAAAGCTCGTTTGCAGTCTATGGTTTGCTGTCCTAAATATTCAGATATCGTGTTTTACAAAAGGGCACAGCCGATGCTGTCGAATAGTTTGCCAATAGTGTGGTTCGGCCATATATGTGTGTAACTTGTAATGTGTGGTAATATGGTACTGCCATGGAGGTGAACATGGCAGGAATATATAGTCAGATGATTTTAGGCACCCAACCTACACGTTTATAGATATATCGGCCAACAATTAGCGAAACCTGTGAATAATGATCTAGTGGCGAGAACAATGCAACCAATGAAATTACTGTTTCACAACATATTTTAGTTCTTCTTAAGTTTTCATAGGTAATCAGCTTCAGGTAGATTAAATATTGTTTCCGTAAGTATATTGTATGCACATATGTGACCCGCCATATCAAATCCATCGGAAGTCGGGATTTATTTACCCTGTGCCAATGCATTCTCTTATATATGCGAGTCGACCATAGGTCGCCTCGCATATATAAGAGAATGCATTGGCTTAACAATTTTTTATCATGTTTTTTAAATAAATGTTTCTTACAATTTTTAGGACATAAAATAAAATAAACATCCATTACCCTGCAGGGAGCCCCACACATATATAGAAGCACATAGAAGAGTGTCGTCTGCTCATGTTTGTCTGGGGCTCTGTGTGGTTGAAATTATAAAATTGTTAAAGAATACAAGAACAAATTATTAAAATTGTAAAAAATTGTTAGGCCAATGCATTCTCTTATATATTCGCATATATAAGAGAATGCATTGGCACATGGTAAAAAAATCCCGACTTCCGACTGGATTTGATATGGCGGGTCACATATTTTAAATCACATAAATGTAGGATCTGAGAATTTCGAAATTGTACACGGAGACACTTACTCACCTCGGCCGAACTTTTTGTGCCGAAAAATACTTGGGCCGAGTTTCAAAAATCGGGAAAATGTGGCAAATCACCCAAATTGGTGTGTGGCCACAGCATGGGCGAAACATTTGGGGTCGAAAAAAAGTTTGGGTCGAGGTGTGCAGACAATGGTCCGAAAATGAGTTGGCGATCTGCTCGGTCGGGAAAACTTCGGAAATTGTGGCAAATGACCACGGTAACGTCTTTAGAGAAGTTGGACGTAATTTTGGACCAAAACTAGAACAATATGTTGAATTTGGTCTAAACAGAATTATATCAACCTAAATGTGGCGTAAAAGTTCCAATAATGCTGTGTCAGGCATGAAATTTCTAACATGAAATTCGTTACCACCTCCCCTGTCGCCACGTCCCTCGACACGGACTATATATACAACAGAATCGCGGGGAAGTTACATGTAGTCATGATATAGAAACTCCCAAATTAGAACTTAACACTGCACACACCCCCTCCGATGGTAAATTTCATTGGGTTGCAATTTTCTAATTACTGGCTCATTTTCTCGCGACATTCTGTGTATGGTCGCCAAATCATGGATTTATATCAACAAATTTATATTTGTTACACATGATAAATATAAAGAGCGTTTATTTCTCGCATGTGCACTTCATTCAATCAAGTGACGTGGTTCGATACTCCCCGGCGGCGGTGTCCAAATTGGAATTTTAACCTGCACCGGTTCCTTTAATCAGACCAAATTTCCAAGTCCGGTTATTTATGGTTATTTAAATAAAAAAAAATTCAACACTATCGGACTTTTGGTCTAAAAACAACATATTTCAGATCGCATTTTGATTTTAAAAACTATCGATTTCAACATATTGTTGGTTTGATGGGAGTTGTACGACAGACACCCAATCCCGTCGTGTCCCTGTTTTCTTGGTATCCAGAAAATATGTGTATTAGTTTATCTAAGTATTGTTCGAGCAATTTTGATTGCCAGAATGTACCAAAATAATATAATTTTTTAGGATAATCTCGAAATTGAACGTTGAAATTTTTATTGGCCTTTATCATGACTTTGCTCCCACAGCTTTGGTCTCAGTTATGTAAGATAGATCTGTCCCAAAATGACCGGAATTGCTCCACCGGCAATAAATTATAGCCCACAATTTGCGTGGAGCTACAACACATTGGACGAACGTATACATAATCGCCGTTATCGTGCTTACAGGTGAACCACATTGAGTGAATATACACGAACCAGCGTCCAAAGCACTGTAGGGGAACTACTCCTAGAGATTTGGTTCTCTACCGAGTTTCGTGAGCATTTTTAGCGACGATTTCGATTCTCTATCGAGCAATCGCGGCACAAAACGTAAAAGTCAACAGCATTAGAACAGCGTTTCGTGGGTTTCATAGAGCTACCGTGCAATTATAGTCACTGGCCATCAGTGTTGTGTAAAAAAAAAGTTAAAAACTAATCCCGAAATGCACACAAATTGACTTTTTATTTTCCTATTCTCTGCCTAGGACTCCGGTTCTATACCGAGCGCTCGGTTCTCTGCGAATAACTCGATTCTCTGCCTTAGGTAAAGTAGTATATGCCGTCCAAGTTTCTCATTATATATGGCTGTTTAAGCTCCATTAAACTACCGGAATAATAAATGTGAAGGTGGAGCACAACAGTCGCCCCCATACAACACAGACAAGAAGAAAAAAGTAGTTCAACTTAATGAAACATGATCAACAGATACCAATTCACCGTACTGGGAGGGAGGGTCAAGAAAACAATTACCGATGCCGTGAAGTGTATAATTTACGATTAATGAAATTTAGACTACATAATAGTGTGGATATTAGTATATATATTTAAACTGCAGTAAACGATCTTACCAGTTCGATAGTAGAATTAACTTTTTCCAGAAATATATTGGTATTTGATATCAGCTATGTGGATTTTCGGACCGCAATGTGGCTGGGGTTTAAACAGATATTCCTCTCGCTGTCGGGTATTCGGCCAAATAACACTGTTATCTTTTCTTGTAAGGGCCTATATGTATTACTATATATGTATGCGCGAATGAGAAATACAATATGTTCACACAAACTGAGAAAAGCAATGAAAGTACTGATACACACCATATTGTTGTTTTTTTTAGGTTTTCGAAAACAAAGAAATGTTCAACATTAACTATGTCTATACTAAATGGATTCTCCCCTTAGTTGTGGAATTATACATTGGAATGGTTTATTATTCATCTGAGAGGTGATCAGCAAGTATAAGCAGACGCCAGATAGAATATCAGATGACACAAGTACAGCATGGTTCCTACTGATTGGTTGGAAATGTTCAGATAATAGGTTCAACAAACGACTTATATTTAATTTAGTATCTGAACATTCCTAAGGAAACTACTCGTCAATGTTTAGTATAGAAATGTTTAAAGTTAGCGGAAATTAATTTATTGCACCGAAGAAGGCTTCTGCGCCATACAATTAAAGATTCATAATCCGAACTAACCCTCCCAAATTTACTATTTCTTTGGCTCCGGTGGTAAATAATATTTCCTTTGAGTCGAGGAACCCACCCATCAAAGCCCAGAGTCATCATATATCGATTTTTGACATTTGTTATTTCTCTAGATATGTAATTTTTGGCAAATATTTTTCAAGCCGACGGTCTCGGACCAAACTAGGGATGTAGATGGATAACTCTAAAATCAAGTGACTTTGGCTGTTGTATATTTGACAATCGTGCCAAATTTCGTTGAACATAATGTTGATAAATTACACGTTTTGGCCAGTTTTATACTATATGTAACTGCGGATAGCATTATTGTGGGACAATTAATCGATACTGATAACTGAAGCAAAAACATTTGTTGTTGTTGTTGATGATGATGTTGTTGTTGATGTTGTTGTTAGATTCGGGTGATATTGGGACCATCGAATCGGATTGAGTTCCTTTAACGTTATTGTTCTCATTATTTAAATCCATTATTTAAGGTCTAGTGGGTGTGGTGACAATATATGACAAAAACAATTGTCATAATCAAGTTTTGGAACATATTTCCAAGCAAATGTCAGCCCAAACAGCATGTGCATTACTGGTCATAACTAATGAAAAACGCTCAAAAACTGTCAGCGAATTTCCGAAGACTATCAACTTCCTCTTTCGAAGTCGACCATGTTATTTCAGTTATTTCCAAAGTTAGACATGGATAAATATTCACAAATTCAAATCATTCACTTAAAGGTACTCAACCCGTAAAGAGGGTCCCCATCTCAACAGATTCCAACAACAACAATCCGATCAGAGGGTCCTATATTACTATTTCTTTGGCTTTGGGGGTAAAAAATATTTGATTCGAGTCGAGGAACCCATCAAACAAAGCTCAGAGTTATTAGATATTGATTTTTCAAATTTGTTATGTTCTCGAGATGAGTACCAATAACTGCCGTAATATGCTCTGGATGTGTACTCCAAATCTATTCAAACAGACAAGGATGAATAACTCTAAAATCAAGTGGTAATTTTAACGCAATTTTGATTGAGTACTGGGCCAGATAGTATTCCCGATAATCAAAAATAATAGATTTCTAAAATCGATATCTAACAAATCTGAGCTTTGATGGGTGACTTCCTCGACTCGAATCAAATATTTTTGACCCCCGAAGCCATTGAAATAGTAATTGAGATGAGTTTTATCGGGTTGAGTACCTTTAATATGCATGCGCCTTCTAAGGTTGTGTGTGCTAAAGAACAAGTATGAAAATGAAATCGATGCATTAAATTCTTATTAATTAACCATAATGTAGCTGGCTGTTGAGAATGTTGATCTTGACACTACACCCACGAGATCTTAAACGCATGTCCATCTCGTTTCAGCCTCACGGGGTCTTAATATCGACGTGAACGGAAGTCTAGATAGGACTTGCTTCGGTGATGATATCATTTTCCTGTCAACGCATTTAATTGGGACTAGTGTGAGCATGGTGCGCTGTGAAATTATTGGATATTTTACTGACCAGTTCACTGACCCCCAGCAATGGACGGGCTATGTTGGCGTTTCCAGTATTGGATTCACTACTACGAATCAATACTGTACTTCCATGGCTGTTGTTGAAAGTTCGGAGGGACAAACGCTCTACGAATGCGAAGCTCCTACGCAAGTAGTGACCAGATATCGTGGTGTAACAACCCTCCTGTTCATGAATTCCATGAGTACCTGGCCACACCGCTGTATAAAACTAGAGCAAGGTAAATAAGAAGACTATATTTCAATTGTGTCATGTGGAAACGAGATTAAACTGTAAATTCGAAAATGTCATAAGCCTGGCAAATGTCATCGAAACGAACCCATATTCAAACTCTGTATTACATGTGAATAATCCATCTGCCAAGAGTGAACACCTTCCTGGTAACATAATATATATGTATAGGTTATAACCCCCTTGGGTATCTGTACAAGAAATATAGACCAAGTCGCGAAGCGGCTTGGTCTATATTTCTTGTACAGATACCCAAGGGGGTTATGACATATTTATAAAACGGTTCACACCCCAAGGCAAACACAATTGAGCCACATTCTATTCGACGATTACCTATCAATTACCATTCAATTAAAAGTTAATTGAATGAATTGTGGTGTTACATATTCCTGTTGAATGATTAGTCAAATGTTCGTTGACAATCGGCTCACTTGGGTCTGCATTATATATCAGCATTGATAAATCATTTTGTGTCCGAATTTAAGAACGTTTATACAAATGTACTGACAACGTGTTTCTTGATAAAACAGATTCTTCGCTGTGACAATAAACTGTTTCAGCTGTTTAAGTTATTTTTCGCCTTGTTGTCATAATGGAATTATCGTTCAGAACACAGGAGACAATGTGCCGCCAGTGTTCGGACTAGGAAGTGAAACTATTCCACATTAATTGCATGAAGTTTGTTTGATGAAATATCACCGGCATTCATAACAAAAGACGTAAGCAAACCTGTGTATAGTGCCTGTATTTTCGGAGCACATGCATGTATATGAGAACAGTTTGTGAACTTTTCTCAATGTATCATTCTGAAGATCAATATGTGATTATTGTGGACTATACATTCGAAACAGGTTTGGATCTCGTTCAGTTTACTTCTAATCGCTCACCCCTCTCGATAGACAAAACTTATTCAACCAAAAGTGTTGGGTCCCAACCCATGCAGACCACCCCTATATGTCCGCTAATAATGGAATGATTGGTGTTTTAACTTCCCAAGTGACTGGTGCGATCATTATCATGGCGCATTGTTAGAATTTCACACCTACCGGTCCGATCTTCTTTCAGCTTACTATCCAATTAATGTCAATTTCTCTGTGATATGTAGCTCAAGTCTGTATTTTGGCCCCGTTGAAATACAGATTCATACAATAAATATTGTTCATGAATTGGAGCAATTTGATTGGCCGAGGGGTGTGAACCGATTTATAAGTATAAATAGAAAATGGTCATACATGTATAACTTCATCAAATCTTATTCAAGTTATTCGGACAGCAAAAGCAATATTTTAAGTTCAAAACCTCCGTGGGAAATCATTGCATCGTGCCAAACTCCATCTTGAGTATATAATGTCATTTATAAACCGGTTCACATCCCTCGGCCAATCAAATTGCTCCAATTCATGAACAATATTTCTTGTATGAATCTGTATTTCAACGGGGCCAAAATACAGAGCTAAATATCACACATAAATTGACATTAATTGGATAGTAAGCTGAAAGAAGATCGGACCGGTAGGTGTGAAATTCTACCAATGCGCCATGATAATGATCGCACCAGTCACTTGGGAAGTTAAAACACCAATCATTCCATTATTAGCGGACATATAGGGGTGGTCTGCATGGGTTGGGACCCAACACTTTTGGTTGAATATGTTTTTGTCTATCGAGAGGGGCGGGCGATTGGAAGTAAACTTACAACCTATCCGTCATATACTAATTTCCCCACACAATGAAGGTGGTGCATAAATGTATGGATGTCAATAGAAAGGGGAGGTTGTCTGACAGGCATATTAAAGAAGATTCGAGGCTAAATATGATGATGACCAAGGTCCAAATTTCTCGCAGACAATTTGCTCCTCGTTTTCTTGACATGAATTTTGAGGTGAAAGCTGGATCCTGGAGCTTTTTTTGGAATTTTGAAAATAGTTTTAGAACGTATAACCAACAGAAATAAGATTTCATTTTATGCCAACAGTAGAATTTACACATTTTTGGAAAATGCTCCCAATGAATTACAAAAATGCCAAAATGTTTTGACAAGATCACCATCAGTTGCAGATTGCTGACTATATGCCATGCTAAGCGTATGTCACATAACGTTTCGACTCGTTACGGGTTTGATTATAGTAACATAATATATAATGTATAAATAGAAAATAGTCACACAGACGTAACTTCGCCAAGTCTTATTCAAGTTGTTCGGTTTGTTATGAGAAACGTGTCGCACAAAACCGCACCTCTACGAAATTTATATTCGGGGGAAATTGTCATTATGTTCTTTTACCAGCATCACGCAAGATATTTCGCTTTTTACCGTTGTATGGCGTTAAAGGTACTCAATCCGATCAGACGGTCCCCATACCATCAAGATACAACAACAACAACATTTCTTTAAAATACGCTTTTGTTATCAGAATCGATTTATTGTAACAAAATAATGCTAACCACTGTCAACTATGGTATCAAATTTCCCAAAACTTGTTATTTATCAACATTTTGTTCAACAAAATATGGCCGTATTATCATTAAAGTATCACGAAATTTGACCGTATTACCACTTGATTTTAGAGTTTAGACCACGTGTTTCTGGGCCACATATTATTACACCTGTCGAGAAATAACAAACTTCAAAAATCGATATCTCATCACTCTGAGCTTTGATGTGTGGGTTCCTCGATTCGAATCAAAGAAATAGTAATTTAGGAGCGTCTGATTGGATTGAGTACCTTTAATCTTGCCCATCCGATTCAATACTAAACATATACAATTGGTATTTGAAGACAAATTGAGTATGTGTGTGTTATTGGGGGGGGGGGGGGGGGGTACGGCGCTGTTGTCTTTGTGGCCACAGTTAATGAGAACCGCTTCGCGGTTCAAAGAACGTACCCCAACCACCACAGCGCCGTATCCCCCAATAACACATTTCTTAAATGACTAAGTGAGAGCACCCAACTAATATAGAAAGGGTTATCTTTCATCCAGGAGCGGTAAAGGTTATACGATTAACATCTGTTATTACATTACTATGTGTAATTTACCTTGTTTTCTCGAGTGATTATAAACGATAATTTCACTATATAATGCCGGGTATGATGGCGGTATGATGGCGGGTATAATGGTGAGTATAATGGCGGGTATAATGGCGAGTATAATGGCGAGTATAATGGCGGGTATAATGGCGGGTATAATGGCGAGTATAATGTCGTGTATAATGGCGGGTATAATGTCGGGTATAATGTCGGGTATAATGGCGAGTATAATGGCGAGTATAATGTCGGGTATAATGTCGGGTATAATGTCGGGGTATAATGGCGAGTATAATGGCGAGTATAATGGCGGGTATAATGCGGGTATAATGGCGAGTATAATGTCGGGTATAATGGCGGGTATAATGTCGGGTATAATGTCGGGTATAATGGCGAGTATAATGTCGAGTATAATGTCGGGTATAATGTCGAGTATAATGTCGGGTATAATGTCGGGTATAATGTCGGGTATAATTGCGGGTATAATGTCGGGTATAATGTCGGGTATAATGTCGGGTATAATGGCGAGTAAAATGGCGAGTATAATGTCGGGTATAATGTCGGGTATAATGGCGGGTATAATGGCGGGGATAATGGAGAGTATAATGTCGGGTATAATGGCGAGTATAATGTCGGGTATAATGGCGGGTATAATCGTGAGTATAATGTCGGGTATAATGGCGAGTATAATGTCGGGTATAATGTCGGGTATAATGTCGGGGTATAATGGCGAGTATAATGGCGAGTATAATGGCGGGTATAATGCGGGTATAATGGCGAGTATAATGTCGGGTATAATGCGGGTATAATGGCGAGTATAATGTCGGGTATAATGGCGGGTATAATGGCGAGTATAATGTCGAGTATAATGTCGGGTATAATGTCGAGTATAATGTCGGGTATAATGTCGGGTATAATGTCGGGTATAATGGCGGGTATAATGTCGGGTATAATGTCGGGTATAATGTCGGGTATAATGGCGAGTAAAATGGCGAGTATAATGTCGGGTATAATGTCGGGTATAATGGCGGGTATAATGGCGGGGATAATGGCGAGTATAATGTCGGGTATAATGGCGAGTATAATGTCGGGTATAATGGCGAGTATAATGTCGGGTATAATGTCGGGTATAATGGCGGGTATAATGGCGGGTATAATGGCGAGTATAATTTCGGGTATAATGGCGAGTATAATGTCGGGTATAATGGCGAGTATAATGTCGGGTATAATGGCGAGTATAATGTCGGGTATAATGGCGGGTATAATGGCGGTTATAATGTCGGGTATAATGGCGGGTATAATGGCGGGTATAATGGCGAGTATAATTTCGGGTATAATGGCGAGTATAATGTCGGGTATAATGGCGAGTATAATGTCGGGTATAATGGCGAGTATAATGTCGGGTATAATGTCGGGTATAATGGCGAGTATAATGCGGGTATAATGGCGGGTATAATGGCGGGTATAATGACGGTTATAATGGCGGTTATAATGGCGGGTATAATGGCGAGTATAATGTCGGGTATAATGGCGACTATAATGTCGGGTATAATGACGAGTATAATGTCGGGTATAATGGCGAGTATAATGTCGGGTATAATGGCGGGTATAATGGCCAGTATAATGGCGAGTATAATGTCGGGTATAATGTCGGGTATAATGTCGGGTATAATGGCGGGTATAATGGCGGGTATAATGGCGAGTATAATGTCGGGTATAATGGCGAGTATAATGTCGGGTATAATGGCGGGTATAATGGCGAGTATAATGTCGGGTATAATGGCGAGTATAATGTCGGGTATAATGTCGGGTATAATGGCGGGTATAATGGCGGGTATAATGGCGAGTATAATTTCGGGTATAATGGCGAGTATAATGTCGGGTATAATGGCGGGTATAATGGCGGTTATAATGGCGAGTATAATGTCGGGTATAATGGCGGGTATAATGGTGGGTATAATGGCGAGTATAATGTCGGGTATAATGGCGAGTATAATGTCGGGTATAATGGCGGGTATAATGGCGGTTATAATGTCGGGTATAATGGCGAGTATAATGGCGGGTATAATGTCGAGTATAATGGCGGGTATAATGGCGAGTATAATGTCGGGTATAATGGCGGGTATAATGGCGGGTATAATGGCGAGTATAATGTCGGGTATAATGGCCGTTATAATGTCGAGTATAATGGCGGGTATAATGGCGGGTATAATGTCGGGTATAATGGCGGGTATAATGGCGGTTATAATGTCGAGTATAATGGTGGGTATAATGTCGAGTATAATGGCGGGTATAATGGCGGTATTATGTCGAGTATAATGGCGGGTATAATGTCGAGTTTAATGGCGGGTATAATGGCGGGTATAATGGCGGGTATAATGTCGGGTATAATGGCGGGTATAATGGCGGGTATAATGTCGAGTATAATGGCGGGTATAATGGCGGTATTATGTCGAGTATAATGGCGGGTATAATGTCGAGTATAATGGTGGGTATAATATCGAGTATAATGGCGGGTATAATGGCGGTATTATGTCGAGTATAATGGCGGGTATAATGTCGAGTATAATGGCGGGTATAATGGCGGGTATAATGGCGGGTATAATGTCGGGTATAATGGCGGTTATAATGTCGAGTATAATGGCGGGTATAATGGCGGGTATAATGGCGGGTATAATGGCGGGTATAATGGCGGGTATAATAGCGAGTATAATGGCGGGTATAATGTCGGGTATAATGGCGGGTATAATGGCGGGTATAATAGCGAGTATAATGGCGAGTATAATGGCGGGTATAATGGCGGGTATAATGGTGGGTATAATGTCGGGTATAATGGCGGGTATAATGGCGAGTATAATGGCGGGTATAATGGCGAGTATAATGGCGGGTATAATGACGGTATTATTGGGAGCTCTGGTAAATCAGATGTTTATAGTGGAATATAATAAACAGTATATTCTCTTAATTTATTGAACTGGTGACGTGAAAATAATGCAATCGAGGCAGGGACTATTTTGTAAAACACTCGAGCGCATTGCAGTGTTTGTATACAATGTCCCTACCCATCATCAATGAGTTCACATCACCATATCAATCAAGTGATTACTCGCTATTTATTTTATTTTCAGCCCCAACACCAAGCCCATCAAATGACTGCGTCTCCATTTTCTGTGAGAAGTACGCTTGATAGCCTCTTCGACTACGGATTGAAGGGCGCCACGACGCTGAAGAGTCTTCACACAAAAACACATCATTGCGGCACAAGATACAGTCATGGCGTTGTCATTTCTGAATATGAACATTTAGGAGAATAAAATTTCGTCTAAAGTACATGCATCTAAATTTGTGATAAATTATCTCAATGATAACAACCCTATACGATATGCTATTGGCTTTCTATCATTAGCAAAGCAGTACAAACTAAAGCAAGTGGTCGATTCATCGGCTCCAGTTTAAATCCGGTTTATGGGAACCTCGTTCATTACGTTGATGGTTGTATGTTATTTTTTAGAAATAAAAGTTACCAAATTATGATAATTCCCCAGGAATTTACTAATAGTATATTAAACTGTAACTGATATAAATTCGGTATTATCCACAAAACACACTTTGTGTGAGCCCAACGTTTGTTTATATACAGCACGTAAAGAGTGTGCTATAAGCAAAACTCTCAACACCGTGGCGATTGTTTTGGAGAGTGATTCAGGGTGACCAGTTCAACACCGAAAGTGGCGAGGATCAGCGTGTACAATACCAGTATATGTTGAAAACAAAAGGTGGACATTTTAACCGACGTTTACCGATAGTGGTAGCTCCCGGTGTTGAGTGTTTTGCTCATCACACACTCTTTGTGTATTGTCCTGTATCATACTTTTTCTTTTGATCACAAACGTAGCGTCCGATCTTGGTATTTTTGTGATATTTATGATTGGTATAAGAACACACTAATAATATGTTTATATTTTAATATGCTTTATGGCAGTTTTCACGGATGTGACCATTTTAACAGCAAGGCGGGTAAGTTTTGGTAAGGCGGGTACAAATGGTGATTATGTAGCCATATAGCGACAGCTTGTGCCACTAAATGTTCAAACTATACGAAATTTCCTTCAAAATTACTCGATTTCTTATTTGCCATCCCCCAGGATATCTGTAGGTGGTCAACCGACGGTCAACTGGTCCGGGTTTTCAGTAAGGCGGGTAGAAATGGTGATTATGTGGTCATATAGCGACAGCTTGTGCCACTAAATGTTCAAACTATACGAAATTTCCTTCAAAATTACTCGATTTATTATTTGCCATCCACCCAGGATATCTGTAGGTGGTCAACCGACGGTCAACTGGTCCGGGTTTTCAGTAAGGCGGGTACAAATGGTGATTATGTGGCCATATAGCGACAGCTTGTGCCACTAAATGTTCAAACTATACGAAATTTCCTTCAAAATTTGTCGATTTCTTATTTGCCATCCCCCAGGATATCTGTGGGTGGTCAACCGACGGTCAACTGGTCCGGGTTTTCGGTAAGGCGGGTACAAATGGTGATTATGTGGCCATATAGCGACAGCTTGTGCCACTAAATGTTCAAACTATACGAAATTTCCTTCAAAATTGGTCGATTTCTTATTTGCCATCCCCCCAGGATATCTGTGGGTGGTCAACCGACGGTCAACTGGTCCGGGTTTTCAGTAAGGCGGGTACAAATGGTGATTATGTGGCCATATAGCGACAGCTTGTGCCACTAAATGTTCAAACTATACGAAATTTCCTTCAAAATTGGTCGATTTCTTATTTGCCATCCCCCCAGGATATCTGTGGGTGGTCAACCGACGGTCAACTGGGCCTAATGATCACGAAGGCGGTAGTAATCCTCGTTATAATAGCGTATTGTGATGATATGATATGTTTTCTTTTCTTTAAAATACCATCGGATGGCAAATAGCGCATATCGGTAGAATCGCTATTTGCCATCCGATGGCGAATAGCCGCTGCCGATATTTTAGGCTCCTGTGCTCGGTGTAATACAAATAGACCGCTCGTGTGCGTGTAAACCAGGTTAACCCTTTCATGACTGAAGCTTACTGAAATTTTGCGAAAACCCTGTGCCAATGCATTCTCTTATATATGCGAGTCGCCTAAATGGCGCCTCGGATATAAAGAGAATGCATTGACCTAGCAATATTTACCTTGACCTTGTAAGCCAGTGCATCTTCTTGTATTTGAGACTCCATATATAAGAGAATGCATTGACACGGTGTCTTTAATGCTGCACCAGCGCTACTCCCGTCATGAAAAGGTTAAACTGACATGGCTCAGTCGAGTTTCCCATTCTGTCAGATAGGCTGGCAAATACTGGTACACTATAAAAATGGTGACCTGGCTCGAGGGCAACAGTATACAGTTGTCGCCCGCTGTCGAGGGAGACATTGCGGATTGTCTCCCCGAGAGACATTGGTTCCAAGGGGAGACTATCCGTAATGTTTCCCTCGAGCCAGGTCGCCATTGTTTTTAATATACCGAATAACCATGTCAGCAGTTCTGAAAATTTAACCGGCATCCATGATGGTTACTTTGAAGAATGCGGAAGTCGTCTGAATCGTGACGATTTGGAGTATCCGGTTTGAATGTCACGGTCAAAATACGTCATAAAATTTCGTTCGGGTGCTTCCGTGAATATGTTCGGGCTCTTTCGGTCGGAGCGGTAAACATTGCAAAAAATGGTGACCGGCAATGTTTCATGGGCGGGAATCATTGCAAATTGTAAAATTACACCCTATGGGAAATTAACATAGGCTTTTAAAATGAGGTATGATAATTAATATTGATATTCCGGCTTCATATGCTCTCAAAAATACTGCTCATGGTTTTCGAACTGTTTTCAATATTTCACACAAAAGTGAAACAGACGCTCTTTATTTCTACTATATCAGGAATAGACTAACACGGGATGGCTCTTTTCTGAGCCATTCCGTACCTATGTCTGTTTTTTTTATTTGGGACCCAAATATCGTATTCAAAGTTGTATTGTGTAATGATTTCAATGCATATTTCTGGGATCGTAGAAAGTTAGTTCAAGTATGTATCGACCTATTTCGATACCGCGAAACAATCAAAAGCGATTAATATAAAGCAACATAGTCATCGCCTTATCATCCTCGTTGCTAATGTCATTATCATAGTTAACAACAAATTAAACTACAACAGCAACACCTGCAGCATTATAATCATCATCATCATCACCATCATCATCGGTATCATCTTCGTCATCATCCCAGCTGTAGTGTTCCGTCTTACTTGTGGTATTGGATTAGCTTAAGGCCACTATGGTAATTCATACACTCTAAAATATGCCAGGCAATCTTTTGCAGGCATTTTGGTATATGTGACCCGCCATATCAAATCCAGTCGGAAGTCGGGATTTGTTTACACTGTGCCAATGCATTCTCTTATATATGCGAGTCGACCATAGGTCGCCTCGCATATATAAGAGAATGCATTGGCCTAACAATTTTTTACAATTTTAATAATTTGTTCTTGTATTCTTTAACAATTTTATAATTTCACCCATACAGAGCCCCAGACAAACATGAGCAGACGACACTCTTCTAATGCTTCTATATATGTGTGGGGCTCCCTGCAGGGTAATGGATGTTTTTTTTATTTTATGTCCTAAAAATTGTAAGAAACATTTATTTAAAAAACATGATAAAAAATTGTGAAGCCAATGCATTCTCTTATATATGCGAGGCGACCTATGGTCGACTCGCATATATAAGAGAATGCATTGGCACAGGGATAAAAAAATCCCGACTTCCGACTGGATTTTATATAGCGGGTCACATATAAAGCTACAATATGACACAAACTGAATGAAAAAATGCTTATAAAATGCATCTCTACCACAGCTAACCATAGATACGCAGTAAAAACTATATAGTTCACATAGGAGCGATTCTATAGAAGTTTCCCTGTAAATAGCATGCAATTATCTTGTAAGAATCAATCATACAAGTTTTTAAGACAATGTGTTAGTAGCACCATTACATGCGGAACTACGGATATTATACTTCGCATGTCGTTAGATTTGGTATATATGAATTTTATATGAATGTTGCTGCGGTTGTTGTATGCTTTTTTCTGATCCATAATAATACAGGATATTGAGAAAGAGGCAGATTTACAAAATATTGAATAGATATAATATATACTATCGTCGTCTTGGTCGTTAATTTCTACATACTCTCCGTCGTCCATCATTCTCATTATCGTCAGCATTATTATCAGAGTGATCTCAAACATCATCTTCAACATCATCACCATCACCACCATCATCACCATCCTAATTCATCAACGTAATGTTAGTAATAACAACAATAACCATAGAGACAACAATGTCAACAACATTCACGGTTTAAGTTTATGACTTTAATAATTATTGGCCGTCTCTGATGTCTTGTGAATTGAGTTCGTTGTTTATACACCGAATAAACGTGCATAACCGTCGTAATGGTACAATCTCCCTCATATTCAATATTTCATTCATAATTATTGTATATGCTCGACCAGAGTATTCTTTTGGGAGATAACTTAATCTCGATGGGTTTGATTTTTTGCATTTAAAACTACTCAATCCGATCAGACGCTCCTAAATTGCTATTTCTTTGGCTTCGGAGGGTAAAAAAATATTTGATTCGAGTCGAGGAACCCACCCATCAAAGCTCAGAGTGATTAGATAGCGATGTTTGAAGTTTGCTGTTTCTATTGTTTGTGGACCAGATCTTATCATGAACCACGTGCTCAAACGGACAAATTGCGGTTGTAAGATGGATAACTCGAAAATCAAGTGGTTACTATTAACAATGATTTGTCCGTTTGAGCACGTGGTCCTGGATAAGATCTGGTCCACAAAAATAGAAATAGCAAACTTCAAACATCGATATCTAATCACTCTGAGCTTTGATGGGTGGGTTCCTCGACTCGAATCAAATATTTTTTACCCCCGAAGCCCAAGAAATAGTAATTTAGGAGCGTCTGATCGGATTGAGTATCTTTAAGTAAGTAATGAAATTCGTCGTCAACTTTTTCTTCATCACATAGTGGGCATATTTTTACAGATTCGTCCGAATCTGCCCATCTGTCATCATATGCTGGAACCATAGTGTTTTTTATTTTCGTTTTATGCGTGGTGGGTGCGCAATGAGTCTAAGACGTGCTATTCCACTGACTGTCCAGCTATGGTATTCGATACTCAAAGCGCATGACTCTGACCATGTCTGTATATTGGCATGTGCAGTTCTCCAATATGGTGTGACTTTAATTATCAAATTTCAGCTCAATCGATCTGTTAATACAGCCTGTGCTCTATATAGCTATGTCGTGTAATTGAAAATGGTCCCAAAATTGCAAGTGAAAAAAGTCCAGCTATGGTCTGGAAAACAGGAAAAGCGCTGAATTTCGGACGATATTTCAGTGCTCATTTTTTTGGGTTTTTTTTGGGTTTATGTTGTTGAAAAAGTCGAGAATATCGAATGTCAAACGTCGAACTAACTTCACCGGAATATCGAGTGAACATCGAGCGTCTATCTAACTTCACACACCTCTATATTTGAATACTGAATGACAAGTTCATAGTGTAGTATTTGGACACGAACAACAACCAGTTTAAAAAAAATATTGTTAGTAGAGTCAATGTATAAACAGAGGATTCGCTGAAAGGTTGACGACTAATGTGAAAAGAATCATCGACAGCAAAAATATCGTGTCCAGCGTTTCACCAAAATCTCGCCACATAACTTTCGTTGGAGATTCGACTGAGCTTTCCTCTTTGGTTTCTGACTCTACATTGACTACATTTGTACGCCTATTACATCGTACCCATCTGACGAACTGTGTTACAGGCATGGGAGCTTCTCCGTCCTTGTTATTGATAAAAACGGTTGCCATGGCGAGAATGACAACAACGGAACTTCCGGCTTGCATTGTCAGTAGATATGAGGCAAGATTGCAAACTTTGCTGCCACCAACAGGTAACAATCCGGAAATAAAGCTCATATACACAGCGAACGCCAGCCATGATGTAATGGCGAATGACACTCTCTCGCCGGATCCTGCGGGAATCTTGAATACAATGACATTTAGAATGTTTAGCAGGATTACGGGAGCTATAATGCTTACGCTCAAAAACTCTGAATTGCGTTTTATGGTGAGCACGACAGAATGCACATTGATGTCTTCCCTATTGTGGTTGTATGTAGCATCGGTCAAATCCCATATCCCCGAATTGTCTGTGTTTCTATTGACTACCGTTGTGAAATTCGTTATAAAAGCCTCGTCTGGGGGTAGCATCAGAACAAAAAGTGTCATGGTGCATATATGCTCATCATACGGAAATTCGGATATATCAATGGAACATCTAGTGTTGAATACATCAATGTAGTTTAGTTTTATCTCTCCGTTATAACGTATCCGTGTCGGTTCACTTAAAAACACTTTAGATGAAAGCTCTTTCCGCTCTCTTATTGCAATATCTGGTATCCATATCTCGGAAGTCTTCACGTTTATCGCCGATTGACCATCGTAATCGGACGCATTCCACTGGAGAAGTTCGTCTATCCAAATAATCTGTAAGTCTATATAGGTTGTCACTGTTTGACGCACATGATCAATGTCGACCGTAGAAAAGATCGATGTTTTCAGTGTTATACTGATTTTACTGCTATGGTTCTTGACCGGCCTTAAGCTCGAAGAGTATCCAGAAAATAGTTCTCTCTACAAATCAGTTTGATTTCCAGCATATACGACTGCTAGATAAATTGTCAAGCAAGCTAATGTGAAACTCCTAGATATATAGAGTTCCATCTCTATATACAAGAACAATTATTCCCAAGGCGATGTGTTGGTCTTTTACCTTAAGTTATAACCTCACAAACCACGAGCGGTTGCTGCTATACACTGAGTGAAAACCGTTGATAAATAAATCGAATAATATAGTTTGTGGCAAATTTCTATTGTTGCATGTTCCCTTTAACAACGTCGTTGCACTTCCGATGTTAAAATCATACTGGTATGTCATCTAAAAGCCTAAGCCAGCCCACATCCTACACACAGTGCTGTTTAATCGGATTAACAATAGCATGAAAGACAAGTTTAATGGGCCAATAATTGCATGTACAATGAACACTTTATGTTACATCGGGTTAAACGCGAGGGTAAACGGCCGTAAAATACGCGAACGTGCGTCATTAGTTTTGCTCAAATGACAGTACAATGTCTCACATAGAAGGGTTATGATCGTTATCTTTCCGATGACGTAGGTTCTGGTCCATGCATAACGCAATTGAAAGTTCCAGCACACCCTATTGATTTCGCCAATCGGAAACGAATGTCACATATATAGATTTCTCTTACTTTTTACTTTTAGCATATATCTGAATAATATATACAAATAAACAAGGAATTGAGGCAAAAGTTTTTACAAATTGCCACTGTTACATTTGAAACACATACATTAAAATGACGATTATTCTTAGCCAATGGTTGGGCTTTTATGTCGAATAGATGTTGAACGTACGTGGGCATATATATTGGGTACATGCAGTACTTCAATAAATACTGAACAATATCGAAGACAAGTCAACTATTTACACTTATGCATTGTTTTCCTGAAAGGCAGACATTTCATTTTTTCAAGATTTGTTATGCTAGAGTGGTAGCAGTTTGCGAAGTTTCTACGAAGGAATATTACATCTCCGAGTTTCGTGATGACATAAACTTTACCCTAGCTAGATTCAAAACAAGCAACTACTCATTACCAATAGAAAATGGTAGGTGGCATCGTTCACCCCGTGATGATCGAATGTGTACATTATGTAACAACGGCCAAATCGGTGACGAAATTCACTATATTTATTACTGTCAATCATTATCAACAGAGCGAAAAATGCTGTTGCACACTGTTGCACAAGTCATATTGGAATTGCCCAAGTCCAATGAAACTAAAAACCTTGTTCTCCACGAGAAAACCATCGATAGCTAGGAGACTCTGTAAATTTGTCAATATTATGGAGGGTCGACCAGCTACACGATGAGGTCAGACAGATGCCGCATACTATGCCTCCCCAAGGCTGTGCCTTAGGGTAGTATGGTGTGGGGTCCTTGTTGGTCTTATCCAGTGACTGGTTTACCCTGCCCCTGATATATAGGTTACAACCAGAATAATATATCTTTATTGAATTGATATCTTCTTTATTCGTCTAACACTGCCTCTGATATTATGTATACATATATATGTAAACATGTTTTCTTTCAACCATTGATATATGGTATAAGAAATAAATCTATCTGCGACCCCTGTGAAATATACACAGGCGCATCAAAAACAAAAAACGATGGGTGTCAATTGACACTATGGACACATGTGGCACGGGGTACCGTTCTCTAAACGAATCTAATACCTTTATTTACTTGCTTCTTGTATATATAACGCCAAAAATCATTAGCAGTTGTGTCCCCATGTGAGAGGGTCGTGTGTATACGTTCCATAACATGTGCCCCTATTCCCTGTGCACCCACATACACCGTTGTGGTGCAAACGATATTTGAATAGGCCAGATATTCGTTCTGTTTTCGGACTCAGTATAATGCTGAACCTGGTTCTTCATTCACTATATTGTCGTCTTAGTCTGGGAATTTCTGTCTTTTTTTGTCGCCCATATTGGAACTGTTTTCACGACAGGAGTGTATTGTAAAAACATGGTGGTGTGGATGGATGCGCCTTATATATGTACTTATTTACTTATGTGGATTTTTGCTTTACATAGATTTGTACATATATCTCAAATGGAAGCGGACCACCAGCATCAGTGACATGCAACTCACCCCACGCGTATTTTGAGGTGGGTTTTCCATGTTTTGATTTTTTTTAATATATATTTTCTTCACAATTTCTTCAAAATTTTAAATTCTTATTTTAAAATACGAACAAATTACTTGACTTTTTTAAAGGTACTCAATCCGATCAGAGGGCCCCCATATCATCAAGTTACAACAACAACATTTCTTCAAAATATGTTGTTGTTATCAGAATCGATTAATTTCAACAAAATACTGCTAACCACTGTCAATTATGGTATAACATTTTCCAAAACGAGTTATTTATCAACATGTTGTTCAACAAAATATGGACGTATTATCACTTGAGTATCACGAAATTTGGCCGTATTACCATTTGTTTTTCGAGTTATCCATCTTCATCCGCAATTTTGTCAGAGACAGTCGGTTTGACGACTTTTTTCCAGGCCACAAAAAGTAAACATCTCGAGAAATAACCAATTTAATTTCAAAAATCGATATCTGATCGCTCTGAGCTTTGATGGGTGGGTTCCTTGACTCGAATCAAATATGTTTTACCTCCCGAAGCCAACGAAATAGTAATTTGGGAGCGCTAGTTCGGATTATACATCTTTAATATTTAGATATTTGCCTAGGTGTTGACTCCAAACATTCGCCATCGTTTTTGTTGACATAATCGGCACGTTGTGATACGGATAGCTATAATAGTAACTAGATGTGTGACTGTCCCAATGGGACTAAGGATACCCACCAGCTATAATATTAACTATAGAGGTGTGACTGTCCCAATGGGACAAAGGATACCCCCACATCTATAATATTAACTATAGAGGTGTGACTGTCCCAATGGGACAAAGGATACCCCCACATCTATAATATTAACTATAGAGGTGTGACTGTCCCAATGGGACTAAGGATACCCCCACAGCTATCATATTAACTATAGAGGTGTGACTGTCCCAATGGGACTAAGAATACCCCCACAGCTATACTAGTAACTATAGAGGTGTGACTGTCCCAATGGGACTAAGGATACCCCCAGATATAATATTAACTATAGAGGTGTGACTGTCCCAATGGGACTAAGGATACCCCCACAGCTATAATAGTAACTATAGAGGTGTGACTGTCCCAATGGGACTAATGATACCCCCAGCTATAATATTAACTATAGATGTGTGACTGTCCCAGTGGGACTAAGGATACCCCAACAGCTATAATAGTAACTATAGAGGTGTGACTGTCCCAATGGGACTAAGGATACCCCCAGCTATAATATTAACTATAGAGGTGTGAGCTATAATATTAACTATAGAGGTGTGACTGTCCCAATGGGACTAAGGATACCCCCACAGCTATAATAGTAACTATAGAGGTGTGACTGTCCCAATGGGACTAATGATACCCCCGCCCCCGTACTAGATGTGTGACTGTCCCAATGGGACTAAGGATACCCCCGCCCCCGTACTAGAGGTGTGACTGTCCCAATGGGACTAAGGATACCCCCGCCCCCGTACTAGAGGTGTATTTAAAATACTAAGATGTTTCACATGTCAGTAAACATTTAGTTCAAATAATAAAATAACAGTTCCCATTACAGGTGCACAACCCTAACCCTAATCTTATAATAATAATAATATTTATATAGCGCCTATCCCCCGTAAGGGGCCCTAAGCGCATTACACATTATATAAATACACAAGAAATGCACATGCAAAATAATCAATAGACATGTGGAATTATATATACTAGTAATCAGATTTTGTTAGTTTTCTTTGTGTCGGGGTAGCGTCGTCGGAACATATAAGTTTTTAATGCAGATAGAAAATCGGTTAGCAAACAAGATTGCCGCATTTCATTTGGTAGAGAGTTCCAAATGTAGGGACAGGCTACAGAGAAAGCTCTGTCGCCGCCGGTCATAAGATTTGTACCTTGAGGGCAGAGAAGGGACGATTCACCAGAACGAAGTGTTCGCCGGGGAGTCTATGGATATACCAGACTGTTAATATATTCGGGAAGGGAATCAGAGACAAACATCCGACGGAAACCAAATGTGGCTATTTTGAATTGTATCCGATCTTTGATAGGTAGCCAGTGAACGTCGGCGTGCATGGTTGTTACGCTACAGCCTTTCCTTCTTCGACGTACAATTCTGGCAGCGGTGTCCTGCAAGCGTTGAAGTCTGCTGATTTGCGAATCGGGGAGCCGGAATAATAGTATGTTACAGTAGTCTAGACGACTAGTAACAAACGAAGCAACTTTTTTTTTTTGCTGCGTCAACGGTGAGATATTTGCGGACCTGGCCAAGGCGTCGCAGTTCCAAGAATATAGACCTGCAGAGGTGGTTGATATGTGTCTCCATAGACAGTGTTCGGTCGAGATGGACTCCTAGATTTTTGACACACGGAGAGAAGATAATAATGTCACGTTCTGCTTGCAGTGATGTAATGCACAATTGGTTGACAATGGATGGTTTTGCAACCCACATGACTTCTCAAACGGTGATGAATTAAAGTATTTTAATCATATAGTTTGTGTCATTGATTGTTATTAAAACCGTATATCAAGGCACTATAAAAAAAACATCGGTGACTCGAAAATTAAATGGGCCGTTAATCACTGCTGAACCACATTCTGCAAAATATAGTTATATATGATGATATTATACCAAATCACTATTTATAGTTATATATTATGATATTATACCAAATCACTATTTATAGTTATATATGATGATATTATACCAAATCACTATTTATAGTTATATATGATGATATTATACCAAATTATACCGTAATCGGACATGAGGGTGATATATTTTTAAACGAGCCAAAAATCGTGACAGAATTACAGAGCCCCCCCCCCCCCCCACACACACACACACACACACACACAAACAACCAGACAGGCAGAATTACAGACAGATACACCACCACACACAAACAACCACTTGACTTTGATATATTTAAATAGTTGTCTGGGTGTCCAATCTGAGACACCGACCTCGTCACCATCGATCGATCGCTACACGGGTGAGTGTTATCAATTTCGGAAGTGCGAAAATTAATGCTATTCTTTATAGATTGTTACCACACCGTATTACCGATCCGGATTACCACCGGTCACGATGCGGATCACTACCGGCTGAAAGTGGCAATTTGTGTAACGGTACACGCAAAAAACTCAAGTGCTGTATTCTTACACTTGGCAAGTGTTACACTGATTTCGGCAGTACAGGTGCCATTTTCACACCTGAAGTGTACTCAAAAGAGCCTTACGTCAGGTGTAATGCGTTTTCGGTAGCACCTCGCAAAGTGCTGAATTTCCAACACTTCTACGGACTCATCGTTTCGGACAAGGACCATTTTGATTGGACGTCACTAGATTCGACGTCACTAGTCTGAGACTCAATCACAGATTTCCACGCGGTCAACTGGTCGCCATTTTGATCAACTGAAGTGAAAGTGACTGTGACGACCAGCTTCTTTCAACAAAAACAACATTATTTCACTTTGGATCACTTTGGTGAGTATTGAATGTTGAATGCAGTGAGTATTGGACTAAGAAGTGTTTTAAGAAAGAGGTAAAGTGTGCTTCAGACATTTCCAAATCGGGACCAAGGTAGTCATAAGGTGTTATTTCTACACTTGTAAGTGCATCTCTACATATCCCCAGGTGCAGTAGTATTACACTTCGGGTGCTGCAGTGTAAAACTTGGTAAGTGCTATATGTTTAGCACCTGAATAAGTGTTGTCGGCGCACTTCGGGTGCTGTCCCTATTCGAGCACTTGTTAAGTGTGATATACAGCACTCTAAAGTATAGGTTTAGCACTTCGGTTTTTTTGTGTGTAGGTCGACTAAAACGTTAATTATATTATATATCTGAATGTAACCCACACAAAGTTTGTTGCCGCCGTCTTTCTTACATACATTAGAAAATGGCCACGCCAAGAAAATATAAAATAATCGCCTACGATAACCTTAGAGGTAGCATATGTTACTAGGATCTAGTTGCACGTGGCCCATTATTTATCTTCATTGGCACAATACATGATGCAAATGCATGGAATTTTCTCTTATTTCTGTTGCGTATACAAGAATGTCCATAACTGTACAAAATGGCAATATGGTTTGTCAAGTTGAATGTAAATTAAACGCGTAGTATCGATTTCCATACTCATGGGTTCCAAAAAACAGGATGCGGATCGGCACCGTTCACTATTTTATTTACACATCCGCATCACCTGCCGGTACAGATCCGTACCCGTTCATTTCATGGGTATCTATGTTCAAAACGTCCCAGATGGCCACAAATCGAACATACAAACGTGTACATTAGGCGAATGACTTAGTAAATGGTCTATCTTTTCGTACCACGAGAATACCGCATAAAGAAATAAAACATGAACCATCCATATCAGCTACTGCTCGAAATAATGAAACACAATGGTAAACATGCGTTACAAATATAAGAATAAGTGAACATATATTGTATACTTATCAGATTTATCGGCGTCCTCCGCTAGCCCAGTTACTCCTATACACGAAGGGAGAAAAAATTCACACCTTCCACAGAATGTAGGGCGAAAATGATCCAACTACAATGATGCCACGTGGCACGCTTTTGTCAAAACAGCCGGTAGTGATCCGCATCGTGACCGGTGGTAATCCGGATCGGTAATACGGTGTGGTTACTATAGCTGTATACGACGAATCAGTATGGCTGAGTTTTGTTGAAAATATTTTATATAACACTTATTGATATTATATATGGATTATACAAGGCACATTGCAAATTGACCCCACGTGGGTCAAAGAATCTGCTAAAAAGGGACAGACTGAGCAATATGTAATTGATTGGCGACAAAATATAAACACTATGAAGAAATGTTCACTTTAAAGGCACGAGCGGCGTTCGTTGCAGAACCATTCATATTTGTTCAAATCGCCATCAACAGAAGGAAAATTTTAAATATATATAATTTTGTTCATATGCCGAACATAATCGGCGCGTAAATAGTATATTGTCGTCCAGACGTACGATGGTGTACGTAAACAAGAGTCTGCTCGTGTTACAGAATTTGCTTCTGTTTACACAGCTCAATTCTATTGGGTAATCACACACAAATGATATAAACGCTCTTTATTATTTACATATCAGGAAAACAGTAATAAAGTTCTTTATGTTTACCATATCCGGATCTAAACAAAATCCATGTTCTGTAACGTTGTTTGCTTTTGTTTACATAACAAAGGATAGCATTTGACAATAACATACTGTTTATGGCATATTTCTGATTGGTATAAGAACAAGGTTTGTCTATATCTTACTATTCTTTCTGTCTATGGCGGTTTTTGACGGAGGTGAATATTTTAACAACATACCCACCGCCAACGCCGCCAGATTGAAACAAGTTCATGCATAGGGGAAAACATCAGACCATGGGTCCAGATATTACTGTTCTGCATGCAATGTAGCGGCAACTGGGGTGAACATATCATTATTTGTTTAATTGTGGGAAAACGGATGCGACGTTTCTTACCTTCATCCCTTATTCAGTCACCAAATTTATACAATCTAGGGCAAATCATTAATACAAAAATGTTGTACAACTTCACAAATTAGGAGAATTTATACGAGCCGTAAATACACTGCTTTTGGTTCACCGCTGACCCATTCACCCCATCCATGCAATTCATAACTCCTTACTGGATAATTCATGCATGTGTCACCTTGATTCAAGATTATTAATATTTGACCTCTTATGTCACATAATAATGTGTTTTAAATGAGTCAATAAAAGATTTATTATACCCCCTGCAACAAAGTTGTGGGGGGGGGGGTATAATGGAATCAGCTTGTCCGTCCGTCGTCCGTCGTCTGTCCGCCCGTCCGTCGTCCGTCCGTAGACACAAATTTGTCCGGAGTTTTTCTCAGTCGTTTTTTTTATCAATTTTCGTGAAACTTGGCACAGGCATCAACCACCATGGGAACCTGTGCACCTGCGATTATGACGTCTGTCGGGCTTTTTTGATGGGGTTATCCCCCTTTTTCGATTTTTTTTTTGCAACATGCATAATTTTGTCCGAGCTTTTATTCCTACATTTTTAGGTCAATGTTTTTTAATGTTGGCACTGATATTTAGTGCACCTGCGATTATAATGTCTGTCCGACTTTTTTTTGTGGAGTTATTCCCCTTTCAAGTTTTCGACTTAATAGAACATTTTCGCAACATGCATAATTGAGCTTTTATTCCTACATGTTTCGGTCAATAGGCCACATTTCAGAATACGAAAAATATGAAAAATACAAAATAAAGTCGCAATTCTCAACTAGCTCTAAACAGCATGAACCAATCTAGATAATATTAGTGAAAAAAAAATTTGGTGGCCATCTTGGACCGGGGAGTTCCAATTTTGCCCTAAAACGCCAGTATGGTGTCCCATTTTCCAGTTCCGGCGGCCATTTTGGCGGCCAATTTTGCTGCCCTAAAACGCTAGCATTGTGTCTTAGCTTCACAACAATATATACATTTGTATGTATTTATCAAGAATTTCTCTCTATAATCTGCATCAAACTGACTTATAATGCCTCGTCTTAAAACACGGCGGCCATGTTGGACACCATCTTGTTTCGTCCACTTTTTTTTACGTGTTAACATTGCTTACAAGTTGAGGGACATACTAAGGAAGAAAATGAGTGGGTTGAAGTTAAGTCCGGTGGTGTGGGGTGTATGGGGTACCACATTAGCTTCCAGACTATTGTATTTGCGTTTTTATTGCCGTCGCACGACCTTTTGACCTCTGGTGAAGTCATCGATGAAAATATCATACAATGTTTGCTACCAATTGATAGAGTATTCCAATACCTACAAACTGACATATCACCTGTTAAAATCCAAACATAATTAAATCACATATATGTGATACCGTTTTCCCCACCCCATCATAATCGGAAAAAAATGGTAACTGAGTAAAGCTAAACTTTGACCTCAGTAGGTTTACCAGGGCCCAAAATATTTGCTGTTAATATAATTTTTCTGAACAATACACACATTAGGGTACATGAAAATACCAACGAAGTTAAGTTATGGGGGCGCACCAGGGGTCCTACCAACTCATGGACTATTATGATCATTACTGGTGTGTCTGCACATCTATCTCTGCATGGTCATCTATATATATAAAAGGGTAGGATTTGTCTGTCTGTCCGTTTGTCTGTCCGGATTTTTCTCCCAGACTGCTGGTCCGATTTCAGCCAAATTTGGTGTGGTGACTCTGTGTACCCTGGTGGAGGTTAACGGCGTTAGTTTTTCAAAATTTTTATTCCAAAAAAATTAATTAAATAAATACCAAAAAAACAAATACGCTTATTGTGGGCCTATTTCAGCACCAGATGAACGTTCTGTCTAGATGTGTTTTCACTGTTGCCCGCGCCATCCAACAGAACAACGCATTTAAGTCCATTACGGGATTATATCAGAACCAAACAAGTCCAATATGAACCATGTCAATATTTAGGTCCAATATGAACCTATTTGCCCGATGATATATTGAAATAGCATAATAATATTGTCAATATATAAAACAAAAGAGTATAGGATCTGTATATCGTGTGCGCGAAGCACACACTTGGGCCACAGGCCCTTAACGCACAAAGGGGCCACATGCCCCTTCGACGCTGAACAAAGGTTCCCAAAGGGAGCCTGTTTCAGCTAGTCTCATATATATTTTGAAGACCTCTGTTTGTCTGTCTGTCTGTCTGTCTGTATGTATGTTTGTTTGTCATTAATACAAATCTACGATTCTCGACCGATCGGGACGAAACTTGGTACGTGAGTGTAGTTTGACCAGGCGGTCGTCGTTGTCGTATTGGCGAGCCCGTGCGGCGCCCGCTTCGCGCATGCGCAGACGAGATCTCGGAAACCGGTGGAGCTATCGACTTGAAATTTGCTATGTGAATGTATCTTTCCCCGGATGCGAATTTTATCGGGTCGCCGAGCCCGTGCGGCGCCACTTCGCGCATGCGCAGACGAGATCTCGGAAACGGTGGAGATATCGACTTGAAATTTGCTATGTGAATGTATCTTGCCCCGGATACGAATTTTATCGGGTCGCCGAGCCCGCGCGACGCCAGCTTCGCGCATGCGCAGACCAGATCTCGGAAACGGGTGGAGCTATCGACTTGAAATTTGCTATGTGAATGTATCTTGCCCCGGATACGAATTTTATCGGGTCGCCGAGCCCGTGCGACGCCAGCTTCGCGCATGCGCAGACGAGATCTCGGAAACGGGTGGAGCTATCGACTTGAAATTTGGTTTTTGAATAGCCCGACCAACGTCGGGCTCATCGGCTAGTCTCATATATATTTTGAAGACCTATGTTTGTCTGTCTGTCTGTCTGTATGGCTGTCTGTATGTCATTTATACAAATCTACGATTCTCGACTGATCGGGACGAAACATGGTACGTGTGTGTAGTTTGACCAGGCGGTTGACGTTGTCGTATTGGCGAGCCCGTGCGGCGCCCGCTTCGCGCATGCGCAGACGAGATCTCGGAAACGGGTAGAGCTATCGACTTGAAATTTGCTATGTGAATGTATCTTGCACCGGATACGAATTTTATCGGGTCGACGAGCCCGTGCGACGCCAGCTTCGCGCATGCGCAGACCATATCTCGGAAACGGATGGAGCTATCGACTTGAAATTTGGTATGTGAATGTATCTTGCCCCGGATACGAATTTTATCGGGTCGCCGAGCCCGTGCGACGCCAACTAAGCGCATGCGCAGACGAGATCTCGGAAACGGGTGGAGCTATCGACTTGAAATTTGGTTTTTGAATAGCCCGGACAACGTCGGGCTCATCGGCTAGTATCATATATTTTGAGAAAATTCATTTTGAAATATCAAGACTTTTAGGCCAAATGTGCGCCTGGACCTTAGGGCGCGTACACATGGCCAGCAAGAAAATATCAGGTATGCCCCATGTGACTTACTTGACCAATGAAATAAATAATACCGGGAAATATCCGACGAAGGCAGCGCGCTGATATTTTATCGCCAATTGGTGATATGTGTTCACATTGATAGGTGGCCATCGGTATCCGTTAGCTAATCTCGCGGGGATATGATCGTGACAATTCAAGCGCTCGAGTTATGATCCACCAATAGTATCGTCTGTTTCAACATACTACGTATTTCCATTTTTTTATTGGTTGTCAGAACCGCTGATGTATTATATATACATGTGTATACGTGTGTGTAGAGACGTGGCGACAGGAGGGGGGTTTGGGTGTCTTACCCCCCAACTTTGGTCAAAATGTTCAACAGTTGGAAATTTCATACCTGCCAAAACATTAGTTGGAAATTTCACACCAACAATAAGTTGAAAATGTTCATGTAGTTTGATTTTCAAAAATATTCTTGGGGGGAATTAATTTTTTTGGACCAACATTTGCATATTTTCCTATTTTTGGTAAAAAATATGGTCTGAAATGGTTATTAGTTGGACAAATTCCAACCTCATGCAGGGGTGTGACAGGTTGGAAATTTCCAACACTTGGAAAGCTTGTGTCCTGGTCCCTCCCCCGTGGCCAGTCAAAAGTAAAAAACTGCTAGTTAATTTAAGAAAACAATATTGTCATACATTTGGTCAACATTGTCATTGGAATTGTCATCAGTTGTAAATTTTCCAACCTAAGTGGGGTGTCAGGTTTGAAATTTCCAACTCTCTGTATGCTTGAGGATAGTCTAGATGGTAGGATTTTGCGATTTTCTTGTTAAGATTACAAAATGTTCGCACACCGGGTCGAACCATGGTCTAATATTAGGACTAAGAGCACTGAGGTGCAAGGGGCTGCAAATGGAATTATGGAAAACTTGTGTTTGGTCTGATTCAGATTCAAGGGGTGCAGTTGGAATTTCCCAAGGTGGACACCCCAACGAAAAAACGGAAACCATCTAGCCACGTCCCTGCGTATATGGGGATGCTTTATAATTTGGTACATCACATGCCTTGACTTGGTTGTTTTACTTTAATTTGGACTGTATGTACGTTTCGAATAAGAAATTGTTGGCGGCTCCTCGCTCTTCTCGCATGTGGGGTGTGGCCCAGAGCCGAACACACCAACGTCTGTTTAGATGTCGTTTCGCGTGTTCACGAAGAACACACATCCCTACTCCAACGACGAGGGCGCGTTCCTTTCTCGTTAAAATAGGTGGCATTTTAAATTTTCCATAACACTTTATAACTCTATGAATATTCGATATGAACTATAGGTTGTTTGTCCGCAGTAATTCACTTCAACAAACACGACTAACACTAGTCACATTGAGCTCAATCAACGCCATATAACCTGCCGGTTTCTCACGGGCGTAATCTTTGCAGCAAGAAAATATCAGAGTACAATTGTACCTGATATTTTCTTTCAGATATTTTCTTGCAGCTTCATGAAGCTGCAAGAAAATATCTGCAAGAAAATATAACGTGGTGCTCTCCGTTTGATTAATCGAATGGAATAAAGTAGTTATAATTACCATAATGCCTTACTGTTGCATTGGTAACTATTCCAATAAATAAGAGGCTATTTTGGCACCAGTATTTATTGAAAGTTTTCTCCGTTGATAGGGAGAAAACACTAAATACATATACTCAAAACAAACACAACACATAACACATTAACATACAATACATGTACATATTTAATATGTTACCATGATCAAAATTGATTTTAACCGCAATACATGCAAGACAAACTAATTTAAACATATGTTCTGAAAGAGAACAAATTAATTTGATTACAAACTTATTTCTCATGATAATTTTAAGACTTAAAATTTAAATTAAACCCTATATAAAAGGGGCTGGGTGGGTGGGAAATTGATCTGTCAAAATATTCGAATGGTAAGGAAAAATTTGGGCGCGAATCCTTATATACCAGCTAGGAATTATGGGTACCTGAACTGAGAAGTTCAAATGTCATGTATACTGACGCGTATTCTAAATATGTCAACCAATAAAATGAGAAGTTCCAGTGTGATGTAGAGTGACGTAAAATTCTAAATTTATATCCAGGCTTAGTAATTACATATTTTGGTACCAAAATAGCCCAATTACCATAATGCCTTACTATTGCATTGGTAACTATTCCAATAAATAAGAGGCTATTTTGGCATCAGTATTTATTGAAAGTTTTCTCCGTTGATAGGGAGAAAACACTAAATACATATACATGTATCAAAACAAACACAACACATAACACATTAACATACAATACATGTACATATTTAATATGTTACCATGATCAAAATTGATTTTAACCGCCAAGCCGTAGGCCTCCAGAAATTAATGCCGATGTCTTCAAGGGAGGGGAACCCAGAAGTCAGAGGTGTCATCAGAGCCTCTGATCGTCTGGGAAGAGATGCGGTTCACACTATCTCCTGAAAGGAATAAAGGGAAAAGACACCAGTATCAAGTTCAATTAAAATCAATAAACTGCCAAAATCAGAGTTTATAACACATAAACCAAACATGTAATGTATAATTTAAGTCAAATGTTTGATAACCTGAATAAAGAAATTAGTTAACACTCGTGTACCTTCAAAATTTAAATGAAGTCCTCCATCTCGATCCGCATAAAGATGTCTCAAAGGCTTATGGCTCCCTTTATGAATAAAAGATTTGAATGTTCTGACAAACCTAATACTTTTCTTCTTACATAATTTTGCCAAGGCAAGATTAATATCAATAACTTTTTGTTCTGTTAAAGAAAAATCAACTGGTCTAGGCAATATAGCGGAAATGATCAATTTACAATGAGTGTAATTCTTAACTGCTTTTAATACTCTTTTAAATAAAGATTGTATCTCTTCCACAGAATGTGAATTAACATTATTAGTTCCGACATGAATCAAAAGGTACTTGGAACTAATACTCCCCTTGTTTTTGCTTTATAATCGAGGTTATATTTTCCATGGACGCTCCTCGATGTGCCTCCACCTTAGTACAATTGACACCTTTAACATACTTGCATATGGAGTCAGAAAGGAGAATAACAGATTTCTCTGTAAATATAAATATAGAAACATTAATCAATGAATCTATATAATGTAACTAATGAATTTCTATAAGTTAAAAATATATTGTTTCAAGACTTCTGACATTTGAGACCTATCTTCAACATTCAGTTCCAAATATTTTTTATATGCATCACTCTTCCAGTCACCATGAATTTGAATCAGATCAAAAGGCACTCCACATCTAAAGGCTACTGTGCAACCACCCCTTCTGAATAAATGGGATGAAAAATGTTTTGGGTTTCTACCAGTCATGTGTATAAGTGACTTCAATCTATTTTGAAAATCAGAATAAGTGACTACCTTTAAATTATGTGGTTTTCTTGTCTTTCTGATTAAAAAGGCTGGTGCCTCTGTTGAGGCTGGTGTCAACTTACACATATTATTAAAGGCAAAAATGGGACACAATGGTGAGCCTGGAATTGATACTAATGGTATCTGTAAAATTCTCTCTCCCAACTGGTTAGTTTTTGACCATTTGAAGGAAATAGTCATCAAATTATCTGTTATGGCAATATCACCTCTGGTTAATTGTTTGGATGAATCATAAGACTTAACAGAATCCGGAAGTAAGTTAGACTTTCTTGAAAATGTGAACAATGCTATGACAAATAGACACCAGAAGGTAGCATCAAATGCCTTGTTGATATCCATTATGTTGTAAAATTCCAATAAAATTTCAGGAGTTATCGGATACGCTCTTTTAATTGAATGTGGATTCAATCTAGCTATACCTTTAAACATTAGCTTCAATTGATATGTATCAGACGGAAATTCATGATCTGTTAATAAATGTAATGTTTTCACTCCTGCAACATAATTCTTTATGGCATCAATAGATTCAAATGATCTACTAAGAAATTGAGCATACAACTGAATTACTACACAGTCTGCTGGTAAACATACCAGATTAAAATGACTACAAAACAATAAATATGACTCAAATTGAATCTTTAAATTCTTCATTGTGCCTTTAGCAAAGGCTGCTCTTGTGGATAGTCTAGCATCTGCTTTCAATATTCTCATATCACTATCTGTAATTTAATAAAAGATTTCTCTGAAATGTATTACCAATTATTTGTAAATTTAAAAAGATCATCTGAAATGTCAATTGTTTTTACAAATTTGTCACCCAACAGTTCTTTGAATTTATAAGCATTCATATCAGACCATCTAGATAATAGATCCGGAATCCTGTTAGACTCGCCTGATATATGGATACCTTTAACTTCAAATTGATGAGTGGCTGTTATGAAAACAATTTCCCTGAGACAGGATTGCATAAACGAATCATGAGTGGCATCGGAATCTAATACTGTCACTGAAGCTGAATTGTCACAATAAATTGTAATTCTTTTGCCTGTATACCGACTACCCCACAATTGGAGACTGACTAAAATTGTAAGAAGTTCCAAACAATTTATATGCAAATTCAACTTCAAAATGAACTGAGGAAATTCCTTGTGAAAACATTCATTGGCACTAATTGCCCCACAGCCAGTTAAAGTGGAATCACATGCCAATTCGACATCTGGTGCTGACCATTCTTCAAGCATCATCATTGATATGCCATTAGGAGGTTCTACATTCTAAATATGTCAACCAATAAAATGAGAAGTTCCAGTGTGATGTAGAGTGACGTAAAATTCTAAATTTATATCCAGGCTTAGTAATTACATATTTTGGTACCAAAATAGCCCTTTCATAAATTGACAGCGAGGAACGTTATTCTTATTTATAAATTACATGCAGCGAATCTCATTCTAAATCAGTAAAGTGAGTCATGTCCATACATGTATTATGTAGAATATTTCTAACTGGAACAATAGCGCTCCAATTTAACATCAAACATGTACAACAAGTTCCTCAGCTAATTGTCAACTTACCAAGTAAAAAAATGAGAAATATTTGCAATCAATAATGGCACAGGCATCCGTCAGTTTTAAGTTGACAACGACTACAACAGATCATAACTGAGAACGCTCTTTATTATCTAGGGTTTTTGATAAATTAAAGCACCGCGCTCTATATATAAGAGGTGCATGACCATTGAAATGTTTTCTATAGGCCGAGACAAAATTAAAAACGTTGAAACTGTTTTGAAAGTCGATATCTGGCCATGCGAACCTTGCTATTAAAGCCACAATCATGGCGGTTTGCACTCCAAAATGCATCTATTAATATTCGCTTTAAAATTGTTCCCGGTATTGAAATAGGTCGATAAATACTTGAACTAATTTTCTAAATGTTCGAGCATTAAATGTCCTAAAAAGACGCATTGAAGTCATAACAAATACAACGTTGAATACGGTGTTTGGCGCGGCATGGAACAAAAAAGATCGTTCTGTGTTAAAAGATTCCTGATATGGTAGAAATAAAGAGCGTGTATTTGACTTATATGTGAAAAATTTAAAACAGCTGAAAAATGGCAGTGATCATGGCAAGAATTTTTCAGAACATGTGAATATGTAGTGTATATTTGTCAACCAATCTTATTCATCCTTCCAAATTAGGTAAACAAAATTTGGAAGCTCGAATTCTGGATTATACCCTGCCTACAGGGCATAACCGTAAAAAGAACACCCACTGTTCACAATTAACATTTGAATGCGCTTTTCACAACTAAGCATATGCGCCAAATACTATAAAATTGTCAGGTCGCAAAGCTGGGAGTGTTTTCTATATTTTGTGATAAATTCCCGCGAACGGGTGAGTAGATTAATACGTCATTGGTGTCTCTATAGGGGGATGGGGAGGTAAACACAAGTTTCTGTAGGAAAATGCCCACCCTCATACACGATACATGGAATTCTTCAAGATAGTTTACGTATACAATAGCCCAGAAATACCCACATACATTATATATAAATATATTGCGTTATTTTGGGCTATTGTATTAATAGTATTATTTTCATACGCATATGCATATCTATATATGAGTTTACATGCACATTAATAGGTACCCACACCCCAATATATTTACAATCATGTTCATTTTATATTTTCTTCTCTGCCCCCTCCCCCACCAACATTTGATATATATGTATATTAATATTAAATATTTCATATTATTTTGTACATATCATGTAAATTAAGATAAAAATTACGAATAGCTTATAGTAGTACAAAAACCTTTTCGCAGAATTGACGACCACGATTCCGTTTGTGAGAAATTTTTTTAATTCAAACTTATTGCCACTCACTTTAAAGCCACTTGGTGGTTTGCGCTCCAAAATACACTTAATAATATTCGCATTTGACGTTTTCCTTGTATCGAAATAGGTCGATAAATACCTTTCTACGAGCATGATATGTCACAGAAAGACGAATTGAAGTCATAAACTATACAACGTTGGATATGTTTGGGTTCCAAGCCAAAAAAAACAGCCTTTTTTCACGACATGGAACAGAAAAGAGCGTTCCGTGTTAGTTCAACTTTAATCCTGATATGGAGCTGGATATGGTAGAAATAAAGACAGTTTCTTACACTTCTGTGCGAAAAATTGAAAACAGCTGGAAAATGGCTGTTACCGTGGAAAGTATTTACCAGAGCAGATTAAGCTGGTATATCAATATTTCGTGTATTTGTCAACCTATATTATACCTCCTTCCAAATTACGTAGACAGAACGTGGACGCAACTTTCTCTGAACGTTTATTAATTATTATTTTATTATTCCTACATTTTCCTGTCATTGTTTTAAAACTTGACTCAGATATTTATTACCATGGGATGTTGTGCATCTGCAATTATGATGTCTATCCCAAATTTTCGTGCAGTTATCCCCATTTTTCGACTTAGAAATGTTCGCAACATTATCTGTTTGGTGGAGATATCCTCCTCAATTGTTCGCAACATGCATAATTTTGTATGCCTTATACATGTTATTTATTTTATTTTTTATTTTTTTTCAAAAAAAACCCCAACAAATATGTTAATATGGATACCATTAATGTAGCGCAATTGCACTGCGGTGGTATCCTTAGTCCTTCTGGGACAGTATAACCTTTAGTTTATACTGAATTATGTTGTTATCAAATAATAGTCATGCAGTGGTAGGTTCGTATATTGCACACACCGTTCAGAAGTGCATGACACACATGATCTTCATTTGTACTGGGTACCTTTCGCATAATGAACTGCTGCTGATAAGTATTACAAATATAGCCTATAGAGTCTCGCTTCGAGTCGTGAACTATACCCACCCAACTAGCTCGTTGAGCACTACACCCATCCCACAGTGTATTATAACCACCCACTGGGCACTATACCCACCCCACTGGGCACTATATCAGCCGTGCTCTATTTGTTAAATAGTTTATTCACAAAGTTGGAATCCATCATACATAATTCCTTGTATGCATGTACCATCATTCCAAATTGATTATTTCTAAATTTTGTTGTGACACTTTGTTATACGGACTATTATCTGTATTGTGGGCAGCGGATGTCCAAATAAGTTTCAAGAACTTGTCCTCCAATCCCCACAGCCTCTGTATCGTATTGTAAATTAAAATATGTTTAAATCAAATCAATGTTAATCGATCTCATTATTTTCTGGTATAGGTTATAGAAAACGTACGAAAAGCAGTTTTGAGGGTAACATTTGTTGGTGGAAACATTTAAATATCTCCAAGAGATGTTTGTCCCTTAATATCTCAAATCAAAAGAGTTATTCCACGAATAACACAAATTTCATGTTCTTTTGACAACAATACCCCCGCCCCATGTTTGTAACTGCTTGTGGATGTTTTTTTCCCATTAGTATATATACTAGGCATATCATCAAACGTGAAGTTGCGAACACCTCAGATCGCTTTATATCAATTCAAAGTATACCGAAGTCACCGTGTCTTTTCTTATCCTCGAATTCCAAATGATTTTTTGCGCGACACAATGTGATTCTGTGAAACACATTGCTACCAAATCACGAAGTAGGTTGCAGAGTATAAAGCCATACACATGAACCATGACATGTATTAATATTAATATATTGAATTATTTGCTTGTTCGCCACGGTTAGTTAGACATGTCTATGGGTGGATACGCATGGTTTGTAACATATTCACTGTGTCGCATGGATGGAATGACAAAAATCATATAGGCATGAATCATACCATGGACTCTTAAACCTTGACGCACGTTTTGCATAAATCAAGAAGAGGGTACATCGTTTCATATAAGAATGAGAATAAAGCATTTAACCCATTCCATACTAAATGGAGCCTGACATTCAGTTATACATGTAAGAGTATACATTGGATTGGTAAGTTATACATGTAAGAGTATACATTGGAATGGTACATTATTCATTTGGAGGGATGTTAAGGATATATGAGCAGACGACATTCAGACGAAATGATAATACAAGCGCAGAAGAATTAATATTATTTTATGTGAAATGTTCAGATAGTTAGTTCAACAAACGACATGAACTTATAATCTGAACATTTCCTAACTAAACTACTCGTCAAAGAGTATAGTACAAAAATGGTGAAACAATATACATGACCAGTGTCATAATCCTGCATGGTTCGAATTTACTTAGCGCTAACTACAAAAGGTACAGAAATATAGAAAAGGTAACTTTTCCAATACTAATAGTCTACTTGCCCATGTCGACTGGAATGGCATCATAACGTGTGCTACTGGTGTGAACACAGCTGCCAATAACTTTAAATTAGTATTTCTATCCATAATGGCGAAAACTATCCCACAATCGAAAGTTACAGTAAGAACCTCCGATCAAATTTGGTTCAATTCGACATCCGTTTTGAGATACGAAAACATGACAGAGTTAGTGAAAAAGCCATGAAAACAGAAAACCTTGAAGTCTTGAGAAAATACAAAAACATACCAAACAAAGTCAAAAACATGAAGAAGCACGCGAAAATCAAATTTGAAGAAATTGTAGAAGAACGAATAAGAGAAGCATCTAATCCCCGAGACTTTTGGCGAATTATACATTACCTGCTACATAAGAAACGAGCAAAAAATATTCCCCCACTATACAGCTCATCTGGCACACTCTCTGCGAACAGTAACGCATATGCAATCGATGATATCGAAAAGGCGAAAATTTTGAACCACGGCTTCATTGCGAATTCTACCATTAACGATGCGAATCATAATATGCCTAATTTTCCGAAACGCAGCGCAAACACTATGCCAGACTTGGTTTTCACAGAATCCGATGTTGAATCAGCCATAAAAATCTTTGAAACTTAACAAAGCCAATGGGCACGATGGAATTAGTGTTAGAATGCTCCGCGAAAATATAGATTTTCTGAACAGAAGGACGAGTAGGCGGGCTTTTGATTTTGCTGTTAACATATCAATACAGAGAAATTCCCCGAGTCATGGAAATCCGTACCTATATAGAAGTATTATGGCCATACGATTAACTTGGAGCTGGCCCCGATTGTAATGGTGGTCCGGCGTCACTCCTCCACAGTTTATCGGCAAATCGAGGCGAAACTTCGCATGTAGAAACACTATGGCCATACTATTAACTTGGAACTGGTCCCGATTGCCTTAAACGTCGCGTTCTGGCTTTAATGGCGTTGTAGCTCAACTTGATGTTGATCCGCAAACGTGATCCAGATTTTCAAAAAAGATGATTCGACTGATGCCAAAAATTACCGACCAATTTCACTTCTACCTTTTTCGAGAAAATGGTTATGAAACAGATTAGCAAACTTTTTCATCGAAAAAGAACCCTTGTATCAATCCGGTTTTCTAGCAGGTCACAGTAAAACATACCAGCTATTAGACCTATATCACAACCTGTGCCAACCCTTGATAAAGGACTATTTACTTGTTCTATATTTTGTGATATATCCAAAGCTTTTGAAAGGGTATGGCATAGGGGACCGATACATAAATTGAATGATTATGGATTAGAAAGGGAAAATATTTCATTGGATAGAAGACTATCTAGAGAACCGGACACAAATAGTCCTAGTCAATTATACATTTTCAAACTATGGGGTCATCCCAGCAGAAGTGCCGCATGGATATATTCTGGGAACATTTTTGTTCCTCGTCTATATAAATGATTTAGCCGACGGCATTGAATCTGTAACGAGAATGTATGCGGATGACAGCTGCCTGGTCAGCTTTAACCCAACTAAAACAGTTGGCATGTCCTTCTCGTTAGTTGCGCCCTCAACAGAGAAACCGAACCACAGTTTTGTAGGAAATTCAATCGACTTCGTGGACAAGCATAACATTTAGGTCTGGAACTCCAATCAAATGTCAAATAGAACGTCCATATTGAAGGCTCAGTCAAAAGAATTGCCTCGCACCTATCTCAACTCCGACGGATTAAAGGCACGGGCGGCGTTTGTTGCAGAAATATTCATATTTGTTCAAATCGCCATCAACAGAAGGAATATTAAAATATATATAGTTTTGCTCATATGCCAAACATAACCAGCGCGTAAATAGTATATTATCGTCAAGACGTATGATGGTGTACGTAAACAAGAACCTGCTCGTGTTACATAAGTGTTGCTTCTGTTTACATACACAGCGCAATTCTATTGGTTAATCACACACAAATGATATAAACGCTCTTTATTATTTCCATATCAGGAAAACAGTAACAAATAACGCTCTTTATGTTTACCATATCTGGATCTAAACAAAAGCCAGGTTCTGTAACGTTTTTTGCTTTTGTTTACATAACAAAGGAAAAACATTTGACAATAACATACTGTTTATGCCATATTTCATATTGGTATCAGAACAAAGTATGTCTATATTTTACTATTCTTTCTGTTTATGGCGGTTTTTGACGGAGGTGAATATTTTAACAGCATACCCACCGCCAACGCCGCCCGTATCTTTAAATATCAACTTGGCAGGAAAAACATTGAACTTATTTACAAAACATATATTTTACCCCTAATGCTTCGGATTATCTGTTAGAGTAGCTTGACCGGCTTCACATCGACGCTGGACGTATAGTCAGCGGTATGACCCGTTCTGCTTCGGACAATATGGTACTGCAGGAAGATGGATGGCATTCGCTCTACAAAAGACGTCAACTACATAAATTGCAGGCACTCTATAAAATAATCAATAATTTAGCCCCCTCTTATCTAGCCAATACACTTCCTCCCAGACAATATGAAGTTGCAGATTATAATTGGAGACGCCCCAGTAAATTATATTCATACTATAGCAACACTGAACACTTCAAACAGTCATTTTTCCCAGCGATGGTCTCCGAATGGAACAAACTTCCCAAATTAATCACCGACGCTGACCAATTTTCTACCTTTTAAACCAACTTGAACCATATAGGTCTCACGCTCAGCCCCCCCCCCCCTTCAGTATTTCTACGCTGGATGCAGAAAAAAACACATTTTACATTGTCGCATATACGTAATTTCTGTAGTGAACTCCGATCTGATATGTTCAACAATTACATAGCTGATAGCTCCGCATGTTCCTGTCGAAACTGATATGAGGACGCCTATCACTATTTCTTCATGTGCCCATTGTACCAAAGAGAACGCTCAGAATTTTCTGAGAAACTAACCCCGTGAAAATCTCATAATAAGTGATACTGCAGAACTCATGTGTATTCAGGCGCTATGCCAACTGGATGAATGGAACATCCTACTAACATAGCTGAAAATTTTAAGCAAATGAACCGTACCATCGTCTGAAAACATCGCCTGAACTGTAAATATTTACTACTCGATTCGGGACGCATCTATATATCGGTGATAAACTAACGAAAACGATTTCGCCATCATCGTCACTGCATTTAATTAATATATAAGAATGACGACCTGTGTTGTCAATTTGGATATAATATCTGTAAAAATTACTACTTTGAGCAAGATTATTCTCCACTTCTATTTGTTCACTCTAGCGGAGTGTTTCACATCACTTTAAAGAATTGCCATTTCGCAGATATGTCTCAGTTTGACTTTCTTACACCATTAATGTTGGTAATGAGGACAGTTTATTTGTTGGGGACATACGATATAAAGCCTTATTCTTGATCTCATTTCAGGACCACAGACAATCGACCGACGATGTCGGTGAACTGCGTTTTATTTGCGTTGGCGGGGATGTTGGTTAGAGTTGACGGCTATGCCTCGGGTCCAAAAGAAAGCGACTGTCCGAGTTTGTTTATAAATCCTTTACCAGTCGAAGGTCATAATGCCATGCCGTCAACTACAGCCCATCCGTACAAAGTTGTAGGTTACAAAACGACATATAAACCAGGCGAAACCCTCTGGTGTAAGTAAGCATATAGTGAGGTTACATGAATGTTACTAGTTCAGCATATATAGAGGATCTCCAACGAGTTATGTTGGGATATCATATTTTATGAAACGAGTCGTAGACGAGTTGTGAATAAAATTTATGAAACGACTTTGATAAAATATGATATCCCAACATAACGAGTTGAAGATCTTGTATATCACAAGAAAATATCTAGAGCTTTATGCATTTTTAGTCCTTACAAGAAGTTGCAAAATGCATATATTTAGCGTTGCCTGAGACGGTTCACAACCGTATTGTGCCATGGGGCTGGCGATAGATAATATAGTTCATCCAATTTGTAGCTTTGTTATTGTGTCTATTTTCGATAGTGCAGCGACGTTGGACAAGAATTTAACTTTACTGAACAAAACAAGCATTTTGCATTCTGGTGTTGGTGTCATGAGCGGCTTTTAGAAATAGTATTAATCCGCATAATCAATGTAAAGACGCGGCGCGGTAATTTTTTTTTTTGGCGCGATGCCAAGTGATATGTAGCACGCGTCTATTCATCACTAGTGAGAGATAAGGAAATATGTAATGGCCTTTTTAATGATATAACATGGGTTTCATGTGCTATAATGAAGTTACATGTATGTTACTTGTTTAGTGTCATACATATATAGACAGAAATAATGCGTATCTTAATCGACAATCATTTATCGAATGAGTTGCGGACAGCGCAAGGATATATTTCACGAAAGCGGAACTTTAGTGCTATGTGACTATGCGCCGTCCGCAACGAGTTTAACCCTTTCAGTGCCAGGGGCCCATCTCATCGGCCCTAATTTACGGTCTGTAAAATCGCCCCTAAAAATTTAAAACATTAAAAAAAAACTAAAAAAAAAACTATCACCAAGTATTCATAGTAATAATTTTGATGCCCATGAAAAACGTAAGATTCCCTGGCACTAAACCTACAAAATAAGTCTGTTAAAGAATATAAGAAAAAATTATTAAAATTGTAAAATATTTCGTTGCAGAAATATTCATATTTGTTCAAATCGCCATCAACAGAAGGAATATTAAAATATATACAGTTTTGTTCATATGCCAAACATAATCAGCGCGTAAATAGTATATTGTCGCCAAGACGTACGATGGTGAACGTAAACAAGAGCCTGCTCGTGTTACAGAAGTTTTGCTTCTGTTTACATAACACAGCTCAATTCTATTGGTTAGTCATACACAAATGATATAAACGATCTTTATCATTTCCATATCAGGAAAACAGTAACAACTAACGCTCTTTATGTTTACCATATCCGGATCTAAACAAAAGCCAGATTCCCGTAACGTTTTTTGCTTTTGTTTACACAACAAAGGAAAAACATTTGACAATAACATACTGTTTATGCCATATTTCTGATTGGTATAAGAACGAGGTCTGTCTATATTTTACTATTCATTCTGTTTATGGCGGTTTTTGACGGAGGTGAATATTTTAACAGCATATCCACCGCCAACACCCCCGTATCTTTAATGACGACCCTTATGGTGTACAGCTGTTATGGTTTCATTCTCAGTCAAGCTATATACGACCGGGTCTGATTTCAAAGGATATGCCATTCAGATGCAAAATGGGGCCCAAGCTGCAAAAGGAACCTTCTATCCAACACCAGGCTCAAAACAAGGCACACAGTGTTCGGTGAGTATATAAATGGCTCTTATGCGTATGAAATAACTTGTAAAACAGCGTTGGCACAAATCGGCCTGATTCGTCATCCTGCCGTGTTTCAACCAATACATTGATGGTCCAACCAAACCGGGTTATAAGTGGGCGTTTGTGATCATTCAGTGGCCAGTTGAGTAACAAATCTATTCTATGAAAAGATCATGCAGTCAACTACCTTGTTACCAATCGTACCAAAATCGGGCTATTGGCACGCCTCAATTAAAGGCACGGGCGGCGTTCGTTGCAGAAATATTCATATTTGTTCAAATCGCCATCAACAGAAGGAATATTAAAATATATATAGCTTTGTTCATATGCCAAACATAATCAGCGCGTAAATAGTATATTGTCGTCAAGACGTACGATGGTGTACGTAAACAGGAGCCTGCTCGTATTACAGAACATAACACAGCTCAATTTTATTGGTTAATCACACACAAATTATATAAACGCTCTTTATTATTTCCATATCAGGAAAACAGTAACAACTAACGCTCTTTATGTTTACCATATCCGGTTCTAAACAAAAGCCAGGTTCTGTAACGTTTTTTGCTTTTGTTTACATAATAAAGGAAAAACATCTGACAATAACATACTGTTTATGTCATATTTCTGATTGGTATAAGAACAATGTCTGTCTATATTTTACTATTCTTTCTGTTTATGGCGGTTTTGACGGAGGTGAATAATTTAACAGCATATCCACCGTCAACGCCGCCCGTATCTTTAACGCGAACTCGTTCGTGGACGCTTATTCTCTTGTGCGTGAGAATGGTATTTGCAGTGATATGATAACACCCAAGCCGACATTCTCACATCAGATACGCCCCCAATCTAGGGGTATTGCAGCTCCACAGTTTGGAATGATTGTATAACATTTAAAAACCGAAAATAGCATTCAGGTCTAACCTCCCGTGTTTTGCTGGACCGTCGAATGATATGGTTTAGTTGCCGTTTTCGCCGTCGATAAAACGCGGCGGTTCACACAAGGCATGTATGATTGTTTGGCACGACGCTATGGAGACACAACTGGTCTGACTGGACCATGTTTAAACCGAAGGTGACGAATGTATCACGCATGTGGCTTCGTTTAAAAAAAAATAGTTTTAGGTTTAACGGAGGTTTAAAGACATATTATGCACTTGTTCGGGTACGTGAAACTGGTAAGTTAGTATTCAGGCACCCATGCCAACTAGGGTAACGTATCATTCTACTAAAATATAGCCGAAAATCTGAAGCAAATCGACCGTACCACTCCAAAGAAAACATCGTCTGAACTACGCTCAAACGTAAATATTTACTTCCAAATTCGGGACGCAACTATCGGCGATAAACTTACGAAAATGATTTCGCCATCGAGAGTCACTGCACTTCATTAATATATAAGATGACGTCGTCTGTTGTCAATTTGGATATAATATTTGTAAAATATGACTATACTTTGAGGAAGATTATTCACCATTTCTATTTGATCACCCTACTGGAGTGTCTAATATCACTTTAAACCGATATGTTTCCGTAAACCGGATTTAAACTGGAGATGGAGAATCCGTCCACGGTGTCCACATCACATTAGTACCGCTGACCCCGAGTATTTCACGTTAGTACCGCTGACCCCGAGTATTTCACATTAGTACCGCTGACCCCGAGTATTTCACATTAGTACCACTGACCCCGAGTATTTCACATTAGTACCACTGACCCCGAGTATTTCACATTTACCGCTGACCCCGAGTATTTCACATTAGTACCGCTGACCCCGAGTATTTCACATTAGTACCGCTGACCCCGAGTAATTCACATTAGTATCGCTGACCCCGAGTATTTCACATTAGTACCGCTGACCCCGACTATTTCACATTAGTACCGCTGACCCCGAGTATTTCACATTAGTACCGCTGACCCCGAGTATTTCACATTAGTACCGCTGACCCCGAGTATTTCACATTAGTACCGCCGACCCCGAGTATTTCACATTAGTACCGCTGACCCCGAGTATTTCACATTAGTACCACTGACCCCGACTATTTCACGTTAGTACCGCTGACCCCGAGTATTTCACATTAGTACCGCTGACCCCGAGTATTTCACATTAGTACCGCTGACCCCGAGTATTTCACATTAGTACCGCTGACCCCGAGTATTTCACATTAGTACCGCTGACCCCGAGTATTTCACATTAGCACCGCTGACCCCGAGTATTTCACATTAGTACCGCTGACCCCGAGTATTTCACATTAGTACCGCTGACCCCGAGTATTTCACATTAGTACCGCTGACCCCGAGTATTTCACATTAGTACGCTGACCCCGAGTATTTCACATTAGTACCGCTGACCCCGACTATTTTAATCATTATAACACATTTGAAGCAATGAACACTCATACTGACTCCCTGCCTCCATAACTGTGATATAGATATACATATCATTCATTATAAATAATGAATAATACATTGTGCTTGGCATACTGTGTCCCACTGTTATATTATATTTTCAATCTTATATACGGACACACGGTGTGCGGATTCAAATACAGGAAAAATAACGAGTAACTCAGTAAGGTAAAGTAAGGTATATGTACATGAATTCGGAATAGTCACGCACTCGTCCTTCCCGACAGTGTTGTTTTTCACTTTTAACTATGTGCGTTTATGCTAATATACCTAGATATATCCTTTTAGGGCACACAGCTGGGACACACCGAAAGTTCGTTAAAGAACAGTATCGTCTTCAGCTGGAAAGCACCGAGTACTGCGGGAGAAGGAGCGTTTTACCTCGTGTGAGTAGCGGTTGATTGATACATAGCTATTCCGCTGGTTTACACGCCGTATTTGGAAATCTTATAGAGACTATAGATTCGTTAATCGTGTATAGTATGTGAATTCCCACTGTTAAAAAATAAGGAGAAAAACTAAATTTTGAAAAACTGACGCCGTTATAACATAAGCCATGGTACGTACTCCGAGTCACCACACCAAATTTGGTTGAAATCGGACCAGCGGTCTGGGAGAAAAATCCGGACAGACAGACGGACAGACAGATGCTACTATATATATGTCCCAAACCAAACAACAGCCATGTGCACGGCATGGAACAGACAAGAGCGTACCATGTTACAACATTCATGATATATGGTAGACATAAAGAGCGTATGTTTCCCTTACGTGCGAAAAATTTAAAACAGCTGGAAAATGGCTGTGGCCACAGACCGTATTTTTCAGAGCATGTATAATAAATATTTCGTGCATTGTCAACCTATCATATAGTTCCTTCCAAATTACGTAGACAATAATTGGACGCTCGAATAAGCCATGTCCGTTTTTTTAATTAATGCACTATAATTTGAACATGTAGAATGAATCATATAGAAGATTCATTTTATTTTTCAAAGTTTTTCCAACGCCCCCAATGCTGAAACAATCTCAATGCACGCCATCCTAACATTGTGTGACCTATTCATCGACATCTCATCCGCATCCACATGTATGTATTTTGTAGTGCATGTAGTATATACAGCATGTACATGTGTGTACTGTGTAGTGCATGTAGTATATACAGCATGTACATGTGTGTACTGTGCAATGCATGTAGTATATACAGCATGTACATGTGCGTACTGTGTAGTGCATGTAGTATGTACAGCATGTACATGTATGTTCTGTGTAGTGCATGTAGTATATACATGTCGATCTTTGGTGGTAACCGTTGTTTATATTTCAGAACAAGCATTGTGCAAGACCTACAGACATTCTATTTTTTCAACATTCTATGGGTTCTGGATGGTAAGTGTCGTTTTATATTGGATACCTTTCTGATAATGAACTACTACTAATAAAATTTACGAATAGCGGTAAAATGTCACTAAAATTGATCCTCACTGAGTACGCAGGATTTACTTGATGTGGACATGCACTTGATGCGATGGGGTCTATTATAGCAACGGTGTCTCTGTCAGTTTATTTGAAGCCACACTGTATTCTAAACATTAGTATTCGAATACACACACAACTTCGACCTCAAGTTATATGATGATTAAAACATACCATGCAGATTTTGTCCATACGATTTTTTTTTTCCAAATTCAAAGTTGCATCTGTCGCTCATGTGCCCCATCGTCTCAAGTCAACATTTATGTATATGCATGTCGCTATGACAGTATTCCTGTGTAAATGACGCGAGTGTATCAAATAAATAGATAGTCTTATATAGTATTGGGCACATCCACCCTGTTTTGGGTGGATGTGCCTTCAATGAATGCTTTAGCATTAATATTACATATACTATAATAATTATGCTTTCATCGACCAAAGCAGTAGATGATAAAGAGATTTACCTGTTAAATGTGCTTTTGTCATATATTTGTATTTGAATCTTGTATATCTCATATATCATGATTATTGATTTATTGAGATTAAAGAATTGAATTGAATTGTTGTGTCTGTTGTCGTGTTGCTATATTCGTAGTCATGATCACGGCGAGAATGGGCCCGCGAGCTTTTCATGAAATCACCGAGCCAATCATTGACTATGACCTGCTCATAACAACATAACAATATAAGTACAAAATAATCACAGCAAGCAGAACCAAGTCATCTTACTGCGAGTGCATGGCAGGAAGTTGGAACGTCACTATTTTCTTGCAAACGGACTCTATAGTCGTCAATTATATGAAAATGTTTTTGGACCGTCCGACAAGGGGGGTTGGGGTGTCTCACCCCCCCCCAACTTTGGTCAAAATGTTCAACAGTTGGAAATTTCATCCATACCACAACATCAGTTGGAAATTCCACACCAACAATAAGTTGAAAATGTTCTTGTAGTTTGATTTTCAAACAATTTATTGGGGGAAATTATTGTATTTGGAGCAATATTTGCATATTTCCCTACTTTTGGTAAAAAATTTGTACTGAAATTGCCATCAGTTGGAAATTTTTGGAAACCTTGTGTCCTGGTCCCTCCCCCGTGGCCAGTCAAAAAATGCTAGTTAATATAAGAAAACAATATTGTCCTACATTTGGTCAACATGGTCATCTGAATTGTCATCAGTTGGAAAATTTCCAACCTCAGTGGGGGTGTCAGGTTTGAATTTTTTTCCAACTCGAGGAAGGCTTCAGGCTAGTCTAGAGGCTAGTATTTTGCGATTTTCTTGTTCAGATATCATAATTTTCCCACACCGAGCAGAACGATGGTCGGCCCGGTGTGTCATGGTCCCTCCCCTGGCCAATAAAAAAAACTGCTAATTAGTTTAAGAAAGCAATATTTTACTACATTTGGTCAAAATTGTGGACTGAATTGGTCATCAGTTGGAGATTTTTTTCCAACCTAAGGGTGTGAGGTTTGAAATTTCCTATACTATTGGAAAGCTTGAGGCCAGTCTAGATGCTAGGATTTTGCGATTTTCTTGTTTAGTTTTCAAAATTTTCTCACATCCGGCCAAACAACCATGGTCGGTCCGGTGTGTCCTGGTCTCTTGTCCGTAGCCATGTGCATTTGTCTGGAGTTGGACCACTAGATGTTAGGATTTATGCAATTTTCAGGTTCAAATATCTGAATGTTCTGATGCCGGGTATATAGAACCATGGTATTGAGGTGCAAGGGGTGCAAATGGATTTACGCAAAACTTGTGTTTGGTCGGATTCAAGGGGGGGGGGGGGGGGTGCAGTTGGAATTTCCCAAAGTGGACACCACCACCCCAACGGAGACCATCTAGCCACGTCCTGGCTATTCGTAATTCTTATTAGTAGTAGACTATTATGCGAAAGAAGTCTAATGATAACTAATTATATTACATGTAGCGACAAGACCACATGGGCATATATGCCACTCCTCTTAAAGATGTCATGTCAAATTTGACACAATAAAACCACAGTCTGTATGTTTTCTATATCGGAAAATAATTATATCGCACCCATATGAGCCAATCAATAGGAAGTTTTGATGGTCAGATAACGACTTTTAACATGTTTTGATTTTTTGTCAGCCTTGCCAAACAATCCAATGACCGTCTACAGTAATGCTCTAATTAATCGACTCCTTTAACCACAGCAGAATTATGGGTAACTTTTCAGGATTTAGTCGGAAATATGGCTTGTTGCCATTCATCGGAAAGCTCTTTTCAAAGATGGGTTGTTGCCCGGGTTAGCTCACTAGCCCAGATAACCGAGATGAGTTGTTGCCCGGGTTAGCTCACTAGCCCAGATAACCGAGATGAGTTGTTGCCGGGGTTAGCTCACTAGCCCAGATAACCGAGATGAGTTGTTGCCCGGGTTAGCTCACTAGCCCAGATAACCGAGATGAGTTGTTGCCCGGGTTAGCCCAATAGTTTGCTGATATATTTGGAAAATAAAGAGAGAAAAAAAAACGAAAACACCACGTCAGAACTAAAGTGTTCTATCTCCATATTTTATTTTTTGTGGGAAATCAAGTTTAAAGATTCCCCCCAGTTCACATGTTCTCATTCTGTTTTTGGAAGATAGTACACAGCGGGTATGATAGCTGGTGTAGAAATACTATTATATGACGAGTTTAGGTTGAGGTATATAAGTGAAGAATACAATGAAAATTAGTTTTGCTTTGAAAGTCGACATGCGACTACTAAACATAATGAAAGCATAACGAACTATACTACTGATCAGAATTACGAACAGGTAACATAAGTTCAATAATGTAAGATGATCATCATATATAGAAAAATGTGAACTATATAATAAACAGGATAAAACCTTAGGGGCATGTTATAACTCAAAACTATCACCAAGTATTCATAGTAATAATTTTTATGTCCATGAAAAACGTAAGATTCCCTGGACTATAAACCTACAAAATAAGTCTGGCACTGAAATAGTTAAAGAATATAAGAAAAAATTATTAAAATTGTAAAAAATTGTAAAAAATAATAACAAATGATGAAAAATTGTTAGGCCAATGCATTCTCTTATATATGCGAGGCGACCTATGGTCGACTCGCATATATAAGAGAATGCATTGGCACAGGGTATATGGGTTGATAGAAAAATCGAACTTGGCACTGAAAGGGTTAAACCCATTCTATAATAAATATATACACCGGACATTGTATAACAGGAAATAGTGTCAGGTGTACCCGAATGTATTATTGTTGTGTAAACATAACCGCTGACGGCTTGTTTATTCATATTCCGTACGCTAAATCGATTTATGTGACTATTGTTGTCTTATTTATATTGGATTATTTCTTTACGCGGGCAAACAACTCATAGTTACGTGAAATGGCACCACAGGCTTTATGGAAGCCGCTGTTAGTTTCACGTCGTATTTATTGATGAAATGTGTTTTATGGACGTTTTAGATCAAGTAATAAATGGAATCTACAACGAGTCCCCAATTTATAGAAAAATTTGCATAACTCTAAAAGCTCCGCCAAAGGCTCGATTCAGACCTAATTTTCTGGACTCGCTTTGGAAATATCGCTATAAACTGGGGGACTCGTTGTAGATCCTATATGTAAATAAATATTTTGAGAATAGAGATTCATTAGCATCCGGAAACAATAATTTCGATATTGCAGAAGAAGTCACGACAACAACCTCCGCCACGACAACGACCACACCCACGACGACAACGCCTACAACGACGGTGAGGACAACGACTCAGTCCACCCCAGCACCACCATTACCAACGTTTGAAACGGGTGAGACCTATTTTTTTGTTTACAATAATGTACCGCGACCAATTAGGATACGTTCATACACTCGCATACAGTCGCATACACTCGCATACACTCGCATACAGTCGCATACACTCGCATACAGTCGCATACACTCGCATACAGTCGAATACACTCGCATACAGTCGCATACACTCGCATACAGTCGCATACACTCGCATACACTCGCATACAGTCGCATACACTCGCATACACTCGCATACAGTCGCATACACTCGCATACAGTCGCATACACTCGCATACAGTCGCATACACTCGCATACAGTCGCATACACTCGCATACAGTCGCATACACTCGCATACAGTCGCAAATTTTCCAGTCATTCTTTTGCAGGCATTTCGGTATATAAAGTTACAATGAGCTAGAAACCGAATGCAGTCGGAAGTCGGGATTTTTTTACCCTGTGCCAATGCATTCTCTTATATATGCGAGTCGACCATAGGTCGCCTCGCATATATAAGAGAATGCATTGGCTTAACAATTTTTTATCATGTTTTTTAAATAAATGTTTCTTTCAATTTTTAGGACATAAAATAAAAAAACATCCATTACCCTGCAGGGAGCCCCACACATATATAGAAGCACATAGAAGAGTGTCGTTTGCTCATATTTGTCTAGGGCTCTGTATGTGTGAAATTATAAAATTGTTAAAGAATACAAGAACAAATTATTAAAATTGTAAAAAATTGTTTAGCCAATGCATTCTCTTATATATGCGAGGCGACCTATGGTCGACTCGCATATATAAGAGAATGCATTGGCACAGGATAAAAAAAATCCGAATGAAAAAATGCTTATAAAATGCATCTGTACCACAGCTAACTACAATAGAAGTAAAAAGCTATGTAGTTCCATTAATAGCGATGCTATCGAAATATGCCAGTAACTAACATGCAATTATTTCGCAAGAATTAATCATACAGGTATTTTAAGGCAATTGCTAGTAGCACCATTACAAGTTGAACTATCGAAATTTTAATTATCATGTCGTTAACTTTGGTAAATATACATTTTATATGCGTGTTGCCGTTCATATTTTGGCACCATAGGGGTTTCTATGAAAAAAAATTGCCGTACAAACTTGCCAGTGTATGAACGTACCCTTAAAGGTACGGTTGGCCTTGGCGGTGGTATCCTGTGAAAATATTTCCACCCGTCAAACACCGCCACAAACAGAAAGAACATCAAAATGTAGACTTTGTCCGTATATAAATAAGAAATATCGCATAAACAGTATGTTATTCTCATATGTTTAACCATTGTTATGTAAACAAAAGCATAAAAAGTTACTTTTCTGGTGTTTGTTTATATTATGATGGTAAACATAAAGAGCGTTCTTTGTTGGTGAATTCCTGATATGGAACTAATAAAGAGCGTTTATGCCATTTGTGTGTGATTAGCCAGTAGCATTGTGCTGTCCTCTGTAACCCAATCAGGCTCTTGCTTAGGTAAAATATAGTAGGTATTTATGATAACATGCTGTTTACGCGATGGTCATGGTATATATGAACGAAGCTGTATGCGTTTTAATGTTTTTCTGTTTACGGTGTTTGGAACAAATATGAATATTTTCGACAATTAAGGCCTCACGTGCCTTTAATGTGTCGATTGGCAACATTACACCGGATATATCATATTATTTTCGCGAGCCATGTGTTCGCGCTTTAGTGTGATTCGTAGTTAAACATAGCTGCCGAATTGTGACAGGAGCGCGGGTTCCCAAGAATAGTTATGCCTAGATACGTAAAGGAGCGTGGATTGTCATGTGAAGCACCACCATTACCGACGTTTGAAACGGGTAAGGCAAGGCACGATAACCCCCGCCCACGATTCTAGGCGTAAAGTCCGTCATATGTGACCCGCCATATCAAATCCAGTCGGAAGTCGGGATTATTTTTACCCTGTGCCAATGCATTCTCTTATATATGCGAGTCGACCATAGGTCGCCTCGCATATTTAAGAGAATGCATTGGCTTAACAATTTTTTATCATGTTTTTTAAATAAATGTTTCTTACAATTTTTAGGACATAAAATAAAAAAACATCCATTACCCTGCAGGGAGCCCCACACATATATAGAAGCACATAGAAGAGTGTCATTTGCTCATGTTTGTCTGTGGCTCTGTATGGGTGAAATTATAAAATTGTTAAAGAATACAAGAAAAAATTATTAAAATTGTAAAAACTTGTTAGGCCAATGCATTCTCTTATATATGCGAGGCGACCTATGGTCGACTCGCATATATAAGAGAATGCATTGGCACGGGGTAAAAAAAATCCCGACTTCCGACTGGATTTGATATGGCGGGTCACATATATAGAAGAGTAACGGGAGGGGACTCGGTCCAAAACAGCACCAGCCCAACCGATATACCAAGCTGGTGTGGACCGAGAAGACTTGATCTATGGTCATTCTAAGTGGGGGAAGTCAGTCTCAGTTAAAGTGACTCTACATCTACAGTATTCTCCATACCCTCAGTGAACTTAGGATTATTAGGGGGCGCATGAATCAAAGATATTTACATGGATAACATTTTTTATTATTATTATTATTAACATAGGAGCATAATTTGCATAAATAATATAAAATATTTAGATCATATCATGAAACACCCATATAGTTCATGTTCCACTATAGCTCAAAAACTGGGAACTTAATATGTTTTAAGCTATGGTGGGGAACTTTATACCATTGAACAAATAATGCAGGTAATATATTCCTTAAAGGCCCACTTAATTTTCGAACACCCAGATTACTTTATATAAAATATATGCCATATTATTAGATACCATTTGGAAGAGGAAGCTCTAACACATTGTATTATAAACTTATCCGGTGTAATAAACTGTGGACGTGTTGTTTTTGTTGAGTTGCCATCATCAAGATTGAAGTAAAATCAGTATTATTTTCAATGCAGGGGGAATAACTCTATATATTAAAGATAAGAGTTCTTCCCCTTTCATTGAAAAAGTTTGAATTATGTTGCATTCTGGGTTCCAGAGGGGGGAGTCTTCAGCAGTTTTCTATTTCTCAGTGGGCATCTTCTGAGACAAAGATGTTTCAAATAATGGTGAATTATAGTATTTTAATCATATTTTATGGCATAGATTGTTATTAAAACCGTATATCAAGTCACTATAACAAAAATAATCGGAGACTCGAAAATTAAGTGGGCCTTTAAAGGCACGGGCGGCGTTCGTTGCAGAAATATGCATATTTGTTCAAATCGCCATCAACAGAAGGAATATTAAAATATATATAGTTTTGTTCATATGCCAAACACAATCAGCGCGTAAATAGTATATTGGCGTCAAGACGTACGATGGTGCGCGTAAACAAGAGCGTGTTCGTGTCACATAAGTTTTGCTTCTGTTTACATAACACAGCTCAATTCTATTGGTTAATTACACACAAATGATATAAACGCTCTTTATTATTTCAATATCGGGTAAACAGTAACAAATAACGCTCTTTATGTTTACCATATCCGGATCTAAAAAAAAAAAGCCAGGTTCTGTAACGTTTTTTTGCTTTTGTTTACATAACAAAGGAAAACATTTGACGATAACATACTGTTTATGCCATATTTCTGATTTGTATAAGAACAAAGTATGTCTATATTTTACTATTCTTTCTGTTTATGGCGGTTTTTGACGGAGGTGAATATTTTAACAGCATACCCACCGCCAACGCCGCCCGTATCTTTAATCAATACCTGCTCCCTAATAATGTACAAATAAAATCGTCATGTGGTCATGCATGATGTGTGAACTTCAGCATTCTCCAATATTGTTTATATCCATCAAATGCGTGCCGTTTTAGTTTTGATTTACAATATCCCCTAAAATGTGGACGAAACACCAAGACTACAAATAAAAGTAGACACTCAGCAATGCAATGCTGCTAGCAGCTGCTAAATATATCACAATTTGTATATCATCCTATTTCCTATATTTCAGTTGCTGGGAGCGCGTGTCCATGGGACAATACGCCGCATCTTCAAGGTGAGTGCCTTATCACGATGCATTCCAATGGCAACCACGAGCGACTTGCAGACAATATTTATTCAAATACCATTGACAGCGGGGTTTAAGAGACCATGCGCGAAACAGCGGGGGTACATCCACACGTGAAACATCGGGGTATATGAATGACTCTTGAACTGGAAGTGTCCACCAAACATGACGTTGCTCTTGCACGGACCCATATTATAATTGGTGTGATTAATGTGACAAAATCGTTATCTCCGGAACGCGTGGGGTAAATTCATGCAGATATAATACCTGGATATCTCCTGTTGATGCCACCGGCTCCGCATCCGGGTTCAAAATCGACATTATACAGTAGTAAATCTCCATGTACCCCCGATGTTGCCGGAGATAATATTAGATATCTTCGGCAACATCGGGCGTACATGGAGATTTAATACCTGGATGTCAACGTTGAACCCCGAGCCGAGGGGTTCAAAAAGAGACATTCAGTTATTAAAGACATATTATGGACTTGTTCGGGTGGATGAAACATATATGTTAGTACCCAGGCGCTATGCCAACTGTGTGGATGTAGCATTCTACTAACATCGCCGAAAATATCAACGAAATCGACCAAACCACTCCATAGATATCATCGTCTGAACTACGCATAATTGTAAATATTTACACCTCGATTCGGGACGCAACAATCGGCGATAAACTAACGCAATTGATTTCGCTATCCAGGGTCATTGCAATTAATTAATATAAAAAAATGACGGTGTGTGTGGTGGAAATTTGGGATTAATATTCGTAAAAATAACTACTTTGAGCAAGATTATTCTCCATTTCTATTTGATCACCCAACCGCATGGGCGTAGCCAGCTATGGTTCGATGGGTTCGGACGAACCCGCCCTTGAAAACAGAGGTGCCCTCGTCGCCTGACTTCCAGGGTTCGACGGGTCGTTGGCTCGGGCAACTTCGGGGGTTCGTTAAGTTAATGCGTGAACCCCCGAAGTTGCCCGAGCCAACGAACCGTCGAACCCTGGAAGTCAGGCTACGAGGGCACTTAAGCAGTCGGCAAAAGCATGATCGGTCTAAACTAGATTATTTCACATTAAATTGAGGTCCGTATAATGTTTCAGTGAAATCCACATATATACGCCGGGGCAAAAATTTGATTTTAATGTTAATCAAATCAATAGTCCCATGGCATGTCGGGATATGACGTTGGTAGTCTAAAGTGGACAGCATTGTGTTCAGTTTCAATTAAAGTGACGCTGTATGAATGTGTGCATGTCAAACTTGTTTTCACAGTCATTAGCAATTATGAATGAATATACAAACACTATACATGTGCATGTATATATGTATGGTACATTTGTGGGTGTCAAGTTGTGTTCCCGTGTGGCCACGTATAGTATATCGAGGACGATGCTTGCACTGCGAGGGTTCGAACACCGTTTCTGGACATGAAGTCCCCCAAAAAAACAAGTCCCACTCCTATCAACCAAAAAGGAGCACACTATTAGTTGGTGGGTGGGGTGTCAATTAAAACCTTGTTGTGTGGGACTGTATATGCCCAGTAACTTTTCGACAAATCCGATATAGCCCCAGGGTGAGAACAGCACGTTAGTCCGATGGTTCAATTACAGGCCGGGGTACAGCGCGCTAGTCCGAGCCACTCTCATGGTTCAATAGTCAAAGGGTTCAATGGTCCGAGGGTTCAATAGTCCGATGGTTCAAGGGTACGTTAATCCGAGGGTGTGACACTCCGAGGGTTCAATATCCCAAGTGTCCATTAGCGGGACGTGGCGACGGGGATTTGCGGGTCTCCCCCAAACTTTGTTAAAAATTCCAGTTGGCATGCAATAGGTCAGGGTTATAGATTACATGTACATAGAATAAGTCATAACAGTTTGTTCATGTATATTGTATAGGAAAATAAATACGCAGAACATTCCGAGCTTTACATATCATGTTCTACATGCATATAGATCTAACGATAATGGGCTATATGTAATGAGTGATTAACACTCGTTCAATTCCATATATTATATAGCCCACTTCAGCCAATAAGATAACATTTTGAGTGTAGGCCTATACATAACTTCATAAGACCGCAAAGGGATATAATACGCAGATTGTATCTGGGGATGGTTGGGTTTTATCATCGTTCTTTATTATATCCGAGTCGATACTTATACACGCGGTCACAGTCCCATGCATGGAGAAAACATAAGTGTATAAAACTTGATCATGTATGAAGAGAAACACTGCGATGTAATACATTCTCACATAATCGGTAGATCAAATCCAAAACATTATTACCTCTCTAATATACGTGCAAATATTACACAAATAATCATCAAATATGCTCCAGATTCGCGCTCGATGGGTTCAATTGTTTTCGGGGGGAGGCCCGTCGGACCCCCATCTGCGGGAAAGGGACACTCCCTCCTGCACCCTCCACACGCGACGCGGTCGGAGCTTTTCACCTCGGCCCTGTGCCCCTCAAGTTAATATTCGAACCCGCCTTTTAAAAATGCTGGCTACGCCCATGCCCAACCGGAGTGTTTCACGGATTTTCTTGAAACTTGAGCTAGGATTACTTAGTACCATGAGTTGACGCGAACGTCCTATTTTGAGTCCGTTCCGAAATCCAAAATGGCGCCATGGCAGCCATCTTGAATTTCTTCGGCACTCCCTACAGGTCGCATTTATGAACCGATTTTCTCGAAACTTGCTAGTGCAATGAGCCAATGAAAACATCAAGTTGATTCAGTGTCATGGACACTCATTCATATCATCATGAATTTTGTCATGGATGTTGACAAGGTTGAATTCAATTCATAGTCATTGTCGCAAGTTAAGCTACTGTACCATTGCCACTTTCGTTATATGCTATCTACAGTCTAAAGCATCTAACTACAATGCAAGGTTATGTTTGTTTTTATTCCCAATACAGTTTAGTATATCAGTTAGTATAACAATTAAATAAGATATTTAGAACAAAAGGGATCTGGTCAATCTTGAGACGACGCCGTCTCTGGATATTGCCCGTATATTCGTATACAGATCCCCGTTATTCAGATATAACATTTTGGTGCATCGTGCACGCAAAGGAAAATATATTGTCAGCAAATCGCGTGTATTTTGACTCTAATTTTGACTCTCCCTCTTTGTAATTCAAAATGTCCCATTTTTTTAAACACATATCGTTTATATCCCTCTCCACTGTGAGAAAGTTATCCCTGTCCACTGTGACAACTTTCTGACTTCGAAGTTTATGAATGTCCTTCTTTGTCACACTTCAATATTTTGATGTCCGTATTTTGAAAAGACGAGGGAAAAATTGTCCCTCTTTGTCACACTTCAATATTTTGATGTCCATATTTTGAAAACACAAGGGAAAAATATTATGTCCCCACTTCGAAAACACAGATCGTGTATTTTCCTGTCCCCTATTAACAAATTTCAAACCCATGGGTGTATGTCCCCTTTTCTCACACTCGAGAAAACACACGTGTATCCAACCCTGTCCACCATTAGTATGTAAAAAAACCTGACTTTCTATTTTGAGATTCGGTGGAGGATTTCGTGTTTTCGTTTGCTCGTGACGATTTTATATGTTCATTGGGACATAACTCTATCAGTTTGAAGGCTGTGGCACAAAGATTTGAGGTGTCCCCGATTGTAGGTCTGTGATACTTGTCCCCTATTCGACACTCATGCGAGTAAGGGTATGTGTGTGTGTGAAGAAAATACCCCTTTGCACAAAACCCTGCTCCAACATCAGTTAAGACGAACAAAACATCACACAAACCCCACCAAATTTTATAGCTACCAAACCATCAATAACCCATATAGCAATATGCTCTGGAAGGCACTACACCAATCACCATAAAATCACAAAATCTTGCATGTAAATATGTTCAGCTTTCATCTCGTAAACATTTGGTATCTAAATCGACTGTATTGGGAGATGGGCTTCATAAGTTGAAAAAACTTGTGCCCCGAACCCTTGTCTATTATATGCAAATAAAATACGTTTCAAGTCATATCAAATCCAGTCGGAAGTCGGGATTTTTTTACCCTGTGCCATAGGTCGCCTCGCATATATAAGAGAATGCATTGGCTTAACAATTTTTTATCATGTTTTTTAAATAAATGTTTCTTACAATTTTTAGGACATAAAATAAAAAAAACATCCATTACCCTGCAGGGAGCCCCACACATATATAGAAGCACATAGAAGAGTGTCGTCTGCTCATGTTTGTCTGGGGCTCTGTATGGGTGAAATTATAAAATTGTTAAAGAATACAAGAACAAATTATTAAAATTGTAAAAAATTGTTAGGCCAATGCATTCTCTTATATATGCGAGGCGACCTATGGTCGACTCGCATATATAAGAGAATGCATTGGCACAGGGTAAAAAAAATCCCGACTTCCGACTGGATTTGATATGGCGGGTCACATATACACTTCTCATTTCAGAATATCTTGATATCGACGTAAATGGAAATCTGGTGCCTCGTTGCTACACTGACGACGTACTATTTCTATCGACTCATTTAGTATCCTCTAATGTTAGCATAGTGACCTGCAACGTTCTTGGCTACTACGCTGACCCTTTCACTGCAATAGATCAATGGCCAGGCTACGTCAGTGTATCCAATATTGGATTCAAAAGTTCGAATCCAGTTTGCATGTCTATGGTAACCGTTGGTCCGATGGTAACCTATCAATGCGATGCTCCAACGGGAAGTGCGACTAAATTTAAAGGCTGGTTTACCATTCACCTCATGAGCTTTTGGAGTTCATGGCCGAATTACTGCATCAAAATCACACAAGGTAAATAAGTTTATTCCGCCATTGCTCATGCATCGGAAACGGTTTTACTACAATATAGGGCTGTAGTGCGATAATATATATATATATAATATATATTGGTCAGAATGTTTGAGCAATAAATGTGAATTTGGACATAAATGAGGTATCAGCTTGTTTGAAAAATAGTATAGGATGTGCTCGAAGCTGACAAATTACTGGGTAATATGTCATATCTTAGTTTATTACATTTTACCTCGTTTTTGGTTGCGTTTTCGATCGCCTCGGCTATTTTGAATGCGTGATACTCATCAACTCGAAACCACGTGATTCAATACCGTGGGATGAATCTATCGAATTCTAAATACTAGTATGAAGTAGCTTGACTCACATCGTGGGGCTAAAGTCTAAACAAAATATTGACAAAAATCTACAAAAGAAAAAAGTATAGTTTATTATCTCAATCCTCGCTCGGATTATTATACGTTCTTTAAATATAGACTATTGAGTAACATATGCTTTTTCAATCATGAATTAAAAGATGTTTTATATTCTCAGTCGTGGCGTTTTTTTAAAGGTACTTAATCCGATTACACACCCATAAATTACTATTTCTTTGGCTTCGGGGGTAAAAAATATTTAATTCGAGGAACCCACCCATCAAAGCTCAGAGTGATCAGATATCGATTTTTGAAGTTTGTTATTTCAATTGTTTGTGGCCCAGAAACACGCCGTCAAATGGATGGTCTCGGTCAAAATTGCGGATGAAGATGAATACTCAAGTGATAATACGGCTAATACGGCCATATTTCGTTGAAAAAAATGTTGATAAATAACAAGCTTTGGTAAATTTGATACCATAGTTGACAGTGGTTAGCATTATTTTGTTGCAATTAATCTATTCTGATTACTAAAGCGTACTTTGAAGAAATGTTGTTGTTGTTGTTGTATCTTGATGATATGGGGACCCTCTGATCGGATTGAGTTCCTTTAAATGTTCTGCCTGGATCAATTATGCAAGCTTAGGGAAAACCCAGGGCTGAAATTCGCATGCAACAATCATATGTGGTTTGGCTGCAACACGCAACAACATCAAAGTAATTTTGATCTGCTGCAACAAAATTTTGTTGCGTGTAACAATGCCACCGCACACGATGAAACAATTTGCGCAACATTGTTCCATGCAGTCGGTTTAGCCATTGAATGCGAGGCTTGCTGGTTTTGCCCAACTTTACGTTGAAACTTGATTTACACTGACAAAGATACAACTTTGTTATTTTTTTTCAGCTCATGAACATGACTGTATCTATGTTGAATGTTCGAACGGAATCGTCGGCGAATGAAGACAGTGTCGCTGTATTGTTGTATCTGAGTGTGAGCATTTCCATGAATAAAATTTCTTCGAAGAGTACCTTAATGTTTGCGTTAAATTGATTTGTTGCCATAATTACACATGGGAATGACTAGTCATAATATGAACCGTACGTGACACGTGGTGGAGCATCCATGCACACATGATGTGCCTCAAATTTGACTTTTCTCGGCGACATAACGCTCCATACCTTTATTAAGGGAGTGAGAAATAAATGAATTGAATTGAATTGTAACATCATGCAGTGGTCACGACGGGGACGACATGCCAATTTGACAAGACGTGTCGTGGATTGTAAAATCTTGTCTGGATTCTCGTCATGACTTCTTCATTTTTCGTTTTCATTAAGCGGACCAACGAAATTGGTCTAAATGAAATTAATAGACTTAAATCACATGTGAATCCTTCGTAAGTTGTGAAGTAGTTACTTTCATTTTTATCGCGATGCTTCCTTCCCAATTCCGCGTTTTGCAATCTCCACCCGAAGTCACGTGACAATTTCTCTAAAATCTATACCCGCGATCTTGAAAAATCACTGTTGGATATAGAAAAAATGATATGACGTCAATTACCTGCCTTAGGTTTAAGCACCCTTGGTGGTTGCTATTATAGTGTGTGGCAACAGGTCGTATTCTGGATGGCAACAGTGATTGTGTGCTTTCATTTCTAACAACCGGAAATAAACATATATTTAACCCTTTCTGGGCGATATCTTTAACACTTTCTGTACTAAATGGATTCTCACAAACCAGTTATAAAAGTATATATTGGAATATTCTATCATTCAGTTTAAGGGTTGTTCATGTGATAAAAGTAGACGACAGTTAAAAGATAATACAAGAGCAGAGTGATTCACATTCGTTGGTGGGGAAATGTCCAGAAAATAAGTTCAACAAACGACCTATTATTTTCTGAACATTTACTACTCGCCAATGAGTAAAGAAATTTAGAAAAGAAAGGGTTAAATTATGTGATCAAAGGCTCACTTAATTTTCGAATCACCAATTATTTATTTGTATAGTCCCTTGATATAGGTGTGTGAAGTTAGTTCGATGTTCGATATTCATTCGATATTCGCGTGAATTAAGTTAGTTCGACGTTCGACATTTAAAAAAAAAAAAAATTCGTTTTATGCATGAGGGGTACGCCATGAGTCCAAATTAGTGCTCTCCCACTGAAACTTCATGCGAAATTCCGCGCTTTTCCTGTTTTCCAGACCATAGCTGGACTTAGAAACTTTACACTTCACAACACATAGCTGTAGAAGGCGCAGAGTGTATTGACGGGCCGATAAAGCTGAACTTTGATAATTATAGTCACTTCCATATGAGAACTGCACATGCTAATCTACAATCGAGGCATGGTCAGCATCATGCGTTTTGAATATCGAATACCATCCTGTTCTCCCGAAAACAAGCACATTAACTGTTAATAATAGAACTTGTTTTAGGTAGATAATCTGCTTAGAATCGCCGCATTTTGAGTCGATAATAATGTGCTGAAAATGAGAGCGTTTTAGTCACATTGTCGACTCATACTGAGGCGATTCTAAGCAGATTATGTGCGGACAATGACACAAATAAGCCAACTCACGACTTTTCAGGTGTACGCGCCATAAAACGAAATAACGGATATGACTCCATTATCTGCTTATTTCAGAATCAAATAGTCGCATTATTTCACATTATAGGTCGATTATGTGCGTATTTTCGCCAGGATATGTTGCGAATATCATAGCTGGACTGAAAATTTCGCAGAAAAATTTATTGCACCAGGAGACTTCTATAGACCTAATTCCTGCTCTCCAACTCACAAATGTTCCACTGTTTTTTAGCTGAAATTTTATTTCACGTTCGATATTCATTCGATATTCAGATATTCATTCGACATTCACGTGAAGTTAGTTCGACGTTCCACGTTCAATATTCGATATTCGGCACTTAGAACATTTAAAACAAATAAATATTCGTTTTATGCATGAGGGTTTGTTACGCCGAGTTATGTAGTAACTGGCGAGTTTTGTGTAGCTCACGAGTTATGTATATAGTAACAATCGACGAGTTTTGTGGTAGCTCACGAGTTTTGTAGTAAAATCGACGAGTTATGTAGTAATTTGGTTACGAGTTTTGTAGTAAAATATCGACGAGTTTTGTAGTAAAAAACAAGCTAACGAGTTTTGTAGTAATACTCGTCGAGTTTTGTAGCAATAATTTTTAGTCAGTTTCAATGGCGGGTTTGGACTTAATAAAATCGTATATAGTAAATGCAATGTCTTTTGTGTAAGTGTTAATAAAATCGTATATAGTACGTGCAATGTTTTTTTGTGTAAGTGTTAATGACGTTGTAGCTCAACTTGATGTTGGTCCCTCGTCACTGCTGCGTCGTTTCTCATCAGATCTGAGCCAAACTTCGTACCTACAAGTACTATCACTACTATGGCCATGTTATTAACTTGAACCTGGCCACAATTACGTCAGACGTCGCGTCCTATTTCTTAATACCATGATGTATTGGTGAAATAGAATAAACTATCTATCTTGGTGGAAAACCAAATGTGGTTCGTCATATTTCTCTCAGTGCATAATGGATTCGCGGCTTGTGCACTCTAAGAAATAAACGCAACCAACAGTAGCCGTGAAACAAAAGAGAGCGGCGAGTCATGCATGCGTACCATACAGTTATTGTTACTAATAATCGTTTCACTTTGTTTTTGCAATATAGACAACTCTATGCCACCTCTTGGTTCTTGGTTCGTTCTTGTGGATACCCATGTGATTTGACAAAGTAACACTCGTTAGCTTGTTTTTTACTACAAAACTCGTCGATATTTTACTACAAAACTCGTAACCTGAAATTACTACATAACTCGTCGATTTTACTACAAAACTCGTGAGCTACCACAAAACTCGTCGATTGTTACTACATAACTCGTGAGCTACCTCAAAATTCGTCAGTTACTACATAACTCGGCGTAACAGGGGTACGCCATAAGTCTAATTAGTGCTCTCCCACTGAAACTTCGTGCGAAATTCCGCGCTTTTCCTGTTTTCCAGACCATAGTCACTCCCATATGAGAACTGCACATGCCAATCTACAAGTCCAGACATGGTCAGCGTCATGCGTTTTGAATATCGAATACCAGCCTGTTCTCCCGAAATCAAGCACATTATCTGCTGATAATAGAATTAGTTTTAGGTAGATAATCTGCTTTTGAGAGTCGATAATGTGCTGAAAATTAAGGAGTTTTAGTCACATTGTCGACTCATAATGAGGCGATTCTAAGCAGATTATGTGCGGATAATGACACACATAAGCTAACTCACGACTTTTCAGGTGTACGCTCTTTAACTGTGTTTTCACTGTGGCCCGCGCCATAAAACGAAATAACTGATATGACTCCATTATCTGCTTATTTTGAATATCGAATGTCGAACGGCGAACTAACTTCACGCGAATCTCGAATGGATATCGAACGTCGAACTAACTTCACAAACCTCCTTGATATTCGGTTTTAATAACAATCTATGCCATAACATATGATTTAAATACTATAATTCACCACTATTTGGAACGTCTGTGTCTCAGAAGGTGCCCATAGAGTAATAGAAAAGAGCTGAAATAATAAAATCATTTCCCCCCGATGGCTTCCAGAATGCAACAGAATTCAAACTATAGTTAATTTTCAATGGAAGGGGAATAACTCTATATCCCTCTTCCATTGGAAATAATAGGCCTTGTTCAGTTTTGGGGCTTCCTCTTTCAAATGGTATATAATATGGCATATATTTTATATACGGTCATTTGGGGGTTCGAAAATTAAGTGGGCCTTTTACAATAATATGTGACCCGCCATATCAAATCCAGTCGGAAGTCGGGATTTTTTTTACCCTGTGCCAATGCATTCTCTTATATATGCGAGTCGACCATAGGTCGCCTCGCATATATAAGAGAATGCATTGGCCTAACAATTTTTTACAATTTTAATAATTTGATCTTGTATTCTTTAACAATTTTATAATTTCACCCATACAGAGCCCCAGACAAACATGAGCAGACGACACTCTTATATGTGCTTCTATATATGTGTGGGGCTCCCTGCAGAGTAATGGATGTTTTTTTATTTTATGTCCTAAAAATTGTAAGAAACATTTATTTAAAAAACATGATAACAAATTGTTAAGCCAATGCATTCTCTTATATATGCGAGGCGACCTATGGTCGACTCGCATATATAAGAGAATGCATTGGCACAGGGTAAAAAAAATCCCGACTTACGACTGGATTTGATATCGCGGTCACATATATAGAGGATCTACAACGAGTCCCCAGTTTATAGCGGAATTTACAAAACGAGTCCAGTAAATTAGGTCTGGACCGAGCCTTTGGCGAGGTACAGACCTAATTTACTGGACGAGTTTTGTAAATTCCGCTACAAACTTGGGACGAGTTGTAGATTCTATTTATTACATGATCCAAAACCTCGACAAAACATACTTGAATCAACAAATGGGACGCGAAACTAACATCAACTTCTATAAGGCATGCGATGACGTTTCTCACAACTCTACGTTGTTTGCCCGCGCAAAGAAATAGTCCCAGATAAATAAAGACTGTTTGGCGTACTTAATGGCGTATATTTAATGACATAACTTTTTAAAATCTTCATTCATTATAGTTTGTTGAAATTATATTGGAAGCCATAGTATTTTGAGACGTAGCGTACGGAATGTAAAGAAACCACAAACCGGAAGTCAAAGGTCACCTGGCACTATTTCCTGTTATTAAACGAACGTTTAATATCACAATTTATAGAATGGGTTTATTGAATGGAATAAAGGTAGGATCATGTAATAAATCCATTTATTACACACATGCTACAGTCTGAGCCTGAGATACCCCGTTCCAATGAGTTGGATTAAGTTCCATTCTTCAAAATATGAAGGTGCCACTCCCCTGTTCTGGTACGGAGGATTCGTGTGATTTTGAGTGGTAAGCAGGAATGAGGAATCAGAACCAATTGTTATAACTGGTACTCGGGATCCATATGACCAATTTAACCGCTATTCAGGATTCAACATAATTGCAGGGACGTAGCTTTTATAGCACAAAATATGTCAAATTCAGATTATTTCTTCGCCCAAAGGACAAATGTTGATGTAATTCAGTCTCATAATATATTAGTCTGGTCGTTTGGCGGTTAGACCAGGAATAAATTGGTAAAGAAGCCGTTTTGGTCTCAAAATGTGCGGACTGCATGGTTTGCTGAACAACATGTACATAATTCGCTAAAATCCGCTTTGGGGAAGATTCCCAATTCAACATGACGTCCATAATGGTAGTTGGTATCAGAAAATAAAATTTAAATATAAACTAGCATTGCTTAGTCGTAAACCATATAATTATGTAGAATGTCTGTTCCAAAATGGCCGCCAAAATGGACATAATCGAATGAAGTTTATATTTTGTGTAAAATCGAATAGCTGAATAATAATTGCGATAGGACTTCACTTTAACCCTTTACCCAACAGAACGGCCCTGTGCCAATGCATTCTCTTATATATGCGAGTCGACCATAGGTCGCCTCGCATATATAAGAGAATGCATTGGTTTAACACATTAAAAATTATAAAATTGTTAAAGAATGTAAGAAAAAATGGTAAAACAGATTTTTTTTAGGCCAATGCATTCTCTTATATATGCGAGGCGACATATGGTCGACTCGCATATATAAGAGAATGCATTGGCACAGAGCATAACTGTAACCATCACAATGTGGTCAATGAACCGGTTCCAATGATATCCATATTTGTATGGTCTTATTGAGACAGACCGAAGATAGTTTAGGCTGTTGAAGCTTTATTTGGGCGTTTTTGGCCGGTTTGTTGGGTAAAGGGTTAAAGGGATTTAAAACTAACTATGCGGGCGCCTTCTTAACCTCTTTATGACTGGTGCTTCCTGAATTTTTGCGAAAACCCTTTGCCAATGCATTCTCTTATATATAAGAGAATGCATTGGCCTAACAAATTATATTTTATTTTTTTTCATAATTTTTAAAGAATGTAAGAAAAAATGATAAAAATTGTTAAAGAATGAATCGGGTTATACCCCCAATCCGCTTATCGGGATTTAAAACCAACTTTGTCATTGATGGATGGCTTCTGTTGACTTATTGAACCACGCACTTAACAAATGAGCACTTGGCCCCTAGTCGGGAATGTAAAACACACAAAACCGCACATGGGTGTTATTTATTTATAAGTATAAGGCCTATAGGTCAGTGTAATTTGTAATGTGCATACAGTCAAGCCTTGAAATATGGTGTCTGTCATTTGCAGAATGAGGTCCCCAGAGGGTGAATTTAGTAATGCTACCCCGCATAGCGGGCTAGCATCACCAAATTCACCCTCTGGGGACCTCATTCTGCTGAGGTGTAAACAATGAGGTCCCCAGACGGGCCCAGATGGTGAATTTGGTGATGCTAGCCCGCTATGCGGGGTAGCATCACTAAATTCACCCTCTGGGGACCTCATTCTGCAAATGACAGACACCCTATTTCAAGGCTTGCATGCAGTTCGGCAAGGTTCGATCCTGAATGATTCAATTCCGAAGTTTAGACCAAACAACTTATAGCATTAAAGGCTCACTTAATTTTCGAATCGCCATATCACATTTTATCATGTCACCTGGTTGGATCGACCAATGAGGACGCTCCGTTGGTAGAAGCATATCAGGAGACATGGGGTCGTCATCTTTGTAGCCCGTCCCATATGGAATCCATATGGGGCGGGCTAGGTTCCCATATGGGGTTGATGTCCGCCATTTTGTTTTTCACGGAACTCTGCCGCCTCGGGTATATTTTCGGTGTATTTTGTCGCCAAGAAAAGGGATATCTGTCGGAAATCAAGTTATGTTAATTTAAAGACATAGTACCATATACCAAAACTTGCATGTGATATATTTGAGAAATTCTAAACACTCATAAATTAACTATCAAACTCAAGTTTGTTGTCCTGCTTCTGGTGATTAGCCATTGACTCAATGCGTTGACGTTCAACGCCCATGACGCGTCACTGTGACGTTACATAAGTTAATAGCCATAGACAACAAATTTACTTACTGGCAGGTAATGAACTTCGTATAAGTAATTCAAATTCTCACACGGAAAACATGATATGTGGGTGACATGATAAAATCGTTACAGGGCTCGTTGTTGCCGGCTACGGTTACATATGAGGCTCAGCGAGATTAATATCGGGCTCGGCTAGCGCCTCGCCCGATATTAATCTCACTTCGCCTCATATGACACCGTATCCGGCAACAACTCGCCTTGTAACTTATAATATACAACATATTCCATAGTATATACCATTTGAAAGAGGAGCTCCAAAACATTTTATTGTCAATTGATCCGGTCGAATAAACTGGGAACATTTTGTTTTTGTCGAGGTACCGATGTGTCTTATGTGCTTAATGTTGATCCGGACTGTACTGTAAAGTCTATTATTCTCAATGCATGGGGAATAACTATATCTCTTAGTTTGAATTATGATGTATTCTGGGTTGACAACGGGGGGGGTCTCGGAATTAATCTGAGAATATATATCACTTGATGGGCATGCACTCACAGGCCACAGCTATGGAATATATATATATATGGGCATTCGAAACTTAAGTGGGCCTTTAATATCAGAGATTGATTGATAGTTTTACATTGATAAGAATGTGGAATATTATTTCCCAGTGCTTGGTACTTATAGTCAAAGCTGTATAATGGCCAAGAATTAATTCTCATGTTCATACATGGCATATTTTCTTATTTTGGACACAGTGGTTATCTACTTGAATTTGGGATAATATCAAAGCCTCATCAGAAGTATGCTCGTGGTCTAGTTCTCGTGCAACCCTTGCGTTATCGCACCATAAACTTACAGCCTGTAGCACACGTGTCAACCAGACACAAATACGGGTGGATATCATATTTAAGTATTTGCATATCATTTTTCGTGAGCGCTCCGAAAAGATTTAACAAGGCTTTCACATCAGAGAAAATACTCAACCAAAGAGGGTTTTATAATATGCATGTTATATTAGAGTTGTGATATTGTTGTTTTAAGCCGAAGCCCCGTTCCCATACTCTGAATAACATCAAGTTGAAAGATGAGATAACGTCGTGTGGTATGGACAGATAGTCGAGGTTCGAAACCCCATTTTATCAGTGTTACTACATAGTTCCATCCGTAGACACATTAGCTGACTGTTTGCACGGTGAATTATACAGTGGCGGGGGAATGAGTTTAATCGCCAAATTTAATAATGCCCACAGAATGGTAGCATTTGATTGTTGTCTCGGACATTTGTACAGTATTTACAGTGAATTGATCCTAAATGTATGTGAAAAAATAGTTTTAATGTGAACAAAATGCATGACATTATTGTAAACATCACTAACCGTAACATCATTATCTCGGCCAAAGCAGACGACTGGTGCTGTTTACAGAAGAAAACAGGAACGTGAAACAACTACTAGATTATGTTGCCAGTTATTTTCATTAATAGTGACCCGAACGACATATAACTTGGGACGTTGTCACATAAGATATCCAGTCGACCGATTCAAAACATATTATTGTAATATTCGGACAAGAATTGATTCTACATAGATTTAAATCTGCATTCACCTAAATTTGACAATGTTACGGCATAATTAAGCAAAAAGCAGTAATATTTCATGCTGATAAATAACACAGCCAGTCATTTCTTCAAAAAAAAAATACTCAACATAACACTACTTAGCACATTATAACAAGAAAACCCTCGAAAACAAAACAAAATCACATTTAATGTTTTACGTTATTTCCTTCATAAAAAGAATCTTCGTGATAATGAACCCTCTCGTTACTTTAGAATATAGAATTAACCTTAAAATAAAAAAAATCTTTGGAACACAGAACCTTCGGAATAACGAACCTTCGGATTGGTGAACCTTCGGAATAGCGAACATTCAGAGAAATTTCGGAATAGTGGACCTTCGGGATAGTGAACCTTCGGAATAGAGCCATGCCCCCCAATATTCATATTATATGCCCAGAGTTCAAAGGTATGGACCCATAAAATTCTAAACTTGGCCCTTAAAATAATGAACTCCAAATTGGAGCACACACAGAACACCACTTAAGTCAACTGAACCTATGTCATGTCCCAATGCGGGAGGGTCCATATATACCACAACATTCATAGTATATGCCAAGAATTCAAAGGTATGGGCCCACGTAATGACATAAAATCTCAAGAAAACCAGCGAAAACAAAAACAAATCACATTTAATGTTCTAAGTTAAGTTATTTCCTCCTGTATCTGTATCGGTGTGCGCGCATGATCAGTTCGGATGTGAGCGCACACTCCATATAAAGAATCTTTGTGAAAATGAACCCTCTCAAATTAGTCTCAATACTTTAAAATATAGAATTAACCTAAAAATAACAAAAACCTTCGGAATAGAGAACCTTCGGAATAGCGGACCTTCGGGATAGCAAACCTTCATAATAGAAGCATGTCCCCACAATTACACCGGTGACGTAAACACATGTGCCAATCTTAGTTGTACTCTCGTAATTATCGGTACGATGAAACGGTGACGGAATCTGACGAGGTTTGCCGAATGTACAATCACCCAGTGAATTATCCATCGCCCATGCGATGCAAAAAAAACAAAAGCAATAAACACCACACTACGGTGGCGTAATAAGGTATAGTCGGCCCCACATTATAATAAGGTATAGTCGGCCCCACATTATAATAAGGTATAGTCGGCCCCAAATTAGGTCGCTAAACGGTCATGTTTCTTTGTGTCAACAATAAAACCCGACGTGTTCATACGCAGTTATCCAAAGCTACGGAATTTGTTCCGGTAGTGTGTTCAATGGCGACGCCAACTTTAGCAGAAAATGTCATTACTAAATTGTGAGGTGTAGTCTACATAACTCATAATTTTATTCAATTACATAAAGCAATATCGACTTAAATTTCAGTATACTACAAGCTAGATGTACATGTACAATTCCAGAGTGTGTAACAAACATAGAACAACTCAGTTGTGTGAGTGAACATGTTAACGTAACTCCACTTGTTTTAAACATTTTTATGAGCAAAACAGCTAAACGGGTTATATATATATATATATTTATGTATTGCCTCCAGTATTGAAGATTTAACAAAAGACATAGGGTACATGAATGTAACATAAATACAGTTAGCAATCAAGAAGTAATGAAAAGACAGACAAGATAACAAACTACCGAGGAAAAGAATATCATTCTAATTGTATGTACACGAACACGAGCTTACATATCACATCAACAGACAACACACACCATCTCGGCCACACCCATACACAATCTAACACATTACGTAGACACACACGACCGTACATACATACGTTAGGATGTACTGTCACAACATCACTCCGTCAAGCTCATTCACATAGGGCCAGAGCATAACATTGCCGTTTTTCCCACCTATCCGCAAACACATATATTCAAGTCAACCCACAGACATCAGACAATTTCATTTCACGCATTTGCTCACCACCAATCACGCCCTCGCTTCCTATTGAATGACTTGCATGACTTGCGGTTATGAGTTCAGTTCTGTCCATAAAATCCGAGTAGCTGCCCGTATTTGGTTTTGTAAATTTAAAAAAATGACAGTTAACAAAACAGAGTTAGTGTTCCTGCCTTCAATAAACTATAAAGGGTATGCAACGTACTCGTATGTGCCGCGATGTAAAATTCGAACCTATTATACCGTTCTCGTTTTAATCGGGGCGTAAAATAACTTGATTTTCGCCTTCAAATTGATAGTTTAGAATTAAATTTTTTGAATATTCACGAATGAGGGCGCCTTCTTAAAGGTACTCAATCCTATCATAGGGTCCAATATTACTATTTCTTTGGCTTTGGGGGTAAACAAATTTGATTCGAGTCGAGGAACCCACCCATCAAAGCTCAGAGTGATTAGATATCGATTTTTGAAATCTATTAATTGTCGGAGAAATAGCCCACAAGTTGTCAGAACCACGTGATCAAAACGGACAAATTGCGGGTGTAAGATGGATAACTCTAAAATCAAGTGGTTATTATTGTAATAGTAAGATGCAGATGGAAAATTTTATAATTAGTACAGAGATTGGGAGACTATTTAGTCATCTAGCCGGGTTTAGTAACAACGTGAGGATATACACTGTTGTGCATACACATCCATGTTGCATATATATATACTGCGGGTAACCTATATATTTATATATGTGTATGGATGCTAAACCTTATTTGACAAGTTTAGTTATAGAGTGTTTCGTTATTTTCTGAGACATTTCATCCGGATGGTTATTTAAAACATTTCACACCCTCTCTTTATCCTTATCCTTATACTGCTATTTTCACCATTTTTATCAAATTTTGGGAGTGGGTCCCGAATTACCCTCAGATAAAATGTGTGTTGGAAGGGTGGGTGTCTGAGATATGAAAAGGAAAAAAACAGTCGATATATATAGGGGTGGGTGAATTCAAGATAAGAAAACGCACATTTTCTCGAAGGATTCAATTCTTTTGTTCCATATATAGTAGACGACGCATTAAATTTGAATGTCCTTGCGCCTTCTATTATATATAGGTGAGAAATATCCGCCTGAGAAATAATTTTGGGGAGTGTGTGGCGAATGCACCGCACAAACACGACAGCCTACTTATTCTGTTATAAAACGATATACAAAACTTGAAGCAATTCATGTGTGTAGGTCGTTCTCACGAAGCATGAACGCCCGTTCTTTGTTTAACAAGAATAATTTGGATTCGCCCATGCATCCACGAGCCACCAACCGTGAAATTCAGTGAATTTGGACAATAGTTTTTAAGTTCAAATCATTTACTCATGGCCGCGTCGAGAAGATGAATGTACCCGTGCGTCAGTTAACTGACGCTTCCCTGATCATGCGTGGATGTATACTTGAAAGATACAAACATCCTCAATATACATAATAGCTAATAACAATGTCCCTACATACTTCTTCATCATTCTCCTTCCATTGAAATGTCAGACATAACCAACTATGACCTCTATCGGCTTTGGCATAATTGATAATTGCCTAACCTTGGTAATACATTTTGTTTAAAATGTATTACCAAGGTTAGGCAACTTTTGAACACGATTGGCGGTTAATTATTCTGTTAGCGAGTATAGGTCAGAATAGGTTCATATGTAAGGCAGCGTAGAACCACCACTTCCGCTTCTGTTCTAAACAAGTTACCAACTAGTTTAAAATAATTAGTTAACTTGTGTAAACAAGTTAGTCAACTTTTTAAAACAAGTTATGGAGCTTGGGTACTTAAACAGTATAATTATGTCTGCTATGATACATAATTTAAAAAAGTTGCAGCAGAATTTAGATTATGAAGTGATAAACACATTTCGTTTGATTTTAGCATTAATATGTATACATGTAGACAACAGTATACAAGCTAAAACATGGAACAACTACTTGGTGTAATCAATTTAAAACCAATTTTATGTTTCAGCATGCAATTGTATTTTATTTTTGTTTAGACAGACCCAACGTTTTGGAGGAAAAACTCGGCTAACCAAGTGTTTATATATGTATAAACGCTGTTTCTATAAATTATACGTTTTTTACACCAATTCAAGTCAAACGGATAGTCCCGGGTATATATTGTCCACCATTGTACCAAATGGACATGCACGGCCTTGGTCAAAGATACATATTCCGATATAACCCCTCCTAAATTACTATTTGTTCGGCTTCTGGGATAACAATTATTATATTTGAGTCGAGGAACTCACCCAACCAGGGTTATCAGAGTTCGAGTTTTTAAATCTGTTATTTTTCAACAACCTCGAATATTTGGCGGCCTGGCAAATATTCGCCGATTGCCGACCGACATACTCTCAATACCAAATTGCGTTGAACAAAATATTGATATATAATTATAACACTTTTTGGGCAATTTTATACTGTTGTTGTTGTTGTCCCTGTCGTTGTTGTTGTTGTTGGAATCAGATGACATGGGGACCATCGAATCGGATTGTGTACCTTTAAACGGACATGGCTCATTCGAGGTTATAATTTATGTCTACGCAATTTGGAAGGAGATATATCACCTGCGTGTACCGGTATCACCAAATCGGAAGACATCACCAAAGCTGACCATGCTGTTTTTAATAAATGAACATAGCTCCCTCAGATGAATGTATTTATGGCCCAGTTGAATGATTATATCCACTATTCCAAACAGACTTTCGTAAAGCGGAATTTTCCCTCAATGGAATAGCGATCATATCTTTCTCTCACACTGATACATTTAATGCAAATTCTGGCTCTTTTCTAATTTTATCATAAATAATAGAAACTTTTTTACGTTAACGGTAGTAAACATAATTATTAGCCATTGACGGTGGGGAATACATGTATCGATGGATAATTATATGTTCGGTTGAACTTAAAATGTTCTACCCTACAGTGCGGCTCGCATAAATACTATCCGCAAACACGTGTGGGTACCCACCAGCATTTCGGGTATCAAAGCCTCGGATCGATGCTGCAATGAGACGTATCCAAAACGGATTTGGGATGTCAAAGATACGGATTATATATTTCGCATTTTGACTGTTTCTGTTTGAAAATATCCCCATTATCTTTCGGACAGGCTGGTACAATCTTTCGTTATTGCTGTGTGTGTTCGGAGTAGGGTAAATGTGCAAGCGCCTATTCGTGTATATTTGTTTGTGTTATTCTGTGATATTCAATAGTATAGGCCCGGAACAATAAAACAGTGTAAACCATGAGTGACAGGGACATGGCTGGAGAGTCTCCGTTGGGGGTGTTCACCTAAAAGTTTCATCTTGTGGCCATTTCAGTTCACAAATTTGATGGAAATTATTTAGATTGTATAAATATGCAGCTTTTTGTCTGAAAACAACATTTTATACGAAATATACTAAACAATTTTCTAATTTTCTAAATTTCTAATTGAGGTTGTGTTGAGCAAGAAATTTCCAGATGCATGTTGAAAATGTTGACCAACGTATATATGGGGGCATGTCACACCAATATCACATCCCTGTAAGTGAATGGTGGATAACCCGACAACGCGAACACAACAAATGAGTTTTGGATGTGGCCTGTATATGTCCGTGGATAGAGCCTTCTTTTTGGTGTGAAATGTTCAGATATTAAGTCCGACAAACGGCCATTTGTTGAACTAATTATCTGAAAATGTCTTAAAGGCACGGGCCGCGTTCGTTGTAGAAATATTCATATTTGTTCAAATCGCCATCAACAGAAGGAATATTAAAATATATATAGTTTTGTTCATATGCCAAACATAATCAGCGCGTAAATAGTATATTGTCGTCAAGACGTACGATGGTGTACGTAAACAAGAGCCTGCTCGTGTTACAGAAGTTTTGATTCTGTTTACATAACACAGCGCAATTCTATAGGTTAATCACACAAAAATGATATAAACGCTCTTTATTATTTCCATATCAGGAAACAGTAACAGATAACGCTCTTTATGTTTACCATATCCGGATCTAAACAAAAGCCAGCAAACGTAACGTTTTTTGCTTTTGTTTACATAACAAAGGAAAAAAATTGACAATAACATACTGTTTATGCATAAAATAGCCATATTTCTTATTGATATAAGAACAAGGTCTGTCTATATTTTACTATCATTTCTGTTTATGGCGGTTTTTGACGGAGGTGAATATTTTAACAGCATACCCACCGCCAACGCCGCCCGTATCTTTAAAGGAACAACTCGTCAGATTAGAATCTCGTATAAGGCCAGGGTTATGCTAATGAATGGATGTTATGGAAAATTTGAGAGAGCAAAAGCAATAACACTATTGAAATATTTCGCTAATAAAAGGTCGCCGACAATTTTAACCACGTATACCAAATATCAAGAGATTCAGTTGAATTTAAAAACAATCAGATAACTAAAAGTAAAGTTATCATCCGGAAATCAAAATAATCTTCAAATTCTAAGTCGACAAGGACCATAACTGCGGCAACAATGGGCGGACCGAACCCATATTCGAACTTAACCTGTATTTGGAGCAGATAACCGAACATACAAAATGTGTTTCAGATCCGATCACACAAAACTAAATTATCATCCTCAAACCTCAAAACGCAAAATTTCGAAATCGAAAATGTACTATAACTCCAGCATATTCGAAACTAAAACTAACGCCACGTTCACAAGAGACGGAGTTGCCATTATGATACGAAAAGACTTGCTCAACAGATGTACAGTGATCGATCTTCCACACGAATGGTGCGCAGGCATCAACTTCAACGTTTCCCCCAGCATGTCACTGGCATTCATTCAAGTATATATGTCAAACACAAACCATGGAGATGATGAATTTCAGAAGTGTTTAGCATCTCTGTTGGACATTTATTCCATGCTATCACAAGAAGGTTCTGTTATTTTAATGGGTGATTTCAACGTACACCTAGGAGATGCCAGAGGTGAAAATCTTCCCACGCGTCACTCGTTCCGTTCTATGGTTATGAATACATTCTCCAAAGACACATGCATGTGGTCTACTGTTTGTTCGCCTCCGTGCAAGGGACCACGCTTCACATTCTTTCCTTTCGCTGCAGTGCCCAGTCCAACCACTATTGATCATATCTTCATACCAGAATGCATGGTACATTTGGTATCGTCATGTCGCGTCTTGGATGATGTATCATCGAATGTGTCAAACCATCTGCCTGTGACATGTGCCATTACCGTGGACATGTATGACCACCAAACCACAGCCACCCGCAAACATATCCGCACTGTGTATAAATGGAAAGGTGGTGACACTCAGGGACACCGTCTAATCCTGAATTCGGCGTGCTCCGAGATGTTAAAGCGACATATCGTTGACAATTCTGAAGTTGATAAATTGTACGCGGATGTTGTATCCTCACTACATGAGGCTGCCCTGTCAGCTATTGGTGAACGAAAGTTCCAGACACACATGAAGCCCTACTGGAATTCTGACCTATCTTCGCTACAACAAAATGTGAGAGCAGACCGATCAAAGTGGTTATTGTCTGGGGAAAAACATTCTACGGAATCAAGTGATTATCTGAACTACAAGGACTCAAAACGTCGATTTCGGCGGGCTCTAAGGATAGCCGTGCGCAATCACGAGCAAAAATTCCTGTTAGATGTTGAAACTGCAGCAAACGAAAATCCCACTCGTTTCTGGAAAATGACGAAGTCTAAAACTAACTCCCATGCAGTTACGATTGGTACGGATTTCGGAAATGGTATGTGTAAAGAGCCTAGTGCGATCTTATCAGGCTGGAAATGCTATTTTGAGAACTTATACACTCCCACAGTACACGCTGATCACGAGTTCAACAAATTTATTACCAACAGCCTCTCGTCGGAATTCGATCCCTCCTGCATAAATTATGACTCGACAGTATTTTGCAATGAAATTATGTCAGAAGATGTCAATGCTCAAATAAAAAACATGAAGAAAAACAAATCATCGGGTCCGGATGGCATTGCTAACGAGCACCTGATATTTTCTTCTAAACTCATGGTGTCAGTGATTTGTAAACTTTTCAATGGTATTCTGGAGTCAGCTGCACTATGACGTCGTTCATTGTGCAGGAAGCTATACACTATGCACGCGACAACCACTCCAAAGCTTATGTTTGCTACCTTGATTCTGCAAAGGCATTTGACTGCGTTTGGCACGAGGGCCTCCTGTACAAACTGAACAACCTCGGATTCAATGGGAAAATACTTCGGATAATCCGCAACATGTACTCAAATTGCGCTAGCCGTGTGCTCCACAATGGTGATTTGTCAAAGTCATTTGAAATTCGCCAAGGAACAAGACAAGGGGCCGTAACATCGCCTTTGTTCTACTTGACATTCATTGACGATCTCTTGTCTACTCAGATCAAGGTGCATCTATTGGCAATATCAACTGTACCTCACCAACAACTGCAGATGATATTACTATAGTTTCCCTCACAAAAGCTGGTTTGGACAACTTGATGAAAATCTGCTTCAACTACAGTAAGAAATGGCGCTTCTGTTTTTCAAGATCTAAGAGTTCCGTTGTCGTATACAACGAAACGAAACAAAACACAAACCAACAAAGATCGTGGATTCTTGGGAATGACACGATCGATGAAAGCACCGACTGTCGCCATCTGGCAATTTCTCAAGGAAAATTCGGCAACACTGTTAACCGTGCTACAAATATATCTGAAGTGTTGAGAAAAACATACTTTTCTATCGCTGGTAGGAAATCCTTAAGTATGTGCACCCCTCTCACAATGAATAATCTCCTACACACAGTTGTGCTTCCAAGGGCTCTTTATGGCGCTGAACTCCTATATTCAACAGATGACAACGCTCTCTGCACAATTGAAAAGGGTTTACGTACATGTATAAAGCACATACAGAATCTTCCAACAAGGGCGAGCACAAACCTCTCACTCAGTCTCCTGGGTGTTTTACCGATGAGTCGCCAACTACATTTGAGAAAACTTCTCTTCCTCGGCGAACTTATCCACTTGCCTGCGACTCGAGACTTTCCTTTACGAATTTTCATGAAAAACCTCTATATGCACAATTTATTCAATGTGAATACCACCGGTTATGTAAAAGACATCATCGATGTTCTAGAAGTGTACAATCTGTCTTCTTATCTTCAAGAATTCTTATCTTCTGGATCCTTCCCAAAGAAGATCATTTGGAAGCAACTCGTCAAGTCGACCATAAGAGCTCACTATTGTGATGCATGGACTTCAGCAGTGGGTGCCAATGGTCGCTCTTCTAATCTTCTCCTCATTCATAACCAGTCTGGAGTGTGTGGCGTCTTCTTGCTGCCCATCCTAACAGGAGTTTGGAACTGAAAAATCATGCTAGACTTCTAAATAGATTGTTGTTCGAAAACAATGCCCGATGCATGCTGTGTGGCCACACAGATAACAATGAAATTGGACATATTACTGACTCGTGCAGATCTTCCACCATGTACAGACTCCGATATAATTACTGGTGTATGCTTATCGATAGCTTCGGCATCCAACTATTTAGTTACCTGGATGCTCTCCCAAACGACCATTTAAATGCGCTGTTACTTGGCAGTACCCAGCGTGGTTGTCATATCCCGACTGAGTCATGGGAGCAGCTCATCGTCGCATCTGCTGCATTTCTGTATGTTGGTTGTCAACTAATTCGCCCGGAAGTTAAAAGATGACATTCACATGACATTTGATGCAATATGCCTCTCAGGTGGACAATATTCAACTATGATCTGGCCTCCTTGCCACCCGCATCTACAATGTTTTCTCATATACTCGTTTTTACCTTGCTCTTCGTACAATGTATACACATCTTTCCAATTTATGTATACAATGTCCTTCCTTGTAAATAGATGCTGGTGTAGTCCACTTACAATGGTCTCGTTACCACATACTTTCTGTAACTGATATGTATATACGCTCTTCATACTTGGAGGTCAATAAACAATAATAATAATCGAAGTTGACATGTGTTTTGAGCTGATAAACAAACTCACAAATCAAATTTGGTTTCGATCCGATAGCTCAAAATAAAGACGGCTCGGCGGACAAAAATAAATCGGGGGACACAAATGTGTACATGTATATGGTTTGATCTGAGAGAACCGACGGACATCGGTGGGTAAATATTCCTGCTTCGTGGGGACGCACATATGTGTTGTCCGTTGTCTGTTTTACGATTAGAAACACAGATATTCCCATATCATATACATGAACATGAATTCCCCGCATGGTCCGTTTTTGGTGACAACTTTCGATTTGATGATACCATGTACACGGGGGTATACCTGTGTAGGTTGACAGATACACGAAATATTGATATGTATGCTTTGATAAATACTTTCCATTGTCACAGCCATATTCCATAAGATTTCAATTTTTCGCACAGAATTGGTGAAACAAATACTTTTTATTTATATCATATCAGAAATAGATTAACATGGAACGTTCTTTTCTGGCCCATGCCGTGCATATTGCTGTTTTTGTTTGCGACCCAAACATCGTGTTCGTATTTGTATTTTTTGTGACTACAATGCATATTTCTGTGACATACAATGCATCTTTCTGTGACATATAATGCTCGTAGAAAGGTAGTTCAAGTATTTATTGACCTATGTCGATACCGGGAAAATTTCAAAATAAAATATTATTAGGTGTATTTTGGGACAGAAAACCGTCAAGTACATGGCTTTACTTGTCATGCTAATTTGCTATTATGTTGGTGTGTCCTGCTGAATTGCTATGATGTTGGTTGGGGAAAGCGTGCTGTTAAGAAAAAGTACCGTTTTTACCATTGTTGTCATCTCAGCGCTGTTTGGCAAATCCGAGCGATTTGAGCAGGAACAAGTGCATGTATGTAACATTCAAGAACATATATATATTTTAACGCCACTTAGCGGTTTGCGCTCGAAAATACATCTCATATTCGCTTTTGAACGGTATCGACACAGGTCGATAAATGCTTGAACTACCTTTCTACGGGAATTATATGTCCCAGAAAGACGCATTGAAGTCATACAAATACAACTTTGAATACATTGTTAGCGTCCCCAAAAAAAAAGCAATTTGCACGGCATGGAACAGAAAAAGAGCGTTCCACGTTGGTCTATTCCTAATATGGTAGAAATAAAGAGCGTTTGTTTCACCTCTGTTGGAAAATTTGCTGAGACCATGGACAGTATTTTTTCAGAGCACATGAAGCTGGTTTACCAATATTCCGCGTCGGAAATACACGATCACGAATCGCCCCCCCCCCCCCACAAATAGGGGGGGGGGGCTCACACCAACCCATCCCCTCATTTCTGGTATGCGTGATTCGGGGGGATTTCTAAGAGGTACGCAGTATTCGTATAGCCCTATATGCATATGTGTTAGCTGGTACTCGAGATTCATATGCCCATTTTAATCGGTATTCAGGATTCAACACCAATGCTGCATATATACATGGTAGTCGCAGATTTTATAGCATCCAATTATTAAAATTTTGATTATTTCTTAGCCAAAATGACATATTGTTTATGTAATTCAGTCTCTTGAAATATTGAAGTTATATTTACATAACACAGCTCAATTATATTCGTTAATCACACACAAATTATATAAACGCTTTTTATTGTTACCATATCAGGAAAACAGTAACAAATAGCACTCTTTATGTTTACCATATCCGGATCTAAACAAAAGCCAGGTTCTGTAACGTTTTTTTGCTTTTGTTTACATAACAAAGGAAAAACATTTGACAATAACATACCGTTTATGCCATATTTCTGATTGCTATAAGAACAAGGTATGTCTGTATTTTACTATGCTTTCTGTTTATGGCGGTTTTTGACGGAGGTGAATATTTTAACAGCATACCCACCGCCAAAGCCGCCCGTATCTTTAAGAGAATGCACTGGCACATGATCTGTAATGCTGCACTGGTGCAGCTCCCGTCGTGAAATGATTAACTCGTATTCAGATAAATGAGGGGATAGGGATGCCACCCCAATAAAACGTGATCCTCATGACTCTACTTACCACAGAAATCTCTAAATAGATCTTATAAATTTTATAATTATCATTTTCGCACGCCTTTGCTTGAAAGGGCGTACTCGTGGCCATATGGCTTATACGACTTAAAGGGTAAAATCATAAACTCCACATGAAACATGGCGCATGTGTAAATCTATAGTCTCAAAACTAGTTTTCGTGACTGAGTAGTCAAACGAGGGATTCCTGCTGCGCCAGGGAAAGTCACGCTTTCTCTATAGATGGCCATATATCGAAGGATGGTGGGAAATTAACATTTGAATAGAAATGATATTGTCTGTCCTCTTTTCGTTCATCCTCTGATCGGGCGTTGGCTTGCTTTTCTGTTGATAAAAAATAACAAATTTCGATGTTTAGTTCAAATTTCCAATAATTGTGGACAAATCAGGTGAGTTTTAACACACGTTATATTTTTCGTATGTTCGTTTAACCCTTTACCCAACAAAACGGCCAAATAAAGCTTCAACCGCCTAAAATATCTTCGCTCTGTCTCAATAGAACCATACAAATATGGATATCATTGGAACCGGCTCCTTGATCACATTGTGATAGTTACAGTTATGCCCTGTGCCAATGCATTCTCTTATATATGCGAGTCGACCATAGGTCGCCTCGCATATATAAGAGAATGCATTGGCCTAAACAAAATCTTTTTTTACGATTTTTTCTTACATTCTTTAACAATTTTATAATTTTTAATATGTTAAGCCAATGCATTCTCTTATATATGCGAGGCGACCTATGGTCGACTCGCATATATAAGAGAATGCATTGGCACAAGGCCCTTCTGTTGGGTAAAGGTTTAATATAAGCACACAATGTCATAGTGTACTCACGCGTTATATTTTTTTGTAGTAACGAATGCTCGTTTTAAGCGCCCAATGTCATATTGTATTCCATCAGCACGAACCCAGAGCATACTACGAATCTATACTCTAGGTATGCCCGTAGAGATCATATATATATATACTCCACCAGTACAACATGGGAACTTTTTGATATTTTGACTCGTTCGACATGGAATTTATAACATTTAACAAACAAGGCAGTGCATATATTTCTGTGTTAATACTTGTTCCTCGATGATCTACTTCACATTATGGGGTGGTCCCAACTCGAGATTGAATTTGTTTGTGAGCCGATATCGCAATAAACATTAAATTGAATTAATTACCCGGAAGAAATTCCTTAATTGTAATTAGCAACGCAAAGTCATGTAAATCATGTAATTTTGAGATGGGACCTTCACCTGTAGTGAGGTACATTATTAAGGAACAGGTAATAACTAATAAATATATTACGTGACTGTTTTTTCAATGTTATACACTTCCCTAGAATCCCTACACATCAAAAAGTATAGATTCGTGGTATGCCACAGCACGAACCGTGATACTATGGTCTAATTAACCCTTTATATACTAAATATTCATTTACGATTAGTTATTAGGAAATGTTCAGATAATAAGTTCAACATAGATCGTTTGCTGAACTTATTATCTGAACATTTCCCACCAGAAAATGTGAATCCTTTTGCATTTGTATATATTACTATTTTTTGTTTTGCCTGTCGTCTGCTCATTTTTTTCTGAACACCCCTTCAAATTAATAAAATTCGGTTCCAATGTATACTTTTATAAATGAGTGGGATAATCCATTTAGTATAGAAAGGGTTAATTAGAGATGACACATCCGATTTGACACAACATATTAACCCGTTCTTTACTGGAGCTTCCTAAACAATTTGTGAAAACACTGTGGCAATGCATTCTCTTATATATGCGAGTGGCACTTAGGTCGCCTCTCATATATAAGAGAATGGATTGGTCTAACAATATTTACCTTGATTTTTTAAGCCAGTCCATTCCCTATGGGACACTCGCACAGGGTCCTTAATGCTGCACCAGTGCAGCTCCCGTCATGAAAGGGTTAAAAGATCAATGGCCCTATTTTACACCGAATTAGGGTAAATTTCAGCTTACCAGGCAAAAGAAATATGTGACCCGCCATATCAAATCCAGTCGTAAGTCGGGATATTTTTAACCTGTGCCAATGCATTCTCTTATATATGCGAGTCGACCATAGGTCGCCTCGCATATATAAGAGAATGCATTGGCCTAACAATTTTTTATCATTTTTTTTAAAATAAATGTTTCTTACAGTTTTTAGGACATAAAATAAAAAAACATCCATTACCCTGCAGGGAACCCCACACATATATAGAAGCATATAGAAGAGTGTCGTCTCCTCATGTTTGTCTGGGGCTCTGTATGGGTGAAATTATAAAATTGTTAAAGAATACAAGAACAAATTATTAAAATTGTAAAAAATTGTTAGGCCAATGCATTATCTTATATATGCGAGGCGACCTATGGTCGACTCGCATATATAAGAGAATGCATTGCCACAGGGTAAAAAAAATCCCGACTTACGACTGGATTTGATATGGCGGGTCACATATACTTGCAATCACTTTAATAGTATAAAACGATCACCATTGGTGACGCTCTTTATCTATTATATATTTTCGAACTTCTGTCTGTCTGTATGTATGTGTGTTATAGACTCGAAAACTGCTCGACCTATCCGACTCAAATTTGGTCTGTAGGCCTACTTTAATCCCGGGAACAATATTGGCGGGTCCAATATCACGTGCGACCGTGTCAAACCTGGAACCCCCGAAATTGTGTTATGACACAAGACTGGCTATAAGGATATCATCGAGTCTACAATACTCACTGGTGCGCAATGGGGGAACATATGCTCATTCCAAGAATACCCTTGATTCCGACAGACTCGCCAGTTGAATTCAAGCGCTTGCAATTCCCTGTCAGACTGAGTTTCGCCATGTCCATAAACAATTAGTCCCAAGGACAGACGCTGAAGGTTGCTGGGATTCAACTTCAGGACCCATGGCAATCATGCTTCTCACACGACCAGCTTTACGTCGACTGTTCACACGTGGGATCCCCGACAACCTGTTTTTATATTCCCCGGATGGTAGGACAAAAAAAGCTTGTCTATAATGAGGCATTGAATTAGACAATGATTTCAAGCTCAATTGTGCAACGTCCACAAACAAATCCAGACGCTGTATAATCAGTAATTGTAATGCTCTAACATGGTAACATTTCTGTCCTCGTTGACAGGACTTCACTGACCCTGCTCGCGACATAGCTCGGGAATGATTCCAGTAGAAAATGATAGAACTGTCGTCTTTTGTTGTCAGTGTTGTTTTATCTCTATTTTTTCATGTTGAAGATTTTTATATTGTGGAATGCCCAACCGCTTCGCCGAATGTATCTGCCTCGTATTGCAGTGTCAACATTGAAACATCATCTTTGGATATATCTCGGGCTGAAATGAGAAACGATGTTTTTGAATTTGTTTAATCTCAATAAAAAAAACCGTACATAATACAGTATTTGAGATAAAATATCAAAACAAGAATACATGTGAAATTGATATTTACAAGTGATCAAGCAGATTACATATATACAAGAAACACAACCAAATCCAATTCTCGCCATTAATATTTGGCATTTATTATCATGTATTCGCCCTATACGATGCGACGGAGTCGGTTTAATGGACCCTTCTTAGCAAATGGCTAAACAGATAATCCCTAAAATATAGTCATGTAGAACAAATATATAGTTTAACAGACTTGTCTTCAATCAGTATTTGTAGTGTTCTAAAAATAGTAGAATTTCTGTCCCAGTTCTTGGGAGTGAGAGCAGTATATATATTTCTTATAATGATATGCCATTAGAACTCTCTGGATAATTTTTTTTTTTATATAATTATGTATAAACTTATCAGTTAGTGTAGAGTGTTCATGTGCGATATGCAATCCATAAGGGGTCAGTCGTTGATTCACATAATGATTTTCATATAGTCCAAGACCACATTCGCAAATTATATAGTAAAGAAATGTAATTGATTCAGTTAAATACTGTTCGTATACATTTAAAGGCGTTTACTCATTATGCATACGTCATTCGATTACAATGGAAATAAACACCCATATTGTTTTTATTGCAACTATTAGGATAATCTGCATTACACTTGGTAATTGACTAAACTCGCATACTGCTGTATACAGTTCCCAGCATACTGCCGCACATCAACATGCTACAACAAAATCGATTTTTAGTGACAAATGACGCCAAAGTGGCAACATGTTATATACGTATATAACCGCTAAAACAGTAGGAAAATATACACCACGGAAAAAAACGTGCGTAAATACCAGTTATTACCTGTGAAAATTCACAGTGAAATGGAAGACGGCGTTGTTCACATGTGAGTTTTTATACTTTCGCTTTCTTGTTCTCGACAACAACAAATCAGCCGATTTGATATATATATATGCTATGGAAAATACCATCTCATAACATTTTTGTAATACTGAGAGAATAATTAGAAGCCAAAACAATTACCCTGATGTAGATCACAGGGGCCTGTGACACGCTCCGCTGTCCGCTGTTCACCCCCCCCCCCCCTTGCGCTGCCAATATACGCCGCTTCTATATACGCGCCTGCTTCACGTTAATGGTAGTATCATATGATACTACCATTAACGTGAAGCAGGCGCGTATAAAGAAGCGGCGTATATGGGCAGCGCAAAAGTCGTAAATTCCACTTTTTCCGATTCCACTTCCGGATATCGAATGTGCACAGTGGTTTTGAAGCTTGGAACAGATATTAGTACCAAAGGATCCTGTGCAATTGAATTTATAATTGAGAACCCAACCAAAAGTCAGTAGGCTCAGTACCATCCATGAAAATATAATATAAATACTATACTAGAATTATTTTGGTCGCGTGTATATATAACGGAACATTAACAGTCTTCTTTTGTCAAATGGAACGGGGCATATTCGAAGAATCCTCAAATGAGTCACCAATTTTGAATAAAACGAGAAATTGCCTCCCATAATGCATGTAAATTGCCTCCCACAATGCATGTAAATTGCCTCCCAAAATGTAAATTGCCTCCCGCAAATCATGTAAATTGCCTCCCACAATGCCTGTAAATTGTCTCCCACGATGCATGTAAATTGCCCCCCACAATGTATGAAAATTGCCTCCTGTGCCATGTTTAAATTGTCTCCCACAATGCATGTAAATTGCCTCCCACAATACATGTATAAATTGCCTCCCATAATGCATGTAAATTGCCTCCCACAATACATGTATAAATTGCCTCCTACAATGCTTGTAAATTGACTCCCGCAAATCATGTAAATTGCCTCCCACAATGCCTGTAAATTGTCTCCCACGATGCATGTAAATTTCCCCCCACAATGCAAGCAAATTGCCTCCTGTGCCATGTTTAAATTGCCTCCCACATTGCATGTAAATTGCCTCGCACAATACATGTATAAATTGCCTCCCATAATGCATGTAAATTGCCTCCCACAACACATGTATAAATTGCCTCCCATAATGCATGTAAACTGGGAGATGCAACCTCTTGTAATTATAGCCATTCGCGAGACCACACCACAAAGACCGACGTGATACAAAAAATAGTATGTCTGTCATTTGCGCTTAGGCCTCATCTTCTGGGCATTATCTCAAATTACCATGGTTTTTAGATATACTTTTCCCATTCTGTTCAGTTTCTATATCCCCTAATTTACAGAAGATAAAAAGCTTATTCATGGTGACTAAAATGGGCGATCATCGCCAACTTCAACATGGAACTTCAATCTTATCCTAGATCTCACAAAGCAGTTGAGGCCCAAGCAGAATGAGGTCCTCAGAATGCGAATTTGGTGACGCTGGCCCACTGTGCCGGATAGCGTCACTAAATTCGCCATATGGGGGCCCCATTCCGCAAATGACATACAGACACACTGCTTCAAGGCTTGTTTGGACACTAATTTTTCAAAACTAGTACTGTATTACTCACAAGACTTTGTTCAAAACAAAAAGCCAGCTTTGCGATAATTGATAACTTATAGGCTGAATTGGTCACCTTTACGGTTTTTATGTGAAGAAGATTGGGGAGAATGTGATAAAATTACCAGAGTTAATCAGAATTCATCTATTACAACCACGATATTCATTTCGTTTTATTATTAAAATGGTCGACTCCATTATACAAGTAACAAGTATATATAAATTGATGGTCAATGAGGACAATGCAGTCCTTGCAGTCACCACCATGCGTATCACAGGCACAGCCAAAAGATCATCCAAGATTAGCAGAATTCCACTTCACACACCCCCCCACCCTCTTGTGTTGAAACTTTCAAATTGGTACCCCGAACTGTTGGAATTTTGTATTTAGAAAACTTCCAACCAATGGCCATATCAGACTATAAATATATCTAATAACGACAATAATTTCAACCTATATGCGGTTAAAATGCCTAACTAATGTTGTTTCATGCATGCAATGTCCAATTGTTGAACAGTTTGTAGTTGGGGGGGGGGGGGGTAGACACACCCTGTCGCCACGTCCCTGTGCACAGGCTGTTTACCCATCGCCAGATTCTGAAAGCGTGTCAACTGTCAATATCCATGCAGAGTTCAGTCCCCTGCGCAGGACTAACATTGCGTAACGAGGGGACTGAACTCTGTTTTGCAGCTTGATCTTCTCTGTGTGATAGAGCGTTGTTCCTAGTGATTTGAAGATCAACTGGGTGTTGGGACATTATAGCATTTAATTGATCTCCGATGAAATACAAATTCCAGCTATATAAACGACCATCGGAGGGCCGCATCGGACTTGGTAAAATACCAGCTTGCAATGCAGGCAACATTGCCATTGTGTGAACGTAGTTTAAAGGTCTATACTACAAGCATTTCTGAACAATCATAGGAATAAACGAGAACTAACAACAATATAGCGTTATATATCATGACCATTTGACCTTCAGTTATATATCATGACCATTTGACCTTCAGTTATATATATATCATGACCATGTGACCTTCAGTTATATATATCATGACCATTGACCTTCAGACTTGAAGTCGCAAATGGATTAGAGGAGTAGACTGTCGACCTACATATCGTGCATTTGAGCTCACATGCAAATAACGATTTACTTTTGTTGGTGCTACGTCATGCATTATTAACTTTCAATTGAACTGATTTGCTCTAGTGAATTTAATAAGAGACAACATACACTGATTCTATCGAGTATAACGAAGTGACCTACTAAACTCGCAATTTACATTTTTCAGAATGAAACGCACCGAGAAGCCACTGTCCTGGCTGCGAAAGAACGAATAAAATAGCCTTGTCCCATTATTTCCAAAATGAATACACTCGGTCTGTTGATACGCACTTGCTGTGAAGAGGCTATGAAATGCTGGCGACCCACGGCGTATCTTATTTTCATGTGCTTTATTCTCTGATCCAATTAATGTATATAAAATGTATATTGAGAAATATAAATGGAGATAGTATAAAAAAAAATTACGTGAAACATGGAATATGCATGTATGTATATAATATACATCGACGCTCTGGTTAACATGCCACATGTTAGATCAATCAATCTGACTGGGTACAAATACTTATAGTGCAAAAATCTTCATCGTATTCATGATCAGCAGCATTACCAATACCACTACCATGCATCCTCGTTGGTCACTACTACTACTACTACTACTACTACTACTACTACTACTACTACTCTCGTCATCTCAATCATCATCGTCATCATCACCATCAACATCAGCAGCAGCAGCACCATATGTACTCACCATCATCACACCACCATCGCCATCACCATCACCATCATCATCAGCACCATCCATATGTACTCAACATCACCACACCACCACCACCATCATCATCACCATCATCATCAGCAGCATATGTACTCAACATCACCACATCACCACCATCATCGTCACCATCATCATCAGCAGCACCATATGTACTCACCATCATCATAATCACACCACCACCACCACCAAGTCTTATTTAACAATACCAGTAGCATTGTGATGCTGAAATCCATAGACGAAATGTGTTATGTTTGTGTGCTATTAAATGTTAGAAATTATATCAAATTAAATCTAGATTCTATAATGCAATGAATATCTTCCTCGGATCAAACCTGTTGTACAATATCGGCGAGATGTACAAAGCGTGTTTGTTATACTCACGCGCAGAGACGTGGCGACAGGGGGGTTTGGTGTGTCTCACCCCCCCCCCAACTTTGGTCAAATTTTTCAACAGTTGGAAATTGCATACCTGCCAAAATATTAGTTGGAAATTTCACACCAACAATATGTGGAAAATGTTCTTGTAGTTTGATTTTCAAACAATTTATTGGGGGGGGGAATTAATTGTTTTGGACCAATATTTGCATATTTTCCAATTTTTGGTAAAATTTTTGGACTGAAATGGTCATCAGTTGAAAATTTTCCAACCTAATGGGGGTGACAGGTTGGAAATTTCCAACACTTGGAAAGCTTGTGCCCTGGTCCCTCCCCCGTGACCAGTCAAATACTGCTAGTTAATTTAAGAAAACAATATTGTCATACATTTGGTTAACATTGTCATTGGAATTGTCATCAGTTGGAAATTTTCCAACCTAAGTGGGTGTGTCAGGTTTGAAATTTCCAACTCTAGGAAGGCTTGAGGCTAGTCTAGATGCTAGGATTTTGCGATTTTCTTGTTCAGATTTCCAAATTTTCCCACAACGGGCCGAATCAACAATTTTACTACATTTGGTCAAACTTTGGTGGACTGAAATGGTCATCAGTTGGAGAATTTTGTAACCTGAGGGGGAGCATGAGGTTTGACATTTCCAACACTAGGAAAGGTTCAGTTGAGGCAAGTCTAGATGCTAGGATTTGCGATTTCTTATATAGTTTTCAAAATTTCTCACACAGAGCCGAACAACCATGGTCAGCCGGTGTGTCCTGGTCTCTTGCCTGTATCCGTGTGCATTTGTCTGGAGTTAGACCACTAGATGTTAGGATTTATGCAATTTTTCAGGTTAAAATATCTGAATGTTCTCATACCGGGAATAGAGAACCATGGTTTATGAATATATATGATATGAGACCTGAGCACTGAGGTGCAAGGGGCGGGTGCAAATGGAATTATGCAAAACTTGTGTTTGGTCTGATTCTGATTCAAGGGGGGGTGCAGTTGGAATTTGTCAAGGTGGACACCCCCCCCCCCAACGGAGACCCTCTAGCCACTCTCATTGCTTTTTGCTTAACATACGGTGTTATATTGGCATTGAAATTAACAGTTTATATTGTCGAGTCGATTCTGCTGTTGGATCACATTGAATGAAGGTTGTTCAATTGCGGAAATAGTAGCTCTTTTTATTCTTCATTTTAACCATTAATTTTGCTTTCGCCATTTTGTTTTCTGGTATAGTTGTATATACCTCACATATTCAGTCAACGCCCCTGTATTCTAATCACACAGTCACGGTGTCCATGCCCATATAAGGCGATGACTGATCAACTGATATGGACGACATATCAAAAACAAGAAAACCATAGTCAGAAATGGTAACACCACAAAGATCATATTATTAGCCATAAATATAAATTATAATATAAAATATATTGGTTACATGAATGCACCGCCTCAGAATTCCGTTAAAACAACTAATCCTTCAAATTATTACAAAAAAACTACGGCTTATTACTGCAGGTTTCTCATTCACCACACCAGAAAGCTTCTAAATGCGGATCAAAGATCGGAGGTATTGTGTTCCCGCCAAGAGTGCATGGCCCAGCCATTGTTCATACCTATAAACGTCGAAAGCAATTAACGCGGTCATAATGGTTACATACTGCAACTTTAAGACATACAGCGAATACACACCCCACGAAAACCCTAAATGTGTTGTCCTGCGAGATATCCCATCGCTATAGCTTAATTTGACACGGCCAGATTAGCATTTCTACAATATCCTAAAACAATAAAGCTTCTCGAATGATCGGCATGCATAGTCAATAGAACTTTCACGAACTTGGACATTCCAACTACAGCTTTTACCGGACTCGGGGTAGCAATACAACTTTAACGCGTCCCAAAATAACCGCATTCGGGGTAGCACTACAGCTTTTAAAGCGACCCAATCTATTTATAAAACCTACATGGGCCCACGTCTTTCTAATATTTGGCCTACAGTATACACCGGTGATGTTAACAAGGCGACATGAGGATAAAGCGAACAGCGGCGGGATGTATGAAGCTTGTATTTAAACCATCGTGGGCATTGACTGTTTGCAACTTATATTCAAATGTTATCAACCCTTCTTCGGTCGTCTGATAATATTGTTTTAAATAAACTTTGTGAATACATAAGACATGGCGAGGAACATGTGAGATCACCACCGCCTCTCTGTCACCCCCTTTGAACTAAACTGAAGATTGTACATGATATCTGCGGCTAATATTTCAAATTCATCCATGCATAATATGCCTGATTGTTCACACCATATGGCACCATTTTGAAATTAATTGTATAACGCATTTATGTTTCTTATGTCACATGTGTGATTCTGAATAAACATATTGATTGATTGTATTATATACACATGTGTATCCGGGAGATTAGAATGTAGTGGCGTTTCCATTGACTATATGGTCTAAGAATAACTATTATACCAGAAATAAACATTTCGAAAGCGAAAAACAATGGACACAGTGTGTGTTCAGCTTAAAGGTACTCAATCCGATCAGATGGTCCCCATATCATTAAGATACAACAACAACATTTCTTCAAAATAAGCTTTAGTCATCAGAATCAATTCATTGTAGCAAAATAATGCTAACCACTGTCAACTATATGGTATCAAATTTCCCCAAAACGTGTTATTTATCAACATTTTGTTCAACGAAATATGGCCGTATATTATCTATTGAGTATCACGAAATTGGGCGGTATTACCACTTGATTTAGAGCTATCCATCTTCATCAGCAATTTTTCCTAGACCGTCCGTTGGACGACGTTTTTCTGGGCCACAAATAATACATATCTCGAGAAATAACAAACTTCAGAAATCGATATCTGATCACTCTGAGCTTTGATGGGTGTGTTCCTCGACTCGGATCAAATATTTTTTACACCCGAAGCCAAAGAAATGGTAATTTGGGAGCGTTCATTCGGATAATGCATCTTTAAGTGTCTATATATCTTCGCATTTGACCAACCTTCATGAAATGTGATCCCATAGCAGCAACATTGACGTTAATCTCAATTTCAATCTAACTCGATATGGTCAGCCATGGATACATCACGGACAAGCTCAATGCACGAGCAATATTTTGCGTGCACATTGCTTGAATATATGTGACCCGCCATATCAAATCCAGTCGTAAGTCGGGATTTTTTTACCCTGTGCCAATGCATTCTCTTATATATGCGAGTCGACCATAGGTCGCCTCGCATATATAAGAGAATGCATTGGCCTAACAAGTTTTTATCATTTTTTTAATATAAATGTTTCTTACAATTTTTAGGACATAAAATAAAAAAACACTTTTACCCTGCAGGAGCCCCACACATAAGAAGCATATAGAAGAGTGTCGTCTGCTCATGTTTGTCTGGGGCTCTGTATGGGTAAAATTATAAAATTGTTAAAGAATACAAGAAAAAATTATTAAAATTGTAAAAAATTGTTAGGCCAATGCATTCTCTTATATATGCGAGGCGACCTATGGTCGACTCGCATATATATATATATATATATATATATATATATATATATATATATATATACCTTTATTTCCTCCGCAAACGGAGAGTTTAAACATTATGCATTATGCATTATGAATTTCTAGAAATAGCCAAAATCCTGGCCCGGGCCTTGTCCCCAGTACACGGAAAGTGTCAGATATGTCATAAACTCTTTGAAAACGAAATTAGTGATTAGTGTTTCAACATAGTTGACAAAAAATAAACATCAATATATCACATGGTTTTATACACAAAATATGCGCAATACAAATTCAATGAGGTATAAGCATTACATCTGTAGGCCTCGTGTATTTCTGATTTCACGAAACACTTCAACTGGATAATTATACGAGTATCTGTCGAATGGAGCGAGACTGAGTTGTCTGCGATATAGCTTTATTTTCGTTATAAAGTACATGTGTATATCATGTTTAGTTAGATGCTACTAAATACAAATTAATTATGTATATATTGTTTCTGTCTTCGAGCAGAGCGGTTCGTGAGCGGTTTACAAGTGATCCATTTAGTCGATAGATTCTAACCGGATCAGATCCGTATACATTTTCCACAGTTTAAATGAATTTCGAACAAGAAACATGGTAAATTGCTTAATATCATTTACGAGGTCCCGCAAGAAATATCATCAACTGATCTACGGGGCTCAAGTTGTCAATATATAAGAAACAAGGTATACCGAAGTCCTCTATGACATTGAACCATATTTCGATTCTTGTCTCGGCAAAGGCGGAACATAAGAGGATTGCATGTTCGATTTCGTTTTCAAAGAGTTTATGACATATCTGACACTTTCCGTGGGGACAAGGCCCGGGCCAGGATTTTGGCTATTTCTAGAAATTCAAGCTTATGTTGAGGATAGCTTCTACATGCTAGCCAAAGAGGTGAAATTGACAGTGAACTATGATTATTTGCGAATGGGACTAGGGCATGTTCATTGCGTAATCGTGTCTGCCATGACTGCTCGTTTGCTTGTTTGATTTCTGTTACTATGAGGGATTTCCATGCCTCCTTGGATGGGAAGTGTCCTTCTTCTAGAAACGATGTTAGATAGGATGTGAGGTTATAGTTGTCAAGAATTTTAATGATTTCTGAAATAAACGATGCATTACAATTAGATTGTTGAAGGTGACTCTTAAGACGGAACATGAAAATCGTTTTCGATGTCTTTTCATGTGCCGTCCTGCAAAGAGACCCAAGCAGACTAAGTTTTCTCTTGTCGATAACTGCTGATAGAGGGCATAGTCCAAGTAAGCCTTGTACCACATCTGTGCGCGCTCTATAAGGGAGTCCTTGAATTTGTTTTAAGCAAAACCTGTGAACTTTTTCCAACGAGTTTTCATTTGTCAAAGATACATTCTCTTATATATGCGAGGCGACCTATGGTCGACTCGCATATATAAGAGAATGCATTGGCACAGGGTAAAAAAAATCCCGACTTACGACTGGATTTGATATGGCGGGTCACATATGTCGTGGATAAACCGTAAGTTCATCTCGCAGCGAGTTTTTTCTTTCGTATATCTGCGGATACACATGTATACAATACTTTAGCCTCGTACGTCTCGCCGAAAATGTACATCATAATGCGATTCAATGGTCCCCGTATATATCATCCAGTTACTACAACCGTGACGGAATTTCACCAAAAGCCGATTTAGTTATCAAAATTAGTTTATTACCAATAAATACTCACAACAATACCAATCACGATATCATATTTGCCGAAAAAGTCCTACAATAACGGTTTTTCTTGGCAGTTTAGATTGTCGAGTGTGGTTTAATACATCCATATATGGTGGAATTCCCCAACGCATGTTATCACAAATGTAAACACATAGTATTCCCATGCATGCACGTGTGTTTAGGCTCATTAGAATATTTCGACATACGGAAAATAAGAGATGGTCAGAAAAAGCGCATCAGCTCTTCGGTGCCGCGGGGGGATGCCTGCATGGTCGGATCGGGCCCTGCTCTACGCGGTGCATTTAATCCGAGAGCCTGCTGGGTTCCATTTGCACAATCGCGTACGAAAGGTTTGATGCCCCAGATTTGTTCCACCCCAGGAACGTTTAAAGAAATCCGATTTCTTAAGTTCCGCATTCCTGGCGTTAAGGGGACAGAGACCCCACAAAACCCCAAAAAATTACTTCTATTTGCACTTTTGAGTACAAAGCTGATTTTTACATCAATAGTGCTCCAGCGAACACTGATCAACAATACACAATACAAAACGAAATTTCCTGGCGTTTTCATTTCAGAAGGGGGTTTTTGATAGTACCCCCAAAACCACAAAAAATTACTTCTATTTGCACTTTCGAGTACAAAGCTGATTTTTGTAATAATAGTGCTCTAGTCATTACTGATCGATGATACACAATATCTGAAACGAAATTCCCTGGCGTTTTCATTTCAGAAGGGGTTTTTGAATGTACCCCAACAACCTGAAAATTTACTTTTATTTGCACATACTGTCGAATACAAAGCACAATTTTGAGGTGAACCCGGAATAAATGTATAATAAGCTGTTTTTTGGTGTCAATTCTGTCAATATAACTGCTAAATATGACAAAACAGCCAAAATTTTCGCACGTTTCAGGGAGGAAAATTCGTTATTTTTGGGTAAAAAAAAAATGCAGAAAAACATGTAAGAAAATGAAAATTGAAATTTTAGTCCGGGAACCAGGTCAGTCAACGTGCATACCTTCTCCAGGATTAAACTTCATTCATTTTTGTTTTGTAAGGATGTCTGCTCAAACTATTTCGACGTTAAAAGGCAATCTCGTCCATGTAGTGTATGTATACCGGGAAATATTGCGGCCATTTCCGGGAGTATACCCCACTCACTACATAAATTTACAACAAAAACCCATTGTTCTTGTTTCCAGGGCATATGCCTATCACTTCATGCATAATTTGACTGAAAAAATACGGTAACTCTTTCACCATAGGTGCCAGTTGCGCCACCAACATGGTGTCCAATCCTAATCCGACAATAGCAAGTCATAACCCGAGTTTTCAAAAATGACGACGAAAATGGTAATTGGAAGTCAACAATTGAAGTGCTTTTTAACTTTTTAAACTAAATCTTCAAATATCGAATAAATATATAGCCAATGAGTAGTGGTATATATGCCATCATACAAGTTTCCAAAGCCACTAACTAGTTTCAGAATACATAAAATGAGTGTCTCAAACTATATACTGAGTCACCTACCTAGTATCCAAAACCAATCTATGAGTATCCCAATCCATACGTGTGGTGCCCCTAATTCAAATATTGTCACAAGTAAACATCGTAAATAATCCATCCAACGAGTTTCCCAAACCACAATGTAGTGCCCCAAGCCATGCATCTGGTGTCCTAGCCCACACAATGAGTGTCACAAGCCATCATAAGCCATCTAAATTCACCCGTTTGGAACGATTGTTCCAAACCACAGTGCATGGTAGTGCCCCAAACAATGCAACTGGTGTTCCAAACTACACAGGTTTTGTCCCAAACTACCAAAAATGAGTGTCCCTAACCATCCAACGAGTGCTCCAAATCATACAACGAGTGGGTCAATCCATCCAATGATTGCCCCAAACCACCAAATGACTGTCCCAAACCATCCAGCGAGTGTTCGAAAGGAAAAGAGTGTCCAATATGCACCAAAACTAGTGTCCCAGGCCATCCGAGGAGAGTCCTACATGTATGTCATACAACAGGTGTCTCAAACCACCAACTATCGTCTCAATCCATTCAACGGACCAATCAGAGAACCAGTCGACAAATTAGTGTCTCATTAACCACTCGTGTGTCCGATATCCACATCTAGTGTCCCAAAAACCACCCAATTGGTGTATCAAACAATTAAGTAGTGCCCTATACCATATGCACCTGATTCCCGACCCATACATAAAGTCCCACAAAACATGCATCTGGTGTCCCAACCCACACCATTAGTATCACCCGGCATCCAAGGAGTGTCTCAATTCACCCGATTAGTGTCGCAACCCTGCAACGATGTTTACAAACCACAGTGCACGGTAGTGTCCAAAAACAATGCAACCACATAGGTTTGTCCCAAACTACCAAAATGAGCGTTCCTCACCATCCAACGAGTGCTCCAAATAATACGAGTGGTCAATCCATGCAATTATTGCTCCAAACCATCCAACGAGTGTTCGAAAGGAAAAGAGTGTCTAATATGCACCCAATACATCAATACGTCATCCGGTGAGAGTTCTATGTCATATAACAGGTGTCCCAAATCACCAAAAGTCGTCTCAATCCATTCAATGGCCCAATCAGTGAACAAATCGACAAAATAGTGTCCCATTCCACCACACATGTGTCCCATATCCACATCGAGTGTCCAACACCACCCAATTGGTGTCTCAAACCATGCAATGGGTGTCTCAAACCACACAGCGAGTGACCCAGACCATAAAACTAGTATCACAAACAAGCCATTCGGTTCCCACTCGACCCAAATGGTGTCACAAACCATCTACTAACTGGCATCTCAATACATCCAAACCAGTGTACAAACCCTCCACCGAGTATTTAACCCTTTCATGGTGGGTGCTGTGCTGCTACAACTTTAATTATCCTATGTACCATGCATGGAGTCTTGTATATATAAGAGAAGGCCGTGGCTTACATGGCCAAGTAAGTTTTGTTAGGCCAATGCATTTTCTTATATATGCGATGCGCCCTCTATGGCACAGGGTTTTCGCAAAATTTCAAGAAGCTACCGTCATTACAGGGTTAAGACCATCAAATGAGTGTTCCAAACCATCCAGTGGGTTTACCAAACCAAGAGACACTCTCTGTGTGGTTTAAGATATTCGATGGATGATTTTGTACAATAGTTGTGACAATCATTCGATGATGTGGGACATTCTGCATGGGGTGGTATTAGACACCAGTTGGATGTTTTTAGACACTCCTGGTCCTTGTGGTTTGAGGCAATCGCCGTGTTGCATGGGATAGCCATTGGATGGGTATGAGCACTCATTGATTGGTTTGCATTGAACACACATGGGATGGTGTGTGGTTCTCAATTGATGGTTTGAGATGCTCGTTGTGATGTTTGGGACACCACGTGCAATTTGGGACATGCTCTAGATGATATATGTCAATCGTTGGATGGTTTGGATTACTCATTAGGTCGTGTTTGGGCACCATTTGGATGGTTTGCGACACTAGTTGGGTCAATTGGGATACGTATTGGGTGGTTCGGGACACTGGTTGGCAAATTTGGGATGCCCGTTCTATGGACTGGACTGGGTTGGTTTGGTATACTATATTAATTACGATGGTGGTTTGATACCCCCGTTGCGTTGATTTAAGCGCCTTAGATGACTTGGGACACTCGTTAAGTGGTTTTGGACACTCATTGGATATGTTTGGATAAAAGTTTGGTTGCTTTTGACACTCATATCATGGCATATAGGACTATCGGCTATAAATTATATTCGGTACGAGAAGATTTAGTTACAATTTAAATCAATGAAAATATATATATATTTTTTTTTTCGATGCCATGGAAACAGTCTGGTGAACTTTAGCCATACTTGGCCAATTTTACTGCTGCCGGTCGCCATTTGTCCCTATTTTGGATACTGATGCCCTCGTTTCTGCCCTAAATGGGCACTAATGGTTCATATCTGCCATCTTATTAGTATTCAGTACACTGGTGAGTTCAATTCCCTTCTGGGCATTAACATAATAACTGATTTTTCTTCGAAATTGTGTTTTAAATCTATTTTAATTTGATGGACACTGAAGGGCCAAATCCTCGTGATATGGCTCATTATTATCGGATATCGATTTAGTATGGTATATTTTTTTTCTTAAAAAAATGGAAGCTGTCTGGTAAAATGTAACGAAATTTGCCCAATTTGACCACATCCGAACACCATTTTGTCCGCTATTTTGGATTTTGTAATGACAACAAAAATAATTTGTTCTTTTTGCATGTTTCTGCCATCTTTATAACATAAATTTAAATTTCATTGAAGTTTATATTCCAGAAGGAACGAAATATCTGACAATAAAGCCATACACGTATACAGAACTTTTTTTCAAAGAACTCTAGAGAATTTTCCCCAAAGCGGATTTTGAAAATGTTGTTCCCCCGATTCTGCCCGATAAAATGACACAAACAATTACATATTGTATATTTTCCATTGTTTTATCGCTTATATGAGAACTATGAAATGCCACGTGTTACTCACCATTGATTCTGACCAAGAACCAAAAACCAAAACGAAAATTACCCCACCCAAATAATACTTACTCATATGTAATTAAGTATTATTGGGGTAGTGTCAATTTTTGTTCTGTTGACCTGTGCTCCTTAAATGAATACGTCACGGAATTTCGTTTCTTAAACGAGGTTTTTATGACCAGCAATAGCAGGATAAACTATTGAGGGAAAAATCAGCTTTGTCTTCGACATTATGCGCAAATAACAGTAAATTTTCGGGTTTTTGGGGGTAATTTCAAAAAACCAATTCTGAAATGAAAAAGCCAGGGAATTTAGTTTCAGAAATTGTGTATTATTGATCAGTGATGACTAGAGCACTATTAATATGAAAATCAGCTTTGTACTCGAAAGTGCAAACAGAAGTCATTTTGGGGGGTTTGGGAGTACTTTCAAAACCCCCCTTCTGAATTGAAAACGCCAGGAAAGTTCGTTTCAGAAATTGTGTGTTGTTGATCAGTGATTGCTGGAGCACTATTAATATAAAAATCAGCTTTGTACTCAAAAGTGCAAATATAAGTAATTTTTTGGGGGGGGGGGGGTTTGTGGGGTCTCTGGCCCCTAAACGCCAGGAATGCGGAACTTAAGAAATCCAATTTCTTTGAACGTTCCTGTGGTGTAACAAATCTGGGGCATCAAACATTTCGTACGCGATTGTGCAAATAGAACCCAGCAGGCTCCCTGATTAATTTGTCTGGTGTGGAGCGGGGTGTGTTCTGTCATTTCGGCCAATTTGGCCGGTTACTTCATGTGACTTTTTCATCTGACGTGTGTGTCGGATAATTGATCTGGAGGATTTATGTAAATGTTAGCCCAAACTACATTTCCAAGTAACGATGGTTTTGTTGTTTATTTTGAGGAATAATACCGCGTCAGATGAATTCAGCCCAAATATGTTAACAGTTGTCGTGTCAAACATTCGGCAGTAGGTTAGCGTTATTTAGTATTTGTGGATGTCCTTTAACATGGGGAAAATAGACTACTGCGCTTGAACGAGCATGTGAATTTGTCGTTTTTAATGTACAGCAACTTGATAATCAATAACAGAGGCATTCTCTGTCAAATAAGGTCGCTCTATTTACGGTATTAATTGCGGAACTTTCTAAAGTAAACTACGCGTAAACGGATACATACGGTAAATTATAGAATGTGCCGGAATCGGCCTAATCGCCCCATGGCCAACTCGCCCAGTCGACGTGTGTCAATTCGGTACCTACTATAACATGTACCCGAGTCCGATTCGGAATAAAAGATGTATACGGGTGTTATATAGCGTTTGGTCCGTTGTTTCTCAATGAATATTATTGAAATTTGGTGTATATGTCCGGGCTGGGACATGGAATACAACAACGTTTGAATTGTTTTTAAATTTACAAATTTGTTGATTTTATTCATTTTTTTTTCGTTCTGAAAACACACTATAAAGTGTATATAATATAATAACGAACACGAGACATACATAATTTATAAACTGTTAACAAAAGATATCAAATTCAATACATGACAAAGATGACTCAGTGGAGTTTATAAAGTGAACATAAAAACATTGAGGTAAGAATCTTTGTAAGGAATGCAACTTTATTTAATGATAATAAACACATAAATTAAAATAACAAACATGAGACATACATGATTTATAAACTGTTAACAAAAGATATCAAACTCAATACATGACAAAGATGACTCAGTGAAGTTTATAAAGTGAACATAAAAATATTAAGGTAAGAATCTTTTTAAGCATTACTAAACCGTTTAGCACAGACCACAGTCCACTTCACTCATCCGATCATCACCAAACTTCATATTTATCTTGATATTGATCTATCAGATGAGAGCTATCAAATATTTTTTTAATTTCATAGGAAAAAATGGTCGCCAGCGGCCATATTGCATTTACGTTATATTTTATCGCGTCATGTCGATATCTAGTATTACTTAGAAATTTCACCTTTCCAGATTCATAATTGCTCCATTGACTGTAACAGATGAAATTATTCCCCTCTTCGGATAGATTGTCACTGAAACTTTATTTTGTCAGACTGTCTGTATAATCACTGATTATATATGGCAATAATCTGTAATAAGATGTAGCACTATTTTATTTTATATTTACATGCAGTGCTGTTTTTATACATCAATTCTAATCCCCCTAGATCATCATGTGATCGATCATACATCGCGCGAGGACCTGGTTGAATTAAGGGGGGTTTTATGGATCACTTCTGTCCTCAAGCTAGATTATACTTATGACATTTAATGGCATGTTTCTAACGTGGAGGGTTAGATATGCTTGAGAAACCACCACTCTTTAATTCACACCAAGTTCTCAGCTGTCATGTTCGGATATTAGAACCCATAGCCATGATATATGGTTTATTTTGTGTATACTAGTAATATAGTTATTTTCAGTACCTTTATATACCAGTACTGTGTATAACAATGCATATAAATTAATCCATGTATACATGTATATTGATTCAACGGATTCAGTGGTTTTGTCCATCAGTCTATCAAATTTGCGGGGAAAACATGGCCACAAGCAGTACACCCTGCTAAATTTCGAATTTGAATCAATTGGCGCACCCTGCAGCCAGCTTTTATTGGAGAACTTTTTCTTATGTGGATATTTTGGGTCACCGCTAGATGTGAGCCATATTTTGTTCTCAAACTGTCCTTGTGAAGACATCACTGCCAGCGGTGATCTTCAATTTTACTATTTTTATGGCTAAATAATTTGGTTGATCCTACAGACGACACCCCTTGTCCGATCGTCATCAGATTCCACAATTATCTTCTGGATAACCAGGGTGAGAGTAATCTAATTTTCCCGAATTTCGTTAAAAAACATTACCACAGGCAGCAATTTGGTATCTTACTCTTTGATCCTCTTTTGCATGACTGAATTGTTTAGCAACTGTACAGACATATCCCTCATCTGGTTTTTATATACATGTATATCTCTTCATGCGGATAGCCAGTATTACGTAGGTACTTCAACTTTCTGCATTCCTGTCATCATTTGAAATATAAAAATTTACCTGATACATGCACCCTTCAAAATTTGTTTCGTCGTATCTATTTTAATGACCCGTATGGTAATATTGATACAGATATATTTGTCAAACATTTCTTTGTACAATATACAGGTATTTAGTTTGTAACTAAATCTAGAAATATATAATAGTAGCTCGTGGACCCCACTTCGTCCGGGGTGTTCCCCCTCTGATTTTCGGAGAAATGCGCGATTTAACCTTGAATTGACTATTTTAAAGGTGAAGGTCATGTCGGGGTCACGATTTGACCCGTCCAAAACACTCCCCGGACAAAAGTCACGACAAAAGTACCCGTCGAAATCCGCCCGGCTTTATACCCGATTTGACCTTGAATTGACAATTTTGAATGTCAAGATCAGGTCAGGGTCATGATTTGACCCACCCGAAACACTCCTGGGACAAAAGTAACAGTAGGTATAAAATTTCGTTGAAATACTTCCGTTTTACCAGATTTGACCTTGAATTGATCTTTTTGAATGTCAAAGTCAGGTCGGGATCAAGATTTGACCCGTCCAAAATACTCCCTGGAAATAATTTCCCCTAGGTATCAAATTTCGTCAAATCTGTCCGGCAGTTTTCCCGGCCATAGCTAACAGACAAACAGACAGACAAATGTCCAAAATATATATTAAACTAGCTGATGTACTCGACTTCGTCCGGGCTAGTTAGGGATTTTTTTTGTGATCGCCTCCATCTGGACAGTACCCAGTATATACAGCGTCTGGCCAAACTATTGTTCAATTGGTCCAGAAACATGCCTATATCAGCACGTTCGAGAACATGGTCCCACGTGAAATTGGACCCGTCCATATTGCTCCCGGGATCGAAGTAGTCCTACACACAAATTTTTAGTCGGATCGGTCAAGGTCCAAAAACATGCCTATGAGCGAGGTCAAGTTGACACGTTAAATACCAAATTCGAGCAGTGTTAGAGTCTATAACACATACACACATGCATTCACGCATACACACATACATACATACATACAGACAGGTGTTTCAAAATGTATAATCGATAGCTACAACAATTCTATGGTAGATAGTTCACGGCCGACCTGATGCATGCATCTTAGTTTTCTTGTGATACCTGGTGATGCGGTATGGCAGGGATGGTGGGAGTGAGGGTGTTACCACAGTAGTTGGTAGTTGTGGGCAGATATGAGTTACATGCATTGTTGGGATCTCCAAGTAATGTGTGCTCGTAGCAGCCTAAATTGTAACCAAAGTGGGGCCATATATAACATGTCTATTTGCATGAATAAAAACTGATTACCGATTCGGAAATAAGTTTATGTATGTATCCACACGTCAAATATCACAACATGGCGTATTCTTGTTGATAGCGGTTCTTTTCATCATCTCATATTCCGAAATTAATTGTGTATTTGACGATCGCCACTGATAGAACAGACAGTCGCGACCTTGCTGTGTGACCTCTCATAACGGCGTCCGCGTATGCCTGCATGTACTATTTGAGGAATTTTTGCTAGCCCGCCAAATATTCGAGGTGGTGAAAAATAACATATTTCAAAAATCGAAATGTGTTCACTCTGAGCTTTGATGGTGGGTTCCTCTACTCGAATCAAATATGTTTTACTACCGAAGGCGAAGAAATAATTTATTTTGTTGTGTGTGTGTGTGTGTGTGTGTGTGTGCGTGTGAGTGTGTGAGGGTGTGTGTGAGTGTGTGTGTGTTTGTTTGTTTTTTGTCTAGTCATAGTCATTGGTAGGCTCGATGATTGCATATAAAGCTCACGTGACCATGCTTGGCTTCTCGAAACCGTAATCGTAACTACGGATATCACAACACGACGATAGAAAGAACACAATTTGTAGTGACGTAATACCCTATTCGTAATTCTTATCAGTAGTAGTTCATTGTGCGAAAGGTATCCATCCTATATAATGTGAAAACAATGTCTTGCATTCCAAATCTTGCCTGCCCTTACATGTCTCTGTTAACTGCATGATACTCAGGATGCTGGAATCTGCTGATCAAACCCTCTCAAATTGACTTGCTTTTTATTTCAGCTCATATTACCTGCAGTAAGCACAAAACAATCACAATATAAGCCACCAGAGATGTATCTTGTTAATCTAGTCGTCTGTCTCGGTTTGTCTATTGGAGTAAATGGATTCAGCAATGGAACTCGGACGTGTGACCAGGTGCCTGATCACCTGGAATATTCTGGACAAACAGGGCCCCATAATTATGAGGTCACACTCAACTCGAGCTCGTACAACACAGGAGACGCAATTGAAAGTAAGTCGACAATATATAGTTACAAAACTCAAGGCAGAGTTCTGTCCCTCGCTAATCTACACTAATCTAACGACTGCCATCGCGAATTTACAATGAAAGGAAACCTTGGCATTGTTTTAGTTTAAGATTTATGTCGGTTACAATTCATTCTGCGTTAGTCTGAGACAATGAACTGTCAATATTCATTTCAGACATTTTATGGTGGACAGGGAAAAAAAAACTCCAGGATACAAGGTTCGAGTGGGTTGTTGGTTTGGGTGGCATTCTGAGAGCCGATAGCAGATTGTTCCAACGAAATATAATTTTTTTCCAAATCCAACGTTTAAAGATAACTTATGACCACTAAAACGATTTAAAATGATGTACAGGCTTATAAACTGCATGGGCAAATATAGAGCATTAATCAAGAGAAGGGGGCTCTAATTTCAATATTTACCCAATAATTCTGTTTTTATAACACGAATTTTCACGGTAACATGGGGTGGGTCCCGCTAAAATTCTTACAAGGAACAAATTGAACTTAAAAATAATAGATTTTTAGTCCGCTCTCATTGTTGTTTTGGACATTCAATAATCGCTGCGATGCCAACACCAGCTCATTTAATTATTATGGTGCTATAAATGGTATATGAATATTGAAAGAAAAACATATTTCCTGTATTATTGTAAATATTATGTTCATCATTGGGTTGATGGGAACTTGGATTACTTACCTACCGATATAATGAAAAGCTAAGTAATTGAACATGACATGCTAATGAATTCAAAAGAAGTATTCGTCTTTGAGGTGATAACATTTTATTTCGGGATTACTGTTTCTGCCACATGGGCTTGTATTGCGCTCATCTGCCCAATCCCCCTCCAACTGTCCTTATACACCGTCCCTATATACGTGCCTGTTCTATACATCATGGTAGTATACTATACATAATATATATTTCACTTATATTACAATGACGTGAAGCGGGAACATATATACTATATAATACCCCGTACGGCGTATATAAGGATAGTGCGGTTGGGGGTGAGCTCGTTACAATCCCCTGTGTTCCTGCCATTTGCAAAGAATACATGTAATTTTATCAGTGTCTAGGTGGGCGTGTATAATCGTTCAGTAGCTATATATATATAGCTGAGTATTCGGTGAGATGACAGACAGACAGACAGACAGACAGACAGACAGTAAACCACTGTCCAGAACAGACGGATCCCGGCGTCATCTGACAGGTCTAGACACCTCACCGTTGAATGATGTGGCCTCGTTGTCAAAATTATCGAATTAGGTTATAACACGCAATAAAAGAACAAATTGACAAAAACTGATCCCCACGCACTTTACATTTGTGAGCACTTCTCGATCGCTTATAATGTTCCAATCAAAATATGTTCGTTTTCGTAATTATATATTCTTTCGCTGTCGATAGCGCGCGGTGATTCCATTATAAGCAAGTACGATTATTTAGCTCGGCAAAATTTATTATATATATATATAGAGATCGACACTATATTGCTAGACCATGGATGGGTCTGGCTGCATGGACCAGGTTTAAACCAGAATGAGTCACTTAGACCTGTGGTCGCGGGGTTAAACTACGGATGTAGATGTCAAAAAGAAGTTTGAACCTGATATTTACGTAAACCAGGTTTAAACCGGAGATGACGAATCCGTTCAAGCATAAGTTTGAAAACGATGTAATAATTTTCGAAGAATTTCTAGATTTCCATTGTCTAGCTTATATATCTCCACAATAACTTGTAATTAAAACAAAATATGCTGATCAGTTTCTATAACAAAAAAAACGAAGAATCCGTTCCGATTAAACAAATGGTGTGTATATAACATAGGCTGCATTCCACATTTTATTAAATGATGTGTAACATAATTATATAATCTGTAAATTGTTAATCACTCCGGATTTATTTTAATTTCTTTGTCAATATTCTTACCCACAATACGCCAATCAAACCAAATACATAATGTCTTGTCTATCTATATCTACTGCCGAGCCCTGAATCTATACGCTAACTTACAAATGGAAATTCGAAAAAAATATATGCAGGGGGTGGAGGGGACTAAAAGACACAACTCGCCATGCTGAGTGTGTATTAATGTAATGTGACACTGTAATTACCCAACGCCTTATAGCGTGACCTATTATGTGAGACCTATTAATATTGTTACGAACCAAGTTTGTTTCTTTTTGTGCCCGGTGACACGTTGAGTGCCACTCGTAGTACGCAACATTCGTAGGTTGCCACTTCGAGTTATCTCGTAGTGGTTTCCATGTCGTGTAACTGACAAAAGGAAGCAGTGGAATAGGTCGACTCGGATACACCACGAAAACCATGTGTTTCTGTGTGTCTTGGAAGAAACAGGTCGGGCACAGGTGCCAAATGAGCTAAATAGCTCATTTGAGCTCACATAGCTAAATCGAGCTAAATTTTTAATGTGATTTAAGTCCATTTCCTCAGTTCAACACATGCATCAAATTATCACATTGCGAATTTACATTCATTAGTTAGACCCCATGTCAAGCTTCACAGAAACTCCTTCCATACAAGTATTTAAAACAGCTGTGGCGTGATCAAAGGCAATTTGATTAACACTTTTAGGAGAATGATTAAACTTCTTTTTGAACTTACGAATTGTGTTTATAAAACTGCCGCTTCTGCATATTAATTTACCTGGAATATATTTCTAAAAGGTTAAGGACACAAGGTTACAACGTCTTGTCCGACTGGATAAACCACGGGCATCGATTTACGATAAATCGTTTGCCGAACGTACACTGATCTTCCATTAAGAGAAGAAAAAATACGGAAGCGCGAGTGGTCAGTACATTCATATTTTACGCATCGTTTAATTACTGTGTCTTCTATTGTGTCGATGTGGTAAAAGCGTGTGGCTTTCCGTATCTTCCAACCAGTGAAATTCAATTAAAATCATGCTTATAAACACATAGACGGAGCCTGTTTTGAGCAGCCAATCAGAACGTTTGTTTCATTTTATCTTAGGATAAGCTTAGACATAGCGGAGCGAATCTGACACAGCACGATTTGCCGACTGAAAAGTCAATTTAAAACTATTTTCTCTCACGAATTTTAATGAAAACATATGGATAAATCATTAAGCAACTGTCACGTAAAAGATATCAAGACTGTTGTGAGTAGATAAGCACATGATGTATTTGTGAAGCTCAATACTAGGTTGGTCCAGTAGAATAAATTCGCAATGCGATAATTTGATGCACGCATTGAACTGAGGAAATGGACTTAAATCACATTAAAAATTTAGCTCGATTTAGCTATGTGAGCTCAATTGAGCTATTTAGCTCATTTGGCACCTGTGCCCGACCTGAGAAATAACTTGACTTTGCTAAGGCCTAAAAAAATATACCTTTGCTTCCAGTAACCCGCCCGCCCGCCCGCTCGCCAGACCGCCCGCTGTAAACTTTTTATTTGCAAAATTAATTTTTCACAACTTTCAGTCTGAAAATTACCAATCTCATTCTCCCAACTCAGTAGCGGTACCAGAAAATTTAAAAAGGGGGGGCTGGCGCTATGTATTGTTGTATATATGTGATGCATAGCATCATACGAGCAGCGAAGGTTTTTTTTATAGCTAATTTACCCCCAAAAAATCAAATATTTAAACAAAATAGACTCTACCATAACATAAACCTCCTCAGATACATGCTAATTCCATGATATATGATAAGACTCTGAATTGGTTAACAAAACGGAACGAAAATGGGCTATTCGGACTTTTAACTTTTTTGAAAAAGCACGGCAATTTATGCATTTTTTGGGCATTTTCGCGAATTTTTCACAAAAATTGTTGGGTAATATAACTTTTTGCACATCATAAATGTTAAAGGTACTCAACCCGATAAAACTCCTCTCAATTACTATTTCAATGGCTTCGGTGGTCAAAAATATTTGATTCGAGTCGAGGAAGTCACCCATCAAAGCTCAGATTTGTTAGATATCGATTTTAGAAATCTATTATTTTTCATTATCGGGAATACTATCTGGCCCAGAACTCAATCAAAATTGCGTTAAAATTACCACTTGATTTTAGAGTTATTCATCCTTGTCTGTTTGAATAGATTTGGAGTACACATCCAGAGCAGATTACGGCAGTTATTAGTACTGATTTCGAGAACATAACAAATTTGAAAAATCAATATCTAATAACTCTGAGCTTTGTTTGATGGGTTCCTCGACTCGAATCAAATATGTTTTACCCCCAAATCCAAAGAAATAGTAATATAGGACCCTCTGATCGGATTGTTGTTGTTGGAATCTGTTGAGATGGGGACCCTCTTTACGGGTTGAGTACCTTTAAGCAACCCAGATAGAATAAATATCTGATATTCAAGTATATTTTATTCAACATTTGTCTTATTGTATTGGTTTTCCTGATTATACTGAAATTTGCAGGTCAAAAAAATATATTTTCCACCTGCTCAGCCCTGGATACCTCAGTGTTTTGGAACCCCCATGGGGCAGGGATAATTGGAGATAGCGTCAAAATTTCTACCCTTTCGTGTGACACTACCCTCATCTGGGGGCCGGTCTATTATGGTTTTTTACCGTTTGGGTAAAATACTGTTAATCTACTAGAGAACGCCATCTAAAGTGGTAATAATAAAAATTAAATGACTTGGAACATATATGACAAGTGATTGTTTCATAGAAATTCTCAATAAATCTGCAGTAAAATTTTCCTGATAGTTATATACAGGTAGGCTCTAAAACATGTAACCCCAGTATGAGATGCAAATAAGATGGGGATTTTTTTTTTACCAGGTTGAATAGTATGCTTTAACACATTGTGTTATTATGGTATATAGCTACTTAACTCTACATATATATTATATCAAGAACCAATCATTTATTAGTCCTGACTATAATTTGTATATAATATTTTCTATTACCCTACTAGAATAAAGTCTATATCAGACGTATATAGATGTACCCGTACTGACTAAGTATGAGCTGGGATATATACACACCATTTATCAGACTTATAGAGGTACACACTGACTTTAATAGTGTCAACTGGTATATATACTGTTGTTTTATTCATTAGTTCATTAAGATTTAAACATCTTATTTTTAAATTCAGCTGATAGTGTCATTATGTCAAATCGATAATTTCACAATTTACCCACTATGGTATTTATTTTTATATGCCCTTTTTGAAAAAAGGTTGTATTATGTTCTCAGTCTGTCCGTCCGTCCGTCCGTCCGTTAACATTTTTGGTTTCCGATCGATAACTCCAGTTTGGATTATTTGATCTGAACCAAAGATGTTATGTGTATTTCCCAGCTAAAGATACAGGCCAAGTTCGAATATGGGTTATGTCCAATTATTTTTACATGAGTTACGGCCCTTTTTCGACTTAGAATTTTACCTTCTGTTAACATTTTTGGTTTCCGACCGATAACTCCAGTTTGGATTATTTGATCTGAACCAAAGTTGGTATGTGTATTTTCCAGCTAAAGATACAGGCCAAGTTCGAATATGGGTTCCGTCCAATTATTTTTACATGAGTTACGGCCCTTGGCCCTTTTTCGACTTAGAATTTGAAATTAGGGGTATATCAGATTTTCTTTAAATGTAAGCTCAAAGTATTATCTTATTTTGCGATAGTACAATTCGAAATGGCTAAAGGGCGTATTTTGCCACGCCCTAGCGATGCTCTTGTTCCCAATTGCATGGGCCCCGGACCCTTTCCCAAAATACCCAAGGGTTCTGATATCAGCGAAGCAGACACTTGTATCCAATGTGGGGAAGGTGGTGGTGTGATGAATGCTTCCTTAAGACAAAGATTCAAGACTCACTCCAATATGCGAGATATGTACAAATTTAAGAGCGGTCTGACTCCTGTTATTGCCAAGCCATATGGCAAAAACTAATTAAAATTTAAATAAAAAATTATAAAATACAGTGCCTTAAGAGTTCATTTACAATATTATATCCAGTAAACTGTATACATAGTATACCTGTATAGAAAATACATTTAGGGCTATTAATACTTTGTATGTTATGGGTATTTAAAAAAAAAGTTTATCACCCCCACCCTATTTTTTTGCCCTCCGTTACCGGAAACAATGGTATTTTTTTTAGGCCTAACCCAATTTTCCCCAAATTTGAAGGAGTCCAAAATAAAGGTTTATGTTCACTTTTATTAGTAATCACAGCAAATAAACCCATGGATGCAACATTTTACGAGTATAATTCATGGTAGATTATGTTAGAAATACAAAATGTGAAATTTATAGAAGTTTTAAAATCTATTTTTTCGAACCCAAATTCAACAAACACAAGGTCCATATCTAAGAAATAAATATGGGTATGTGTACTGAACACTGAATAATGATGAATTATACTCTTAAAATTTTGCATTAATGGGTTTGTTTACTGTGATTACTGATCAAAGTGAACATAATCCTTTATTTTGACTCCATCAAATTTGGGGAAAATTGAGTTAGCAAAGTCCTTAAAATAAATATGTAGTAGATACGTGGGCAGCTGGGGATTTGGCTTTGAACCAATGACCTAAAACTTATCTTACTTACTCATCTTAGCTGAAAATGTTATTGGTCAGCAGGCTTGATATGCAAATATTATTTCCAATGAAATTTTTTTTCTTAAAATGTGTCTAAAAAGCTATTTTTTGTCCCTGTTCAAAACAAATACACTTGAAGTGACACAAACTCGATCATGTTGACTGGTCTGCCTGACTAAAAAATTAATTATTTTATATAAAAAAAAATAAACAATATAAATATAAATAAATAATAATAATTTATTTATATAGGATCTGAAGGGGTTGACAATCTGACAATATCATTTATATTGGTCTCACCATGAATTCTACATCATTGTCTAAAAAACAAGTCACATATATAGGAGATATGAAATTTTGATAAATTTTTCCATAAAATTTACCTGAACTTGACTTAGTTTATTTCTGAATTGATAATGGTAGCCTCAAATGCACAGTTATGCAAGACACGCTAAAAAGCATTTACTAGCGTTTATGAAAGGCTGGAAATTGCTATGGAATACATAGAAGCATTCAGATCCATCAATGCTTTTAATAACAGAGCAGAGATGTTAGCGTTTTTCTTAGCGTTTAACTTTCTAAACGCTAAGAAATAAGAAAATCGCAAATATGTTAACGTTTTTCTTAGCGTTTAACTTTCTAAATGCTAAGGAATAAAAAAATCGCCAAGGATCATCAATGCTTGACGTTCAAACGCTAACAGAAGCGTTTTCTTAGCGTTCGAACGCTAAGAAATGTCTTCTCATAACATTCAAACGCTAACAAATTGCCCCAAACGCTAAGGAAACGCTAAGAAAACGATTAATAAGCGATTATGTTTGGTAAGGGAACTCACAAACATAAAAACGTGTTTATGGATGGCTGAAATCAGGCCTAATATCAAACCAACCAAGTAATATCCTCTAATTATTATATAACTAGCAGGGTGCATTACCCTTCGTTGCCCAGGTTAAAGGTACTCAATCCAATCAGATGCTCCTAAATTACTATTTCTTTGGCTTCTGGGGTTAAAAATATTTTATTTGAGTCAAGGAACCCACCCATCAAAGCTCAGAGTGATCAGATATCGATTTTTGAAGTTTGTTATTTCTTGAGATGTGTAATAATACATGTGGTCAAACGGAGGGTCTCGGACAATATTTGATACCATAGTTGTCAGTGGTTAGCATTATTTTGTTGCAATAAATCGATTCTGGTAACTAAAGCGTATTTTGAAGAAATGTTGTTGTTGTATCTTGATGGCATGGGGACCGTCTGATCGGATTGAGTACCTTTAACATTTGAATAATAGCTGAATGCTTAGTGAAGACTTATTAAGCATTCAAGTTTGGTATGGGTTCTTCAAATATGTCTGTTATTTAGTAAATAATCCTAACATCAATCCTAACTTCGCATGGCATGTGTTACTGCGATTGAGATTCAATCGCTATCTCATCATCAACCCCGATTTAAAAGTGTCTTTCACTATCTAATCGTTTACATATATATTGGCTGATATTTTATATATTTCTTTTTCAGTAACATTAAAAACTAAATCAGAGGCACCTTCAGATTTTTTTCTGGGATACGCTGTTCAAATAAAGACTGGAAACTATGCGGTGGGATTCTTTACATCCAACGGTGATGGGAATCGGGCCTGTAACGTGAGTAACATACATTTACAGCATTGCAGAGTTATGTTCCCTCACAATACGCTAGTCAGACCACTGCCACACTAAAAACAAAGAGAAAGTAATGCGTGAAATGTACCTTTTCCAGACATTCTGTTTCCAATTCCAGAATTCCGGAGAATATAAATGGCACAGTTTTTGTACGAGCACCTTAAAGACATATTATGTACTTATTCGGGTGCGTGAACCTAATAAGTTAGTATTCAGGCACTATGCCAACTGAAGGAATATAGCATTCTAGTAACATCACCGGAAATTTCAAACAAATCAACCTTACCACTCCATAGAAACCATTGTCTGAACTACGCGCAATTGTAAATATTTACTTCTCAATTCGGGACGCAACTATCCGTGATAAGCTAACAAAAATGATTTCACCATCGAGAGTCATTGTATTTAATTCATATATTAGAATGACGGTGTTTGTTGTCAATTGGATATAATATTTGTAAAAATTACTACTTAGAGCAAGATTATTCTCCATTTCTATTTGATCGCCCTACCGGAGTGTTTCACATCACTTTAAATTATGTTCGAAGTTGTATATTGTATGACTTCAATGTGTCTTTCTTGAACATATAATGCTTTTAGAAATTTTAGGTATTTCTGGTATTTAGCGACCTATTTCGATACCAGGAAAATTCACAAGCGAATTATATGAGGTGTATTTTGGAGCGCAAACTGCCATGTGGCTTTAATCCATATGGTTTTATTGAGTAGTTGACAGGCTCGTACATGCTACTTCAAATGTATTAAAATGAGATGATATTCCGATATTCTTCAAGTTGGATAGGCTTTACCGTTCACAAGATCAAAAGCATTCTTTAAGTAAACGTTATCATTTGTTAAGGGTCAGGCGCACATTTTGCCAAAATTTCCTGGTATTTCACAATGGATTTTCTCAAAATATGTCAGGATTCCTTTGTGAGATTTGGAACAAGCGATTATTGTGATACTATATTTAAGATCCATTGAACCATTGGATATTATAACCTCATTTACTTCCCTTTTATGGCACTGTTTTCGGGTACCAAGAACTTCTGTAAAATAGATTTTATACAAAAGTACAGTTCTTATATCCATGATATTATATACAGTAATGCTCTAAATAATTTAGGGCATTACTGTATCTGAAGATCAGGAGAGGAGACTTAATTATTCTTGATTCGTGAAATTTAATGATTATTTTCATTTAGAAAGGCAGCTACCCATAAATAATTTTCTATATTTGAGAATTCTCATTTCATGCCTGTTGATCAATGATGAATTGGGCTGAGATGAGTTTTTGGTCATGGGTTCATAACCAAGTTAAAGCTGACCACCATATCTATTAACACTGTGGCCTATTCCAGTTGATTGCTCCCTGCTTGAGTGGACCACACTGCACATCAATATCTGTTATCGTTGGGCTGGAATACATGTATTTGTGATTGCTAAATTCTTCATTATAATATATCTCTCACTGAGAGCTTTCCGATGAATGGCAACAAGCCATATTTCCTACTAAATCCTGAAAAATTACCCATAATTCTGCTTGACTAATCAGACTAATTCATGGAACTTTTGTTGTTGTTTTTTTCAGAACCAACAACGAGAACATGGTGATGCAAATCTAAAAACTCGTCAAGTGTTCGAATGGGTAGCTCCTCTTGTGCAACAGGGAGATGTGAATGTCACGTAAGTTCTCCTGCTGTAACCATATCATGATTTTCTGTCTTGAAGATATTCAATCCGATTTATTGGGTAATGTAGAGCCGCCGCATCCAGGTGTTAAACAAGTGTTAAATAAGTTACTAAGTAAAACAAGTTTAACAACATAGTTAATTAACTGTTTAAACAACTTAATAACTTGTTTAACCAAGTTTGCTAACTTGATTGAACAGGTTACTTCTTTTTTAACAAGTTATAAATAGAAGTGGCGCTTCTTCTGATGCTGCCGTATATTTGAGTCCACAAAATATTTTGTTCTACATTATCGGAAATCTAGATCAATCTCACCAAGGCATAGAAGGTTGGGTAGATGTACTGAATACCACAAGGCATAGAAGGGTGGGTAGATGAACTGAATACCACAAGGTATAGAAGGGTGGGTCGATGAACTGAATACCACAAGGTATAGAAGGGTGTGTAGATGTTCTATCTAAAGCAACAATAATTGAACCCTTTTAGGCTTTCATGACGGGAGCCGCGCTGGTACAGTATTAAAGATCCTGTTCCAGTGAATTCTCTTATAATTTATATGTGAGTCTCCCATAGGGAGCCTTGCATATATAAGAGAATGCACTGGCTTACAAGCTCAAGGTAAATATTGTTAAGCCAATGTATTCTCATATGTATGCGAGGCTCCCTATGGGAGACTTGCATAATTATATAAGTGAATGCATTGGCACAGGGTTTTCACAATATTTTTGGAAGCTACAGTCATGGAAGTGTTAACAGGCTGGATTAATTACGAACCCATTTGACACAACTTTTTATCTCATATTGTTAAAAAAAATGAAGACACTGTAAATAATAATTCATGTACCTTTCGCTGAAAAATATTATCCAATGGCAGCTGAACTATAATCTGCCAATAAGCTTATCATTATGCCCTCTTATGGTGTATATTGGGAAGTGTATATAGCTCTGTCATAGGAAGTGATGCAGTAAATGTAATTAAAAACGTACTCTGGTATTGGCGTACTTGTTTTATATGTTCTCTGTAATATCAGACAGCTAACGCTATTTGTAAACTGGTTCACACCCCTCGCTCAATCAAATTGCTCAAATCCATCAACAATATTTCTTGTATGAATCTGTATTTTGCTGGGGCCAAAATATTGACTTGAGCTCAAATTCACCAATAAATTGGCATTAATTGGAGAGTAAACTGAACATGAGATAGGAAAGGAAGGTGTGGAATTCTAACAATGCGCCATGATAATGATCACACATGCCACTCGGGTTAAAACACGGATCATATCATTAGTAGCAGTCATGGAGGGGACCATGAGACCATAAATCACAAGATGACGCAGACAATTAATGAATCATAGAGAATACACCTTGGTCTGTATTTCTTGTACAGATACCCAAGTGGGTTATAACCTATACATACATGTCATTGTCGCACTATAATGCTTTGATTTCGCTCCGATCGGTCATGCACTCAGAATCTGTTGTCGCTAATATACGTTGTTGATAATATACAATGTTGCTAATCCGTAATTCACACCATGATGGATTCATCTTTTGAATCATGGCTTGTCCCTGTGAAATATTTTCTTTTGCGTTTAGTTTGGTTTTGTGGAGCTCCGTTGTCCAGTGGTTGGCGTGTCGGATTTGTATTCGCTGTAAACTCATCGATATGGGTTTGCGGCGCGTCGCCGGTCATTGAGTCTCCATATAGCAGTGGCTTGGCCGCTTTGATCGACGTGCAATTGTCAGATTGCTCGCTGTTTCAAAACCTGCGCCAAGTTGTGACCCTTGAGCAAGGTCGCCCGTACTGTGTCGGCTTCGCATCACTCATGCGTTAAAAGAGTACCAGTCAGCTTGTCATACTGATGAGTATCAGAGCATGTTCTGATCAAACTAGAGCAGCGCCTGCAATGGCTGCAGCCGGTTCATTGGTTGGCTTGTACAAATGACTGGGGTAATATTGTACCAAGCGTGTTAGAGCAAGTAATTTGTTAATCGCTATATAAAACTGGTCATTATTATTAATTATTATTATGAACGTGGTAACAAGGTGTATCATCCACTAGATCATGCCATGAATACAGTAATTCTCTAATTAATCGACTCCTTAACCACAGCAGAATTATGGGTAACTTTTCAGGATTTAGTTGGAAATATAGCTTGTTCCCATTCACTGAGCTTTCCGATGAATGGCAACAAGCCATATTTCCAACTAAATCCTGAAAAGTTACCCATAATTCTGCTGTGGTTTAGGAGTTGATTATTTAGGGCATTACTGTAGGTGAAGGCCCCAAGCTCCAATGTATTTTATATATGCCTAATAATATGATCTTGCGGACCTTACCATTTCTGACTATGGTTTTCTTGTATATATGAGCAGCACTACTTTTGTCCGAACTAGTAGTGGTTGCATATAATACTGACTATACCATATAGTGCAATGCAAGCATGTCTCCCATGGGAACCGTTGTATGGTGGTGTGGAAACATGTGTGAAAGCTGTCCCATTATGTTGGGGATATTTTCCGGCAACACGACTGGTATAGAAAATTAGAGTTTGTTGATCCCTTGAAGTGTGAAGGTCATCACATAATAATCGCTTTGAACAGAATCGACGCGGCGACAGGGTTTATTTTTCTTACCCTAACCTCCAATAGGAAATTTCAGACCAAAATTAGATTGAATTTTTACCTCATAATTTGATATTCCAATTAGTATATCATGTGTAATTTGTTGTTTTAATACAAAAAAAGTTGTATATTTGCTTACTTTTGATCCACTTTTTGGATTGATATGGTAATCAGATAGAAACTTCCAACTGGAAATTTCAGTACCGAAGGAGTTCATATGGGGTACAGTTAGAAATTCCAAGGTGGACACATCCTCTATAGTCTGACTATATCACCCAATCCAATATGCAATATAATGTAATTGTAAAATGTATTATGTAATAATGATATATGTGACACGCCATATCAAATCCAGTCGGAAGTCGGGATTTTTTTTACCCTGTGCCAATGCATTCTCTTATATATGCGAGTCGACCATAGGTCGCCTCGCATATATAAGAGAATGCATTGGCCTAACAATTTTTTACAATTTTAATAATTTTTTCTTGTATTCTTTAACAATTTTATAATTTCACCCATATAGAGCCCCAGACAAACATGAGCAGACGACACTCTTCTATATGCTTCTATATATGTGTGGGGCTCCCTGCAGGGTAATGGATGTTTTTTAATTTTATGTCCTAAAAATTGTAAGAAACATTTATTTAAAAAAAATTATTAAAATTGTTAGGCCAATGCATTCTCTTATATATGCGAGGCGACCAAATTAATACAATTCACATGTGAATTCATCGTAAATTGGTTACTTTCATATTCATCGCGATGCTTCATTCCCAATTCCGCATTTTTTTTGTGCAATCTCTACACTGTTGCTAACCGGAAGTCACGTGATAATTTCTCCAAAATCTATACCCGCGATCTAAAAAAATCACTGATAAATATAGAAAAATATATATGACGTCATTCACCTGCCTTAGGTTTAAGCACCCTTGGTGGTTGTTGTTATATGACGTCATTCACCTGCCTTAGGTATAAGCACCCGTGGTGGTTGCTAATAATAAAGATAATTTGTTCAACAAACAACCATAGTTGAACTTATTATCTGAACATTTCCTTCAATATACAGTAATGCTCTAATTAATCGACTCCTTAAACACAGCAGATTTATGGGTAACTTTTCAGGATTTAGTCGGAAATATGGCTTGTTGCCATTCATCGGAAAGCTCTCGTCGAGAGCTTTCCGATGAATGGAAACAAGCCATATTTCCGACTAAATCCTGAAAAGTTACCCATAATTCTGCTGTGGTTAAGGAGTCGATTAATTAGAGAATTACTGTAGATATGACTCCTTCTGCACTTTTATTTGTGTGTTGTCAGAATTTATCACCTTAAAGGGGTACTGCATGTACACTAAAACCGACCATTTTTAGGACCATTTCCTTTTATACTCAACAGAATATATGCAACAAAGGAATGAATATGAGCCATGGATTAGTGAAAAATACACTCATTTACCATATGAACAATACAAACACAACATGGTATTTATAATGAAAATGGATTTATGACTGGAGTCATAAATTCATTTTCATTATAATTACCATGTTGTTTGCATCGTTCATAGAGTACATGAGTGTATTTTGCACTAATCCATGGTTAAAATTCATTCATTTGTTACATATATTCTGTTGAGCATAAAAGGAGATAGACCCATAAATGGCCGGATTTAGTGTACAGTACCCCTTTAACATCCCTACAAATCAAAAATAGACCATTTTGATGTACACTTTTTAACTGACTGGGAGAATCCATTTAGTATAGAAAGGGTTAACGTAGACCATATAGCCACTCCCCCTGCAGTCACAAATAACATTGTGTTTTGTTGTTTCCAGAGTCACTATCGTCAAGAGCTTATCTGAATTCTACACCAAGCAAATTCTTGCAACTATATATTATCTAAGTGAGTAACCAGATGCAAGCCTTGAAATAGTGTGTCTGTCATTTGCAGAATGAGGTCCCCAGAAGGTGAATTTAGTTATGCTACCCCGCATAGCAGGCTAGCATCACTAAATACACCCTCTGGGGACCTCATTCTGCAAATGACAGACACACTATTTCAAGGCTTGACCAGATGCCCGAGCGGCATTGCAGTATTTCAGAAACAAACCCGGCTCAAACTGCATGGCGGAGTACAGTCCCCTGCTATTCTGGCTTGACCACTGCCATCACATACACAGAACATGAGGAAATCTCTCATTTTCTTTATTTAAGACTTTGCTCGATCGGTTACAATACATTCTGCATTATTCTGAGAAACTGAACTGTCTATATTCATTTGAAAATTGGCTAGATCAAGCCAGAATTATTTTTAACGAAATTCTTACTATAGTAAATAAGACTGTTAGATTTAAATATGAAAATATACGTGATGGATGTGGTCAGAGAAGCATAGTGAGGAGACTGAACTCTGCCTTGTAGTTTGCACCTTGTTGTGTTACACTTTATGTACCTTATGTGGTTTTCTTTTATCCCGCCCACAGTGTTCGTAATAATGGTTGACAACGATGTCAGATTTTTAACTGGACCCATCATGAATGACTACTGCAGCTTTAACCCTTTACCCAACAGAACGGCCCTGTGCCAATGCATTCTCTTATATATGCGAGTCGACCATAGGTCGCCTCGCATATATAAGAGAATGCATTGGCTTAACACATTAAAAATTATAAAATTGTTAAAGAATGTAAGAAAAAATGGTAAAAAGTGTTAAAAAAAGATTTTTTTTAGGCCAATGCATTCTCTTATATATGCGAGGCGACCTATGGTCAACTCGCATATATAAGAGAATGCATTGGCACAGGGCATAACTGTAACTATCACAATGTGATCAAGGAGCCGGTTCCAATGATATCCATATTTGTATGGTTCTATTGAGACAGACCGAAGATATTTTAGGCTGTTGAAGCTTTATTTGGCCGGTTTGTTGGGTAAAGGGTTAAAGACATATTGTGGACTTATTTCATTGAATAAAAACGATCAGTTAGTATACAACACTATTCCCATTGGAAAAATGTAGCAAAGAACTAAGATTGTCGAAAATTCCTACCACATCAACTATACTATTTCAGATAACACAATGGTTGAATTATTCACAAATGTAAATATTTACTACTTTATTCGGGACGCCTTATTGGGCATAAACATTGCAGTAATTATTGGGCCAATAATAGTCACTGCGTGTAATTCGTTTATAACCATGATTCTGTTTTCCGACTATTTGGATATCAAATTTATGAAATTAACTTATTTTGGAATCATTATTTGGTATTCCTTCGGGGACACCTCTGTGGAGTGTTTCACATCACTTTAACTCTCAACTTGTCGCTGTGGTAACAGTCATGGGTGAACGGGAGCTTCCATCATCGATGCAGGTTAAAGGCGTTCAATATCATCCTATAACAAGTTTTATGTAGTTACCTGAGCATAAAATAAAAAATATGAATCAAAGACCCCTGTCCGGAAATGCTTCTGTCAATAAATATTGATTTTATTTCAAATTTTCTGTATAATATACATACATGTACAATCAATTTGGGACATTTTATAAGCTCCTGTTCATTCGGAGCGTAACATGCACAGCATAACTCTATCTAAAAAATCTCAAAATGTAACACTTGTTTATCGCATTATATAAGAAAATATCGATATAAAATAAATATTAATTGATAGAAACATTTCCTGACAGGTGTATTCGACTTATATTGATTATTTTATACCCAAGAAACGTGTTTAGGAAGAGATAGATTATCTTTTTTTTAAATACATAAAGTGGACATGCTATGCATTGTGCATCATTCACCAATTATTACCAACATGTCTAGTTTACTTGTTGGTAATTACTCACAATATAGCATATATGTATATCGGAAGAGAAAAACATTATTTTTGAGAACATTATCAGACTACAGTAATGCCCTAAGTAATCGACTCCTTAAACACAGCAGAATTATGGGTAACTTTTCAGGATTTAGTCGGAAATATGGCTTGTTGCCATTCATTGGAAAGCTTTCGGGGGAGCTTTCTGATGAATGGCAACAAGCCATATTTCCGACTAAATCCTGAAAAGTTACCCATAATTCTGCTGTGTTTAAGGAGTCGATTACTTAGGGCATTACTGTATTTTCCGAAACACTATATTGTTGCTATTTCTTCATTTAATCAAAATGCATGTTTTCCTTTCAGGTGTCCCTGTTAATCCAAATGGTGAGATATAACATTAAATTGAAAACACAATTCCATTTCGGCCCCCCACCCTATAGGCCTGGATGTGGACCAGTAGTCTTGTGACCACTATTATATAGGATAGCCAGGAGAGGAACAGAATCCTTTGGTCCAACCATGGTTCGGCCTAATATTAGAATTAATGGAGATATAAACATGAAAATTGCCAAATCACTAACATCTAGTTGTATAACTCTTGACAAAGTCACAGCCAGATTTGTTTTCAGTAAATTAATTAGCAGTTTCTGACTGGTACCCCTGGGATGGACGTGAGGACACACCGGGCCTGGTGTGAGAAACTTTTGAAATCTGAACTTGAAAATTCTAACATCTAGACTGGCCTCAAGCTTTGCAAGTGTTGGAAATTTCCAACATGACACCCCACCCTAAGGTTGGACAATTTTCAACTGATGGTCATTTCAGTCCATAATTTTCACCAAAGATAGGAAAATATGCAAATTTTAAACATAAATTCCCTCTAATAAATTGTTAGATAATAATCCACACTCTAGCAATGCATTTGTGTTCTATCAATTATTATTATTTCAGAGTGTACCCTAGGAACACACTCATGTTTAAATGGAGCGACATGCGTCAACCTGGTTTCTGGATATAGTTGCACATGTCTACCTCAATGGACTGGTGCTTACTGCCAAACAGGTTTGTGCCATACATACAAAGAGAGTGTCACTATTGTCAGCACTAAGAGCTAATTTCAACACTGAGTACATACAGTAATGCCCTAAGTAATCAACTCCTTAACCACAGCAGAAATATGGGTAACTTTTCAGGATTTAGTCGGAAATATGGCTTGTTGCCATTCATCGGAAAGCTCTTATCGAGAGAGCTTTCCGATGAATGGCAACAAGCCATATTTCCGACTAAATCCTAATTCTGCTGTGGTTAAGGAGTCGATTATTTAGGGCATTACTGTAGCATCCAATGGTTACAGGCAACACAGCATACATGAACATAATTTCCAACCTAAAGTGGTTCTTAAAGATACATAATCCAAATTAACGCTTCCAAATTACTAATTCTTTGGCTTCGTGGGTTTAAAATAATTTATCCGAGTTGAGGAACCCACCTATCAAAGTTCAGAGTGATCAGATATCAATTTTTTTAATTTTTTTATTTCTTGAAATGTGTACTTATTTGTGGCCCAGAAAAAAAGTTGTCACGCCGACGGTCTTGGACAAAATTGCGGATGAAGATGGATAACTCTAAAATCAAGTGGTAATACGGCCAAATTTCATGATACTCAAGTGATAATACAGCCATATTTCTTTGAATAACATGTTGATAAATAACATGTTTGGGAAATTTTATACCATAGTTGACTGCGGTTAGCAATATTATTTGGAATTAATCAATTCTTGTTGTTGTTGTTGTTGTTGTAACTTGATGATATGGGGACCGTCTATCAAACTTCTATCAAATCTCAAACATAACAAAGCTGCTGGCCCAGTTAACATCACACCTCTCATTCTCAAAGAACTACGCTATGAAATTACACCTTTCATCATAAACCTAATTCAGAAGAACATCAGAATGGGCCAAGGGGAACCTAGTCCCAGTGTCAGTACTGATAGATAGATAGACTACCAATTAAATATAAATATATAAGGGCATAAACTCATGCCCAGCTTCTGTTGACATCATGATCACTGCAAAAGACAATGGACTGCCCTTATGTCATTTCCTGACAGGTGTATTCGACTTATATTGATTATTTATACCCAAGAAACGTGTTTAGGAAGAGATAGACCATCTTTTAAAAAAATACATAAAGTGGACATGCCATGCATGGTGCATCATTGACCAATTATTACCAACATGTCTAGTTTACTTGTGGGTAATTACTCATAATATAGCATATATGTATATCGGAAGAGAAAAACATTATTTTTGAGAACATTTTCAGACTATTTTCCGAAACACTATATTGGTGCAATTTCTTCATTTAATCAAAATGCATGTTTTCCTTTCAGGAGTCCCTGTTAATCCAAATGGTGAGATATAACATTTAATTTAATTGAAAACACAATTCCATTTCAACCCCCCCCCCCCCTATAGGCCTGGATGTGGACCAGTAGTCTTGTGACCACTATTATATAGGATAGCCAGGGGAGGAACAGAATCCTTTGGTCCAACCATGGTTCGGCCTAATATTAGAATTAATGGAGATATAAACATGAAAATTGCCAAATCCCTAACATCTAGTTGTCTAACTCCAGACAAAGTCACAGCCAGATTTGTTTTTAGTAAATTAATTAGCAGTTTCTGACTGGTACCCTGGGATGGATGTGAGGACACACCGGGCCTGGTGTGAGAAACTTTTGAAATCTGAACATGAAAATTGAAAAATTATAACATCTTTGCAAGTGTTGGAAATTTCCAACATGACACCCCACCCTAAGGTTGGACAATTTTCAACTGATGGTCCAAAATTTTCACCAAAGATAGGAAAATATGCAAATTTTAAACATAAATTCCCTCTAATAAATTGAAATCTGAACATGAAATGCATTTGTGTTATATCAATTATTATTATTTCAGATATTGACGAGTGTACCCTAGGAACACACACATGTTTAAATGGAGCGACATGCGTCAACCTGGATTCTGGATATAGTTGCACATGTCCACCTCAATGGACTGGTACTTCCTGCCAAACAGGTTTGTGCCATGCATACACTGAGAGCTTTCCGATGAATGGCAACAAGCCATATTTCCGACTAAATCCTTAAAAATTGCCCATAATTCTGCTGTGGTTAAGGAGTCGATTAATTAGGGCATTACTGTACATGTGTAAAACCCATGTAAACGCATGTAAATCAGATATACTCTTGTAAATTCTTGATGGATTCATTGTATAACAGATATTATTACACTCTGATAAAACACTTGTGAAACAGGATACACTAGTGCTCTGGTACCACCTCTAAATCACTTATTCTGAGGAAAATAACACTCTTTAAAAATGCTTTTAAAATTTTGTATTTTTTTTTTTTCATTTCTGAATACCTTACCGGTACTCATATTTAAATTTATGCAGTACTATTTTTTGCTCAGTTTTGAATTCGCTTACTTTAAATTCACACACCTAGCTGTGCAAGTTCAAAACTGACAAAAATATTTTCATATATTTCCGTGATATTTTTGTATATCTTAGTTATTGCTGGAGATAATATGTGTATATTGAACACAATTGCAGCGGATTTACATCGTTTTGACAATAAACTAGTAACTACATACATTATAATTTGATGGCGTCTTGGAATATTAGTATTTCATATTATTCAACAATGTCAATGTCCATTTCTTATTCAACAATGTCTATGTTACCATGATTTGTTGCATGGCATTGTGGGCAATGGTCTTGATAGTGGTTGGCTGAATGTAAATATATGCATACATGTATAGGCGTAATTGTCTATTCAACTTTTCATAAAATATGTAAATTCAGCAACATAGCCCTCTTGTATTTCCTATGGACTGTAGTTTAGATTATACTTGAGAATCATACTATTTTTCGCTGGGTTTTAAATTCATGCACCGATGAGTGCGCGAAAAATAGTACATGCGCGAATTTTAATATGAGTAAGGTATAAGGTATCTCTGTTATTTAGTCAATATAGATTTCTTTGAGGAAAATAACGCTCCGAGAGACACAAACATGACACTATATGGAATGTGCATCACGCGTAGTGATGCATACATTTACGTCATGACGTTAGACTGTTTCTGAGCGTGTATAGTTATAGTATGGGTATAAACGTTTAACACATGAAATTACGTTTGAACATTTACACCCACAGTAGGAAGCTCTATACCCACAGTAGGGTGTAGAGATGAAGTTTACAAAATAGGTGTTATACACACAATAGAATAGGCAATTATGGTATAAAAATGTTTAACCCATGTGAGAGCTTTCCGATGAATGGCAACAAGCCATATTTCCGACTAAATCCTGAAAAGTTACACATAATTCTGCTGTGGTTAAGGAGTCGATTAATTAGAACATTACTGTAGGCAATTATGGTATAAATAATAATATCCCCCAATCTGTCCATGAAAAGAGTCAATTAGAGCATTTAGAAATTACCACATGTATTTGTTTACAAACATTAGGGGATCCCCAGTAAAAAAATTGAAAATTTCTTTTTCTTTTCTGAATATCTGAATTTTTAGTAAATTAACGCTCTTTAAAAAGTTCTTTACTTCAAACGTCGTCAGTTACTTCAAAACCTGGCACTACAACTATGGTGCATTTTTAGATGGGTTGGTTCAAGTCGGAGATGGATTTTCTGAATAACTGAGTTCTACATTCCCCAGTATTAATGTTATGTGGCAGCTACTAACACATCCTGTGGTTCTCCATTAAGGCCTTCTTCCACATTTATTACAGATTCATTTCACCAATACAGTACATCTAAAATTGATATGTATTACATTCAATTTAAGACTTTTTTTATCGTACTACCGTACCTGATTTTTTGATAAAATGAAAAATATTTATATTGAAAACCCATTTTATTTTTTTATACGCAATTTAAAAAAACGTGATGTATTATGTTATTGGTCTGTCTGTGCTTTTTCTGATTTTTTTGGGGGGTTTCTGGATGATAACTTTAGTATGTCTGATGAAATTTGGCACATGAGTTTACTAGCCCAAAATTCAGGTCAAGGTTTGAATATAGGTTGCGTCTGGCTATTTTCACCAGAGTTGTGACCAATTTTAACATTTTGTTGAAATTTGTGATCAATTTTTGTTTCCGGATGATAACTTTATGAGTCTGAACTAAATAGAATTAAATTTGGTATGTGAGTTTATTAGCCACAGTTATGGCCCTTTGTTGGAATTACCGCAGGCGTATTTTGCCACATCCTAGAGATATTGTTGATTTTTTTACCTCCTCCGATCCAATCTTTTAAAATAAAAAAACGTAAACCAACAAATAGAAACAAGTGACCTTAACATTAACGACATGTTATGTACTTGTTCGGGTGCATAAAACTGATAAGTTAGTATTCAGGCACTATGGCAACTGGAGGAATGTAACATTCTACTAACGTCGCCGAAAATCTGAAACTAAACGACCCTACCACTCCATAGAAAAATCGTATGAACTACGCTTAATTGTAAATATTTACTACTCGATTCGGGATGCATCTATCTGCAATAAACTAACAAAAATGATCGAGAGTCACTTCGATTAATTAATATATAAGAATGACGGTTTGTGTTGTCAATTTGGATATAAATTTGTAAAAATTGCTACTTTGAACAAGATTATTCTCTATTTCTAATCGATCACCCTGCTGTAATGTTTCACATCACATTAACACTGTTTTATGTTTTTTTTAGATAAAGATGAATGTCAACTCAGTACAGATAATCTGTGCCAAAATGGAGCTACTTGCAATAATATTCAACCTGGCTACAACTGCTTATGCACACCCCAATGGGAAGGACAACTATGCACAACTAGTAAGTTTAAGCAAGACCAATTAAGCTCAGATCTAGACAAAGTCTTCTCGGTCCACAACCTCTTGGTATATCAGTTGGGTTGATGCTGTTTTGGACCGAGTCATGTCCCATTACTCATCTATAAGGGAATCATGGGTGATAGTTATCTTTCTTGTATGACTTCAGATTAGGTCAAATGGACACTTTGCATATATTAACCCTTTCATGAAGGGAGCTGCGCTGGTGCAACATTAAAGATTCTGTACCAGTGCATTCTCTTATATATACGAGATTATTAAGTAAACCAAGCCTTGAAATAGGGTGTCTGTCATTTGCAGAATCATTTTTTCTTATATTCTTTAATTAACTCTTTCAGTGCCAGACTTATTTTGTAGGTTTAGTGCCAGGGAATCTTACGTTTTTCATGGGCATCAAAATTAGTACTTTGAATACATGGTGATAGTTTTGAGTTATAACATGCCCCTAAGGGTTTTATCCAGTTTGTTTTTAAATTCGCTATAGCATGCTTAAGCATACCCAAAACAAATTCAACCAAAAAAAAAAAAAAATCTAAAAACAATTAGGGCCGATGAGATCGCCTCCTGGCACTGAAAGGGTTAATATGATTAGAAGTTCAGTCTGGTAGGCACAGGGACGGACTCAATCCCTGACATGTCCTTCACCCACATTTTCTTAACTGGTATTCAGTATTCACCCCTTCTGTTAACTTAAGTATTCACCCGCTCGGGTATTGAGGGTGAGGCGGCGACACCCTCATTCAAGCTAAAAATGATTTCCTTTCTATTTTAGATGTGGACGAGTGCACCCGAAATATGGATAATTGTGACCAAGGGACATGTTTTGACAATGAGGGTGGCTATAGCTGCTCTTGTAATCAGAACTGGGGTGGAACATTATGTAATATAGGTAAATATGATATTCATATATGCTGCAACCGATGACTACAGTAAGAATTTCTAGCTGAAAGTGTTGAAACAAATGACAGTGAAATGCATACAATAAATATTATCATTATTATTATTATTACTTATTAAATGTTATGGAACAAATTTTGTGAATACTACTTCATTGTAAAGCTTTTTTTTTATTTGAAATCATGCCAAGGATTCTTGTTTGTAAACATTTGCATCGACTGGCATATAGTAAAATTAGACCACAAAGAAATCATGTGAAGAGGAGTCCCGGCCAGTAGTTGGTTTCTGTCATCAAATTTGAAACGATACCTTATAAAATGAGACCTAAACATATCATAGAGCATGGACTTCACCAATTAATCAGGACAGTCCTTATCAGAGCTGTTAAGTTTCACGGATTGTCCGTGAGACTCCCGGATTGCCATAGCGAAAACATATAAAATACGGATAACCACCCATTTCTCCCGCATGTGATAACATGGCTAACTAGTAGAGCCACACATGAGTACACACATTGGCCACTAATCACTTTTTCACAGTTTGTGCATCCCTCAATATATTAATTAATTGTTCTGAGACAGTTCAAGTGTTTTTCCAAACATGCAATCATGCATCTACTTTATTTCAATAGACCTATTTGTTAATGGTCTCCAGAATCACACAGCTGTTAAATAACTGCTAAGTCACAAAGCATGCGAACGGAATGTGTCAATTTCATTTCCGGGTAAAACTGTAAGACAGGTCCATTTTGTACTTTCAGTTTCACGCATGTCCGGTTGTAACCTGTGTAACTCTGGTTCATTTTTACTTATTTTAAACGAAGTTTCTGGTTCTTGAAATTTGTTAATAAATGGTGGTGGTGGAATGTCGCCATTTCTTTTGGGAGTTAAAACGTAAGACAAGTCCAATTTATAGTTTAGTCTGATTTTGTACTTTCGGTTTCGTGCAAATCCGGCCATATCCTGTGGAATTCTGAGCATTTTAACTTAGTTTAAACGAAGGTCTACTTTTTTCTCTTTAATAAATTGTGGTGGTCTCTCAACACAGGTGGAATTTGTGTTTTAAACCGAAATTAGGTGGTCGCGGTCACATTTAATATGTGATTGCCCATTGAAGGTGATATAAGAATAAAACAGTCGGTCACCATTACGGTGAACAGGAAATGCATTCGCAAATTGGAGGTGGTACTTCCGCAGAAATCCCCCGTATAGCCATATTCAAAACTTAACAGGTCTGGTCCTTATAATCAGCTTTAGACAAGGTTGTATTAGGATATATTTTTAACTTGATAATGGCCAAAATCTGTATGTTTTCGATACCAGAAAATTGTTAGATCGAACCTTTGAGCCTCGCATTTATAAGAGAATGCATTGGCCTAACAAATTTTATATAATTTTTTATAATTGTTAAAATATGTAAGAAAAAATGAATAAAATTGTTAAAGAATGTAAGAAATAATGATAAAAAATGATAAAAATTGTTAAATAATGTAAGGAATTTTTTTGTTTAAATTGTTAAAGAATGTAAGAAAATAAATGATAAAAATTGTTAAAGAATGTAAGAAAAAAATATTAAAAATGATAAAAATTAAAAGAGTATAAGAAAAATTATAAAAATTGTTATAGAATGTCAGAATGTAAGAAAAAATTGTTAACCCTTTACCCAACAGAAGGGCCCTGTGCCAATGCATTCTCTTATATATGCGAGTCGACCATAGGTCGCCTCGCATATATAAGAGAATGCATTGGCTTAACACATTAAAAATTATAAAATTGTAAAAGAATGTAAGAAAAAATGGTAAAAAAAGGGTTTTTTTAGGCCAATCCATTCTCTTATATATGCGAGGCGACCTATGGTCGACTCGCATATATAAGAGAATGCATTGGCACAGGGCTAACTGTAACTATCACAATGTGGTCAAGGAGCCGGTTCCAATGATATCCATATTTGTATGGTTCTATTGAGACAGACCGAAGATATTTTAGGCTGTTGAAGCTTTATTTGGCCGGTTTTGGCCGGTTTGTTGGGTAAAGGGTTAAAGAATGTAAGAAAAATTGATAAAAAATGATAAAATTTATTAGGCCTTATGCATTCTCTTACTAGTATATATGCGAGGCGACCTATACTCTGATATGAGCTTTGATGAGTGGGTTCCTCGACTCGAATCAATTATTTTTTATACCCAAAGCCAAAGATATTGTAATTTAGGGGTGTTTAATCGGATAATGCATCTTTAATATAAATTTACTTTATGGCTCCAGGCTATTGGATTGGGCAACGCGTGGCACACATCGTGTAAGAAATTACGTTGCTACGGGGTGTGAACTCAAGGCACTCATTGACAATAAAATAAAATTAATGATTATCTGGGACTATTATGCATTTATTTGATACATATGACTGAAAAATATACAAAAATATCTCGATGACAAGCATTCTGTTTATGCATTCTGGATTATCTGCCATCTGTAACATTAGTTCGTACTCAGCAGACTGTCAATAAATGGAAATCTGATTACCATATTCTACGAGGCAGAGAATATAGAAACCAACAGCAACATTTGAGTACATTACCCCTTTAACATTTGAGTACATTACCCCTTTAACATTTGAGTACAGTACCCCTTTAACATTTTCAGCTATTACATCGTCATCATATCCAACAAAGCTGATCAACAACTTGAATAACAACTTTTGGGAAGGAGTTGTTGTTGTGCAGGACACAGATGGGTTATGGGTTCCGATATGCGATGACAATTTCGACGCGATCGATGCTAAAGTAGTATGTAGAAGTTTAGGGTTGGGGTGAGTATTCTAATAGTATTTATTAACAGAATATTGGTCATATTCAAGCAGAAATAATCCCCCAAGCCAGGAGGTCATGAATTGTCAACCAAGTATTATATCACCTTGTTACAAAGCCTTAAATAAGGATTAACTGTCATGTGGACTGTTTTTATGGAGATGTAACGGTGAGGTAAGTGGACATAACTTGTGTAAAACCCGAAGGGTTTTACATACAAGTTATGTCCACTTACCTCACCGTTACATCTCCATAAAAATAGTCCACATGACAGTTAATCCTTATATTTATATACATTTAGCGAAAAAGCCGCTTTTGTAAATATATTTAAATCGAAAAGAGTATCGTGACAAGATCAGCCCAAAATACCCAATAGCACCCTTGGCAAAAGTTAATAGGAACAAATTCTCTTCATGTTGAAACCCGATGATGTATTAAGTCAATCCTGCGCGAGTCAAAATGCGCCCAAAGCATTACGCGTTCGTCTTTCCAAACCTAATGACGTATCGATGGTGTTATTAGCTTGGTGTCATGAGGCGTTACGCATTCACCGAGAAATAACTGCAACTAGCCACGTGGGCGCCGACCAATCAGAATGCTGGATTTAGTGATGACAACACTTAGTGTGTAAATATAGTGATGTGAAACACCCCGGTAGGGTGATCAAATAGAAATGGAGAATAATCTTGCTCAAAGTAGTTATTGTTTTACAAATATTATATCTAAATTGACAACACAGACCGTCATTTTTATATGTTAATTAAAAGCAGTGACTGCAGATAGCGGGCTAGCATCCCTAAATTAACCCTCTGCGGACCTCATTCTGCAAACATCAGACATTATTTCAAGGCTTGCTTGTTACTAATCACAATTACATGAATAAAGATCATGTACCAAACGACCATAAAGATAGGTACCAACTGGCCAAAATATTTGGGTACCAAATGACCAACGTGTACTAGACAACCAGGTACCAAACGTCCAAGTTATAAACATCCAGCACCTTTTATTGATGTAGATCATGTCACAAATCTCTACTCCAGCTCTACCCTAAACAATCACCCAACCCTCAGATACAGTAATGCTCTAAATAATCGACTCCTTAACCACAGCAGAATTATGGGTAACTTTTGGGTAACTTTTCAGGATTTAGTCGGAAATATGGCTGGTTGCCATTCATCGGAAAGCTCTCATTAAATCCTGAAAAGTTACCCATAATTCTGCTGTGGTTAAGGAGTCGATTATTTAGGGCATTACTGTATTTGCCTTTTAATAATGTGTTATGTGCACCTATCAACTTCTGTTGGGTTACTTTATTTGTCCAACTATATGGATGCATTAGAATTTCCATTTAGCAGTATGGAATTTGACCACCCAGGAAGACCTATTAGCATACTCTCATCACACACTGACCTGGAAACTCCATTGCATGTACATGTATGTGGTAGACAATTTCCTGTTAGCTAGTATTTGAACAAAAATCTTCTGACAGGTTAAACTGTAATTTGAACTAAAGGAGATAATTTCCGTATCATATGAGTGATATCAGTAGGTTTTTATGCGGTTATAGACTGAATTTAGACAAAACAAAATATTTTTTTTGCAGGCTTGGGGGTGGTGGGTACCTCAAAATGGCAGATGAAAAAAAAACGGCATACCTTCCTGCAAATTTTTTACTACCCCCCCCTACAACCCTAAATATATATTTTTTTATTTTGCTTTTGTTTTAGTTTTGTCTAACTTCATTAATTACAACTGGCCGGACTATCTACATAACATCTTAACCCTTTCTATACTAAACACTCAATGATGAGAAGTTATCCTGTTGAACATTTCCCTCAATAAAACTCCTTCTGTACTTTTATTATCTGTCATCTTCTTATATTATCCGTAGATAAATCTGACCCCTCGAGCATTATTGTTTGTGATCCATTTTCAACGTAACATGCAGGCAGCTGACTTTTGAACACTAATAGACCTCTTTTCTTGAAGATACGATGACAGGGGTGTTACGTGGACCAACGATGGAGGAGAAAAATACAAAACAGGAATTGTGGAAAAAGATTTTTTGATGAGCAATGTAGCCTGCACTGGATCAGAAGCTCGCATCGTTGATTGTCCAATGTCTCCATCCTATCCGTTGCGAAGTAATACAGATTTCCGTTGCTTTAGTTATGAACAGGCTGTTGTCATTTGCAGTAAGTTTCTTCTCCTCAGATCAGGAGGCTAAAAAATTCTAAATATAATGTACAGTAATGCCCGAAATAATCGACTCCTTAACCACAGCAGAATTATGGGTAATTTTTCAGGATTTAGTCGGAAATATACCTTGTTGCCAATCATCGGAAAGCTCACAGTGAGAGCTTTCCGGTGAACGGCAACAAGCCATATTTCCGACTAAATCCATAATTCTGCTGTGGTTATGGAGTCGATTATTTAGGGCATTACTGTATATTAATTGATAGAAGAATTTCCGGACAGGGGTCTTCGATTCATCATTATTATTTTATACCTAGGAAACTATAATAACCTTGTTATGGGAAGAGATAAATCATCTTTAATGATTTGATCAGATTGCTCAACGTTTTGTTGATAAAATGGATGGCACTGTAATGTTTGCATAACAAAGGTTAACCTTATCATGACTGGTGCATCCTGATTTTTTGCGAAAACCATGTGCCTATGCATTCTCTTATATATGGGCGACACACATATATAAGAGAATGCATTGGCCTAACAATATTTACCTTGATCTTTTTAGCTAGTGCATTCTCTTATATATGCGGGGCTCCCTATGGGCGACTCACATATATAAGAGAATGCATTGGCCTAACAATATTTACCTTCATCTTTTTAGCTAGTGCATTCTCTTATATATGCGGGGCTCCCAATGGGCGACTCACATATATAAGAGAATGCATTGGCCTAACAATATTTACCTTGATCTTTTAAGCCAGTGCATTCTCTTATATATGCGAGGCTCCCTATGGGAGACACGCATATATAAGAGAATGCACTGGCACAGGCTCTTTAATACTGCACCAGCGCAGCTCCCATCATGAAAGTGTTAACATTCAATATCTCATCATTGAAAAGTTATCACCAAGTCAATAATAAAAACAAGAACAAAGTATACATGTATCTATTTTTTCCATATTCTTCTTAGTGACGATATTTGTACAAACTTTTATGATGTTTATACGCCTGTTTGGAAAAAAAAATGGTCATATTATGTAATCAGTCAGTCTATCCATTTGTCAGTGCATCTGTCTGTCCATCTATTCATTAATATTTTTGGTTTCCGACAAATAACTACATGTCAAGTTCAAATATGAGTTCTGTCCAATTATTTTTACATGAGTTACGGACGTTTTTCGACTTAGAATCTGCCTGATTTCATAACATTTTGGCTTCTGATTGAAACTCTAGTTTTGATTATTTTATCTGAACCAAAGTTCGTATGGGTGTTTCTCAGCAAAAACTACAGGCCAAGTTCAAGTATGGGTTCCATTCAATTATTTTTCCATGTTATTGAGCACTTTTTCAACTTAATTACCAGATTTAATAACAGATTGCAAGTGAACTAACAGGTGTATTTAGCCATGCCCAGGGTCCGCGCTGGCCCGAAATTTGTTTTTGCCAAATGAAAATATTTTTTGCCAAATGTTGTTAGAAGTTGCCAAATTCTTTCAGTTCTACAACATTGTGTCTTTTATTTTGACTATTTGGACAATCGCTGCTTGAGCGGCCAATGATATCGATAGGAAAGCAGTTAATTACTGATAATTCTCGCCTCTATACTTGGGTTTATCATAGAATAATAAACCAACAACATAACAATGGAATTGTGCAAGGGTTTCTTCATCAGAAAGGCAAGTCGAAACAAAGAAGATTAGCTATGTTAACACCACCACCAGATACTAATGATATGGGATTAATTGTATCTTGATAGAGGTGTTAACTTTTCATAACATTATAAATCACCACTAATACCAGTGATGATAGATTTTCCTGAAATGAGTGGTATTAATTGCCAAATATTATTAAACTTTCTTTAGGAATTTAAAAGTGACTTGCCAAATGTTTTGCCAAATGAAAATATTTTTTGCCAAATGTGAATTATTTTTGCCATTGGCAAATTTGGCAAGTGGCAGCGCAAGCCCTGGTCACGCCCCAGCGATGCTCATGTTCACATTTACCATCTGCAAGTCTCTTACATTCATTTAACTCTATTTCAAGTTCCAGATATATGTGCAAGTAATCCATGCAAAAATAATGGCATTTGCAATCAATTTGTATCTGAAGATACCTTCGACTTCATATGCACATGCGCAGCTGGTTGGACTAATACCAGGAATTGTAATGAAGGTTTGTATAGACAATACAATAATGCCCTAAATAATCGACTCCTTAACCACAGCAGAATTATGGGTAACTTTTCAGGTTTCAGCTTGTTGCCATTCATCGGAAAGCTCTCACATAGAGCTTTCCGATTAATGGCAACAAGCCATATTTCCGACTAAATCCTGAAAAGTTAACCATAATTCTGCTGTGGTTAAGAGTCGATTATTTAGGGCATTACTGTAGTTAAGCATTTATCAGATGATATGATCCATTGTCTGCGTTAACCCTTTGAGTGCCAAAGTCCGATTTTTGTATCAACCCATAAACCCTGTGCCAATGCATTCTCTTATATATGCGAGTCGACCATAGGTCGCCTCGCATATATAAGATAATGCATTGGCCTAACAATTTTTCATCATTTGTTATTATTTTTTACAATTTTATAATTTTTTCTTATATTCTTTAACAGACTTATTTTGTAGGTTTAGTGCCAGGGAATCTTACGTTTTTCATGGGCATCAAAATTATTACTATGAATACTTGGTGATAGTTTTGAGTTATAACATGCCCATAAGGTTTTATCCAGTTTGTTTTTTAAATTCGCTATAGCATGCTTAAGCATACCCAAAAAAAAAAAATCTATAAAAAATAAAAAAATATTTATTATTTTGTTTAGGCCTATTTTATCGGCCCTGGCACTCTACAGACCGTAGATTAGGCCGATAAGATCTGCCCCTGGCACTGAAAGAGTTAAACCATCCAACGTTGCTTCTGACTGCATCTGATGAGTTCAATATGAATAAATGTAATACCACAAATCAATCGATCTGTTACAAATTAATTCCAAACTTTTATTGATTCAAAACAAGATATGCCATGATGATGTATGCACTCAATTACCATATAATTAGGTGTCTGCATTACGGCTTGTATTGCGTTGAAAATGCCCACCGTCTAATGCCTTCAAGTTATTGTATATTCCAATTTGGATGCCACGTACACAACAGATTTGTCTGAAGCCTCCTTTGACTGTTCTGAGAAGCATACAAATTTTCTTGTCATGAGAAATGGAGTATTTCTTTCATAATGTGTTGTAGCCACAGGAGGCACTAGCCAAGAGAAAATAATCCTCCCATCTCATAAGAGGATAAACGCTACTCAGAACAAATAACTGTTAATGGCTACAGTGTTGTGAGAAGGCAATCTGGTGCCATATGCATACCATTGAAACCAAAACCTTTGGGCACTGGGCAAGTAATGATATCTCACAGTTAAGAAAATTTGGTGCATAATGTCTCTCAAAAATTGTCAGGTCACTACGAATTAGGCAGTTGGTTCATTTGGGGCAAGGATAAGTCTACTGCGCGATGTTTGGCATCAGTGTCTAATTTTCTACTTCACAGAAGTACAGTAATGCCCTAAGTAATCGACTCCTTAACCACAGCAGAATTATGGGTAACTTTTCAGGATTTAGTCGGAAATATGGCTTGTTGTCATTCATCGGAAAGCTCTCGGGGAGAGCTTTCCGATAAATGGCAACAAGCCATATTTCTGACTAAATCCTGAAAAGTTACCCATAATTCTGCTGTGGTTAAGGAGTCGATTACTTAGGGCATAACTGTAACAGTGCATTTTAATAACAGATTTTCATCTCAAACATGATACATTGCTCATTAAATGGATATTGCTATATATTTGTCACCTGTCATTATTTTTTTGTGACCCCAATTCTGTTTATTGATGTGAATCAACGTCTCTTGGTTATTAAAATTTGAAAGTTTAGTATAATAACCTTACCCCGTTTGCCATTCTACTCTGGTGACACAAATTTGAGTCACATCATATCAATATACCCTAGGACTGAATCGTAACTTGGAATGTGAATGATTCAGCACCTCCTTGGTTGCCGATAAATGATCGAGTTTGAGTGAATGATATCTGCGATATCATATATACATATGTACTTGCATTTCGGAGATGCATATCTCGAAATCTATAAGTACATCATGAAACCCAAATGAAAACTAGGGTGTCGCAAAGAATGATCACGCTTGTGTGCAGAGAATGAATCTGCCTACAGCGATAAATAAGCTAGATTGGTATAATAAGAAGATCATTGATAGTCCAGACTCAGAATCCCATACATAATATATCTCAAAGTCGACTTTGTTTTATGAACTAAAATTTTTGCATGTTTAAGCTGCCATTTTGGTAGCCATCTTTGACATCATTATAAATTATTAACCTAACAAATAAATAGTTGGTCCAGAAAACATAACCATTGTCTATTCTCTGTTTTTTATATATTTTTTCCTACTCATTGGCAGTACAAGACTTTGTCTTGTGACAATTTAGGCCATTTTGACCATCATCCTTGTTTTGTGCTGATTTCTCAAATTTCCCAAGGCTGATGGCAGATCAACTGGTGGATTCTTCAGAAGTGGACCCTAGACCACCAGATTCTGCTGAGAAAAAACATGCATTTGTGGGTTGGTGGCCGGACTATAATGTTGTTCTATCCTGATTCCATTTTACAGATATCAATGAATGTGACGATGGAAGCCACCTCTGCAGTGTTAATTCCCAATGTATTAACACAGATGGAGGATACAACTGTTTGTGCACTGCTGGGTGGACTGGCCAATACTGTGATACTGGTGAGTTCTTAATGGACCCTTCCACACTTAGTCACTAGTGGGAGGAGCTTAATGTTGCTAGGAGACAAGGCGTCTGTAGAAATAGTCTAATTAGTTTAACCCTTTACCCAAACAGAACGGCCCTGTGCCAATGCATTCTCTTATATATGCGAGTCGACCATAGGTCACCTCGCATATATAAGAGAATGCATTGGCTTAACACATTAAAAATTATAAAATTGTTAAAGAATGTAAGAAAAAATGGTAAAAAGTGTTAAGGCCAATGCATTCTCTTATATATGCGAGGCGACCTATGGTCGACTCGCATATATAAGAGAATGCATTGGCACAGGGCATAACTATAACCATCACAATGTGGTCAATGAGCCGGTTCCAATGATATCCATATTTGTATGGTTTTATTGAGACAGACCCAAGATATTTTAGGCTGTTGAAGCTTTATTTGGCCGGTTTGTTGGGTAAAGGGTTAACAGTACTTTTATATTTTCCTTATACTATAATACACCAGGGAACATGCAGTACATTCTTTTCACCTTTAACTGTGAAATTATGACAAGTGTCATGCGAAATGAAAAACAGTATTATAATCATCGACATATTTCTACGTTATGGGACAAATAGAAATTTCAGTACATTATGATTGACAAAAAAAAGGTTGTTTGAATACAGGCAATTTAACATTGAAAAACAGTGTTATAATCATCGACATATTTCTACATTATGGGACAAATAGAAATTTCAGTACATTATTATTGACAAAAAAAGGTTGTTTGAATACAGGCAATTTAACATTGAAAAACAGTGTTATAATCATCGACATATTTCTACTTTTTGACACAAATAGAAATTTCAGTACATTATTATTGACAAAAAAAGGTTGTTTGAATATAGGCAATTTAACATTGAAAGTTTGCGTGGATAATAAAATTAGGGTGAACGAAGAATTTTCATTGCAGCAAGCAACCGACTCAGTCACTGATTGGTAGAAAATATATGCTAATAATTATTTGATTGACTGCTGCGGAAAGAGTCAGTACTATAACCAGGGGAGTTAAAACCACCCAACAATAACAGAAGCGAAAACGCTTGTGGTGACACCAATAGAAGAGAATAATTAACTTTTTTCCAGTGTTTGAATAAAAATTTTGTACAGTAGGTGCGGTTTTGTGGGATACCAAAACAACACTGGACCTAAATTCTATATCTATAGATAACACTTAAAGGTACTCAATCCGTAAAGAGGGTCCCCATCTCAACAGATTCCAACAACAACAATCCGATCAGAGGGTCCTATATTACTATTTATTTGGCTTTGGGGGTACAAAATATTTGATTCGAGTCGAGGAACCCATCAAACAAAGCTCAGAGTTATTAGATATTGATTTTTGAAATTTGTTAATTGCTCGAGATGAGTACTAATAACTGCCGTCAATTTGGTAACCTGCTCGAGATTTTACGTCAAAACTCTATTCAAACAGACAAGGATGGATAACTCTATAATCAAGTGGTAATAATAACGAAATTTTGACTGTCTTCTGGGCCAGAAAGAATTCCCGATAATGAAAAATAATAGATTTCTAAAATCGATATCTAACAAATCTGAGCTTTGATGGGTGACTTCCTCGACTCGAATCAAATATTTTTGACCCCCGAAGCCATTGAAATAGTAATTGAGAGGAGTTTTATCGGATTGAGTACCTTTAATTTATCACATAATTAACCCACAAAACCAGCTTCATAAATATTGGTAAGACACACGTGTAATATTAGCGCGTGCGATGACGTCACGCCATTATTTAAATGACTTGCGATTGCTGAAGTTTATGATTGTTGTTTTCGATGAATACTTTGCGTTGCTTCGCGTTTATTTGATCATGTGATAAAAGGTATCTCAAACTCGTTCTATTTTATACGTAATTTATCAACCTTGTCCACTAAATTCTATTTGAGCCTCGGTAAACCTCGGCCAAATTGAATATAGTAAACTCGGTGATAAATTCCGTATAAAATAGAAACTCATGTGAGATCCTCTATATATATGGTTGAATATCTGGTCTGCAGTAATGCCATAAATAATTGACTCCTTAACCACAGCCGTGAGAGCTTTCCGATGAATGGCAACAAGCCATATTTCCGACTAAATCCTGAAAAGTTACCCATAATTCTGCTGTGGTTAAGGAGTCGATTATTTTGGGCATTACTGTACATGGTGGAATGAAGAAATAATAGTATTAATTTCAAACACACTCCATTTTGTTTTGAAATTTGGCAGCATAGAGAAAGTCCACACCAACCCATAGCGGGCTAGCATAACCAAATTCACCCTCTGGGGACCTTATTCTGCTCAGACCTCATCTTCTGAGAAGTACAGTAATGCCCTAAATAATCGACTCCTTAACCACAGCAGAATTGTGAGTAATTTTTCAGGATTTATTTGGAAATATTACCCATAATTCTGCTGTGGTTAAGGAGTCGATTATTTAGGGCATTACTGTATCTGTAGTCTCAAAAACATTGTTCGAACTAATTGTTCCAACAAATACATGACCTATATGATGAATTTCATCTGCAAACTCATTACATATGTGTCAATAATAGTTTATCATATGAAATAAATCATAAAATAAAAACTTTTATGGATGTTGGTGATGTTCACCTATTAGTCACATCGATTATGCAATTATCTTCTGCAAATTAGGGGATACCTTACTCGTATTTAAATTCGCACAGTACTATTTTTCACTCAGTTTTGAATTCGCACACTTTAAATTCGCGCACCTATCTGCGCGAATATCAAAACTGACAAATATTTTCGTAAAAAGTCGTGAATCTGAGGACAGTTTCAGATCTTAGTCGTGTCTGAAGATCCGTGTGTATATTAAACACGATCACAGCGGATTTGCATTATGTAGACCATAACTGCATCATCATTGTGTTGCGATGATGGATGTTTATATGCTCGAAATACTTATTCTGATATTGAAATAGTTATGGACTGCATGGACATGAATGAACTGAACTCGAAAACGGAAAACCACAACCGAGAAGGCATATGACTACAGAACAATCCACACTTGGCTGCGGGTTGTGATGACATAACTAACTCAGACTGTATGGTCACGGTGTCACCAGAGTGTTGAATATATATAGGGCACGTGCTTTCATGCACATGCAATCTTGAGTATGTGTATTTCTTACAAGCATTTGCGCATCGTCTACGTTACCATGATGTGTACATCGCTTGGCATTGGGTAATGGTTTTGAATTTGTTATATTGGTGGACCTAATGTAAATATAGGCCTATACGTATAGGCCCAATTTTCTATTCAGTGTCAAACCTTTCGTAATGTATGTAACTCGTCAACATAACCATCTATCTTGATTTCCCTTAATTAGTTGAAACTCAGGAGTCGTACTATTTTCGCTCAGTTTTAATTCATCGGTGCGTGAAAAATAGTACTGCTCGAATTTAAATACGAGTAAGGTATAAGAAATGAACAGAAGGGAAAAAGTAACTAAAAACATTGTTAATTTGAGACTATAGTTATTTCCTAGAAGATGAGGCCTAAGCAGAAAGAGGTCCCCATACAGTGAATTTGGTGATGCTAACCCACTGTGCGGGGTAGCATCACTAAATTCACCCTCTGGGGACCTCATTCTGCAAATGACAGGCACACTAAACTCAGGCTTGGTGCACACCAAAAATGGACGCGTAACTAGAGAACTTTCTCTGTTTAATATTAATAGGTTATTCGTGATATGCTAAAACAAGTACTGTAAAACATACATGGATTTTACCACCTGACATTGTCAGGTGCAAAACAGCCCAATGTCCAGTCATTTGTATTTGAGCCTGACCTTAATTATGTCTGACAGTATTTTTGTGAGCATTTATAACCACAAATATTTCTTATGTGTCAGGAATATACTCATTAATTTGTATGCTTAAAACAGGCAATGAAGTCAGAAAAGGAACGAAAACAAATGCAATTTTTGGCATAAACAGGATGTGTTAAAATAATTTGATTTTATCGTGTTGTACGATTCAGTACAAATGCTGAAACTGTAGAGGAAAAATGAATGCTGATCTATAAATATATTATTTCACAACAAAAATGTGTGATTTCCGAACTGTGAAGCAACAAAAAGGAACATGAAATAATAGAGTAATACCCGAAGTATACGATAACTTTCCGATGAATGGCAGCAAGTCATATTTCTGATTAATCCTGAAAAATTTCCCATAATTCTGCTGTGGTTAGGTGTCGATTATTTAGGACATTACTATATCATTTCTTTTTATCATATGGAAATTGAAAGTAAAGTCAGACACACTTTTGAATATGTCAGACATATGTCAGACAGTCCCTCAAAAATTAAATACAAGCTTTGCATAAAATATTGAAAGTTTGTCAATAAATATATATAATGCTTCCTTAAACAGTTATGTTCCCTTAGGAAGCCTTTATTCAGCATTGTAGGGTCATGTAGGCACTGTAGGCCCTGTATAAAGGGGCCAACAGCAAGGTGATAATGTTGAAAATACTAACGCTGTTATAACATCCGCTGGGTACCCCAAGTTACCACACCAAATTTGGTTGAAAGCAGTGCAGTGGACTGGGAGAAAATTCATGAACAGACAGACAGATCCTACTCTTTATTATGCCCCCGACTTGAAAAGTCGGCGGGTATATAGTCGACGTCTCCGTCCGTACGTCCGTCCGTCCGTACAAACATTTTGCATTATTGTTCAGCAACCGCTGGGTAGATTTAGCTGATATTTGGTATGGTGATAGAGCAGCATGGGGGAACAGCTACATGCATAGCGCGGGTTTCGTCCACCCATTTTCACCAGAGTTATGGCCCTTTTTTACTTAGAAAATTCAATTTTTCTCTTGTTTTTTTTGGTTTCCAGATGATAGCGTGAGCTTTGGTGGTACGATTGCAAATCACGTATTTTTGTGGATCAGTTATATGAAAATACATGTCAAGTGCGAATTTGGGTACACGTATGATCTGATGATTTTTGCCAGAGTTATGGCCCTTTTTTCAACTTAGAAAATTTGAATTTTCGCTTGTTTTTGTGTTTCCGGATCGCTTGTTTTGTGGTTTTTAGTCAACATTTCTGTACGAACTTCTTTTTGAATGGTCATATAGACCTCCTCGGATATCCGCAGTTTCGTCCATGCTTAATCCAAATTGCTACGGTCGGGGGCAAATGCCACGCGACAGCGTACCTCTTGTTATATATATACCTGTAGATTCACTCATTATTGAACCACAGTGTGGTTATCACGCCCACTGCGTTATTCCAGAAAAAAATGAATCGTTTGTTATGTATAAGATGCAAATAATCATGACAAGCCTGAGTTTAGTGTGCCTGTCATTTGCAGAATGAGGTCCCCAGAGGGTGAATTTAGTGATGCTATCCCACATAGCAGGCTAGCATCACCAAATTCACCGTATGGGGACCTCTTTCTGCTTAGGCCTCATCTGCTATGGGAGACATAGACTCAGATTTAAGTTTCCAAATAGTGAATATTGTGATGTACACCCATTGGGAACCTCGATTATTGAATGTGTCGTCTGCCAATTTGGGGATATAGATAAGCTAAACTAAAAAAGAAATAGAATCTATATGAAGAAGTTTCTACAGAAATTTTATAATAAAGAAACTTTCCAGAGAAGATGAGGCCTAAGCAGAATGAGGTCCTCAGAGGGTGAATTTAGTGATGCTAGCCCGCTATGCCGGATAGCATCACTAAATTCACACTCTGGGGACCTCATTCTTCCAATGACAGGCACACTATACTTTGGCTTGAATCAAGAGATTATAATGTCTTGCTAAGATTGGAAAACTAATCCATCATTCCCTTGAAGTTTCTCATGCTATTCTAGAAAAATACATTTTTCAATATATTAATTACTTGCAACTTGTTTGTTCTGCTCAGTCGTCAATAGGTGCACAGATGGAACAGCCCTATGCCATGCCACAAATGCAGTGTGTATAAGCGCTGGAAACACCTACACCTGCAATTGCATCATATCTGGATGGACTGGCGATTATTGTAATATAGGTGAGTTGGCTCATGCTGGAAGAGCACAGGCAGATAATTTACTTTTAACATATTGTACTGTACAGTAATGCCCTAAATAATTGATTCCTTAACAACAACAGAATTATGGGTAACTTTTCAGGATTTTGTCAGAAATATGGCTTGTTGCCATTCATCGGAAAGCTCTCACTGAGAGCTTTCCGATGAATGACAACAAGCCATATTTTCGACTAAATCCTGAAAAGTTACCCATAAATCTGCTGTGGTTAAGGAGTCGATTATTTAGGGCATTACTGTATCAAAGAGGATATATTATACATGTTACCGCTGTGTGTAAACGCTGGTGATGGCTACAATGACAGATGCATCTTATCTGGATAGACAGCTGGAAATTATTGTGATATTTGATCTCATGTGACTAACTAATCCTGATCCATGCTTGTGATTGGTTGCTTGACATTCACTCTTTCCGATAGTTCCGTCCCCAATACGATAGTGCGCTTCCTAATTTTAGCACAACCTCTATTGCTGGGAACATCCGGAAATCTATTTTGAAAGTATATTGGTATTGTGATTTAGCACATGCTCTGCCCAGTCATGTCACATGACACTGCACTTCACTCCAGTGACTTGTTCTTAATTACTTTGACCTAGGTTATCGATTACACTGTGTACTGACCACTTGGTATTAATGCTTGACGGCCGTATATGGAGTGAAATGCTATTTTTACCCGCTGTAATCCAGAGAATTTCTGAGAACGAGTCTTTTATGAGTCTTTTAATATAAAAGACGTATGTGATCTTGATATCTATTGTAAAGTCAGTAATAAATACTTCTTTGTTTCAGATATAAATGAATGCTTAACAGTTCAATGTTCAAATGGTGGGACCTGTCGGAACACTGATGGATCATATTACTGCGAATGTCCAAATGGTTTTGGTGGGCCTGCCTGTCTAGATGGTAAGTTTTGAAACAGTGAAACTCAAAACACATACTTGTTTATGTTTAGTCTGATATGGTGTCCATAGTGGTATATACATTTGAGTATTTGGCAGTTTTGTGAATTATTAAAGATGGTCTATCTCTTCTGGACCACAATCACAACAACAACATTTTTTTTATATTTATAGATCGTGAATACAAGACTACAAATAGCTATTTTGTGAATAAAATAGAGATAAAACTGAAGATTGGTTATATTATTAGTTTATAAAGGCATAACCAGGTCAGGCACATCCTGAATTCCACTATTATAGCGATATTCCACTATTATAGTGGTATTTGACCATTACCGTTTTGTTAATTTGATAAAAGAGGGATAATCCAAAATCATATTTCCCACAAATATTATTCAAAATCAGATCGCACTAACTCGATACCATGCATATAGTTTGTCCAGGAGAATTATTAATAATGACGGCACACGATAAGCAACTCAATTAGCATGCAATTAGTTGAAATATTGTTATGAAGGAGCGATTGAGTCATCCTGCTATTGTCATTTAGAATGGGATATATTGGTAATAGTATAATATTATTGAATATCAAAGCTGGCGCAAAAGATTGCACAACGAATTTTGTCGGAAGACTGTTCATTCGCTGTGATATTGTTATGATTGACATTTGGCTGTGCACTGGTATGCACCGTCTTCTATTCCCGACGCAAATAAAGTTAAAATTAATATGTTATAGTCAAATATCACTATAATAGTGGAATATCGCTATTATAGTGGAATTCAGGATGTGCCTGACCTGATAACAAAGTGGTTTATTTCAATCATAATTCGCTGTAAATCTCTTAGCTAATCTGCAATTTGCCATGATTGAGGCTGCTAACAAGATAGAGTTCTCCTTCTTGGTAATCTCCGAACAATTTCCTGCAGATTTCTGTTCTAAAGATTAACCCCTAAAACTGTCCCGCGAATGTCATAAGAAATTCTAAATAAAACTGATATTAATTTGTAGAACCTTTACCGGACAGAAGGGCCCTGTGCCAATGCATTCTCTTATATATGCGAGTCGACCATAGGCCAATGCATTTAGGCCAATGCATTCTCTTATATATGCGAGGCGACCTATGGTTGACTTGCATATATAAGAGAATGCATTGGCACAGGGCAAAACTGTCCCACTAATGTCATTAGAAATTCTAAATAAAACTGATATTAATTGATGGAAGCTTTTCCAGACGGGTGTCCTCGAATGATATTTATTATTTTATACCCCAGAATCTATACTAAACAAGATGGGAAGAGATACATGATCTTTTAAGTATATTGTATTAGCGGCCCTTCAGAAATTATTAACAGCCTGCCTTTCTATTAGCAGCCCTTCAGAAATGTTTAACCCTTTCATGATGGGAGCTGTGCTGGCACAGCATTGAAGACCCTGTGAAAGTGGATTCTCTTAAATATGTGAATCTCCCATAAGGAGCCTTGCATATATAAGAGTATACACTGGCTTACAAGATCAAGGTAAATATTTGTTTAGGCCAATGCATTCTCTTGTATATGCAAGGCGCCCTATGGGCAACTCGCATATATAAGAGAATGCATTGTCACAGGGTTTTCACAAAAATTTAGGAAGCACCAGTTATGAAAGGTTAACCGCCCGCCATCCTATTAGCGGCACTCCACTTCGTCTCAGGCCTCTAATAGGATGAGAGGCTGTCAATCATTTCTGTTGGGCCACTAATAAACCTTCAATATCATTTTATTGTTATTTTTAATATTATTTTAGATTTTGACGAGTGTGCTGCAGAAACAGACTTATGTGCAAATGGAGCGCTATGCAACAACCTGGCACCTGGATATAGTTGCTCATGTACACCACAATGGACTGGTGTATATTGCACAACAGGTTTGTACCATGCATACAAGGGGAGGGTCTCTACCAATTAAATATAGATATATAAAGACATCAACTCATACCCATGCAGCTTCAGCTGACATCACTGTTATATACAAAGAAATGCACTCATGTGTTACTGGCCATAATTACAGTAATGTCCTAAATAATCGATTCCTTAACATAGCAGAATTATGGGTAACTTCTCAGGATTTAGTCGGAAATATGGTTTGTTGCCATTCATCGGAAAGCTCTCAGTGAGATTTAGTTGGAAATATGGCTTGTTGCCATTCATCGGAAAGCTCTCAGTGAGAGCTTTCCGATGAATGGCAACAAACTATATTTATGACTAATCCTGAAAAGTTACCCATAATTCTGCTGTGGTTAAGGAGTCAATTATTTAGGGCATTACTGTACATGGCGCGATTGACCAGAGGTCTTTCAAAATAATAATAAATAAATTATCAGCTTATAACATACAATTTTCAGTTTTGTGTTTGTTACACACCGACCAATATCTAATATCTCGTGTTAGCATGTCAGTCTAAGATTTCTTTGTGTTATATTTTAACTTGTTGTGTCTCTTGTTATATAAATGATTAAATCCTTATCATAATTGAAAATTAGGTAAAGATGATCATCCAGGGAGATACTCAATCCCAATTGGTGTACATCACAATATTCACCATTTGAGAACTTCAATCTGAGTCTGTGTCTCCCATAGCAGATGAGGACATGCAGAATGAGGTCCCCAGAAGGAGAATTTGGTGATGCTAGCCCACTATGCGGGATAGCATCACTAAATTTCCCATCTGGGGACCTCATTCTGCAAATGACAGGCACACTTAACTCAGGCATGTTTGACTGGGTGGTATACATATCAAGCGATTGATACTTATTACACGTTTGATAGGTTGTCATATTGAAAGTGGTTTAATTATTCCCCCTCCTGTTGTAATTATACCCCCCCCCCGCAACGAAGTTAGGGGGGGGGTATTTTCGTTAAGGGGGGTATACTGGAGTCAGCTTGTCCGTCGTACCGTCCGTCCGTTGTCCGTCGTACCGTGGATACAAATTTGTCCAGAGTTTTCTCAGTTGTTTTTTGATCAATTTCTGTGAAACTTGGCACAGGCATCAACCACCATGGGAACCTGTGCACCTCGTTTATGACGTCTGTCCGACTTTATTTGGTGGAGTTATTCCCCTTTTTTGGACTTTTTTGCAACATGTATAATTTTGTCCAAGCTTTTATTTCTACATTTTTAGGTCAATGTTTTTTAATCTTGGCACTGATATTTAGTACCATAGGAACCTGTGCACTGTGATTATGTCATCTGTCTGGCATTTTTTGGTGGAGTTATTCCCCTTTTTCGACTTAGAACCACCATGGGAACCTGTGCACCTCGTTTATGACGTCTGTCCGACTTTATTTGGTGGAGTTATTCCCCTTTTTTGGACTTTTTTGCAACATGCCTAATTTTGTCCAAGCTTTTATTTCTACATTTTTAGGTCAATGTTTTTTAATCTTGGCACTGATATTTAGTACCATGAGAACCTGTGCACCTGCGATTATGATGTCTGTCCGACTTTTTTTGTGGAATTATTCCCCTTTTGTCCAAGCTTTTATTCCTACTTTTTTCGGTCAATAGGTTTAAGATTACGGTTAGGTTTGTGCACCTGCAATGGGAACTGTTATTTTAACTAAATGTTAACTGACATGTGAAACATCTTAGTATTTTAAAAACACAGGGGGGTATCCTTAGGCCCATTGGGACAGTCACACCTCTAGTTTGTTATTGGAATCCGCTTGTGCATCCGTACGTTTGTCCATACATCCATGGATGCAATTTTGTATTCCTACATTAAATTTTGTTAAAACATGGCCAAGATATTTAGTATCATGGTAACCTGTGGACCTATGATTATGAGGTCTGTCCAACTTTTTTTTAGTCGAGTTATCCTCCTTTTTTATGTAGAAACTTTTCGTAACATTCGTAAGTTTGTCCTGGCTTGTTTTACTTTTTAGCTCAACTTGACAAAGTTGAGCTATAGCTATTGTGATGGGTTTGTGTCCGTCGTCTATCCAGGCCACTGCGTCCGTCCATCAACAATTTCCGTTAGCACACCCTACAGGTCAGATCTCTTATCCGATCATCACCAAACTTCATATGGATCTTCTGGGTGACCTCCATCTTGGATTTTACTCTTTGCATGACTAAATCCTTTAGCACACCCTACAGACCACATCCCTCATTCGATTGTCACCTAACTTCATATTGATATTTTTGATGATCTCTAGATGGGAGCCATCAAATTTTTGAAAAACATGGCTGCCAGCGGCCATCTTGGATTTTACTGTTTATATGACTAACTCCTTTGGCACACCCAACATACCTCATCTGATCATCACCAAACTCAAACAGATCTTTTTGTGTGACCACTAGATGGGAGCCATCAATTTTTTCTGAATTTCTTTGAAAAACATCTTGGATTTTACTCTTTGCATATCTAAATCCTTCGGCGAACCCTACAGGCCACATCCCTCATCCACTCATCACAAAACTGTGTATGGATCTTTTGGGTGACCACTAGATGGGAACTTTAAATTGTTTCCAAATTTCGTTGAAAAATATGGCTGCCAGTGGCCATCTTGCATTTTACTCTTTGAATGACTGAATCCTTTGGCACACCCCACAGGCCACCCCTTCATCCGATAGTCACTATACTTCATTTGGATCTTCTCGGTGACCACTGAATGGGAGCCATCAAATTTTTTTCAAATATCATTGAAAAACATGGCTGCTAGTGGCCATGTTGGATTTCACATATGAATCTATCGGAACACCCTGCAGCCATTATTTATTAGAGAAATGTTTGGAAAATTTAAGACATGTTCAGGATCACTTCTAGTTATCCAATTTATTCCAAAGATCATTTCTGATATGTGGTAAAAAAAAGATGTTCCAACAAGAGTAATAGAGTGTCCATGGTCTGATCATAAGGGGGTTGTTGCTGCAATTCCTACAGTGATGTGCTAGTTAACACTATGGTTCTTCATTCCATTATTGCTTGCTGAATCCCAAACAGTATATATCTCTTCATGTTGACAACCTATCCAAGTTGAGCTACAGTTTCATTGACACTTTCAATTTGAATTTTTTTTTTTAATATGGCTACACTCAATGTACAGTAATGCCCTAAATAATTGACTCCTTAACCACAGCAGAATTATTGGTAACTTTTCAGGATTTAGTCGGAAATATGGCTTGTTGCCATTCATCAGAAAGCTCTTACTGAAACAAGCCATATTTCCGCCTAAATCCTGAAAAGTTACCCATAATTCTGCTGTGGTTAAGGAGTTGATTATTTAGAGCGTTACTGTAGCCCAATTGCACTAGAGGGAGTAGCCTTAGTCCCACTGGGGACCTTTCCACCTGTAGATTATTCATACATGTATCTTATTCACCTTGGTCTGTATTTCTTGTACCAAAGTGGGTTATAACATATACTATTTTAGTTTCAGTTTTCTAAATGGTCCTATCTTTTTGGGTCAAAATAATTTTGTGGTCAGCGCAAACCCTGGTTACAATCATGCCTGAGTTTAGTGTGCCTGTCATTTGCAGAATGAGTTCCACAGAAGGTGAAATTAGTGATGCTATCCGCATAGCGGGCTGGCATCACCAAATTCACCCTCTTGGGACAATATTCTGCATGGCCTCATCTGCTATGGGAGACATAGACTCAGATTGAAGTTCCCAAATGGTGAATTTTGTGATATACACCCATTGGGAACCTCGATTATGCAATGTGTCGTCTGCCAATTTGGGGATACAGAGAAACTGAACTAAAAAAGAAATAGAATCTATGTGAAGAAGTTTCTATTTAAATTTGTTAATAAAGAAACTTTCCAGAGAAGATGAGGCCTATGTTATGTGGGATAGCATCTCTAAATTCACCCTCTGGAGACCTCATTCTACAAATGACAAGCACCTTATTCTTAGGCCTGGTTACATTATTTGTGAAATTACATGTACAGTAATGCTCTAATTAATCGACCTCTTAACCACAGCAGAATTATGGGTAACTTTTCAGGATTTAGTCAGAAATATGGCTTGTTGCCATTCATTGGAAAGCTCTCCGATGAATGGTAACAAGCCATATTTCCAATTAAATCCTGAAAAGTTACCCATAATTCTGCTGTGGTTAAGAGGTCGATTAATTAGAGCATTACTGTAAGTTGACAGAATTTACCAGCATTTATTCGACAAGTTTGTTTGATCCTCATTGATTCTCATTTATCTTTCTTGATTTTTGTCAGATGTGAACGAATGTACTAGTACAAGTGGTCTAAATAATTGCGTCGCTGGTCAAGGAGAATGCATAAATGAAAATGGATCTTACCGCTGTTCCTGTAGCACTTATTATACAGGAACATTCTGTCAAAGTGGTGAGTATTCTGTAAACAGCTATTATGAGGTTTAATTACCAATCCTTCCCCTGCTGAGAACACTACCACTTGGAATCTGGCTTTAGAAATGACATGAATCCAGGATTATTTAGGGCATTACTCTACCACAGGCTGCAACTAATGTAATTACAAAGAATACAACAAAGCTCTCCTTTAGGACTTAAACAACAATGTAGTGCTTATATATTTATTGAAGTTCGTGAATAATATATCGTTTTAACACTTCCATGATTGGATTTCCTGAAATTTTGCGAAACCCCTGTGCCAATGCATTCTCTTCTATATGTGAGTCTCCCATATTAGCCTCGCATATATAAGAGAATACATTGGCCTAACAATATTTACTTTGACCTTGTTAGCCAGTGCATTATCTTATATATGCAAAGCTAACATTGGGATCCTAGCATATATAAGAGAATGCATTGGCCTAACAATATTTACCTTGATCTTGTAAGCCAGTGCATTCTCTTATATGCGAGACTCCCTATGGGAGACTTGCATATATGAGAGAATGCACTGGCACAGGATCTTTAATTCTGAACCAGCGCAGCTCCTGTCATGAAATTAAACAGTAAAGTAGCTTATTTCTGCTAAATAATCAGATAACTGGAATTAAAATCTGAACCTGACCCCTGTGACCCCTGTCTTGGGCTTGCCTTTATTATTGAAATTCTCAATGTCCTTTTCAAGTTGCCAGAACTACATGATTCTGCGACCATTGTGAAAAGTTATTTTCAATTTCTAAGTGTTCCCCTCGATGACTTAACTTCTGATTACCATATTAGTACTCATATATGATAAATACACCTAGGATTATTCCATTGCAGACAAGAATGAGTGCGTAACTGGTGAACATAACTGTGTTAATGGCGCATGTATCAATGCAATCCCGGGTTTCACCTGTTCATGTACGTCAGGATGGACAGGAGCACAGTGTAACCAAGGTATGGGTATATATGTAATATGTATAAAGCATATTTTTTATTAGAGCATGTTGAAGGATTAAGCACTATATAGAACCTAAAGGGGTACTTCCACTAAATTCGGCCATTTATGGGACCATCTCCTTTTATTCTCAACAGAATATATGCAACAAAAGAATGAATTTGAGACATGGATTAGTGCAAAATACACTCATGTGCCAGCTACATGTGCTCTATGAATGATGCAAACAACATGGTAATTATAATGAAAATGAATAAATGGCTGGTGTCATAAATTAATTTTCATTATAATTACCATGTTGTTTGCATCGTTAATAGAGCACGAGTGTATATTGCACTAATCCATGGCTCAAATTCATTCATTTGTTGCATATATTCTGTTGAGATTAAAAGGAGATGGTCCCATAAATGGGCGAAGTTAGTGTAAGTACCCCTTTAATATTTTGTTGTATTATATGTGTGCTTCATCCCTTATATTTGTTGCAGTGTTATTGAAGTTTCCCTCTATTTTTTGTATACAGTGATTGCTGCAAAAGCAGTGTTTGTACTGGTAGTGTGGTTACGGTGTGGTTGCAGTTGTTGCAGTGTGGATGCACTGTGCACTCCAATTATTTAAATGCGCTATGCAGTGTGGTTACAGGTTACAACTTCTCAGGATTTAGCTGGAAATATGACTTGTTGCCATTCATCAGAAAGCTCTCAGTGAGAGCATTCCGATGAATGGCAACAAGCCATATTTCCGACTAAATCCTGAAAAATTACCAATAATTCTGCTGTGGTTAAGGAGTCAATTATTTAGGACATTATTGTATAAGGCCAAATAGAAAAAGGTCTTTGTTTCTCAGTGAACGCCGCATCCCGAAAATATGTGCATGTCATTTTTTATTCCAGTTCAATTATAAATAAATAAAAACATGTATCCTGCAATGATATCTATTAACCCTTTACCCAACAGAAGGGCCCTGTGCCAATGCATTCTCTTATATATGCGAGTCGACCATAGGTCGCCTCGCATATATAAGAGAATGCATTGGCTTAACACATTAAAAATTATAAAATTGTTAAAGAATGTAAGAAAAAATGGTAAAAAGTATTAAAAAAAGATTTTTTTTAGGCCAATGCATTCTCTTATATATGCGAGGCGACCTATGGTCGACTCGCATATATAAGAGAATGCATTGGCACAGGGCATAACTGTAACCATCACAATGTGGTCAATGAACCGGTTCCAATGATATCCATATTTGTATGGTTTTATTGAGACAGACCCAAGATATTTTAGGCTGTTGAAGCTTTATTTGGCCGGTTTGTTGGGTAAAGGGTTAAAGTCACCCAACGTGGTACACAGGTAAAATTTTTGATTGCAAGTGTAAAATTCAAACAATCAAACAAACAAATTGGTGAATCAACTCGGAAGTATGGCAAACCAGAAGTTCATACGGGACTCGTAATACATTTTAAGTGTGTCCCCAATCTATTTTTAAACGGGATTCCCAGAAATGAACCAACCAAAACGGCACACTCTGTCAATTTTGAAACATGTGCGCTTGAAGCCGGGCCTGCCATTTTAAATTTTATAATTCACCATATTTTCAAGACATACTTATCAGTTTTAATCGCCAAAATTTGCGCAATCAGGACTGCCCTCGTATAAAGTTATACCTATACAAAATAAAATTTATGTTATTTAATTGTTAGATTGTATTCAACACATAAACAATGATAAAGTTGATCACTAGACTCACTACCATGACCTAATTTTGCAAGTACCTATTCGTAACAAGGTGAAGGCTGCCGGCGAGAATCGAAACAAAACGCACTTGGTATTGTCAATGAAGTAATTTATAATTATACTGATATCTGTTTGGTTTATAAAGCACAGTTTTTTTGCGCATTCACATGCTAATATACTAAAAGTAATGGGCCATTTATACATGTAAAATAATCAAGAACTTTTGACGAGGTAATTAATTTATTAAGCATTGCCATTATAAATTATTTTTGTCTCCAAGTTCTGCCAGTGTGAACGAATAGCGTATATATGTATACACATGAATGACATTCGATTTTATCGATTAACCCTTTACCCAACAAACCGGCCAAATAAAGCTGCAACAGCCTAAATTATCTTGGGTCTGTCTCAATAAAACCATACAAATATGGATATCATTGGAACCGGCTCATTGACCACATTGTGATGGTTACAGTTATGCCCTGTGCCAATGCATTCTCTTATATATGCGAGTCGACCATAGGCCACCTCGCATATATAAGAGAATGCATTGGCCTAACAATTTTTCATCATTTGTTATTCTTTTTTTAACACTTTTTACCATTTTTTCTTACATTTTTTAACAATTTTTATAATATTTTTCTACATTCTTTGACAATTTTATCATTTTTAATATGTGTTAAGCCAATGCATTCTCTTATATATGCGAGGCGACCTATGGTCGACTCGCATATATAAGAGAATGCATTGGCACAGGGCCGTTCTGTTGGGTAAAGGGTTAACGTAGCCCAATTGCATCGTGAGGGTGGGAATCATTAGTCCCACTGGGACAGTCCCCCCTCTAGTTTATCCAGTTTACCGGGTGTGAATTGGTTTATAAATACATGTACAGTAATGCTCTAATTAATCGACCTCTTAACCACAGCAGAATTATGGGTAACTTTTCAGGATTTAGTCGGAAATATGGCTTGTTGCCATTCATCAGAAAGTTCTTCCCGAGAGCTTTCCGATGAATGGCAACAAGCCATATTTCCGACTAAATCCTGAAAAGTTACCCATAATTCTGCTGTGGTTAAGAGGTCGATTAATTAGAGCATTACTGTATCTTCTGCACTTTGGTCTGCCTTGGGCTATATTTCTTATACAGATACCCAAGTGGGATATAACATATACTTATCATTTATATTTTGTGAGAATGTTGTATTCTCTTTTTATTTTCTGTTTTTATGTTATAATTTTATGGTCCTATATTTTTTGGTCAAAATAATTTTGTGGCCAGCTCGAACACGGGTTACAAATTTATGTAATGAAATGTAAATTGTCAGAATTTACCAGCATTCTCAATTTAGACAAGTTTATTTGATTCTCATTTATCTTTGTTGATTTCTATCAGATGTGAATGAATGTACAAGTGGTCTAGATAATTGTGTCACTGATCAAGGAATATGCATCAATGAAATTGGAGGATATCGCTGTTCCTGTAGCACTTATTATGAAGGAACATTCTGTCAAAATGGTGAGTATTCTGTAAACTGCTACAATGAGGTTTAATAACCACCCCTTCCCCAGATGTACTCTACTGCTGAGCAATATTGTCCATGTACCTTGTTTATATGAGATTACCACCCACTAACCCTTGGAATCCGGCTTTAGAAAAGACATGGAGTCAAGAATATAGTTTAAAAATAAACAACATTGTATGTGGTTAATTTAACCCTTTCATGATGGGAGCTGTGCAGACCCTGTGCCAGTGCATTCTCTTATATATGTGAGTCTCCCATAGGTAAATATTGTCAGGCCAATTTATTCTCTTATATATGCAAGGCTCCCTATGGGAGACTTGCATATATAAATTAATGCATTGGCACAGAGTTTTTGAAAAATTTCAGGAAGCTCCCCATCATGGAAGGGTTAAACCAGTTTTAAAGGGGACATGTTTCTTCCTAATATTTAGTGTAATTCATGGAGCCTGTTAACGTTAGTCATTCAGCAAGATCTCCATCCAACAGCCTGGTAGCAGAGATAATATAGGTTACAAACTTAAAGATGGATTATTATAACAAATTTTAGATAGTTTCTTGGGTATGAAATAATACATATGAGTTGGAAATCCCTGCCTGGAAACGATTCTATCAATATAATTTTATTTCAATATTATTTTATTATAATGTGACAAATATCAATTTATGGGAATATATTTGTTCCTATATTTAGACCTTTTAGATAGAGGCCTCCAGCATGGTGCTTCGAAACGAATGCGAACCACAAAATGTCTCCAATTGATTGTATCTATCGTAATATTAAGTGCAAATCAAGTGGATAAGACCTAGAGTGTATCATATGCTTATTTTCAATAATTAAAATAACTATTAAAAAAACGCAAATATAAAATACGGACCATTATTGAATAGCACAGAGTTATTTTTATGAAAAACAATCCAAATAAAATCAATAGTAATTTGTTTCCGGGTCTTCGATTCATATTTATTATTTCATACCCAGGAAACTATATAATTCATGTTGCAAAAGAGATAATTACATCTTTAACCCTTTGAACCCTGGCTCCCCACAACGATCGACACCATGACCCTGGCCTCCCAGTGTTACTTTTGATTTATTGTAGACTGTGTTTAGGCGCAATGTGTTGGTTATGTTTAAATGGTGGCACAGGTCTGAAACTTTACATGTATGTTCCCCATGGACCACTGAGTATTTTAAGATCGGGATACATTGCTACACGATCATTCCCTGGCAACGGTTGCTATGCAAATACCCAAAATTGAAAGTAAAATGCAATTACATGTATAGCTTTTATCGACGTATTTCAGCCATAGGAAATGGCGTTTTCGATGCAGCAAATGCGCCATTGTGAAATATGATATCTGGTCAGATGAGTGAATCTAACTTTTGTCTAAGTGTAGCAATGGTTGCTAAGCAAATACCCCAGATGATCCAATGACACCATTGCCATGAGCATTTAATTGTATTATGCTCCATTTTAGACATTTTCATAGGCGCATGTTAGGTTTTTCTGAAATCACGTGACGAGCATTTCGGTTGGTCTCGTCCACAATCAGCTGCTAGAGTGCATCATCCCAAAATAAATTTAAGTAAACAACCTTGTGGTATACTGTCTGCACTTATTGAAATTGGTACATTCGATCTTTTACCCCGGCTTCTCTTTCGGTGCAAAGGTAAGTTCAACAAACGAATTTGTGTCCCTTTTCCAGGTATGGACATTATGATTACCGTGACTAATTGCAGCTATGAAGCCACTCCCCCTGCCATGCCCCTACATTGACATAAGCTCCTCCCATTTCCACAACACCTCAACTGCCCCATACATTGACCTCTTGTCGTATCCATACTTGAAACAATGCCACCCGCTGCTGGAGCGACTGACATCTGAATCTCTCCCATTGTCACTGTGCTCTCATTCTCCCATTCTAACTCACAACTGTCATAGTCATCATCATCTAAATATGCCGCGTCCGATTCCAAAATTTGCCAGACCACCTCCTCTATCGAATATGTTATAGGCTTCATAATTAATGACGATGTGTGCTTAAACGCAATTGCAACAAGACACAAACAAAAACATAATTATTGGAGAATCAGTCGACCACGATTATGTTTGTAAACAATACACACGTGGCGGTCGGTATACTGCCTGATTCAGTGGAGGTTCACGCTGCAGCCGGTTTTCCGGCCGCTCGGGTTCAAAGGGTTAAGGTCACGTATGGGAACAAACTATGTTGCTTCAGTAATCTTTATATTGAGCTTAAATTGTCATTAAAATATATGTACTGTATTTACTTCATTTGTAAAGCACAAGATTGTGGCGAATACAAAGTAAAATTACTGAATTGTTGCTTTCGCTTTAAAGCCCACTTAGTTTTTGAACCCCCAGATAATTTTGTGTCAAATATATGCCATATTATATACCATTTGAAAGAGGAAGCTGCAAAACATTGTATTATCAACTTATTGGTGTAATAAACTGAGAACATGTTGTTTTTGTTGAGATACTGACTTGTTGTTCTATGCTAAAGTTTCATTATTTTCAATGGAAGGGAAATAACTCTATATCTTATAGAGTTATTCCCCTTCCATTGAAAATACATTTTCAGTTTGAATTCTGTTGCATTCTGGGAGCCATAACGGGGGAAATCTTTCTATGATTTCAGCTGTCTTCTATTTCTCTACGGGCATCTTCTGAGACACATACATTTCAAATGGTGATGAGTTATAGTATTTTGATAATATTTTATGGCAAACTATTATTAAAACCGTATATCAAGGCACTATCAATAATCGGTGATTTGAAAATTAAGTGGGCCTTTAAACGTGATCCAATGACAAATGTCATGCAACAAGTCCATCTGACAGATATAAAACTCTTTTTGATATCACAAACTTGACATTCTTGTTACGTCGACTTTACTAATGTAAAAACATCATGTGTCTGTAGCGAGAATCCATGATCACTCTAGAGTGAACTATAAAAAAAATTGAGAATTATATATCATTTTAATTAATTTTGAGAATTATATATGATTTTAATTAATTTTTTTTTTAATTTAAATTAGCTTATTGCTGGGTAATCGGAACTAAAATGTCTCAACCCCTGTGGTGGGCTTGTCATTATTGTCTTAGTTCTCAATGTCCTTCCAAGTTGTGTTCAGAACTACATGGTACTGCCACCATTGTCAAAGTTGAATTCCATTTCCAGATATCTCCCCCCCCCCTGTGCGGTAATTGATGACATAATTTCTGATTCATGATATGATATATAATTACACCTAGGGTTATTCCATTGCAGACAAGAACGAGTGCTTATTGTCTAGTGATAATAACTGTGTTAACGGTGACTGTCAAAACACAATCCCAGGTTACACCTGTTCATGTGCTTCAGGATGGAAAGGAACACTATGTAACGAAGGTATGGGTATATATATATATATATATAATATAGAGGTCATCACATATTGTACTAATCAGGGTTCGCACTGCCCATTGCCAATTTAGCAAATTGCTATACAAAAAATGTAATGGCTCCAAAAAAATCCCGATTGGCTACAAAAAGTGGCACCTAGCTTTTTGGCAGCAATTGGTACCCATCGGGCATATAATAAAGCTTGCAGTCAATCGGTCGGAAACAAAACACACATCGATATATGGTCGCGACATAGCTAATTGGGTATAATAGAAATTGAAATTGAAAGCGTATAATAGATTCGCGGCTTATGTCAGCTCGACTTATTTTATCGCTGGGGTGAAAGGTTTTCGAATTTCTACTCGATAATAACACTAAGTACGGCTATTGAATCCAATTTGACAAACATTAGCCAAACAAAGGGCTTCCTGAAGCTGTGTATTGATGGTATGTGTTAGATAAATTATCATTAATATGTCCTTCGTAACTAGTGCTGAAACGGATATCCGGATATCCGGTTGACAACCGGCTACCGTCGGCAACCGGTTGAACTACTATCAACCGGTTAACCGCTATGTATTACACACATGCAATGCCACTGATAAAAACTAACGTATTCAGGTCCTTAATCGGCATAGACTGATAACAGTAGCTTTAAAACACAGGTACTTTATCAATTTTGCGTTATCACTCAGGGGATATACATTCGAAATTACGCATATTAAAAGTCAAAATCTGGTGCCAGATCAAGTCTTCCATGAATGGCAGATTACATAGTCTGGCATTAGCCGGTAAACATCAAAGATGCATGACGTCATCTTTGATGTTCCGATGTCTGGTAAAACATGTGCACTGACGCCACTGGGTCATCGGCAAAGATCAATACAATCGTTTTCACTGCAGTATACGGTGTGGTCATTTGACATCTACTCTCCGACTGACTACTTATAGATAGTATCATGGATACCCAAGAAATTAGTAAATCAGATGTCTGGGCACATTTCAAAGAGAAATTGGCAGAATGCAAACTCGGTCTATACTTCTAACATTACTGAGTTTGAGTAATCTCAATCGATGAAGTTCAAATGAACTCGAATCAAAATGGTGTTCCCCTGCAGTCGGACTTATTTGCATCCTAATGACTAATTCTCAGCATTTGATTGTCTTCTAACAGAAAACAGTGTTTTTAGCAGGTTTTCAGCTGTTTTTTTAAATTTTCATTTGTTAACTACATAAAGTTCACAAACTTCATAATTGTGTTTATCGGTCGTCAGTCATCCTATCTATCTCAAATCGCCAAAGAACACCCAGCAGTTAGAATACCTGAGTCACATGACTTAATAATCGGCCAGTCCCGCAATCGCTATAATGGCAATACAAAACTGTCAATATTTGCATGTATGAACATGTATATAGGTCACACAATATTCTTCCCAAAATGAGAACGATAACAAGTCAGGTAGCAGTCACAACTGCAGTACAAATAGGTCAAGCATGACACGTCTATTTATAAACACTGCGAGTTTTAGTTCACTGTGTCATCTGCCAAGTTGTCAACACGTGGCTTTGTGATGTTCGTGTTTGGTGATTTACATTCGTTTAATACAAGCTCTGTCTGTGTAAACATTACGCGAGTTTGCCATACAGTTAATTGATCAATTATGCTGATATATTGGTAGAAATTATAGTATAAATAATCAGTATAAAGTCATAGGTTGAAAATAGCGGATAACCGGTTATGATCCAGTTACACGTCGCGGTTAACCGGCTACAAAATTATGTCAACCGTTTCAGCACTATTCGTAACTCAGCTTTCACAAACTGTGACATACAGCAAATATGAATTGTAAGCACAAGTTAGATTTCAGCAACAATGCATCAGACACGCAACAGTTCCTTCTAAAATGAAGAAAGTTACTGATTTCTTCGGACATTCAGACATTACCGATAGTCCAAATACTTTGTATTTCTTGTTAATTGTTGCACATCATTGATAAAATAAATATACACATATAATAGGTAATTTGCTTGTTTGTTTTTTTTTGGAATACCAAATTCAAAAGTGGCACCAAAAAATACTGGTCGGAAAAAAGTGGCAACAGAAAGTATAAAGTGGCTCTAAAAATAATGCAATTGGCACCTGGGAATTTTGGGCCAGCGCAAACCCTGGTACTATTAATCTATATTATCAAGCCTTAATAATGTGGGTCTGTCAGTTGCAGAATGAGGTCCCCAGAGGTTGAATTTAGTGATGCTACTCCGCATAGCATCACCATATTCACCCTCTGGGGACATCATTCTGCTGAGCAGGGGCCTCAATTGCTATGAGATAATTTGGATCAGACTGGAGTTCCCCTGTGAAAGTTGGTGATGTTCATCAGGGACCAGCCTAGAGGTTTCAAATTGGGAGAATTCACTGTTATCAGGGAGAAGTAACAATGGCTGAAGGTTCAATTTACACACTAACATCACCCTTCTATGATCCAATAAGTATTATGCAACACAAGTGCCCATTTATAAAACCACTATAATGAGAGAGGAGGTCATTATAATCAGAAAATACAGTTTATATATGCTGTTGGGCCATATGTATACTGGTATATGATAGAGAAGTCACTTCTTCCTAGGAAAAAATTAGGGAGAAGTTGCACATTTTAGGGAAAAGATGTCTCCCAAGTCGCCCTCTAGGCTGGTCCCTGATGTTCATTCATGAGTCACCTCGTTTATGCATTTTATCTTCTGCAATTGAGGGGATATAGTAACTGAACAGAAGGGAAAAAGTAACTAAAAACAATGTTAATTTGAGACTACAGATACATCCCAGAAGATGAGGCCTAAGCAGAATGAGGTCCCCAGAGAGTGAGTTTAGTGATACAATCCCTCTGTGCTGAAATTGACAGACATACTATTTCAACTATTGTCTATATTATTTATTAGCTACAGCTATTAGCAAATTTGCCCAATACAGTAATGCCCTAAGTAATCGACCTCTTAACCAAAGCAGAATTATGGGTAACTTTTCAGGATTTAGTCGGAAATATGGCTTGTTGCCATTCATTGGAAAGCTCTCGCCGAGAGCTTTCCGATGAATGGCAACAAGCCATATTTCCGACTAAATCCTGAAAAGTTACCCATAATTCTGCTTTGGTTAAGAGGTCGATTACTTAGGGCATTACTGTAAGTAAAACATTCAGCCAATAAGTAGAAACACTGCAAATATAAAGTCTGCGGTAATGTAAATGTCAAATGAGATGGCAATATTAACCCTTGCAAAAAACAACATTTGTTCTGTGTGATTCTTGTAAACAATAAAGGATTGTTGATCAATTGTGAAGACGTAATTCCGAAAAAAGGAAATACGTGTCATTGCATGAAATTTGGAAACGTCGTGTTGTCATTATCAATATCGTCAAGATAATGTTGATTAAATTGAAAAAACACGAAAGCAACAACTTATCTTGCGGGTAGAAGAAATTAAAAAGACCGCAGACTTAACTTTCATCGAATATATAGCAAAAGGACTGTCACATGGTCAGTCGGGACTCGGGAGTTGAACCTTTCGGGTTTGACCATGCGCGTACTGCAGGTACTTCATACCGATTTAAAAAAAATTCTTATAGGATCTTGAAAGCAAGAAGTATATAACCATTAGTTCATTCAGTGTCCAAAATACTTATTGGGAGATACATATTATGGGTAAATAATGCATGACTGGAGTTTCCTGAAATTTTTTGAAAAAACCATGTGCCAATGCGTTCTAATATATATGTGAATCCCCCATAAGGAGCTTCTGATATATAAGTGAATACATTGGCCTAACAATATTTACCTCGACCTTGTAAGCCAGTGCATTCCCTTATATATGCGAGGATCCCTATGGGAGACTCGCATATATAAGAGAATGCACTGGAACAGGATCTTTAATGGTTCACCAGCGCAGCTCCCATCATGAAAGTGTTAAACAAATACTTATTAAAAATTTTAATTTGTTTCTACTGTATCTGGAATATCAACTTTGCATAACAATGTGTCCCACAACTACATACTAGTACGAACTTGTATGTATCAATTCTTTGCAAATGTCGCATATATACGTGGTTGTGATGACACCCTGCATGTTTTCAAATATTTGACCAATTGGTTCATTAAACTTAATTGCTGTACCTAAGGCGATAACAGACCCGTACTAACCGATTATGCCCAAAAAAGACGTTATTTGACCAAAATTGACATATTTTCCCACATTTTGCAATTTTAGGCCCATAATTATGCATTACTTGTCATTATGCTGAGGAGTTATGAGTAAATTCCCAACTAAAACAACTGCCAATGTCCTGATCGGGTTTCCAAAATTTTTATGAATGTCATGTTTATAATATGCAAGCTCAACTATTATTTTTGAAGTCCCACTGTTGCGACGCGGTGATATTTGTAACATTATATATAGGAGACAATATATGGATACCACAAATAAAACATCGCTAGAAAGGTCAACATAATCTTCTTTATTTTAAAAACTTAATAATAATGTTATCAGTATATGTGTTTTGTGACAAACTATAGTAAACCAAATCAGAATGTGACTCAAACGCGACACCTGTCGCCAGTCTTGCGTCAACAAATTTTAGTAAACCCCAAAATAGTTATTGTGACGTCAGTGCTGTCTGTATTTAGACCCGGAACACCTCTTGATGGCCGTACCTGTTAGATATGCATATTCACCAATCAATTTGTATTGACACCGAAGGATATACTAGTCGCTAACCAGTAAAATCATTTGAATATCCCTGGAAATATTGTATTACACCCGAAAATTTATCTCTGTCCGCCAAAGCGGGTTGCCGGGATGAACGTAAATTACGTTGTGCCTGCATTAGCGGCCTGCCGGGTTAAAAGAGTTAAGTAGAGTTAATAATTTAATTAATTACAGTAATGCCCTAAATAATTGACTCCTTAACGACAGCAGAATTATGGGTATATTTTCAGGATTTAGACGGAAATATGGCTTGTTGCCTTTCATCAGAAAGCTCTCAATGAGAGCTTTCCAATGAATGGCAACAAGCCATATTTCCGACTAAATCTTGAAAAATTACCCATAATTCTGCTGTGGTTAAAGAGTCGATTATTTAGGGCATTATTGTAAGAGTGAACTTAGCAAGTTTGAGCATAAATAAACAGTGTTTTGTTTGAATACCTGAAACATCTCATTCATGTCTGAAAATAAATATTGAAATTCCACTCGCAGCTTGTAGCATCTCATGATAATTTGATATTTCTTTAAAGACGCTCATGAGATATACAAAAATGAACTGTAGGTATTCTCTATGTATATTGTTGTAACTGAGGTATTCTCTATGTATAGTGTTGTAACTGTATGTATTCTCTATGTATATTGTTGTAACTGCACAGATTGTTCTCAATTTCAGAAATTGATTATTGTGGTGAAGGTTTTGTTGAGTGTATACATGGGACATGCATCAATGATGCCTGTGCTTGCCAAGAAGGATGGACAGGAGCGTCATGTAACATAGGTGAGGTGTTTCTATTTCTTGTACAGTAATGCTCTAAGTAATCGACTTCTTAACCACAGCAGAATTATGGGTAACTTTTCAGGATTTAGTCGGAAATATGGCTTGTTGCCATTCATCGGAAAGCGGCGCATAAGATACTATGGGTGGCGGGATGGGGTGGTGGGTGGGTACTATATATTTACGAGCGCCTGCGGTGCATAAGATACTATGGGTGGCGGGATGGGGTGGTGGGTGGGTACTACCTACATACGATACTATGGGTGGCGGGATGGGATGGTGGGTGGGTACTACCTATATATGAGGAGATACTATGGGTGGCGGGATGGGATAGTGGGTGGGTACCCTAAGTAATCGACCTCCTCGAGAGCTTTCCGATGAATGGCAACAAGCCATATTTCCGACTAAATCCGGAAAAGTTACCCATAATTCTGCTGTGGTTAAGAAGTCGGTTACTTGGAGAATTACTGTAGTTTAAATTTTTCATGTGAGGCTGCATGGGCCAAACAAAAAGTCCTGTGTTTCTTTAGAATGTGAACCCGACTATTCTAACAGAGCAAGTCGCTCACGATTATTCAACGTGAACGTCGAGGAAATTACCACAAGGCCGGCGCAACACTTTTCATTCGAAACAAGCCTGACTTATATAGAGCTTTGCTCTGATTATATAAGTCATGTTCATGGACTAGTGTTTCATATTACATGCTGATAATAATTTGCAGTGAGCTGTTGAAATTTTAATTTTTAATTTTATTTCATAGTTTGCCAGTTTGTAATGTGCACCAGGACACAATGTGCTGCTCAACTTGGTATTCGTTATGCCAATGTATTCTCTTATGTGAGTCTCCCATAGGAAGCCTTGCATATATAAGAGAATACATTGGCATAACAATATTTCCCTTGACCTGTAAGCCAGTGCATTCTCTTATATATGTGAGACATCCTATGGGAGACTCATATATAAGAGAATGCACTGGCATAGGATCTTTTTAAAAACCCTGTCATGACGGGAGCAGTGCTGTTGCAGCATGAACAAATTGTCCCAATTAAATAAGACTCTTTGACGTATTTAACCCTTTACCCAACAAACCTGCCAAAACCGGCCAAATAAAGCTTCAACAGCCTAAAATATCTTCGGTCTGTCTCAATAGAACCATACAAATATGGATATCATTGGAACCGGCTCCTTGACCACATTGTGATAGTTACAGTTATGCCCTGTGCCAATGCATTCTCTTATATATGCGAGTCGACCATAGGTCGCCTCGCATATATAAGAGAATGCATTGGCCTAAAAACACTTTAACACTTTTTACAATTTTTTCTTACATTCTTTAACAATTTTATAATTTTTAATGTGTTAAGCCAATGCATTCTCTTATATATGCGAGGCGACCTATGGTCGACTCGTATATATAAGAGAATGCATTGGCACAGGGCCCTTCTGTTGGGTAAAGGGTTTAATGGCATAAATTTAATGAAATAACCTTTCAAACTATATCAATATCAGTCACAGATAACGATTCTTCTTCATTCCTCGTCCCCCGATCACGAATCACATTTACACAACAATAATATATTTGGGTACACCTGGCACTATTTCCTGTTATACAATAAACGTTGTATATCATTAATTTAGATTGGGTTTAACCCTTTGAGTGCCAGGGGCCGATCTCATCGGCCCTAAACCTACAAAATAAGTCTGTTAAAGAATATAAGAATAAATTATTAAAATTGTAAAAAAAATAAAACAAAAAATAAAAAGTTTGTTAGGCCAATGCATTCTCTTATATATGCGAGGCGACCTATGGTCGACTCGCATATATAAGAGAATGCATTGGCACAGGGTATATGGGTTGATACAAAAATCGACCTGGCACTCAAAGGGTTAATGGATGGAATAAGGGTCAGATCATATAACAAATGTATTTACATTATATTAGGTGTAATTATGATTTATGTTTATGCACATGTCACTATATTAAATAATTTTCTCTCTCTCCCTGCATCAGTTGTAAAATGTCTCATATTTATACTCTCTTCTATTCAAGATGTCAAAGAATGCAATCTTGGTACCCATGCTTGCGCCAATGGTGCCACATGTCAAGAAACGGAGGGTTCATATAATTGTTTGTGTACAGTGGAATGGATCGGTCAATACTGCACCACTGGTGAGTAGCATATGATCTATTCATATGTTAACCCTTTCTATAACAAATGGTTTCTCCCACTAAGTTAAAGTCCCACTTAATTTTCAAGTCATCGATTATTTTTTTTATAGTGCCTTGATATACGGTTTTTAATAAAATCTATGCCATATGATTAAAATGCTTTAATTCATCACCATTTGAAACATCTCAGAAGATGCCTATAGAGAAATATAATACAGCTGAGACCATAGAAAGATTTATCCTGTTTTGGCTCCCATAATGCAACAGAATTCAAACTAAAAACTTATTTTCAATGGAAGAGGAATAACTCTATATCTTAAGATATCTTCCATGGAAAATAATGAAACTTTAGCGCAGAACAACAAGTCGTTATCTCAACAAAAACAATATGTTCACAGTTTATTACACCGAATAAGTTGATAATACATTGTTTTGGAGCTTCCTCTTTCAAATGGTATATTTTATATAAGGATTAACTGTCATGTGGACTGTTTTTATGTCCATATAAACAGTCCACATGACAGTTAATCCTTATTAGCTCAACTTTACTTTGTAAAGTTTGAGCTATTGCCATGGCTTTGTTGTCCGTCGTCCGTGTGTGCGTAAGGTGTCAACAATGCAGGCTACAGGTCGTGCCTTTGGTCGGATCATTATGAAATTTGTTGACATCAACATTTAGACCAGATTGATTAATTTTGGGGTCATTCGGAAAATAAACATGGCTGCCAGTGGCCATCTTGGATTTCAAAATTCAATCCATTAGCACGGGCTACAGGCCGTACTGTTTGTCTGATCATCATGACATTTGTCATGGATGTTAATATTGACATGTAGATGGGAACGAGTAATTTTGGGATCATTCGGCCCAAAAACATGGCCGCCAGCAGCCATCTTGGATTTTACTCTTTGTATGACTAAATCCTTTAGCACGGGCTACAGGTCGTACATTTAGTCTGATCATCATAAAATTTGTCATGGCTATTGATATTGGAATGTAGATGAGAACGAGTCATTTTGGGATTATTTGGACAAAAATCATGGCCGCCAGTGGCCATCTTGGATTTCAAAATTTAATCCATTAGCACGGGCCACAGGTCGTACTGTTTGTCTGATCATCATGAAATTTGTCATGGATGATAATATTGACATGTAGATGGGAACGAGTAATTTTGGCGTCATTCGGCCAAAAACATGGCCGCCAGCAGCCATCTTGGATTTTACTCTTTGTATGACTAAATTCTTTAGCACGGGCCGCAGGTCGTACCTTTAGTCTGATCATCATGAAATTTGTCATGGATGTTAACAATGACATGTAGATGGGAACGAGTAATTTTGGGGTCATTCGGCCAAAAAACATGGTCGCCAGCAGCTATCTTGGATTTTACTCTTTGTATGACTAAATCCTTTAGCACGGGCTACAGGTTGTACCTTTAGTCTGATCATCATAAAATTTGTCATGAATGTTAATAATGACACATGTAGATGGGAACGAGTCATTTTGGGGTCATTCGGCCAAAAAAATGGCCGCCAGCAGCCATCTTGGATTTTACTCTTTGTATGACTAAATCCTTTAGCACGGGCTACAGGTCGTACCTTTAGTCTGATCATCATAAAATTTGTCATGGCTGTTGAAATTGGAATGTAAATGGGAACGAGTCATTTTGGGGTCATTCGGACAAAAAACATGGCCGCCAGCAGCCATCTTGCATTTAAAAATTTAATCCATTAGCACGGGCCACAGGTCATACTGTTTGTCTGATCATCATGAAATTTGTCATGGATGTTAATATTGACATGTAGATGGGAACGAGTAATTTTGGGGTCATTTTGGCAAAAAAACATGGCCGCCAGCAGCCATCTTGGATTTTACTCTTTGTATGACTAAATTCTTTAGCACGGGCGGCTACAGGTCGTACCTTTAGTCTGATCGTCATAAAATTTGTCATGGATGTTAACGATGACATGTAGATGGGAACGACTCATTTTGGGGTTATTCGGCCGAAAACATGGCCGCCAGCAGCCATCTTGGATTTTACTTTTCTCTTCATGTCTATAAACTAGTATTAGACATTCAACATTCCACATTCCTAATCGCTCCATTGACTGTAATACATTAAATTATTCCCTTTCCAAGTTGAGCTACAGTGTCATTGACACTTTCATATTTATATACATTTAGCGAAAAAGCCACTTTAGTAAATGTATTTAAATCGAAAAGTGTAACGTGACAAAACCAGCCCAAAATATCCCATAGCGCCCTTGGCAAAGTTAACAGGAACAACGATATTTATAATATGGCATATATTTTATATAAAATTATCTGGGGGATCGAACATTAAGTGGGCCTTTAAAGTGATGTGAAACACTCCGGTATGGTGATCAAATAGATATCGAGAATAATCTTGATCAAAGTAGTTATTTTTATGAATATTAATCCAGTGAGAGCTTTCCGATGAATGGCAACAAGCCATATTTCCGACTAAATCCTGAAAAATTACCCATAATTCTGCTGTGGTTAAGGAGTCGATTATTTAGGGCATTACTGTATATGAATTATTTACCTATATATTACAGATTTCAATGAGTGTCTCTCTGATAACACAAATGCCTGTCAAAATGGAGGGACATGCAACAACATGTCACCAGGTTATTCATGTGCATGCACAGCAACATATGCTGGAACTTACTGCACATTAGGTAAGAATATAGCATTGTGTTTGCATCAATTAAATAAGGTGTCTAGCTGTCATATATAACATTTTACATGTAAATATGACATACAAATGGAACATTGGGTTTGTGAGGGTTTGGTTAGAATCTGGCACAGAAAGTCGGCAAAAATTGCCAGTTTATAGTCAGTAATGCAGAACTTGTTCATGCGTTCCCGTTACCAACCAGAACAAATTGAAATGTATCAATCACTACACAGAGAAGGACTTGAATTAACACATATGAATGATTTACTTTCTGGCATCCATATTAAACATAACTATTAAAAAAAAGTGAAATTGTTCAAAATAGTCCAACATTTTATTGCGGAAACTAAACGTTTTGACCATGGAAATTAACTTAATTAATAAGTAAGACACCCATGTTTTTTAGTCCTGGTATTTTTGTTTCCGCCTAAAAAAAATTCAATAAGCATAATCGATGTTGGTACCTCCCACTACGTTACATCATCCTTTCCTAATGGCTCAGTACAATCATCTTTCACCAGTCATCACCAAGCCTTGAAATAGGGTGTCTGTCATTTGCAGAATGAGGTCCCCAGAGGGTGAATTTAGTGATGCTAGCCCGCTATGCGGGGTAGCATCACTAAATTCACCCTCTGGGGACCTCATTCTGCTTACACCTCAGCAGAATGAGGTTCCCAGAGGGTGAATTTGGTGATGCTAGCCCGCTATGCGGGTAGCATCACTAAATTCACCCTCTGGGGACCTCATTCTGCAAATAACAGACACCCTATTTCAAGGCTTGGTCATCACAGCTGTAGGGCCAAACAAAAAACATATTTGATTCTCAGGCAATTTTTTTTTAAATCAATGTGGGAGCGAGGTTTTATTTTTATATTTTATTTTGTTCTGACCATAGACTGGCATAGTAAGCATGGGCTATTATGCCTTCCCAGATCCAGAAAATGTAGGGAGAACTTTGTAATGGATATAAACTAATTTAATCTGATATAAAGAATGACAAATTATGACATTGTACTATACCCATACATGATGATACATCATATAGGGATTACCTAGAATTATATATATATTTATATGATTTTAATATCGGCACAATCATTTTTAATAACATGCAGAACTGCATATCTGATTCATATAAAAATACAGAATGTAAATACAGTGGAAACGAAAATGTGATCTTCCAAACTTTCTGTATTTTTACCACAATGGATGATAGACAATAAAACTTCAAATAACCAACATAAACATGGCCAAAATACAATGCTTTCAAACTGTTTTGCGCTCTGGTTTGCGTACCTTCGATCACAATAGCGTAGCAAGGGGAAAAACTCATCTTACAGGGTTACATACATACTGTGCATAGGTCAGGTCAGTATCCAACTTCCTGTTGATCTTTTATTAAAATATTTCAACACATTTGACCAATGAACTTGGGGGTTTGGACAGCCTGTGGTGACACTATACCTGATAGTTACTGTTTCCTATGGTCTTTTGTTGAAAACCCACACATACACCATTGTATTTAGCTCCTGTACGATATTTGAAACTAATTTCCATTTGACAGTTTCCTATTTTCGTGTTACCGGTTTACAACTACGGTGAAATTCCAAATCAAAATAAAATGGTCCAAACAGGCCGTTTTTTTTTATGCAGCGATGCCTAAGAATCAAAACCCATTTTTTGGCCAATATAAGTTTCTTTATTGTGCCACTTTGTTAATATATGTAATATCTTTGTAATAATGTATACTGGAGAGGGGCTCATTAAGTTATGTAATTTGTGCCCTAATCCACTTTGTATTATTACAAATAAAATTATGTTTAAGACTTAACACTGTTTTATGTCTTGTGTAGATGCAGATGAATGTACACTCCACACGGATTCGTGCCAAAATGGAGCTAGTTGCGTGAACACTCAACCTGGCTACATTTGCTCATGCACACCCCAATGGAAAGGACTCATATGCACAGAGAGTAAGTTTAAGCTAGACAAATTAAGCTCAGATCCAGCATCTTTTATCCTATTGTTTGATAGGCCAATAGTTACGATGCCACTACCTATAATGTGCAAACAGCAGTGGTGGCATCTACCCCTATTCATAAATTGTAAAAAAAACTAGGTCGGTCAATGAAAAGAGTCAGTTGTAACTGCGTAAATTGCATTAATATATTACCACATGTATTTGTTTTTGAAAATTAGGGGATCCCCTGCATAAATATTGTGGAATCAAGGGATTCCTGCGTAAATTCTTGACCTTTACTGATTAGCAGCCAATCAAACACAGATCCCATGGCTAGGTGGAAATATTTGTCCCCGACATTCCAATATGCGAGCCTGCTGTGCGGGATAGCGTCACTAAATTCACACTCTGGGCACATCATTCTCCAAATGTCAGACACATTATATCCAGGGATGATCAGTAGCTACACTAATGCCCTAAGTAATCGACTCCTTAACCACAGCAGAATTATGGGTAACTTTTCAGGATTTAGTCGGAAATATGGCTTGTTGCCATTCATCGGAAAGCTCTCACTGATGAATGACAACAAGCCATATTTCCAACTAAATCCTGAAAAGTTACCCATAATTCTGCTGTGGTTAAGGAGTTGATTACTAAGGGCATTACTGTATATACTAAATTTAAACTGTCCAATCACTAAATTACTATTTCTTTAGCTTCATGGGGCGAAAAATATTTTATTTCAGTCGAGGAACACATTCAAAGCTTAATCAGAGCTATTTGATTTATATTTTTTAAATCTATTTATTTTTTGCCACCATTTTTGTTTTGCCATCATTTGGTTTTATCTGAATAATATCAACTGAAGAAGACCTATCTAATTAAGGCCGTAAAAGTTTTGATGAGCGACTTCTTTTATTTACAAGCAGTGAGATTTTAAACGATTTGTCAATAACTAATTTAAGCTTGAATTCCTTTCTATTTTAGATGTGAACGAGTGTACCGTTGGAATCGATGATTGTGTGGACGGTCACGGAACATGTGTTGACAATAATGGTGGCTTTAGCTGCTCTTGTAATGTGTTCTATACCGGAACAAGATGTGAAATCGGTAAGTAGTTAGAGGATATTACTTGGTTCTTTCTTTAGAGACTCTCATATATAAGAGAGTGCACTGGCACATGATGTTTAATGCTGCACCAGCACGGCTCCCATCATGAAAGGGTTAAATTTCTTGGTCCTAGTGATAATGTAGGTTTGCACACATATTTTGGGGTGAGCTTACAGTTGCTAGGAGACATGGTGTCTGCAGAAATAGTAGAATTAGTATTACAGCGCATGTCTGTATGCTATAATCCACTGGGGAACATACCTTCTTTTCGTCTTTAAAGATACGGGCGGCGTTGGCGGTTGGTATGCTGTTAAAATATTCACCTCCATCAAAAACCACCATAAACTGAAAGAATAGTAAAATATAGACAGACTTTGTTCTTATATCAAATATGGCATAAACTGTATGTTATTGTCAAATGTGTTTCCTTTGTTATGTAAACAAAAGCAAAAAATGTTACGTTACCTGGCTTTTGTTTAGATCCGGATATGGTAAACATAAAGAACGTTATTTGTTACTGTTATCCTGATATGGATATAATAAAGAATGTTTATATCATTTGCATGTGATTAACCAATATAATTGAGCTGTGTTATGTAAACAGAAGCAAAACTTCTGTACAAGAGCAGGCTCTTGTTTACATAAACCATTGTACGCCTTAACGACAATATACTATTTACACGCTGGTTATGTTTGGCAAATGTACAAAACTATATATATTTTGATATTCCTTCTGTTGATGGCGATTTGAACAAATGTGAATATTTCTGCAACGAACGCCGCCCGTGCCTTTAATTGTGAATAATATGACCAGTGTTACGAAAAACGAATAATAGTGTTATAATCATTGATGAATTTCCAACATCATAGAACAAATCAAAATATCTAAGTACATTATGATTTGACAACAAAAAAGTTGTTTGAACATAGGGAATTTAACACTTTCAGTGCCAGGGGCCGATCTCATCGGCCCTAATTGACGGTCTGTAAAATTGTCCCTAAAAAAAATTAAACTTTTTTGTTTTTTTTTTAAAGATTTTTTTGGGTTGAATTTTTTTTGGGTATGCTTAAGCACGCTATAGCGAATTTAAAAACAAACTGGATAAAACTTTAGGGGCATGTTATAACTCAAAACTATCACCTAGTATTCATAGTAATAATTTTGATGCCCATGAAAAACGTAAGATTCCCTGGCACTAAACCTACAAAATAAGTCTGTTAAAGAATATAAGAAAAAATTATTAAAATTGTAAAAAATAATAACAAATGATGAAAAATTGTTAGGCCAATGCATTCTCTTATATATGCGAGGCGACCTATGGTCGAATCGCATATATAAGAGAATGCATTGGCACAGAGTATATGGATTGATACAAAAATCGGACCTGGCACTGAAAGGGTTAACACTGAAAGAATGCAATATAAACATTTGGGTCGCTGATTGGTAGAATATATCTGCTGATAATTATTTGATTGACAGCTCTAGAAAGATCCATTCTGGCTGTTCTGTTATGATCCATATCCCAGATTCCTGTCTGCGACAGAATGGGGAACGGTACTTTCTTCAAAAATCATATCAGATTGAGTTATTTTACATGACTGTCTTGAAGTACCATATCGCAATTAACCCTTTCAGTGCCATGTCCGATTTTTGTATCAACCTATATTTCCTTGATCATTTTTCAAATTTATTGATTAAAATAATGTGATACATTGATGGAAAGAGCTCTTAGATTCTGAGTAGTTTTACTTAGTTTATACAAAGTGTCTATTTCTTTCTCTTCAGTAAATGTTGGTGGTCTCTCGATCAACACAGGTGGAATTTGTGTTTAGAACCGAAAATTAGGTGGTCGCATATAATAAGGATCGCCCATTGTAGGTGATATATAGAATAAACCAGCCAGTGAACAGGAAATGCGGTCGCAAATTGGAGGTGGCCCCTCCCGCAAAAATCTCCCAGATTGTTATTTTCAGGCTGTTGAAGAATATAGGAGATTAGAGTGTGTCTGCAGCAAAATTTATTTTAATAATTTTTATTGTAATAAAAAAATGTGACCCGCCATATCAAATCCAGTCGTAAGTCGGGATTTTTTTACCCTGTGCCAATGCATTCTCTTATATATGCGAGTCGACCATAGGTCACCTTGCATATATAAGAGAATGCATTGGCCTAACAATTTTTTACAATTTTATAATGTTTTCTTGTATTCTTTAACAATTTTATAATTTCACCCATACAGAGCCCCAGACAAACATGAGCAGACGACACTCTTCTATATGCTTCAATATATGTGTGGGGCTCCCTGCAGGGTAATGGATGTTTTTTATTTTAAGTCCTAAAAATTGTAAGAAACATTTATTTAAAAAAAATGATAAAAAATTGTTAGGCCAATGCATTCTCTTATATATGCGAGGCGACCTATGGTTGACTCGCATATATAAGAGAATGCATTGGCACAGGGTAAAAAAATCCCGACTTCCGACTGGATTTGATATGGCGGGTCACAAATATTGATTTACTAAAAAAAAAAATTTTATTGAAGCCAATTATGAACATTGGCGGTCGCACTATGAACATGTCGCTTGTTTCTACAACCGGGTTATTGTTTACACATTTACATAATATCTCAAAACATGTAACATTGGTGACTTAAATTCACATGACTTTTCTCATCAAGTGCATATCCATAGTATTACCATAGTAACACATTACAAGTTACATGTACATGGCTATTTTCACCAATCATTGAACTCAAATTACACCAATCAGAACAGACCTTATAAGCAGCTTTAGACAAGGTTGTATTACTATTTATTAAATTTTCATAAACTTTTTACTTCAAAATATAAATAACATCCCCACTCCCAGAAGACCGAACATGTTATCCTACTCTCAAGATGTTATCATACTCTCAAGATGTTATCCTACTCTCAAGATGTTATCCTACTCTCAAGATGTTATCCTAGTTTCAAGATGTTATCCTACTCTCAAGATGTTATCCTACTCTCAAGATGTTATCCTACTCTCAAGATGTTATCCTACTCCCAAGATGTTATCCTACTCGCAGCACTGCATCATGATGTCACGTTTTCCATCATTCGGTATCATTGCATGTTATTTTAACAGAATTGGCTGGAGGTGTTGTAGCTTTAAGAATGTATTCGGTCTATAACTGTGTGTTCCATTGTGATCTGTGTCAAAATAAACTTGTATAGAAAATATAATAAAACACAACAGTCAATTGTTCTGAATAGAGTAAAGGTTTTCTCCTCTCGTGAAATGCGAGGATTATTTTCACTCAGCTAGCCCCTCATAAATATAATCCTCCGCATCTCACTCGAGGAGAAAAAACGTAGTCAGTACATTTAACTACAGTAATGCTCTAAGTAATCAACTTCATAACCACAGCAGAATTATGGGTAACTTTTCAGGATTTAGTCGGAAATATGGCTTGTTGCCATTCATCGGAAAACTCTCGGGGAGAGCTTTCCGATGAATGGCAACAAGCCATATTTCCGACTAAATCCTGAAAAGTTATCCATAATTCTGCTGTGGTTAAGAAGTCGATTACTTAGAGCATTACTGTATTGTCTATATATTTTGAAAATGATCCTGGCTGGTTGCTTTAATTAACTATTTTTACTTTTTGTGCAGATGTGAATGAATGCCTTGGTGATCATTTATGTGAACATGGAGCTTTGTGCGTGAATACTGATCCTGGTTACAGCTGCACATGCACACCACAGTGGAGTGGAAGTCTGTGTAATGTTGGTAAGTTCAACCACTTAAGGACTAAATACACATTTATGAACAGTCTCTTTTAAAGGCTGGCGATGATCTTATTCACATCTATGGAACTCCTACTCATATTTATTTCTGTATTGATGGGATTCCCCTTAAAGTGATGTGAAACACTCCGGCAGGGTGATCAAATAGAAATTGAGAATATAACCTTGTTCAAAGTAGTTATTTTACAAATATTATATCTTAATTGACAACACACACCGACATTCTTATTTATTATTTAAATGCAGTGACTGCCGATGGCGAAATCGTCTTCGTTAGTTTATCGCCGATAGAAATGTCCTGATTCGAGTAGTAAATATTTACAATTTAGCGTAGTTCAGACAATGTTTTCTATGGAGTGGTACGGTCGATTTGCTTGAAATTTTTGGTGATGTTAGTAGAATGATACATTCCTCCAGTTGGCACAGCACCTGGATACTAACTTATCAGTTTCATGCACCCGAACAAGTACATAATATGTCGTTAACCCTTTCAGTGCCAAGTCCAATTTTTGTATCAACCCATATTTCCTTGATCATTTTTTCAAATTTATTGATTATAATAATGTCATACATTGATGGAAAGAGCTCTAAGAGCTCTTTCCATCAATGTATCACATTATTCTAATCAATAAATTTGAAAAATGATCAAGGAAATATGGGTTGATACAAAAATCGGCCTTGGCACTGAAAGGGTTAAAGGTGGATTATCTCTTTGTAAACATGTATTATATAGTTACCGGGGTATAAAATATTAGGTCTGAATCGAAGACACCTGTCCGGAAATGCTTCTATCGATTAATATTAATTTTATTTCGAATATTTTCTGGTTTAAAAAGGTGTGGTTGTTTAGCTAACGAACAATAGTGGTTACTGTTAACAGAGATCAGAAATTTTATTGTGTAATTTTGTCACAATTAAACATTAATTATACTCATTATTGCTTATAACTATGGAATAAAACAATACACTCGATCAGTCTGGTGCATTTGACGTTTGGTACGTAGCCATATTAACAGCCTATTAATGCTCTCTATCTCTATATAGTAACACCCAAATGGTCTGTTCTAAAAATAAACAAATAAAGTGTCCCAATTAAGCATCTTATTTCATAATAAAATATTTGAAATAAAATCAATATTAATTAATAGAAGCCTTTTCACACAGGGGTGTTCAGTTCATATTTATTATTTTATACCCATGCAACTATTTCATATTTGTTATTTAAAGAGATAATCCATCTTTAATTCTGTTGGGCATGTCTCATCAGGCAAGGCATTATTTCATTTGTTGTGCCGCAACAGCTCATTGTAAGGCGGAATAAAGTCTATATAAAAAGTTGATAACAATTACAAACACTGCTTCGTGATTGGTTACAATTAAACAGCAAGATCGGACGTCAATGATATAAATTTTCCCATGAATAGCGAAACAACATACAGTAATGCCCTAAATAATCGACTCCTTAACCACATCAGAAGTATGGGTAACTTTTCAGGATTTAGTCGGAAATATGGCTTGTTGCCATTCATCGGAAAGATCTCAGTGAAAGCTTTCAGATCAATGGCAACAAGCCATTTTTCCTGAAAAATTACCCATAATTCTGCTGTGGTTAAGGAGTTGATTATTTAGGGCATTGCTGTATTTCAAATACAGAATACAGGCAGCAATTTCATAATTCATTAATATACTCATCACAATCTTGGAGACATTATCATCAAGTTTTTATCAGTCAACAATATTTATTTCTAATAATTCCTTTGCATCCTTTTGTTTTTATAACTACTACTGAATGCTACAATCCTCACAATCTTTTACTACTCCAGGCATGCACTCCATATTTGGAAACGATTTATTACATCATCTTGGGAAAGCCCCGTCATTCTAGAAACAAATATGGCCGACATTTAAAAGTTACTGATTCATGAGAAGTTAAATTCGGGAATGTTTAGATGATATAGGTCAACAAACTGCTTAATTTTCATCTTATTTTTTCGTATTTTCATTCGGGATCTCAAAAGCCACAGGCAACTGCCACCTCTTGAAATCATTTGACAGCATCCACACATGTCTGTATATATTTCTAGACAGAATACAGTGTAGTTTTTGGTAGGCTGACAAAAATTTGAAGTGGATAAAATAAATATATTTAAAAAATAAAAATCTAGTAGAGGCGGGGACCAGCTTGAGGGCGATCTGGGAGACATCTCCCTAAAATGTGCCAGTTCTCCCTATTTTTGTTCCATGGAGAAGTGACTTCTCTCTCATATACCAGATTGCATATGTCCGAAAAACATATTTAAAGTATAAATAACTCATTATTTTAGTATTTATTATAGTACTCTTACAGTCTTACTTGTTGCAATGATTTAATAAATGAGCTTTTCTTTTGAATGATACTTATTTGATCATAGAATGTTGTTGGTGGTGTAAATTGATAACAGCAAGCCTTGAAATAGGGTGTCTGTCATTTGCAGAATGAGGTCCCCAGAGGGTGAATTTAGTGATGCTACCCCGCATAGTGGGCTAGCATCACCAAATTCACCCTCTGGGGACCTCATTCTGCTTACACCTGAGCTTTTCTTTTGAATGATACTTATTTGATCATAGAAGGGTGATGTTGGTGGTGTAAATTGATAACAGTCCACTTCTCCCTAATAAACAAACGTGGAGAGCGACTTCTCCCAATTTGAAACCTCTAGGATGGTCCCTGAGTAGAGCATAATTTTGCAAGGTACATTAATGCCGTAAATAATTGACTCCTTAACCACAGCAGAATTATGGGTAACTTTCAGGATTTAGTTGGAAATATGGCTTGTTGCCATTCATCGGAAAGCTCTCACTGAGAGCTTTCCGATGAATGGCAACAAGCCATATTTCCGACTAAATCCTGAAAAGTTACTCATAATTTTGCTGTGGTTAAGGAGTCAATTATTTATGGCATTACTGTAACTTCCCTGACAAAAAAATAGTTATTGGCCCTGAAGTCAAATAAATAGCAACTTTGGGGTATTAACCTAAGCAATTGTTCAGATAATAAGTTCAACAAATAGACCATTTGTGAACTTATTATCTGAAAATTTCTCACTAATGAATAGGAATCCTTCTGCATTTGTACAGTAATGCTCTAAGTAATCGACTCTTTAACCACAGCAGAATTATGGGTAACTTTTATGGATTTAGTCGGAAATATGGCTTGTTGCCATTCATCGGAAAGCTCTCCCCGAGCATTACTGTATTATCTGTTTGTCAGTTTTGTCTATTTATATGTTCTTAACATCCCTCCAGATGAATGAAAAACCATTCCAATGTATATTTTTATAACTGAATGGGAGAATCCATTTATTAAAGAAAGGGTTAAAGCATTGTTCTTATCACTACAAATTATTCATATATCACTCGATGCACATACCTACAAAATGTGCCTGTTTTGTTTAAGTTGTTCATCTAGCCCCCTCCCCAAAAGCATCAATACCAAGGTGTTTGATTCTTTCTGTAGGGCACACCATTCAAGTTCGATTTCCTTTCTATTTTAGATGTGAACGAGTGCACGACTGGTATCGATGCTTGTGTGGAAGGTCACGGAATCTGTGTTAATACTATTGGTGGCTATAGCTGTGTTTGTAACCAGTACTATACTGGAACCTTGTGTGAAACTGGTAAATATGATATTCATCTATAGTAATGCTCTAATTAATCGACCTCTAAACCACAGCAGAATTATGGGTAACTTTTCAGGATTTAGTCGGAAATATGGCTTGTTGACATTCATCGGAAAGCTCTCGGCGAGAGCTTTCCGATGAATGGCAACAAGCCATATTTCCGACTAAATCCTGAAAAGTTACCCATAATTCTGCTGTGGTTTAGAGCTCGATTAATTAGAGCATTACTGTATATGTGTATGTTGCAATCAATGACTAGAGTAATAATATTTAGTTGAAAGTGTTGAAACTAATGCCAGTGAAATGGGTGCAATAAATTTTATTATTATTTTTATTACTACACCAGATATGTACCACCAGATTATTGTTATATTACTGCTAAAGTTGTGCCAATATCTCAAAACATATAGCTTTGGCACTATAATATCGCATGACTTTTTCCACCAAGTGCATATCCACAGTAACACATATTATATGTTACACGTATGTGTGGCTATTGTCACCTATCAATGAGCACAAATTACACCAATCAGGACGGACCTTATAAACAGCTTTAGCCAAGTTGATTTATTTTTAACATGAACATGGCTGGTTGCTTTACAGTAATGCCCTAAGGTAATAATACACGATTTCCAGCAATTTTGCCAACCTGGGAGGGGGTACTGTACTTCAAATCAATGCTGAGCCATTATCTTTTGCATAGGTCCCATCAAGCATGTTTTAATTTCGTCAGAAATTTTAGGTTTAATCATTTGTCTGTACTTTAGCTTCTTCGTACAATTTGTCATTGAGTTAAGCCCCTTGGTTTGCACACACAAAACGCTCAATTTTACCCATTTTTTTACTCAAATTGACCATTTTCAACCCAAAAACAGATCGATAGAGCGAATGTCAGTAAATAAGCTTCTTCCACCTGATAGAGCTATGTTAGAGCTGAGAAATATTTGAAATAGAAAAAAGGTTATCGTATCAATTCGAAAAAAATGTCTTGCGAGCCCAGATGACAGAATTCAGTGGAGAGAGATCGGGCTATTTTACTGTAACCAATAACACAGAGTTGGCCTTCACTGAATACGAAAACCCTGTTGCGTATCCAAATTTTTCACTTTTTTGAGAACTTTCCCAGTTTTGTAAAATAAATAAACCTTCAAACCAGTAATGACACAGTTAACACAGGCTACACTGGCTGTTATGCCCCCCCCCCCCCCCCCCCCCCCCCCCCCCTCAGATACTTATTTTTCTATTTTTCAGACCCCCTACAACCCGTGAAATCGTGTACTGCTACCTAAATAATTGACTCCTTATTACCTCTCAGTGAGAGTTTCCGATGAATGGCAACAAGCCATATTTCCGACTAAATCCTGAAAAGTTACCCATAATTCTGCTGTGGTTAAGGAGTTGATTATTTAGGGCATTACTGTAGTTAACACTTTGTACTATATTGTGCAGATGTGGATGAATGCCAACAAGGAAATCATTTGTGTGAATATGGAGTTTGCATGAATGCCGATCCTGGTTACACCTGCAGCTGCGTGCCACAGTGGACTGGAAGTCTGTGTAATGTTGGTGAGTTCAACCATTTGATGACTAAATACTCATTTATGACCAGGTCTCTTTTAAAACCCTTCATGATGGGAGCTGCGCTGGTGTTGCATTAAAGATCCTGTGCCAGTGCATTCTCTTAGATATGCGAGTTTACCATAGGGAGCATTACGTATATAAGAGAATGCACTGGCTTACAAGGTCAATTCAAATATTGTTAAGCCAATGCATTCTCTTATAAATGCGAGGCTCCCTGTGGGAGACTCGCATATATAAGAGAATGCATTGGCACAGGGTTTTCACAACATTTCAGGAAGCTCCAGTCATGGAAGGGTTTAAGGCTGACAATCATCTTATTCATTTCTCTGGAACTCCGACTCATATTTTATATCTGTATTGATGGGATTCCCTTCCTTATATCGGTATTATACTGAGTCTTGCAACTCAGACTGCATGCTATTTCATTGGTTGTGCCGCAACAGCTCATCGCAAGGCAGAATTCGGTCCTTATAAAAAGCTGATAACAATTACAAACACTATTTCGTGATTGATTACAATTAAATTGCAAGATCGGACGTCAATGAGATGTTGACAATTTTTCCACCCATAGTAAAATACAACAAATGTTATATTTCAGAATACCAGGGGGGGGGGTGAAAAAAAAATTCCGGCACGTATGCCGGGGTGGGTGGGTGGTCAAAGCCACCAACAAGCAATTTTTCCGCAACTAAAAACAAAATTCCTGCTTGTTTTTTTAGTGTTTGGCAATGAGTTGGGCTTCAAAACCACTTTGAATGAGAGAAATAATGTAATTCTAACTAGTAAACTGACTTCAGGCAGTTATCGTGTTGTATTTTGTTGCAAATTTTGAATCCAAGATGGCCACTGGCAGCCATGTTTTTTTGGCCGAATGACCTCAAAATGACTCATTCCTATTTACATGTCCATGTTAACATCCATGATAAATAGTATGCACAGAAATTCATATACAGCTGTTTACAGTGAATTTCCCCCCGCAAATCTCTGTTTTAGTGTTAAAAGGGGGGGTGGGTGTCAAAAAATGGTCGGAAAAAAATTGCCGAAAACGGAAAAACATTTGGCGGTTGGGGTGGGTGGGTACAAAAAATTATCGAAAGGGAAAAAATGCAATACGTGCCTGAAATCATCTAGGCCCCCCCTCCTACCATCAATGCCAAGGTGTTGGATCGTTTCTGATTGGGGCATACCATTCAAGTTTGGTTTCCTTTCTATTTTAGATGTGAACGAGTGTACGACTGGTATCGATGCTTGTGTGGAAGGCCACGGAATCTGTGATAACGATATTGGTAGCTATAGCTGCATTTGTAACCAGTACTATACTGGAACATGGTGTGAAACTGGTAAATATGATCTTCATTAACATTCGAGTTTTCTATTTTTCGAATTCGTGCATTTGCGGGAGATTCCCCAAATGACATGGATTATCTTATCGGCGAGAGCTTTCCGATGAATGGCAACAAGCCATATTTCCGACTAAATCCTGAAAAGTTACCCATAATTCTGCTGTGGTTTAGAGCTCGATTAATTAGAGCATTACTGTATATGTGTATGTTGCAATCAATGACTAGAGTAATAATATTTAGTTGAAAGTGTTGAAACTAATGCCAGTGAAATGGGTGCAATAAATTTTATTATTATTTTTATTACTACACCAGATATGTACCACCAGATTATTGTTATATTACTGCTAAAGTTGTGCCAATATCTCAAAACATATAGCTTTGGCACTATAATATCGCATGACTTTTTCCACCAAGTGCATATCCACAGTAACACATATTATATGTTACACGTATGTGTGGCTATTGTCACCTATCAATGAGCACAAATTACACCAATCAGGACGGACCTTATAAACAGCTTTAGCCAAGTTGATTTATTTTTAACATGAACATGGCTGGTTGCTTTACAGTAATGCCCTAAGGTAATAATACACGATTTCCAGCAATTTTGCCAACCTGGGAGGGGGTACTGTACTTCAAATCAATGCTGAGCCATTATCTTTTGCATAGGTCCCATCAAGCATGTTTTAATTTCGTCAGAATTTTTAGGTTTAATCATTTGTCTGTACTTTAGCTTCTTCGTACAATTTGTCATTGAGTTAAGCCCCTTGGTTTGCACACACAAAACGCTCAATTTTACCCATTTTTTTACTCAAATTGACCATTTTCAACCCAAAAACAGATCGATAGAGCGAATGTCAGTAAATAAGCTTCTTCCACCTGATAGAGCTATGTTAGAGCTGAGAAATATTTGAAATAGAAAAAAGGTTATCGTATCAATTCGAAAAAAATGTCTTGCGAGCCCAGATGACAGAATTCAGTGGAGAGAGATCGGGCTATTTTACTGTAACCAATAACACAGAGTTGGCCTTCACTGAATACGAAAACCCTGTTGCGTATCCAAATTTTTCACTTTTTTGAGAACTTTCCCAGTTTTTTAAAATAAATAAACCTTCAAACCAGTAATGACACAGTTAACACAGGCTACACTGGCTGTTATGCCCCCCCCCCCCCCCCCCCCAGATACTTATTTTTCTATTTTTCAGACCCCCTACAACCCGTGAAATCGTGTACTGCTACCTAAATAATTGACTCCTTATTACCTCTCAGTGAGAGTTTCCGATGAATGGCAACAAGCCATATTTCCGACTAAATCCTGAAAAGTTACCCATAATTCTGCTGTGGTTAAGGAGTTGATTATTTAGGGCATTACTGTAGTTAACACTTTGTACTATATTGTGTCAGATGTGGATGAATGCCAACAAGGAAATCATTTGTGTGAATATGGAGTTTGCATGAATGCCGATCCTGGTTACACCTGCAGCTGCGTGCCACAGTGGACTGGAAGTCTGTGTAATGTTGGTGAGTTCAACCATTTGATGACTAAATACTCATTTATGACCAGGTCTCTTTTAAAACCCTTCATGATGGGAGCTGCGCTGGTGTTGCATTAAAGATCCTGTGCCAGTGCATTCTCTTAGATATGCGAGTTTACCATAGGGAGCATTACGTATATAAGAGAATGCACTGGCTTACAAGGTCAATTCAAATATTGTTAAGCCAATGCATTCTCTTATAAATGCGAGGCTCCCTGTGGGAGACTCGCATATATAAGAGAATGCATTGGCACAGGGTTTTCACAACATTTCAGGAAGCTCCAGTCATGGAAGGGTTTAAGGCTGACAATCATCTTATTCATTTCTCTGGAACTCCGACTCATATTTTATATCTGTATTGATGGGATTCCCTTCCTTATATCGGTATTATACTGAGTCTTGCAACTCAGACTGCATGCTATTTCATTGGTTGTGCCGCAACAGCTCATCGCAAGGCAGAATTCGGTCCTTATAAAAAGCTGATAACAATTACAAACACTATTTCGTGATTGATTACAATTAAATTGCAAGATCGGACGTCAATGAGATGTTGACAATTTTTCCACCCATAGTAAAATACAACAAATGTTATATTTCAGAATACCAGGGGGGGGGGGGTGAAAAAAAAAATTCCGGCACGTATGCCGGGGTGGGTGGGTGGTCAAAGCCACCAACAAGCAATTTTTCCGCAACTAAAAACAAAATTCCTGCTTGTTTTTTTAGTGTTTGGCAATGAGTTGGGCTTCAAAACCACTTTGAATGAGAGAAATAATGTAATTCTAACTAGTAAACTGACTTCAGGCAGTTATCGTGTTGTATTTTGTTGCAAATTTTGAAATCCAAGATGGCCACTGGCAGCCATGTTTTTTTGGCCGAATGACCTCAAAATGACTCATTCCTATTTACATGTCCATGTTAACATCCATGATAAATAGTATGCACAGAAATTCATATACAGCTGTTTACAGTGAATTTCCCCCCGCAAATCTCTGTTTTAGTGTTAAAAGGGGGGGTGGGTGTCAAAAAATGGTCGGAAAAAACTGCCGAAAACGGAAAAACATTTGGCGGTTGGGGTGGGTGGGTACAAAAAATTATCGAAAGGGAAAAAATGCAATACGTGCCTGAAATCATCTAGGCCCCCTCCTACCATCAATGCCAAGGTGTTGGATCGTTTCTGATTGGGGCATACCATTCAAGTTTGGTTTCCTTTCTATTTTAGATGTGAACGAGTGTACGACTGGTATCGATGCTTGTGTGGAAGGCCACGGAATCTGTGATAACGATATTGGTAGCTATAGCTGCATTTGTAACCAGTACTATACTGGAACATGGTGTGAAACTGGTAAATATGATCTTCATTAACATTCGAGTTTTCTATTTTTCGAATTCGTGCATTTGCGGGAGATTCCCCAAATGACATGGATTATCTTATTTCCGGTACCGTAAATACCCACATATTAACCGTCAGTAACTTTGATGTTCCCTCTGATTGAAGACTGATCAATGGTGAAATGTGACTGATATTAATTAACAAGTGTGCAGCTCTATTAAGGCCCCATTGATGAACATTTCGGATTAGTGGTATGCATTGCAAACGGAATGTGTCCATTTCGTTTGCGGGTAAAACTATGACGGGTCATTTTGTACTTTCAGTTTCACGCATACATGTCTTGTTGTAAACTGTGTAACTCGGGTTCATTTTTACTTATTTTAAACGAAGTTTCTGCTTCTTAAAAGTTGTTAATAAATGGTGGAATGTGTGCATTTATTTTGGGGGTTAAACCTTAAGACGAGTCCATTTTTAGTTTATTCCGATTTTGTACTTTGGGTTTCGCGCATATCTGGCTGTATTCAGTGGAATTCTGAGATTTTTCACTTAGTTTATACGAAGTGTCTGCTTCTTTCTCTTCAATAAATGGTGGTGGTCTGTCAATCAACACAGCAAGTGTGTTTGTAATTTGCAGAATGAGGTCCCCAGAGGGTGAATTTAGTGATGCTAGCGGGCTAGCATCACCAAATTCACCCTCTATGCGGGTTAGAATCACTAAATTTACCCTCTGGGGACCTCATTCTGCAAATAACAGACACCCTATTTCAAGGCTTGCAACACAGGTGGAATTTGTGTTTTGAACCGAAAATTAGGTGGTCGCATTTAACAAGTGATTGCAGGTGATATATAGATTAAACCAGCCAGTGAACAGGTAATGCGGTCGCAAATTGGAGGTGGCCCCTCCCGCAAAAATCTCCCAGATTGCTATTTTCAAAAACTAACATGTCTGCTTCTTTCTCTTCAATAAATTGTGGTATCTCTCACTCACAATTATTGGAATACTCTTTATTAGCAACCAAATGACATGATGTATTTTCCTTTACCAGACATCAATGAATGTGATGAGATGACAGCAAACGATTGCAGTAATGGAGCAACATGTAATAACTTTGATCCGGGGTACAACTGTAGCTGCACAGAGTATTGGACAGGAGACCTATGCACAGTTGGTGGGTTTAAAGCTATATTGTATATTGTCGGATTATTTAATTATCCCTTTCTATTCTAAATGGATTCTTCCATACACTTATAAAAGTAAACATTGGAATGGTCTATTATTCATCTGTAAAAAGAAGACAGTAATGCATCATTCTCAGCCGATAGTCATGGTGCATGAGAAAACATATATACACTCAAACTCCATCAGGGTTTACCTCCCTTGATGACTTGGTAAGACCACTGCTACCGGCGACATTTCACCCACATTTGGTGGAGTTCCGCGATATTAAGATATATACTAAGCGAACAGAACAACATGCTGCCCTTGTTAAGCACACAAAATATCTAACAAAATTTGTATAAATTTTGGACCTTATGTTTAAAAAGTCCCACTAAAACCAAAGAACTATATTTTGAAACGGTGTGATTCGGTTCTCCGATTATTTTTATCAACACAAAAGTATAAACGCATGTGTACGACATTGTCACAACTTGAACGGCAAGTCAAACACAATTAAGAGTTCTAATTTGTTGCAATTTTGATGAGTAGCTTGCGAAATCGTCAACAAAACTACCGCTCTGATTTTCCATTCTGTCATTATGTTTTAGTGTGGGAATTGTTCTCAAAGCACATAGAAAATTTGACTTTGGAGCAATCGGGTTTCGCCATTATTGCTGGAAAATCCCATGCTAAATATAGAAACACGGACTAGTACCCAGCCGGTTACATAGTCAGAAAGGAAGCATGACTGGTGCGCTCTGGTAGAGATTGATATACACTATGTACAAATGAAAATGCTCTGGTCTAAATATTTGAAAAGACACATGCAAACAGTAAATACAGAAAACAGTTGTCACACCCAATATAATATAACATCAACAATAAAAGAAATGGAGGCAAGCCTTGAAATAGTGTGTCTGTCATTTGCAGAATGAGGTCCCCAGGGGGTGAATTTTGTGATGCTACCCCGCATTGTGGGCAACCATCACTAAATTCACCCTCTGGGAACCTCATTCTGCTGAGATGTAAGCAGAATGAGGTCCCCAGAGGGTGAATTTGGTGATGATAGCCCGCTATGCAGGGTAGCATCACTAAATTCACCCTCTGGTGACCTCATTCTGCAATTGACAGACACACTATTGCAAGGCTTAAATGGAGGGGTGTTCAGGAATTGTAAGCAGACATGAGACATACAAAATGATAATACAAGTTCACAAGGACATCAATTAATTTGTGGGAAATGTTTAGATAATAAGTTCAACAAACGGCCTACCTATGGTCGTTTGTTGAACTTATTATCTGAACATATCCTATATGATAGTTTCTCATCAATGAGTATTTAGTATAAAAATGGATAATGTATATAATAGTACCCAGACTTCATCTCCGCTGACAGAAGATAGAGTAATGCTCTAAATAATCGACACCTTAACCACAGCAGAATTATGGGTAACTTTTCATGATTTAGTCGAAAATATGGCTTATTGCCATTCATCGGAAAGCCTTCAGTGAGAGCTTTCCGATGAATGGCAACAAGACATATTTCAGTGAGAGCTTTCTGATGAATTGCAACAAGCCATATTTCCGACTAAATCCGGAAAAGTTACCCATAATTCGGCAATCCGCTAAGAATGTCGAAATTTCCAACCACATCAGCTGTACCATTTAAGAGAACACAATGTCAACAATACTCAGCCCCAATGCATCTCATTATGAATTTTTAGCTATATACAATGTATTGTTTCCGTTGGCGCGGGCGTCCGCCCATTCACATCATGACTATAATTAAGATATTATCTCTGAACTGCCGTGGACTAAATTAATCAGAAAAACGTCGCGATGTGTTCCGACATTTACGTTCATTAGATGGTTCAATATACTCCAAGACACGCACTTCACAAAATCAATGGAAAGATGCATAGAAGCTGAATGGTGCTACAAAACTATCATGGCTCCCTTTACGTCTCAATCGAGTGGAGTAGCTATTTTATTCCAAAATAATTTTGACTTCAAACTGCAACGGGTCCAGCGAGATCCAAGTGGAAATTTCATTATAATGGATATTACTATCGAAAATCTTAGATTAAGTCTATTCAATCTATATGGCCCAAACGAGGATAACCCTGACTTCTACTCTAACTTGAAAAAAATACTCGACAAAATCGGGAATACCCAGATTATAATGTGCGGCGATTGGAATCTCGTTCAAAATCAGAATCTTGATACTTATAACTATAAACAAGAAAACAACCCACGTGCAAAAATTGAAGTTAAAAATCTTATCGACAGCCTCGAACTAATCGACATTTGGAGAATCTACAATGCCAATGAAACCTGATACACATGGAGAAGAAAGTCCCCGATAAAAATGGCTCGGCTGGACTATTTCTTAGTTTCCTCGGAACTCCTCAATTTATCAAACACGGGACCCGCGATAATACCGGGATATAAATCCGATCACTCAATTATCTCCTATCAAATAACAGTTAGCAACATGAAAACTGGTCATGGGTTTTGGAAGTTCAATAACTCTATTTTACATAGCAAGGAATATTTCGACTTGGTTAAAAGGATCATAGAAGAAAATAAAGTGCGCTATGGCTACTCATATGTAGAAGATGAAGGTGAACGTAAAGTTTCATGTAATATCAATAAGAGACTTCTTTTAGATGCCATTTTGTTAGACATTAGGGGAGAAACTATAAAGTTCTGTGCGAACTGTAAACGAGAACATCTTAAAAGAGAACAACTCCTTTCTGAAAAGAAAAACAGAATATTATTTGATCTCAACAACCCATCACAAAGTCTTGAATGTAAGCAGAAGCTCATGGAAGACATGGAAAAAACTGAATTTGAATTAGAAAAAATACGAAGAGAGAGCAATCGTGGTGCTATGATTAGGTCCCGAGCGAATTGGGTTGAGGAAGGAGAAAAACCCACCAAAAATTTCTGAATTTAGAGAAACGTAACTATATTTCCAAAACCCTGACCAGTTTGACAGATAATAACGGTAATAATTTGACAACACAAGACAGTATCATGTCGGAAGCTCGAAATTTCTACCAAACTCTTTATTCACATAAATATACTTCTGATCAAAATCTAAACCAAATGTTAAAAAATTCTGAAATTCCAAAACTTACCCCATCTCTAGCATCGAGCATTGAGGGTCCGCTAACTTTACAAGAATTGACACATGCATTAAAACAATCGAAAAACTGTAAATGTCCGGGACCATCTGGTTACACATATGAATTCTTCAAATTTTTCTGGTCTAATCTGGGGCCCTTTGTGACAGACTCACTTAACGAATCATTTTCAGTCGGAGAATTATCGATCACACAAAAACAGGGTATTATAACACTTATTCCAAAGAAGGACAAAACCCGTCAATTATTGAAAAACTGGCGTCCCATCTCTCTTTTGAACACAACTTATAAACTCGCCTCATCTTGTATCGCATATAGGTTTTCTTGCTGACAGGTACATTGGAGATAATACAAGGCTCATATATGACATAATGCATCAAGTGAAAACCCACGATAAGCCTGGTGTCCTGGTCGTTCATACATAAATACCTCAATTTTTTCGAATTTGGCGATTCCATAAAAAAATGGATAGCCATTCTATATGAAGACGCTAGTTTGTCTATGCTGATTAACGGTCACATATCTCAAAGTTTTAAATTAGGGCGTGGCTGTCGACAGGGTGATCCCATATCCCCATATATTTTTCTCCTCTGCGCTGAGGTGTTAGCATTGTTGGTAAGACAGAATGACAAAATTAAAGGTCCTCGGTGGTTCAGAGTATAAACTATCACAATACGCGGACGACACAACGTTCATACTTGATGGCAATGAAAGTAGCATACGTGAGGCCTACTCAATACTTGACCTATATGCTCGGGTTTCGGGACTGCGTATTAACCCGGAGAAATGCCAGGTGGCATGGATAGGATCAAGAACAAACCTTGAGTCAACCATGTGCCAAGATTTAAAATTATCTTACTCAAAAACCTTCAACTTTCTGGGCATTAATTTCAACACTGATCTTCAAAAAATGATGTCAAACTACTCTGGTAAATTGGACGAAATAGAATGACTAACCAAGACATGGAGCCACAGGCTATTAACCCCAATTGGAAGAATAACTGTCATTAAGACACTTATTCTTCCAAAGCTAACCCAGGCTAACCCACATATCCATGTCTCTCCCCAGTCCAGACGATGCTTTCGTTAAGAAGATAAACACAATTTTATTCCATTTTATCTGGAACTCGAAACAAGACAGAGTACAAAGGAAGCAGTTATGTCTTGATTACCCCCTAGGAGGATTGAAAATGGTCAACTTGGAACATTTTAACGATGCAATGAAAATCACATGGCTGAGACGTCTAATATGTAAACAATCAAAATGGGCCCCTCTCCTAAAAGACAACCCCATTATCTATGATCCCCTGTACCTAACATATGATGCTAAGTTCCTGTCAAAACAAACTTCAAAAATGTCTAACCCATTTTGGAGGGATGTTCTCAGCTCTTGGTGCAAATTCATAAGCATAGATGATAAAAATGGTAATATCATGTCAGCGACCATATGGAATAATTCTAACATTAGAATGGAAGGAAACCCCATTAAATTTAATTCGTGGAGAAATGCAGGCATATATTTTGTAAACGATATGTTCCAAGCCAATGGGGAATTTCACACCCCCGACTCCCTTAAGGCTACATTCAATATTTCTACTAACTTCATTACTATGGCTAGCCTAAAACGCCAAATATATAGCCTTTCAAACTCTCGAAATCAGCCCCCCCTACGATTACACTCTCCGTTCTGACCCAAACATTTGAGCCCGGGATCATAAAGGCGGTCAACTCTTTCATAGAACCCTGTCAATAGGGAACCTGGGAACATGGGTGCCAAACTCATGTAAAAAATGGAAATCGGAAATAAAAGGCGACTCACAATCATGGGACAATATATTTCGCAATCCATTTACTACCACGCCTGACACCAAACTTCAATGGCTCCAATATAGAATTAATACGAGAATCCTCTCGACGAACAAATTTCTGAAGATAGCAGGCATAAGAGCTGATGATCTATGTAAGAGATGCGAAAATACTCAAGAAAACATTTCTCACATTTTCTGGGACTGCCCACACACAAATCGGTTCATAACCGAACTTCAGTCTCGGCTGAAACAAATCAAGTGTCTATACATATTACCAAACCAAATATGCTTTTTGGTGCTAATCACTGTCCAGTGAATTCCATCATAAACTACTTTCTACTTGTGCTAAAGCAATATATTTATAGGACTAAATTTGACCCGATCCAACTTTCAATAAAGGCGTTGGTCGCTGAATTTAAATTCAAATATGAATGCGATAAGTACACATCCAGATGCAACATGCTATATCAAGAGTTTCAAAAGCGATGGCTACCCTTAGAAAATGTAATTAATGACAACACTGATTGACTTTCTGACATCCACAAATAAAACTAACTTTATACATGTATATACCCCGAATAACACAGTTATATACATATAGCCCGGAACCCGAGCCATCTCTCAAATTTACATTAATCATTTCTTAACTCGATCATCAAAAGGCCGACACAAATTTATCTGCGTCAATCCTAACTCTTTATGTTACAGTATAAATGACATTCTTAATTCAGTGCGCTAACGTTGTGTCGCCCAATGGCCAACGGAATAACAATCTATTTATCTCTTTACCACAACTATATGATTCACATATGATTTTACTAATGTCGCCAGTGAGAAAGTAGCCCAAGTGAAATTCACTTGGGAGCGTGCAAAAGTGAGTGCTAGAGAATATATCAATGTATCAATATGTATCAATGTATTGTTACTATAATGCTTGTGCTATACGTATGTCTGTCTATCTCATTCTTTTTGTTATAATATACTTCCTCAATAAAAAAAAAACAATTTTAAATAAAAAAAAAACAATACTCAGCCCAAAATACAATCAATACTTGTTTCTCGTTATGGATTCAAAATAAATTTGGTTGGTCAGGTGGATTTTCATTTTCATTTTGTTTTTCATTTTATTTTGCAAAATACCTTGCTCACTGGCTTAATGAGCCCCATGGACTCATAAATTAAATAATGTATGCATTTAACACTGCCATGCCTGGAGCTTCCTGACAATTTGCAAGGAGCCTCACATATATAAAAGAATACATTGGCCGAGCAATATTTACCTTGACTTTGTAAGCCAGTGCATTCTATTATATATGTGAGACTCCCTATGTGAGACTCGCATATATAAGAGAATGCACTGACACAGGATCTTTAATGCTGCACCAGCTCAGCTCCTATCATGAAAGGGTTAAATGAAATGCATACCTATAGTTAAGGCATAGAACATGAGAATATAAATTTTCAATGGAAATGTACTTCTATGTCCAGATTAACGATAATGATTGACAAAAAAAATGGTTCAGTGGCGAAAAATAGACAAGCCATTTAGTCGGAAATATGGCTTGTTGCCATTCATCCGAAACCTCTCATTGAGAGCTTTCCGATGAATGGCAACAGGCCATATTTCCGACTAAATCCTGAAAAGTTACCCATAATTCTGCTGTGTCGATTATTTAGAGCATTACTGTATATTGTTTTAGATTTCAACGAATGCCTGACAGGAATGCATAGTTGTGTAGTTGGCCAGGGAACTTGTGTCAACACAAACATGGGATACACCTGTGATTGTGGAACCTTCTTCACAGGAACCAATTGTGAAACAGGTACGTTTAATAATTATTTAACACTTATATACTGAACAGATTCTCCCCTTCAGTTACAAAAGTATATGTTGGAATTGTGTATCATTCATTTGAAGGGTTTTTCAGGTAATAAAAGCAGATGTCAGACAGATGAAAAGATAATACAATGCAAATGGATTTCTATTAAAGCCCACTTAATTTCGAGTCACCGATTATTTTTTTATAGTGCCTTGATATATGGTTTTAATAACAATCTGTACCATAAAATATGATTAAAATACCCTAATTCATCACAATTTGAAATGTCTGTGTCTCAGAAGATGCCCATAGAGAAATAGAAAACAGCTGAAATCATAGAAAGATTTCCCCCATTATGGCTCTCAGAATGCAACAAAATTCAAACTAAAAATATATTTTCAATGGATGTGAAATAACTCTATCTTTAGAATATAGAGTTATTCCCCCTCCATTGGAAATTATACACTTTGCACCACAATCCAGAAGAAACTTAAGCACAAAAGCATGTCGGTAACTCAACAAAAACAACATGTTCACAGTTTATTACAACAGTTAAGTTGATAATACCATGTTTTGGATCTTCCTCTTTCAAATGGTATGTAATATGGCATATATTTTATATATGTTGTCTGGGGTTCGAAAATTAAGTGGGCCTATAATTGGTGCGAAATGTCAGAATAGGTTCAACATACTACCTATGCACATTTCTTAAAGGAACTACTCGTCAATGAGTATTTAGTAACAAAAGGGTTTAAAACATGAGTAAAGATACAGGCTTTGTTTAAAGGCACGGTGGCGTTCGTTGCAGAATTATTCACATTTGTTCAAATCGCCATCAACAGAAGGAATATTAAAATATATATAGTTTTGTTCAATAGCCAAACATAATCAGCGCGTAAATGGTATATTGTCGTAAAGACGTACGATGGTGTACGTAAACAAGAGCCTGCTCGTGTTACAGAAGTTTTGCTTCTGTTTACATAACACAGCTCAATTCTATTGGTCAATCACACACAAATGATATAAACACTCTTTATTATTTCCATATCAGTAACAAATAATGCTCTTTATGTTTACCATATCCGGATCTAAACAAAAGCCAGGTTCTGTAACATTTTTTGCTTTTGTTTACATAACAAAGGAAAAACATTTGACAATAATATACTGTTTATGCCATATTTCTGATTGGTATAAGAACAAGGTCTGTCTATATTTTACTATTCTTTCTGTCTATGGTGGTTTTTGACGGAGGTGAATATTTTAACAGCAATACCCACCGCCAACGCCGCACTTATCTTTAAGATCTGATTTGATTTTGACATTGGTTGGGTGATTCCCAGTTTCAGAATCGAGTCTGAGTTTAGTGTGCCTGTCATTTGAAGAATGAGGTCCCCAGCGGGTGAATTTAGTGACGCTATTCCACATAGTGGGCTAGCATCACCAAATTCACCCTCTGGGCACCTCAGTCTGCATGGCCTCATCTACTTAACAGGCAACATAGACTCAGATTGAAGTTCCCAAATGGTGAATATTGTGATATACACCCATTGGGAACATCGTTTATGCAATGTGTCGTCTGCCAATTTGGGAAACTATATAGAGAAACTAAACTAAAAAAGAAATAGAATCTAACTTTTTATAGACATTTGATAATAAAGAAACTTTCCAGAGAAGATGACGCAGAATGAGGTGCCCAGAGGGTTAATTTAGTGATGCTAGCCCGCAATGTGGGGATAGTATCAGTAAGTTCACCCTCTGGGGACCTCATTCTGCAAATGACAGACATGCTATAATCAGGGCTTGTGCAGAATCGGCCTGATTTGGTGCCTTTGTGCCATTCAGCACCTAGATGTCATACGACAATGTACTCATAGTTAGAAAAGAGTTGTTGAATTGGTTGAAAGAGTTTGACAGTTGCACATTGGCAGTTCACAAGTTGCCAAGTGACTATTGCCATGGGATGTCATATATCGTCCTGTGTCCATCTGTCCATCTGTCAACAGTTTCCTTTCGCACACTCTACAGGCCACCTCCCTGATCCCATCATCACCACTTGTCATATGGATCTTTAGGGGTGACCTCTAGATGGGATTCATCAATGTTATCTGAATTTTTTTTTAAACATTGCTACCAGCAGCTATCTTGGATTTTACTCTTTGCATGAATAAATCCTATAGCACACCCGGCCAATAGACCCACATCGCTCATCCGATCGCCATCAAACATTATATGGATCTTCGGGGTGACCTTTAGATGGGAGCCATCAATGTTTTCCGAAATTTTTTAATAATCATGGCCACCATGAGTCATCCTGCATTTCAAACTTGAATCCATTGGCACAACCTGCAGCATGAATTTATCGGAAAACTATTTTGAAAATTTATGTTTAGGATCACCTCCAGATGGGAGCTATCAAATTGTTCCAAATTTCTTTGAAAGATATAGCCGCCAGTATCCATTTTGGATTTTACTCTTTGCATGACTAAATTTTTTAGCACACCCCATAGATTACATCCTTTATTCAATCATCATCAAACTTCATATGGATCTTCTGGGTGACCACTAGATGGCAGCCATCAAATTTTCCCAAAATTTGTTTAAACACATGGCTACCAACAGACATCTTCGATTTCATATTTGCATCCATCGGCACACCCTTTGTGGAGTTCGGTAGCCCAGTGGTTAGAGTGTCCACCACCGATTGACTACTCTCAATGAAATTTGGTATGGATGTTCACTACTATGAGGCAATCAATTGTGAATTCAATCTTCGTCTTTTTTTCGGATTTCCATTCTAGAGTAATTCTTCTTTGTTTATTTGGAAGTGTTTGTTTTTTGTCCCTATCTCCACCACCAGTTGACAGATATCAATCAAATTTGGTATGGATGTTCACTACTATGATGACAATCAATTGAGTGTTCAATCGTTTTATTTCATGTTCATGTTCACACTCTATCAACCATACTTTGTCAGCTCAAATTTGCCATTGTGTGGGTAAGCTAGCACCGCCGGTGCAACCTCTTGTTGAATTTGACTTTCCTCTTCATCTTATATTTCAATTTTATTATTAGACTGACATTTCTGTTGCAAAAGCCCATTCACCAACAACAAATATTTTTTTCTTACAGAGATTGATCCATGTGACTTGTACTTTTGTGATCATGGGATATGCTCCTCAAGCAACTTTGTTGCAACATGCACATGTGACTCAGGATGGATGGGGACCAACTGCAACACTGGTGAGTGTTTAACCCTTCCTTGACTGGAGAATTCTGAAATTTTGCGAAAAGAGTGGTTTCGATATGCAAAATTCCGTTATTGGAGAGTTTTTAATAATGAAAATAAGAACGAAGTCAATCCATTTTATACATAATTATTGATGATAGTTGTTATACAGACTTTTATAAAATATATGTTATTTCACATGAACTCACTTCGAAGACCATGAGTCCCCATTAAAGTGAAATAGATTCATTGTTTATACTTAACGATGCCTTTCTCTGGAAACGTCCCCCACTTGCCTCAGATGTTGCTGGTGTCCATTTTTATGTGCATGTCGCTGCAATGGAACTTTGGTTCACTGAAGCACCTTTGTTTCCCAATTTTATAAGGGATGCAATGTTACTGACAGTCTGAGTGAATCCAGACTATTGAACAGATACACGTTCGATATTACGAAACAAAGGGATAGCAGGGAAGTTCATACGACATAAGGGAATTGGCAGGGAGGTTCATAAATTATGAAACAAAGGGATAGCAGGGAAGTTCATATAAAACAAGGGGATAGCAGGGAAGTTCATATGAAACAAGGGGATATCATGGGAGTTCATATAAAACAAGGGAATAGCAGGGGAGTTCATATAAACCAAGGGAAAAGCAGGGGAGTTCATATACAGTAATGCCCTAAGTAATCAACTCCTTAACCACAGCAGAATTATGGGTAATTTTTCAGGATTTAGTCGGAAATATGGCTTGTTGCCATTCATCGGAAAGCTCTCAACGAGAGCTTTACGATGAATGGCAACAAGCCATGTTTCCGACTAAATCCTGAAAAATTACCCATTATTCTGCTGTGGTTAAGGAGTTGTTAACTTAGGGCAATGCTGTAAAACGAGGGGATAGCTGGGAAGTTCTTATGCACATGTAACTCAGGATGGATGGGGACCGACTGCAATACTGGTGAGTGTTACCAAGCCTTGAAATAGTGTGTCTGTCATTTGCAGAATGAGGTCCCCAGAGGGTGAATTTAGTGATGCTACCCCGCATAGTGGGCTAGCATCACCAAATTCACCCTCTGGGAACCTCATTCTGCTGAAGTCTAAGCAGAATGAGGTCCCCAGAGGGTGAATTTGGTGATGCTAGCCCACTATGTGGGGTAGCATCACTAAATTCACCCGCTGTGGGCCTCATTCTGCAAATGACAGACACACTATTTCAAGGCTTGTGAGTGTTACTCTTTAACCCTTCCTTGATTTCTGAAATTCTGCGAAAACCCTTTGCCAATGCATTCTCCCATAGGGAGCCTCACATATATAAGAGAATGCATTGGCCTAACAATATTTACCTTGACGATTTACACCGATTTTGTTTTGTTCTGCTGATAGTTAATATAGCGATGATTTACACCGATTTTGTTTTGTTCTGCTGATAGTTAATATATTGTCGATTTACAATGATTTTGTTTTGTTCTGCTGATAGTTAATATAATGATGATTTACACCGATTTTGTTTTGTTCTGCTGATAGTTAATATATTGTCGATTTACAATGATTTTGTTTTGTTCTGCTGATAGTTAATATAATGACGATTTAAACCGATTTTGTTTGTTCTGCTGATAGTTTATGGCACATATTACATCCCATCCCTCTTTGCTATCTTTAGATTACAAAATGTTGACATAGAATACTCCTTGACTGGAGATTTCTGAAATTTTGCGAAAACCCTGCCAATGCATTCTCACATACAAATGTAGGTAGCCTCGCATATATAAGAGAATGCATTGGCCTAACTATATTTACCTTAACTTTATAAGCCAGTGGGAGACTTGCATATATAAGAGTATGCACTGGCACAGGATCTTTAATGCTGCATCAGTACAGCTCCCGTCATGAAAGGGTTAAAGATACGAAGGACCTTGGTTGTAGTTTATAATTTAGAAATAAAAGTTATCAAATTATGAAAATTTTCTTAAGAATATACTAATAGTATAGTATAATGATAGTATGAATGTGATATTATCCACAAAGCGCACTTTGGGTGAGTCACACGTTTGCTTATATACAGCACATAAAGAAATTGCTGTTCAGTGCCCCTTTAACCACTTTAAAACTTATATCATATTTATATGCATATCATGCAACATGTTTATGGTCCAAAGAAAATTATTAAAACAAAAAATATGCTCTTTACAGATATTCAAGAGTGTGCTGTGAATTCAAACTGTGTCTGGGGAACATGCGTAGAACAACAGGGATCCTATCTCTGCCAATGCATAGATGGCTATGTTGGAATAAAATGTGATCAGGGTAAGTTCCTTCAAGTGCATACAGTAATGCCCTAAATAATCGACTCCTTAACCACAGCAGAATTATGGGTAAGTTTTCAGGATTTAGTCGGAAATATGGCTTGTTGCTGAAGTGAAGTGGGGAAGGTTGGTTGGTAAATCACTTAGTAGTTGTGGTACTGGTAGATGGCCTAAGTATTGTATTCCCAGTTTCCTTGCATTCACTTCAGATAAAGTGTGTATATCCTTAATAAATTGTGTGATGATTCACAAATATATATGTAATTTATTTGTATAACAATAATTAAATAGAAACTAACACTGATCAATTCAATATTATCATTAACAGTTCAACGTGTTTCATGTCGACTCATGTATACTATTTACGATCACCATAGTAAAAGTTAAAGTCCGAATCAATTCCGTCCCAAGTTACTTTGATAGCGACGGTACTAGGTAAACAACTAAGGTGACGCAATTTCATAGTTTCATCACTTCAATGTGACTGTCATCTTTATTCTCATTCCGATTGTAACTGCAAACAAAGGATCAAGTTAACGTTCTGACGATTTACACTAAACAGTGCAAATTGTAATTCCAGTGAAAATATATGACAAAATGCTCCACATGCATCAAAATCGACTAATCTCCACCTGGACTCGGTGTATGAAAACTAATTAGGTCATTCGAAGTTGTCCTTCACATTAATTCCCAATATGGAAAGGTAAATAAATACTCTTGGTTGCTACGAAGGTTCTGACCGTTCCGGAAGTTTATGTTTCAAAAAGTGACCCTAAACGGCCGAGGGGGTCAATTTATACTCGGTGACCCCAAAGGGGTCAGCAGCCTGGAAACCCCTCCAGGGGGTCATGCGCGTGCCCAAGGGGGTCGTGCATGACCCCTTTAGAAGGAATCAACGGGCTGACCGTTATAAACAAAAGGCACGTGGCTTCCACAGCAACAAGGCGGAGCGTGCCTGGCTTGTTGACTGGTGACGTCACGTGACCTTTGAGGAAACATGGCCGACATGTTGATAAAAACTACTATTTAGGCACGAATAAAGTGCACTTATGGAGAATTTGCATAAATATAAACAATGACATAGGCATATTTGGGTGTGGTGTAATGGATTTTATGTAACGGTAATAATAGTTAAAAGTTTTGTGAATAGAATAAAAGATAATTATGAAGAATAACACTAATAATTTAGAATTCCCGCCGAAGCGAGCGATAAATAACATGTGAAAGTGAACTCCGTTACATTGCCATTCATCGGAAAGCTCTCACTGAGAGCTTTCCGATGAATGGCAACAAGCCATATTTCTGACTAAATCCTGAAAAGTTCTGCTGTGGTTAAGGAGTCGATTAATTAGTGCATTACTTTAGCTATTTATTTAGTTTCTTCATCTCTATTAAACTACTAAATGTAGTTAGGGATTTATTACATGCAAATATGCAAATAAGAACTAATAAAAGCAACAAGTCCAAGGCAGCTTTGATCTTACACAGCAACACTCTGACACATTCTATTGAGTCACGTCAACCATCTCATTCTGTAGTATATCTTGATTCCAAGATCATGTAGTCTCTCACTACTTAAATACTTCACAAGTTAAACTGCTTGTGAATGATATAAGGGACTGCAAAAAACATTCTGTTCACTTAAAGGTACTCAATCCGAGTAAACACCCTAAATTACGATTTCTTTGGCTTCGGTGGGTAAAAAATATTTGATTCGAGTCGAGGAACCCACCCATCAACCTCAGAGTCATCCGATATCGATTTTTGAAGTTTGTTATTTCAATTGTTTGTGGCCCAGAAACACGCCGTCAAAAGGATGGTCTCGGTCAAAATTGCGGATAAAAACAAGTGGTAATACGGCCAAATTTTGTGAATACTCGAGTGATAATACGGCGATATTTCGATGAACAAAATGTTGATAAATTTACACGGTTTGGGAAATTTAATACCATAGTTGACAGTGGTTAGAATTATTTTGTTGCAATTAATCGATTCTGATAACTAAAGCGTATTTTGAAGAAATGTTGTTGTTGTTGTATATTGATGATATGGGGACCCTCTGATCGGATTGAGTACCTTTAACATGAATAGATTGATTAAAAAGTACTGATTATGGCTGCTGATTTGATACGTCTCCTGGAAATAAAAAATAAAAATAATATTCGCGCGCGCACGTGCTTTTCAATTTTTTTTTTGCCTGAGAAACGGGAAATTGACTTTGTGTGGTCTTATGTAGATATTGTCTTATATAATGCGGTAACAATGCGGGACATTTATTAGTTTCTATTTTGAGAATTTGACGCTCCGAATGAACATGAGCCGTAAATTGTCCCAAATTGATTGTATGTATATTATATCAGAAAATTTGAAATAAAATCAATATTATAAAGTTATTATACAATGTTGTGTACAGTATGTGTTTTTCTTGTACGAGTCCAGGTTGTGGTGAAAAGTCATATTGGACGAGACACGCCAGTGTCGAGTCCAATATGACTTTTCACCACAACCTGGACGAGTACAAGAAAAACTCATACTGTACACAACATTGTATAATGACATTTTTATTATCCATCTGTATGTTTATCCAAATTTTGGAAATAAAACTTTTGTGGTTATTTTTGGTATTTGTCCGCACTTAATTCTCTATAAAAGCCTGTACCGTATATTGATCATCAGAAAGCATGATTTGGAAAAGTAAACACGGAAGTGAGAAAAAACTCAATGCGGAAGTGAAACGTCTACTAAAATCCATCAATGTTGCGCGCGCATCACAATTTCACCGATTCATTTCGCAATAGAGTTAATTCGTGACGTCACGGAGTCCAATATGAAAAGTCATAATGTACAGTCGGGAGTCCAATATGACTTTCGGGAGTCCAATATGACTTTTTCCAGGACTATCACGTGGCGGCTTTTGTCCAATCGGAAATGGTGTTAGTTAAGGGATGGATAATAATAATTGATAGAAACATTTCCAGACATGGGTCTTTGATTCATATTTATTATTTTATGGCCAGGAAACTACATAAAATTTGTTATAGGAAGAGAAAATCCCTTTTTATTGGTTTAATGCAGACAACGGACCGTGTCATCGCAACATACCAACGAAATGGACCAACACAATGGAGTCATTTTGAACGCTACTTATGTTATCATATTATGCTTTTCCAGAACTTGACGAATGTGCAACTGGACAACATCAGTGTTTGCATGGAGATTGTCGCAACACTGTCGGTTCTTATGCTTGTGACTGCGATCCTGATTGGAAAGGTTATCTGTGCGATACACGTGAGTATCTTTCCTTATGTTGCTTGGTGGAAACATTTTATTCTCTAAATCCTGAATGTGCATATAATGATCACAAATCATACAATAACTGAAATTTGATCAAATTAAGCAATTGCAAGGCATGTGGTACAAAGTAGCATACTGATTTAGTTTATAGATTTCTTGGCAAGAATTAAAAAATTTAAAAATAAATTTTGCCTGCCTGCTTCATTATAAATGTTTTTTTTATGAGAATGTGGTTATGTTATCATTATAAAATTGTTTAAGTTTAAATAGTGGTAAATTCTCAGAAGCTTAACTCACCGAACAGTACTTTAAGAATAAATCTGGGGGTATATAGGAATTGGCTTGTCCGTCTGTGTCCATCTGGCTATTTTTTTAAACAACGCAAAGATATTTAGTTTCATGGGAACCTGTACACCTGCGACTATGAAGTCTGTCCCAACTTTTTTAGTAGAGTTATCCCCCTTTTTTATTTAGAATTTTGTTTCGCAACATGCATTATTTGCTCTAGCTTGTATATGAAAAAATTCATATGAAAACACAGGCCAGCAAGAGACAATGAAACTTATGTGTTGGTTTCCCTCATGTTTACAGCTCTAGGCATAAACATGGGATATGTTGCATGGCTCTCTAACCAATCAAAGTCTCTGTTTCTTACTGGAGGTGGAATATTATTGTATAAATGGATGAAAAAAATTCAACATCATACTAGATATTGTCTTTCATGACTCTTCTCATTCCAAACGAGTTATGTTATACAATCTATATAAAACGCAAAACAGGTTTTGTAAAATTTGGCCTGAAACATCAGCTTTGTTAATTAGCCCAAAATAATTCATCGGCATATTCTAGTGTGCTCTATTCATATCAATTTAGTTTACAATTGGAACTGAGTCCATTTATCATGACAAACTTTGGTTGGGTCTGGTTTAAAATTGATGATTATCAAGATAATCCTTGTGCACTTATCTCAGTACGTAGTACATGTACATGGCATTCAACAATGAACTTTCGCTGTCTGCAGACTTCCACAGTGCGAAATTAAGGCAATCATAATTTCAATCACCAATTTGTTTCAATTTTGCACAAAACATTGGGAGGCTCTGAAATTTGCCTCGGCTAAAAAATAGCTGACAAAATTTCTTTTTGCCTTGGCATTTGCTTCTGCTCAGCCGATGCTAATTAACCCTTTCATGGCTGGAGCTTCCAGAAATTTTACAAAAACCCTGTGCCAATGCATTATCTTATATATGCGAGTCGCCCATAGGGCACCTCACATATGTAAGAGAATACATTGGCCTAACAATATTTACCTTGACCTTGTAAGCCAGTGCATTCTCTTATATATGCGAGGCTCCCTATGAGAGACTCACTTATATAAGAGAATGTATTGACACAGGATCTTTAATGCTGCACCAGCACAGCTCCTGTCATGAAAGGGATAATGGGGCTGAATAAAACCCTTAAGGTACTATGTCCTGTTTGCAGCTCGTGTAAGCCTCAAGTTGAGCGCAGGAAATTCAGGATATGTTATGGTGTGGCAGAATGGAGTGTGGGGAGTGATATGTGCCACTGAATGGGATCAGGCAGATGCGGATGTTGTGTGTGCTACACTTGGGTACAGGTGAGTTGGTACTACGGTTAATGCTTTAACCCTCTCTATACTAAATGGATTATCTCACTCATTTATAAAAATATACATTGCAAATGGTCTATTATTTATTTGGAGGGGTGTTCAGGAAAATTTAGCAGAAGACACAGTATGACGAAAAAATAATACAAGTGCTCAAGGATTCATATTCTTTGGTGGGAAATGTTCAGATAATAAGTTCAGCAAATGAACTACAGTAATGCCCTAATTAATCACCCCTTAACCACAGCAGAATTATGGGTAACTTTTCAGGATTTAGTCGGAAATATGGCTTGTTGCCATTCATCGGAAAGCTCTCCCCGAGGGCTTTCCGATGAATGGCAACAAGCCATATTTCCGACTAAATCCTGAAAAGTTACCCATAATTCTGCTGTGGTTAAGGGGTCGATTAATTAGAGCATTACTGTATAGTATTGAGTGCAGAAAATGTTAATAAGTATAAATGTATACCGTAGTTCTGTATGGATCTGCAACTATTTCCCAAAACAAATTTGATTTTCTAGCACCGTGACCAATACTAGCACTACATGTGAACAATAAATTAAGGAAAACTTGCTGTTATCCACGTATAATAACCAAGTGAGTCACAATTTGCTACCTTTTCGGATAACGCAGAGAATAATGTTATATATATATAATGTTATAATGATATATGTAAAAAAATAACTTATTACCAATTTGGTTGCCATTTTGGAAGCCATCTTGAGCAATTTGGTCTATAAACACCGTAGTGTGACACATTTAAGATAGATCAATACAATAAAATAAATATACATTTGAATATACATTGGAATGTTGTTCTAATTTTTCACGCGATTGGTGTGACATCAGTTCATTCGTGATTTTGAACCAGTCAGTGACTTCATGCGCGCCTTGTACCACAACTGCAGTAATGATACAGATGTTTTTATCGCCAATTCGTTATCGCCATTTTTATCCGGGAATTTCATAGGAAATGGTAGATAATACTCAGGGTTTATACACCTGTACCGGAATGAATTTCCAGTATTTTTGCAAACCTTTCTGGAATTTACCATGACCTCAGGGCAATGAAATTCCATTACTTTTACAGACTTACCTAGGTGGGACTCAGGCACCAGCCTAGAGGGAAACTTGGGCGACATCTTCTCCTTAACCCTTTACCCAACAGAACGGCCCTGTGCCAATGCATTCTCTTATATATGCGAGTCGACCATAGGTCGCCTCGCATATATAAGAGAATGCATTGGCTTAACACATTAAAAATTATAAAATTGTTAAAGAGTATAAGAAAAAATGGTAAAAAGTGTTAAAAACAGATTTTTTTTAGGCCAATGCATTCTCTTATATATGCGAGGCGACCTATGGTCGACTCGCATATATAAGAGAATGCATTGGCACAGGGCATAACTGTAACTATCACAATGTGGTCAAGGAGCCGGTTCCAATGATATCCATATTTGTATGGTTCTATTGAGACAGACCGAAGATATTTTAGGCTGTTGAAGCTTTATTTGGCCGGTTTTGGCCGGTTTGTTGGGTAAAGGGTTAAAATGTGCACCTTCTCCATAGTTTTGTCCCAAGGAGAAGTTGTCTTCTCTCCCATATGCCAATATGCATATGTGCCATCATCATATTTAAACAATAGTTACTGATTATAATGGTGTTCTTTCTTAACCCTTTACCCAACAAACCGGCCAAAACCGGCCAAATAAAGCTTCAACAGCCTAAAATATCTTCGGTCTGTCTCAATAGAACCATACAAATATGGATATCATTGGAACCGGCTCCTTGACCACATTGTGATAGTTACAGTTATGCCCTGTGCCAATGCATTCTCTTATATATGCGAGTCGACCATAGGTCGCCTCGCATATATAAGAGAATGCATTGGCCTAAAAAAAATCTTTTTTTAGCACTTTTTACCATTTTTCTTACATTCTTTAACAATTTTATAATTTTTAATGTGTTAAGCCAATGCATTCTCTTATATATGCGAGGCGACCTATGGTCGACTCGCATATATAAGAGAATGCATTGGCACAGGGCCGTTCTGTTGGGTAAAGGGTTAAGAAACAAACAGCAGTCACTCCCCCCTATTTGAAACCTATAGGCTGGTCCCTGCTCTAGGCTGGTCCCTGGTTGGATTTCAAAATTACTGTGAGATGAATTTTGAATAGCTAACATCTGCTCAGAACTTTTCCGCAGTATTAGTTAAATTAGTCTACCCTGGCCGAGTATTTGTGATCCATGATCCATTTCTCCCGATAACTGCAGCTTACCCCGCATTTATTTGTCTCAAACAATGAATCATTTTCGTAATATTTTTTTTAATTTATAATTTTTTGTGACAGCGATTATTGAATATGAATTTTACGCTTCAACTTCAAGGAAATTCAAGGATAATTTTGTAGTTCCATGACTTTTGCAGACTGGCATCAGTAGAGGGGGGATTTTTTCAAAACTTTTCCATATTGAGATGAAAAAGTTCAATTTTTCCACAAGTTTTCCAATCCTCGAAGCGATATTTTAGAATACCAGAACTTTCGAGGATTCCAGACTCACATACAAATCCTGATACTGATGAATCGGAAATAATTTCTACTTTCACAGCGAAGCAATGGTCAGTACAAGAAACATAAACCTGAATGGAAAGTACGTCCAATTGACCTCTTCTGCGTGTTATGGGAACGAAACTGATTTTGACAACTGTCCCAACACATATTTGTCTACAATTGTGTATGCTGGCTTCTCTACTTGCCCATCAAGCACAGTTGCTGCTGTATACTGTAGTAAGTATTCTATTTATTCACAATGAAACTATAAAACCATCGTCTGTTTCTATAGCAGAAAATAATTATATTGGACCCATTAAAGGCCCACTTAATTTTCGAATCACCAGATTACATCATATACAACATATTCCATATTATAAAGTTATTATACAATGTTGTGTACAGTATGTGTTTTTCTTGTACGAGTCCAGGTTGTGGTGAAAAGTCATATTGGACGAGACACGCCAATGTCGAGTCCAATATGACTTTTCACCACAACCTGGACGAGTACAAGAAAAACTCATACTGTACACAACATTGTATAATGACATTTTTATTATCCATCTGTATGTTTATCCAAATTTTGGAAATAAAACTTTTGTGGTTATTTTTGGTATTTGTCCGCACTTAATTCTCTATAAAAGCCTGTACCGTATATTGATCATCAGAAAGCATGATTTGGAACAGTAAACACGGAAGTGAGAAAAAACTCAATCCGGAAGTGAAACGTCTGCTAAAATCCATCAATGTTGTGCGTGCATCACAATTTCACCGATTCATTTCGCAATAGAGTTAATTCGTGACGTCACGGAGTCCAATATGAAAAGTCATATTGTACAGTCGGGAGTCCAATATGACTTTCGGGAGTCCAATATGACTTTTTCCAGGACTATCACGTGGCGGCTTTTGCCCAATCGGAAATGGTGTTAGTTAAGGGATGGATAATAATATATACCATTTGAAAGAGGAAGCTCCAAAATATTGTTTTATCAACTTATTCTGTTGAACAAACTGTGAATATCTTGTTTTTGACAAGGTACCTATATGTGTGATCTGTGCTTAATTTTGATCTGGTTTGTATTGCCAGTTTATAATTCTCAATGGAAGGAGAATAACTCTGTCTCTTAGTTGTGAATTATGATACATTCTGGGTAAATAACTGTGAAAGTCTTGGGGTGAATCTTAGAACCTCCATCACTTGGCGGACACTCCTATTCCGCAGTTGTACCTTATTCTGGTGGAATATATATATAAGTTATTATACAATGTTGTGTACAGTATGTGTTTTTCTTGTACAAGTCCAGGTTGTGGTGAAAAGTCATATTGGACGAGACATGCAGTGTCGAGTCCAATATGACTTTTCACCACAACCTGGACGAGTACAAGAAAAACTCATACTGTACACAACATTGTATAATGACATTTTTATTATCCATCTGTATGTTTATCCAAATTTTGGGAATAAAACTTTAGTGGTTACTTTTGGTATTTGTCAGCACTTAATTCTCTATTAACCCTTTACCCAACAAACCGGCCAAAACCGGCCAAATAAAGCTTCAACAGCCTAAAATATATTCGGTCTGTCTCAATAGAACCATACAAATATGGATATCATTGGAACCGGCTCCTTGACCACATTGTGATGGTTACAGTTATGCCCTGTGCCAATGCATTCTCTTATATATGCGAGTCGACCATAGGTCGCCTCGCATATATAAGAGAATGCATTGGCCTAAACAAAAATTTTTTTTAACACTTTTTACCTTTTTTTCTTACATTCTTTAACAATTTTATAATTTTTAATTATTAAGCCAATGCATTCTCTTATATATGCGAGGCGACCTATGGTCGACTCGCATATATAAGAGAATGCATTGGCACAGGGCCCTTCTGTTGGGTAAAGGGTTAAAGCCTGTATTGATCATCAGAAAGCATAATTTGGAACAGTAAACACGGAAATGAAAAACAAAACTCAATGCGGATGTGAAACATCTGCTAATCCACCAGTGTTGCGTGTGTTAAGGGATGGATAATAATATGGAATAAGTTATGTATAATGTAATCTGGGCATTGGACAATTAAGTGGGCCTTTAATTGGAGGTTTTAATTGCCAAAAGTCAACTTTGAAGAGAGGAAGATTTAACTTGATTACAATAACGTCTTTTATAAAGAGTGTCGTCTTTTATAAAGAACGTCCATGCTTCCATCATCCGAATGCAGTTGACAATAAAGAGAGTTATTTATTATCAGCTTTTTTATTTGTTTTAAACTTAAAGCTGATGGATGCTTTTGTGTATTTTCACAAAGTGTGTAAAGATTGAGCTATTGCCATGGCTTTGTCGTCCGTCGTCCGTGTGTGCGTGATTCGTCAACAATTTCCTTTAGCACGGGCTACAGGTCGTACCTTTGGTCGGATCATTATGAAATTTGTCATGGCTGTTGACATTGACATGTAGATGGGAACGAGTCATTTTGGGGTCATTCGGCCAAAAAACATGGCCGCCAGCAGCCATCTTTGATTTTACTCTTTACATGACTAAATCCTTTGACACAGGCTACAGGTCGTATCTTTTGTCGGATCATCATGAAATTTGTGATGGATGTTAACAATAACATGTAAATGGAAACGAGTCTTTTTTGGGGTCATTCGGTAAAAAAACATGGCTGCCAGTGACCATCTTGGATTTTACTCTTTGCATAACTAGGCCTTTCAACTTTCCACATTCCTAATCACTCCATTTACTGTAACACATGAAATTATTCCCTTTCCAAGTTGAGCTACAGTGTCATTGACACTTTCATTTTTTTATTTTGTCTGTTCATCTAAAAATAATTTACTGAGGAAATTTTGAATAATTTTATGCCAGATTGGACTGAGCATCTTAACTCCTTAACACTTAACCCTTTCATTACGGGAGCTGCACTGGTGCAGTATTAAAGATCCTGTGCCAGTGCATTCTCTTATACAGTGAGTCTCCCATAGGGTGTCTCACATATAGAATAGAATGTACTGGCTTACAAGATCAAGGTAAATATTGTTAGGCCAATGTATTTTTTTATATATGTGAGGCTCCCAATGCATTGTTAGGCCAATGCATTCTCTTATATATGCGAGGCGACCTATGGTCGACTCGCATATATAAGAGAATGCATTGGCCTAACAATTTTTTATCATTGTTTTTAAATAAATGTTTCTTACAATTTTTAGGACATAAAATCAAAAACATCCATTACCCTGCAGGGAGCCCCACACATATATAGAAGCATATAGAAGAGTGTCGTCTGCTCATGTTTGTCTGGGGCTCTGTATGGGTGAAATTATAAAATTGTTAAAGAATACAAGAAAATATTATTAAAATTGTAAAAAATTGTTAGGCCAATGCATTCTCTTATATATGCGAGTCGACCATAGGTCGCTTAATGAATACTGGTTGAAAGAGAATGCATTGGCACAAGGTAAAAAAAATCCTGACTTACAACTGGATTTGATATGGCGGGTCACATATATGCAGAAGGTGGAAGTTTGTGAAGGAATAAGGAGAGGGTGTATTTGAAGATAGGATTGTAATGTGTTTCATATTTTGCTTCCAGGTAACCCATCCACTTGTCCGAAGTTCATAACCAGGGGAAACAGTATTGGTGAGTATAGTCTTCACAAAGAGCATAAGGTCCATAGACTCAGGAACCATCCTGGAGGGCGACATGAGAGATTGTCTTCTCCCTAAAATGTGCCACTTCACCAAGCCTGAGTTTAGTGTGTCTGTCATTTGCAGAATGAAGTCCCCAGAGGGTGAATTTAGTAATGCTATCCCGCATAGCGGGCTAGCATAACTAAATTCACCCTCTGGGGACCTCATTCTGCTTAGGCCTCATCTTCTCTGGAAAGTTTCTTTATTGTAAAATATCTATAGAAACTTATTCACATATATTCTATTTTGTTTAGTTTCTCTATATCCCCAAATTGGCAGACGACCCATTGCATAAACTATGGTTCCCAATGGGTGTAAGTCACAATATTCACCATTTGGGAACTTCAGTCTGAGTCTATGTCTCCCATAGCAGATGAGGCCATGCAGAATGAGGTCCCCAGAGGGTGAATTTGGTGATGCTATCCCGCTGTGCAGGATAGCATCACTAAATTCACCCTCTGGGGACCTCATTCTGCAAATGACAGGCACACTAAACTCAGGCTTGCACTTCTCCCTATTTTTATGGACCAACAACATATCAGAGAAAATTTATTGATTATTATGGTGTTCTTACTCACTATAATAATTATATAAATGGACTCTTGTGTTGTATAATACTTATTGGATATTAGAAGGGTGATGGACTCTTGTGTTGTATAATACTTATTGGATATTAGAAGGGTGATGGACTCTTGTGTTGTATAATACTTATTGGATATTAGAAGGGTGATGGACTCTTGTGTTGTATAATACTTATTGGATATTAGAAGGGTGATGGACTCTTGTGTTGTATAATACTTATTGGATATTAGAAGGGTGATGGACTCTTGTGTTGTATAATACTTATTGGATATTAGAAGGGTGATGGACTCTTGTGTTGTATAATACTTATTGGATATTAGAAGGGTGAAGGACTCTTGTGTTGTATAATACTTATTGGATATTAGAAGGGTGATGGACTCTTGTGTTGTATAATACTTATTGGATATTAGAAGGGTGATGGACTCTTGTGTTGTATAATACTTATTGGATATTAGAAGGGTGATGGACTCTTGTGTTGTATAATACTTATTGGATATTAGAATGGTGATGTTTAAAGGTACTCAATCCGATTTGATGGTCCCCATATCATCAGATTCCAAAAACAATGATGTTTTTTTAAATGGCGCTCCAGTTATCAGAATCGATTAATTGCCCAAAAATAATGCTAGCCACAGTCAACTTTAGTATATAATTGCCCAAAACCTGTTATTTATCATCATTTTGTTCAACAAAATTTTGCCTGTTTGTCAAATATCTGACACAAAAAAGTCACTTGATTTTAGAGTTATTTGTCTTCATCCGAAATTTGGTCCATGACCGTCTTCTCATCGACTGTTTACTGGGCCACTAAAAATTATCAGTGGTGAAAAATAAAAATTTATATCTGATCACTCTGAACTTTGTTGGGTGGGTTCCTCGACTTGAATAAAATATTTTTGACCCCCGAAGCTAAGGAAAGAGTAATTTGCGAGCGTTAATTTGGATTATGCATCTTTAACTTAATTTAACTTCAGCCGTTGTTACTTCTCCTTCATAACAGTCCACTTCTCCCTCATGATCGAACATGAAGAAGTTACTTCTCCCAAATTGATACCTGTAGGTTGGTCCCTGGGTAGTATTCTAAAATGTTGTATATGGTGTTTTTTTTATTGAGGCAGCACTTTTTTCTGTATTTAGAATTATATAAGTTTGACAAATAACTTGTTGATTTGTCAAGTATGTATTTTTTCGAGAAATATTGTGTTCTAAGATGTATCAGGGTTTCCTGCAAAATTGTATCGTTAATTCTAAAATATAAACTTTCTTATTCTGATAGGATTGTTTGAAATATATGGATGCCCTTCGCGATCGGTATTGCTGTTAAAAAAAGTAGAAGTGCTACGATTATTGATTTTGATAATTGATAATCAGTCGTTAATAATCAACTTTAATTGATTAATCATACCTAATAACATCAGTGGAAGTATTCCGTAATATGGCCTGTTGGCTGGGTGCTGGTTAACTGCACTGTCGCTGGTTGTTTGAGGCATCAGTTGATGTCATTTTTACATTAATAAAGTGCATCATAAACCACTGTTAATGACCAATGAACACAATGTATTCAATACCAGCAAAATTCTCGGCGATGTTATGGTTATAATATTTGTGAGTTCATTAGAACGAATGTAGCTATTAATTTCAGTGTTATGAATAGCCAAACATACAAACAATATAAAAGTAGGAATGCACGATGGATGTCAAAATAAATAATGCAGATTAAATGATGATGGAAATGGTAGTCGATTATCGGCTTTATCAACGGTTCATCGATTATACAATTAATCATGGCACCCCTAAAAAAAGTCACATCCGTTAAATCCACCATAAACAGAAAGAATATTAAAATATATACAGATTTTGTTCTTCTACCAATCATATATATCGCATAAGTAGCATGTTATTGTCAAGACCATATACGGTACCTTGTTAGGAAACAAAAGCCATACATGTATTATGATACAGTACAGTGAGTAAAGATTGTGCGATACGCAAAACACTCAACATCAGCGAGACTCCACTATAAGTGAACTTTGGTTAAAATTGACTCCATATTGTTTACAACATAACCATATAGCGCTCGCTATATAATCCTCGCCACTCAAGAATTTGGTGTTGGATGGGTCACCGTCAATCACTCTCCCAAACAATTGCCATGGTGTTGAGTGTTTAGCTCATCGCACTCTCTTTACATGCTGTATATGAACAAATGCACAGCTCACACGAAGTGTGTTTTGTGGGTAATATTGCATTCATATTATCATTATACTATACTATTAGTATATTCTTGAGGAAACCCATAACTTGGTAGCTTTTATTTCTAAATTATAGCCTACAACCAAGACCATCCGTGCCTTTAACCCTTTACCCAACAGAACGGCCCTGTGCCAATGCATTCTCTTATATATGCGAGTCGGCCATAGGTCGCCTCGCATATATAAGAGAATGCATTGGCTTAACACATTACAAATTATAAAATTGTTAAAGAATGTAAGAAAAAATGGTAAAAAGTGTTTAAAAAAGTTTATTTTTAGGCCAATGCATTCTCTTATATATGCGAGGCGACCTATGGTCGACTCGCATATATAAGATAATGCATTGGCACAGGGCATAACTGTAACCATCACAATGTGGTCAATGAGCCGGTTCCAATGATATCCATATTTGTATGGTTCTATTGAGACAGACCGAAGATATTTTAGGCTGTTGAAGCTTTATTTGGCCGGTTTTGATCGTTTTGTTGGGTAAAGGGTTAAAGTACTGTACACTAAATCCGGCCATTTAAGTGACAATCTCCTATTATACTCAACAGAATATATGTAACAAATGAATGAATCTCAGCCATTGATGAGTGCAAAATACACTCATTTACTTTATGAACGATGTAAAAAACATCGTAGTTATAATTAAAATAAATTTATGACGAGTCATAAATTAATTTTCATTATAATTACCATGTTATTTGCATCATTCGTAGAACACACGAGTGTATTATGCATTAACCCTTTACCCAACAAACCGGCCAAATAAAGCTTCAACAGCCTAAAATATCTTCGGTCTGTCTCAATAGAACCATACAAATATGGATATCATTGGAACCGGCTCCTTGACCACATTGTGATAGTTACAGTTATGCCCTGTGCCAATGCATTCTCTTATATATGCGAGTCGACCATAGGTCGCCTCGCATATATAAGAGAATGCATTGGCCTAAAAAAAATCTTTTTTTAACACTTTTTACCATGTTTTCTTACATTCTTTAACAATTTTATAATTTTTAATGTGTTAAGCCAATGCATTCTCTTATATGTGCGAGGCGACCTATGGTCGACTCGCATATATAAGAGAATGCATTGGCACAGGGCCGTTCTGTTGGGTAAAGGGTTAATCTGTGGCTCAAATTCATTCATTTGTTGCATATTTTTATGTTGAGTATAAAAGGAGATGGTCACATAAATGGCCGGATTTACCCCTTTAATATCGGAATGGAATTTGTTGGCCTTGATTACTCTTTATTTCTTTGTCTTACTTTTGTTTATTATCTCTCTTTCAGATTATATCTCCCTTGATTACGCAGGGCGGCTACAAAGTAACTTCTACATAGACCACAGTCTTTATTTGTCAACACATCTTGTGTCACCATTCTACTCAATCATTAAGTGTCAACTGAAAGATTATTTCTTAAATGAGAACTTCTATCAAATTTCTGAAGTTGGATATTCGGGACCAGACCAATTGAACTGTCAGACAGAGGTCACGAGAGGAATGGTCGTGGATCGTTGTGAACCAGCATCCAGTGTAAAAACCAACTACGGACTGCAAACATTTATGACATTCAAAAAGACGGGAGGTAGCTGGCCTAGCTACTGTTATTTGATTGAACATGGTAAGATATTTAAGAAATAGATATCTGTTTTAATGTAGCTGGCCTAGCTACTGTTATTTGATTGAACATTGTAAGATATTTATTATTTAAGAAATGGATATCTGTTTTAATGTATTCAAGTGATTTTTATATGTCATAAGGGCTTCGGGAGTTCATGTAGAAACTTGCTGAATGTTTGTAGCAGTTTAAGACATATTTTGGATGTGTTCAGGTGCGTGAACTGATAAGTTATTATTCAGGCGCTATGCCAACTGGAGGAATGTAGATTCTACTAACATCACCGATAATCTCAAGCAAATCGATGAGTACCACTCCATAGAAAACATTGTAAATATTTCATTCTCGATTCGGAATGCAACTATTGGCGATAAACTAACAAAAACAATTTCTCCATCGTGAATAACTGCTTTTAATCAATATATATAAAGAATGATAGTCTGTGTTGTCAATTTGGATATAATATTTGTAAAAATAACTACTTTGAGTAAGAAGTTTTTCGATCCATTTACATTTGATTACCCTATACCTCACCCAATACCTCACCCTATACCTCAGTGTTTCACCCCTATACCTCAGTGTTTCACCCCTATACCTCAGTGTTTCACATCACCTTAACCCCCTTCCTGAAATTTTGTGAAAACCCTGTGTCAATGCATTCTCTTATATAGCGAGTCTCCCATAGGGAGCTAGCTCACATATATACCGGTAAGAGAATACATTGGCCTAACAATATTTGCCTTGACCTTGCAAGCCAGTGCATTCTTTTATATATGCTAGGCTCCCTATGGGAGACTCGCATATATAAGAGAATGCACTGGCACATGATCTTTAATGCTGCACCAGCGCAGCTCCCGTCATGAAAGGGTTAATATAGCCCTGTGGTGGGGGGGGGGGGGGGGGGGTGGTATCATTAGACTTACCTCTAGTTTTGTCATCTTTGGGAATTTAATTAGAAAAATTAGACTCTACCAATGTAAATTTCAAATGTGTTCTCATAATATTATTCACTTGATTCGAGTGAAAAAGAAAAGTGGTATTCGCAAGCAAACCTGAATTTTTTGTGTCTGACATTTGCAGAATGAGGTCCCCAGAGGGTGAATTTAGGCTGTGCGGGATAGCATCACCAAATTCACCCTCTGGGGACCTCATTCTGTTAATTTAAGACTATATATACTTCACAGAAGATGAGGCCTAGCAGAATGCGGTCCCCAGAGGGTGAATTTGGTGATGCTAGCCCGCTGTGCATGACAGCGTCACTAAATTCACCCTCTGGGGACGTCTTTCTGCAAATGTCAGACACTAAATTCAGGCTTGTTCGTAAAGGCCGTACTATGTAACCATATTATTTCTTTTGCAGCAACACCTGGATTACATATGGTATGTACCTCAGAAAGCTAACTCTGCAAGAAGCTTCTATCTGATCAAGTTTCATCATAACAGATAAAATGAGATGCTGAGGAGTGAGTGGTGGGGGTGTCAGCGGATCATGGAGCTGACATGAACCCTTTCTGTTCTAAATGGTTCTCCCAAACAGTTATAAAAGTATTCATTGGAATGGTATATTATTCATCTTGGGGGGGGGGGGGGGGTGTTCAGGTAATGATAGCAGATGACAGACAGATGAAAAGAAAGTGCAGAAGGATTCATATTCAGGGATGTGAAATGTTCAGATATTACAGTAAGTTCAATGAATGAACTATGGTTGTTTGTTGAACTTATTATCTGAGCATTTCCTAAGAAAACTATTTATCAACATGGTTCATACAGCTACCTTTGAACAAAATTCCATAACTTTTTCGTACCTTTTCCAGACTTCCTGATCATTTTTTCAAGACTTTTCAATGAACAAATTCAATAACTTTCCCATACGTCACATCAGGGAATTTGCAAAAAAAAAATTGGAAAGACTTTACAATTTCCTTATTTTGAAAAGGTCACTGGAATTAGTGATGACCACCATTTTGACTCTGATCTCACAGGTCAGACCTTGCAACATCTCCAAATAGACGAGTCGATTTTCCCAGATGAAATCAAGCACTGCTTGAAACGCAAGATTTTGATGTGATTTTGTCATAAGCATGTGCATTACGTCCTAATACCCACATAGAAATCATGGTTAATTGCAGTCATGTGAGGTTACACTAAAATATATCCATTCTGATAGATTAATGTGAGCATGTCTTGGAAAGAACATTAAAATGTTGTAATATTTTGGTATTTTCTGGTATTTTTTGCCAATATTTCTGAATGAAAATAGTGCTCAACTCTGAATTTGGTGCCCCCCTGGCCATTGGTTGCTTATGGCAACGGGAATACATTTGGTGTTTCTCTGCTGTCATCTGCACATAATATCTCATCATCCCTACAAATGAATTAATGGGAATCCAAATGGTGTTTCTCTGACTGTCATCTGCACATACTATCTGACCATCCCTACAAATGAATTAATGGGAATCCAAATGGTGTTTTTCTGGCTGTCATCTGCACATACTATCTGACCTTCCCTACAAATGAATTAATAGGAATCCATATGGTGTATCTCTGACTGTCTGCACACACTATCTGAGAATCCCTGAAAATGAATTAATAGGAATCTATATGGTGTGTATCTGGCTGTCATCTGCACACACTATCTGACCATCCCTACAAATGAATTAATGGGAACCCATATGGTGTTTATCTGTGCATACTATCTGACCATCCCTACAAATTAAGACACAGGCTGCAAGACCATTGATTCCTCATTGGCAGTGATGTTCAGATTACAGACAGAGAAGCACCATATGGATTCTCATTCATTCATTTGTTCAATAAAAGTTTCAGTTATCAAATAGTATTGCTTTGAACAATATTACAGGATGCAGTTATGAGATAAATGTACTGCTTTATTGCACACTTCGTTTATTTTTTTATGAAATACAGTAAAATACAGAAGATTTCATAATGTTCAATAAAAAAATGTATTGTCTTTGAATCATCATCGATATAAACTTTAACTCTTTCAGTGCCAGGGGCCGATCTCATCGGCCCTAATTTACGGTCTGTAAAATCGGCCCTAAAAAAAAAGAATTTAAATTGTTTTATTTTCGATGTTTTTTTTTTTAGGGTATGCTTAAGCATGCTATAGCGAATTTAAAAACAAACTGGTTAAAACCTTAGGGGCATGTTATAACTCAAAACTATCACCAAGTATTCATAGTAATAATTTTGATGCCCATGAAAAACGTAAGATTCCCTGGCACTAAACCTACAAAATAAGTCTGTTAAAGAAAATAAGAAAAAAATTGTAAAAAATAATAACAAATGATGAAAAATTGTTAGGCCAATGCATTCTCTTATATATGCGAGGTGGCCTATGGTCGACTCGCATACATAAGAGAATGCATTGGCACAGTGTATATGGGTTGATACAAAAATCGGACCTGGCACTGAAAGGGTTAAGTGATCAAATCTCTGGGTACGTTCCATGGGTTTACTCGTAACAGCGCCTGAACAACTTCCTGTCAACGTATCTATAGTAAACATCTGTGAGCGGTTGACTTGATTACGTCACTGTTGGCTGCACATTGACGTATTTTACACTCGTTGTCATGACGCTATGTTCCATTCAAAATTTCTTAACCAATCAGCGGCCGATGCTGTTGAATCGAAAACTAAAGTTAACAACTCTCGACCAGTCAGATTGCTTGTTTTTGTAGCGACAAATATTCAACTTTAATTACTTTTATAAACCATTCCATGTCTGGAGCTTCCTGAAATTTGACCATGTGCCAATGCATTCTCTTATTATATATGCGAGTAGCCCATAGGGAACCTTGCATATATAAGAGAATACATTGGCCTAACAATATTTACTTTGATCTTTTAAGCCAGTGCATTCTGTTATATATTCGAGTCTCCCTTGGGGAAACTCACATCTATAGAATCCGCAGGCACAGAATCGTTAATGCTGCATCAACGCAGCTCCCGCCATGAACCCCCACCATGAAAGGGTTAATAGTATCTTAAAGTGAGATCTATGCCTCTCATGGTATGAAATGTGATTTTCATGCATTTATTTATTGATAACCTCTTAATATACATACTCATGGATAATAATCTCATCTCAGTCATATATGTACAGACATTCGGCAATATCATACGACTTCCCCATCAAGTAAATTTTGGACGTTTCTCAGAAATTGCCGCCATCCTCCACCTTAACCCTTCCAGGAGCTTCTTGAAATTTTTCAAAAACCCTGTGCCACTGCATTCTCTTATATATGCAAGTCTCCCATAGGGAGCCTCACATATATAAGAGAATATAGTGGCGTACCTTGACCTTGTAAACCAGAGCATTCTCTTATGTTTCTTAGTGTGTGCATCTTTGATATGCCTGTTATTTTCGTAAAAGTGATTTTTAACGAAATAACGGGCATTGATTGTTAAAGTAATAGTTTCTTTAAAAAACTCACAACTTTGGTCGACAACGGGGAAGTCGTATGATATTGCCATACATTCATACTTTTCACCATATCCACATAGTTACAGGATAATAGCATGATTCAGTGGTCTAGTGAATGTTAATTACATGTATATGTACATGATCCAAAGGTTATTAAACAGTTTTATGTTATAACTGTGTTTTTATTCCACACCCATTGACGTGAGTCACATGTATTCAACAGAATCCCAGCCATTGAATACATATTAGTGTATACCTCTAGTGGAATACAAGTCGGAACTATTCTTGTTGACGTTGTCACCAAGAAAGATGACATACATTACGTCGATTATCCACTTCCGATGGTCCCCCCATAATTACTGGTTATTTGTCAGACTTAAATCACAATAAAGGTGGCTATAGTAATAATGAAGGTGACATTCATGGATTGAACTTATCTGACTGAACGGTGTAGAATAAATACAGAACACAACTTGCATCATAATCTCGAATCTTTTATCGAACTCGTTACGGACGGTGCAAAGAAATATATCCTTGCGCCATCCGTAACTCATTCGATAAAAGAGTCTCGATTAAGATGAGCGTTGTGTTTTGTCTATGTATCAGCCCCTATAAGATGCAATTTGAAAGCCAGGGACCAGCCTAGAGGGTGATTTCTTGAGAGTCATCTTCTCCATAAAATGTGCCACTTATCTCTACATTTGTCCCAGGGAGAAGTGACTTCTCTCTAATACAGTAATTCCCTAAGTAATCGACCTCTTACCCGAGATGATCAACAGTTCGACCGTACATGCGGTTTATAAACATTTTGACGTGACATATAGGTCCTTCGGGCCGGGTGCGAATTGTTATTGATGTATAATATTTGTATAATTTGTAATCATGCACATGTCACGAAAATAAATGATACAACAACAACAACAACAACTTAACCACAGCAGAATTATGGATAACTTTTCAGGATTTAGTCGGAAATATGGCTTGTTGCCATTGCAATTATGGCAACAAGCCGTATTTCCGACTAAATCCTGAAAAGTTACCCATAATTCTGCTGTTGTTAAGAGGTCGATTACTTAGGGAATTACTGTATAATAGTATGTATATGTTCCCACAGCATATATAAAAGTATATTTACTGATAGTTTACTGATGTTCTTTCTCACTATACAGGTTTTATAAATGGGCTCTTGTGTTTCATAATACTTATTATTGTTCTTGTCACTAAAATTACCCCCAGACACTACAGGGGCAGTCCGGTCTCACCTGGGCTGTATTTAGTCACACCCCTGCATACTGAAAATGAGGGGGGGGACACCCTCCTCAAAGTGTCTGCATTGTGGCATATGAAAATAGGGGTCGTTATAATTATGAGCCCATGTAACTCTCTCTACAGTAATGCTCTAATTAATCGACTCCTTAAACACAGCAGAATTATGGGTAAGCTTTCCGATGAATGGCAACGAGCCATATTTCCGACTAAATCCTGAAAAGTTACCCATAATTCTGCTGTGATTAAGGAGTCGATTAATTAGAGCATTACTGTACCTCATGCATGTTGATGATCATTAAACTTTATACATTCTGCATTGGAAAGCCGAATCCCACTCATACGAGACGCGTGTACATTCATCAGTCCTGAGGCAAGCGGCCAAACAATCCTCATAAAATAGTTTGTGCGCTCCATGAATGAATCCGAGATAATTTAATTCGTCGTGGAGAGCTACTCCCTCGTCCCCCTGGTATTCCATGTATGCAGCTCCTGGTGTGAAAAAAAGGTAAAATTAAAATGGTTATCACAAGCCTTGAAATAGTGTGTCTGTCATTTGCAGAATAAGGTCCCAGGAGGGTGAATTTAGTAAATTCACCCTCTGTGGACCTCATTCTGTTTATGCCTCATCTTATGGGAAATACCTATGGCCTCAAATTAAAATTGTTTTTACTAGTATTTACTTTTTCCTGTCTATTCAGTTTCTATATCCCCTAATTTGCAGAAGATAAAATGCATAATCGAGGTGACTAATGGCTGAACATCACCAACTTCAACTGGGGAACTTCAATCTGATCCTAGGTCTCCCATAGCTGTTGAGGCCTCAGCAGAAAGAGGTTCCCAGAGGGTGAATTTGGTTATGCTAGCCTGCTGTGTGAGACATATAGAGTCACTAAATTCACCCTCTGAGTACCTCATTCTACAAATGACAGACACACTTTTTCAATATAAGAAACTGGTTATATTTCAGGAGGACATCGTCATCACAGTATAAAATACAGACAAAGTTAACAATAAGCTGAAAATTTCTTGCAAAGAGTTGTTTTAACTCTTTATATACTAAATTTATTCTCCCACCCGATTTAACAGTATATTGGAATGATCTATTATTAATTTGAAGGGTGTTCATGATAAAAGCAGACAACAGATAGAAAAAACGGATAATACAAGAGAAGGTTTTATATTCAGTGGTGGGGAAATGTTCAGATAATAATTGCCATTTGTTGAACACTTATTATCTGAACATTTCCTAAGGGAACTACTCATCAATGAGTATTTAGTATACAGTAGAACGGGTTAATTCTCCCATCACTCTGAAAATGTCCCTTTGGATCACATATACCATAGCATTTAAAATGGTTGCAACTTTAACTTTATTTTGTCGAAGGACATAACTTTGGTTGGTATAATATTGAACTCTCATTGGTGTGATGGGAGGGCGGTTTTGGTGTCTCGTACCCTCACCATGACCCCACCCCCCCCCCCCCTTTCCAATCACCCACCAATTTTTAGTTCAAATTTTCAAGTTGGAAATTTAATGTATGAGACGCCACCAGTTGGAAATTTCAGACCAAAATGGTTGACATTGTTTAAATATTTTCATAGTTTAATTTTGCAGCTGGAGTTTATGAGTGAAATTTATTGTCCAAAAGTCAAATATTATTCTACTATCAAATAAATGTTTAGATTGAATTGGCCATAAGTTGCAATATTTTCAACTTTATCAGTCAGGTTAAAAAAATTCAACAGTTGGAAAAATGGCACAGGATCTTTAATGCTGCACCAGCGCTGCTCTCATCAAGAAAGTTTTAATCTATGCCTTGGCAATGTATTTGAACCAAGCATAAATTGAAATAACTTGTGAACTTGTAATACTTGTAATTTAGACTTTGAATTAAAGTTTGGCAATGGCAAGGCAACTGAGAATTACCAATTTGAACTTCAACTTTCAAACTTCAACATTCATATCAACAACAAGGGATGTGTGTTCAGAAGTCGGATACGATTTAAAAGCTAGATTTTAGTCAATTAAGTTGAAGGACATGTTAATGAACACATCATACTGACTCCATCCATTAAAGATAGTGGATCTATTCTGGGCCACGTGAAAATTACAACAACAACAAATTTTTTAATAAATCCTGATTTCAAGATTACAAATAACTATATTGTGAATAAAATACAGAAAAATCTGAATATATTGGATATATCATTTGTAATAAAAGGCACAATAATTAAACGTAGAATATTTCTATTGTAATTTGCAGTGAAATATACAGATGAAATGCAATTTGCCTTTGTTCAGAATGCTAACAAGATAGAATTCCCTCTCTTTGTACACTCCAAATGTCTTCGTGCAGATTTCTGTTCTAAAAATAGCCCAGGCCCTAAAACTGTCCCGCGAATGTGATAAGAAGTTCTTAATCAAATTTATATTAAAGGCATCCTTAATTTTCGAACCACTAGATCACATTGTATACAACATATTCCATATTATATACCATTTGAAATAGGAAGCTCCAAAACATTGTATTATCAATCCGGTCAAATAAACTGGGAACATATTGTTTTTGTCGAGGTACTGAGGTGTGTTCTGTGATTAATTTTGATCCAGACTGTACTATAAAGTCTATTATTCTCAATGGAAGGGGAATAACTCTATCTCTTAGTTTGAATTATGATGCATTCTGGGTTGACAAGGGGAGAAATCATTGGAATGAATCGAGAATCTCTATCACTTGGTGGACACTCATATAGGCCACAGATGTTCCGTATTCTGGTGGAATATATATATTTTTGGTCGCTCTTCCAAATGGTATATAATATGGGATATGTTGTGTATAATGTAATCTGGTCATTCGAAAATTAAGTGGCCATTTAATCAAATTGATATTAATTCATCGATGAGTTTACGGACAGGTGTCCGTCCTTGATACGGATCTTTTATCCTACCCCAGACCCCCCCCCCCCCCCCCCGAATCTATATAAAACTTGCTGGGAAGAGTTAACCAATCCATTAAAATACTATAATATAATATATTTAAACAAACCTGTTGATGTAAATTTTCTTGTACCAACAGCGACTTTGTTCAAAATTGCATTGTATGTTCCATCTGGTATCTTCTCTATGGCCCCAGATAAGTAGGATGCATCTGGGTAACAATATATAGAACCATGACTGGATATAGTGTGTCTGACATTTCCAGAACGAGGTCCCCAGAGGGTGAATTTAGTGGCACTATCCCACACAGCACTGGCTAGCATCACCAAATTCACCCTCTGGGGACCTCATTTTGCTTAGGCCTCATCTTCAGGGAAGTATCTATAGTCTAAAATTAACATTGATATTAGTTACCCCTTCTGTTCAGTTTCTATATCCCCTAATTTGCAGAAGATAAAATGTATAATCGAAGTGACTAATGGGTGCACATTACAAACTTCAACTGGGGAACTTCAATCTGATCCTAGGTCTCCCATAGAAGTTTATGCCTTAGCAACCTCTCTGAGATTAACAGAGAGTAAATTTGGTAATGCTAGCCCACTGTGCAGGATAGCATCACTAAATTCACCCTCTGTGGACCTCATTCTGCCAATGTCAGAACACTATATCCAGGCTAGTATATTACTCAGATAATGTCAGATAAAAGATAGCCTGCATTCCTTGCAGAATATTGATGTATATGTGTTCTCTTTCTATATATTCCACAATTTGAATGCACTTAGTATAAAGGCATTTGAAGTGTTTTCATGCGAAATAACATAAAAGTCTGTAAAACAACTATCATCAAAAATTTCATGAAAAAATATAGTGATGGTTCTTATTTTCATTATTAATATCTATCCAATAATGTGGTGATTTTGTTTGCAGACATATATATTTTTGCACATAATTTACCACTGCCAGTGCATCAAGTCCCTTTAAACATTTTTTTTATAATTATTATTTGGCAATATTCCATCCATAGACACCTTATTTCAGTACATGTAATATAATTTGGCAACTAATTAGAGAATTTTAGATATGGCATGATTCATAATTCAATATAACAAATTATTGAAACACAATTCATTTATATATACAGACAATGGTCACAATGGGTTTTACAATGGCATCACAAAAAGGCTGTCTTTCTGCTGTCCCCGAAAGGCAGGACATAAATATTATAAATCACGTAATTGTTCGAAATTAATCAAACAAATACAGTTTTTTTTACATTTGTTTCGAAAAGAAGAAATATAATATAATATATGTTCTCACCTTCGCATATGAAAGGAAGTGCCCAACAGGTCTTAAGAATGAAGTCACACACTTCTGCCCGATATTGAAACTCCCATGCAACGCAGAGCCTGTTATTCCCTGTAGCAGGTGGACCATTTCGGAAGCATGGGTACAGAGATGCATCCAATGGTGTGCCATCAGTCCAGTGGAAATTATCCGGTGAACTGCTGGACGATGACCCATCGTGACGCAGTCCGATCCAGATCTCTCCAGTGTATGAGCTGGAATGGAAAGTTTGGGGGTACCGAGATGGACCCGGGAAGAATTGAAAGACCTGTCAACCCTCTCGTTCAACCCAATTTGTGTTGCTGTGTTATGCTGTGAGCTTTCCGATGACTTGCAACAAGCCATATTTCAGACTAAATCCTGAAAAATTACCCATCATTCTTCTGTGGTTAAGGAGTCGATTATTTAGGGCATTACTGTGGGTGTTTGCCTCCTTTTGGTGGTTTGGGCACCCAGCTTTGGGAATATATAGGTGTTTTGGGTATCTAGCTTGACCTTTGCAGTTTTATGTGATACTAGCAGTGGTACCCGGCGTTGCTCGGTTGAAGAAAGCGGCACTTCAAGTCAATTTTCAATAATTATTAGTCATGTGGGGTAAACCACACCTAATGCATGACTCTCAGGATAAAGTTACATCTATTTTTTTAAGTTGATAACAAACTCTCTTTATTGCTAATATTAGTGCCTCTTTAAGTCATTTGAGATCAACAGTACATATCCCGCGCCATGACATTCAGCGAGTCATTTTACTTTCGTGCACCAATTTTCCCCACATAGCGTCTGTGCTAATAATAAACGCTCTTTATTGTTCATATAATTTATTAGCCCCCAAAAAGGACATACCCTTGTAAATTCCAAGTAAATCATGGTAAAGTCAGGTTAACAATGATAAACTCTGGTAAAAGCTATGTACACCCATGTAAAAGACATTCCTTTGTAAATTCCATGCAAGTAAAGGCATGATATTGATATACCCCCACTTTACTCTCGTGAAATGCTGATGAAACAGGACACACATGGGTAAAACCCATGTGAATCAGAACATAATGTAGTAAATAACTTCTTCTGGAAAACGCTCTTTAACATGCTCGTTAAATGTTTGTTTTATTTTTTCATTTCTGAATACATCCGTCATTTAGTCAATATAGATTTCTTCGAGGAAAAAAAGCGCTATACTTTATTTTATTATATTATTTTCCGGACCCCTGTGGCTCAAAGTTGTGTTTTCTATGACTTGCAATGGTTCTGTCTGCGACATATACTGACCGTAGAAAGGTATAGTTCAAGTATATGTATCGACCTATTTCAATACCGGGAAAAATTCAAACGCGAATAGTAGTTGTTTTTATTTTGGAGCGCTAACCGCCATGTGGCTTGAACTATTTAGTCCTCCATTGACATGGAGACTCACCGTTCAGTCTTGATGGAGTTGAACTCTCTTACCAGGTTGTTATACTCCTCCCAGTTATTGATTTTAACTAAGCTCATCCCAAGTTGTTGGCAATTGTATTCTGATTCCTCCCATTCTGCGGGTCTTGTTTGAAAGGAATATCTTTCATCCACAACCAACGCTGAAATCAAAATAAATATATATGCAAGTAAAGTTTTTTTTTTCATTCAAGAGTTTCTTTTTTGGATTTGGAATCATCGACCTACTATTAGTATGTTTTCCATATATATCTGAAAATAAAGTGACTGAAAGGCCCACTTAATTTTCGAGTCACCGATTATTATTTTTTATAGTGCCTTAATTGGTATACGGTTTTAATAACAATCTATGTCATAAAATATGATTAAAATACTATAATTCATCACCATTTGAAACGTCTGTGTCTCAGAAGATGCCCATAGAGAAATAGAAAACAGCTGAGATCATAGAAAGACCCCCCCCCCCCCGTTGTGGCTCACAGAATGCAACATAATTCAAACTAAAAATGTATTTTCAATGGAAGGGGAATAACTCTATCTTATTATATCCATTGAAAATAATTCACTTTGAACTACAATCCAAATGAAACTTAAGCACAAAAACACGTCGGTAACTCAACAAAAACAACTTGTTCGCAGTTTATTACATCAGATAAGTTGATAATACAATGTTTTGGAGCTTCCTCTGTCAAATGGTATATAATATGGCATATATGTGACCCGCCTATCAAATTTTTTTACCCTGTGCCAATGCATTCTCTTATATATGCGAGTCGACCATAGGTCGCCTCGCATATATAAGAGAATGCATTGGCCTAACAATTTTTTACAATTTTAAAGGTACTCAACCCGTAAAGAGGGTCCCCATATCAACAGATTCCAACAACAACAATCCGATCAGAGGGTCCTATATTACTATTTCTTTGGCTTTGGGGGTAAAAAATATTTGATTCGAGTCGAGGAACCCATCAAACAAAGCTCAGAGTTATTAGATATTGATTTTTCAAATTTGTTATGTTCTCGAGATGAGTACCAATAACTGCCGTAATCTGCTCTGGATGTGTACCTCAAATCTATTCAAACAGACAAGGATGAATAACTCTAAAATCAAGTGGTAATTTTAACGCAATTTTGACTGAGTTCTGGGCCAGATAGTATTCCCGATAATGAAAAATAATAGATTTATAAAATCGATATCTAACAAATCTGAGCTTTGATGGGTGACTTCCTCGACTCGAATCAAATATTTTTGACCCCCGAAGCCATTGAAATAGTAATTGAGAGGAGTTTTATCGGGTTGAGTACCTTTAATAATTTTTCTTGTATTCTTTAACAATTTCACCCATACAGAGCCCCAGACAAACATGAGCAGACGACACTCTTCTATATACTTCTATATATGTGTGGGGCTCCCTGCAGGGTAATGAATTTTTTTTTTATGTGCTCAAAATTGTAAGAAACATTTATTTAAAAAAATGATAAAAAATTGTTATTGCTATGGTCGACTCGCATATATAAGAGAATGCATTGGCACAGGGTAAAAAAAAATCCCGACTTTCGACTGGATTTGATATGGCGGGTCACAATTATATATGAACCATTTATTTTCTAAAAAGTCTTTGACGAGTAGTTCCCATATATGAAATTAATGTTTAGATAACAAGTTCAACACAGGATTATATGTCGTTTGTTGAATTTATTATCTGAACACCCCATGTACCAATGAATATGAATCATTCAGCAGTTGTATGATCGTTCCGTCTAACTACATGTAGTCTGCTAATATATCTTGAACACCCCTTCAAATGAATAATTGACCAGTCCAATGTATACCTTGGGAGAACTAATCTATTTTATATTTTGGAACTTCTGTCTGTATGATTGTGTGTAGGTATGTGTGTTATAGACTCGAAAACTGCTTGACCGATCTGACTCAAATTTGGTATGCAGGCCAACTTTGACCCTGGGAACAATATGGGCAGGTCTAATTTCACGTGCGACCGTGTCCTCGACCTTGACCTTGACCACGCTCATATGCTCATATAGGCATGTTTATGGACCGCGACCGATCCGACTCAAATTTGGTATGTATATACTATAGGCCTACTTTGATCCCGGGAACAATATGGGCAGGTCCAATTTTATGGCAAGCCGTTTTCACATTTTCGATTTATTTGGACTTAAATATTTGCACTTAAGTCCAAATAGCGAATTGTACTTAAGTGCAAATACCACATAATTGTGAATTCGGCGAGGAATTGTACTTAAGTGCAAATGAATTACAATTAAATATAAATACTGATATTTTCGTCTATTTGCACTTAAGTCCAATACCTCGCCGAATTCACAGTTATGTGGTATTTGCACTTAAGTATAATTCATTTGCACTTAAGTGCGATTCAACTGTATAAGAAACACCCCAATCAGAGACTGAGCTGGCCTGGTGTTGCTCATAAGGCGGACCTTTTGGAAAAATTGTTGGTCATGTCAGAATTAACTGCACAATATTTATCTAACAAACAATATAACTAGTTCCTACTTAACATTTGCACTTAAGTGCAAATATTTGCAAACAGAGTGATGTATAGTGGCCCCCAAGACACCCTAAATATTCACCACACACCCCACCCCGATCCAAAATGGCTGCCATCCAGAGGGGTTCAACAAGAGGACCCATGCAATTTCTCGGCCCCTTCAGGCACCCCTTAACATATTTAGGTCATATAAAGAGAGTTGTAGGGTGGCCCCACAACCCACACACCCCAACCTAATGCAAAATTGCCGACAAAATTTCAACAACCTCCAGTAATGGATTAAAGGTTAAGTTTTTTACGAGGTTTTGAATTTCGGTCGCGCGCCGGAAAAACTCCGGAATATTACCTGATGATGAGTGTTTAATATGGTTGTTCATTAAAGGGACATATGTGATCCGCCATATCAAATCCAGTCGTAAGTCGGGATTTTTTTTTACCCTGTGCCAATGCATTCTCTTATATGTGCGAGTCGACCATAGGTCGCCTCGCATATATAAGAGAATGCATTGGCCTAACAATTTTTTACAATTTTAATAATTTGTTCTTGTATTCTTTAACAATTTTATAATTTCACCCATACAGAGCCCCAGACAAACATGAGCAGACGACACTCTTCTATATGCTGCTATATATGTGTGGGGCTCCCTGCAGGGTAATGGATGTTTTTTATTTTATGTCCTAAAAATTGTCAGAAACATTTATTTTAAAAAAATGATAAAAAATTGTTAGGCCAATGAATTCTCTTATATATGGTCGACTCGCATATATAAGAGAATGCATTGGCACAGTGTAAAAAAATCCCGACTTACGACTGGATTTGATATGGCGGGTCACATATGGCGTTCGTTGTGGGTGAATGTGAAAAATAATAACAGTCTGTAAAACCAACATCACAAAGAAGAACATGAAATTTTGAATGTGTTTAATCTCAATATAACCGTACATATACATACAGTATTTGAGGTGAACAAATAGAGAGATTTTACTCTTATTGGTATTATTGAAGTGCTAAAACAAATTTGTGTTAACATTACTGTTACATTGCGAGTCGTGTGATGTTCTTTATAACAACAATCATGTTATTTTCATGGTTTTATGTCCTAAATATTATAAAAATTAACATTTTAATCATAACATGTTGTCACGTCTTTATGTGATAAATAGATAGAGATAAACCTAATATACTGGACGAGTTTCGCTATATATGATCCAAAACCACCACAAAACATATTTAAATCAACAAATGGGACGTAAACATAACAGCGGCTTCTGTAAGGCCTGTGATAACGTTTGACCTAAATATGAGTTGTTTTCCAACGTAAAGCAATAGTCCCAGATAACAATAATCTTTGACATATTTAATGGCGTAAATTGAATGAAATAACTTCTCAAACTATATCAAAATCAGTCACAGACACCGATTCCCCTTCATTCCTAGTCCGTGGCGTACGGAATGTAAACAGACGACAAACCGGATGTCAAAGGACACGTTTGTTCAATAATAATAGAGTTGGGTAAACCTGGTACTATCACCTGTTATACGATGACCGTTCTTTACCATTATTATAGAATGGGTTTAATGAATGCAATAATGGTCGGATAATATAATATATAATATAGAGGATCTCCAACGAGTTACGTTGGGATATAAGATTTTATGAAACGAGTTTGATAAATTTGATTCACAACGAGTCGTAGACGAGTCGTAGACGAGTTGTGAATCAAATTTATCAAACGAGTTTCATAAAAGCTTATATACCAACATAACGAGTTGAAGATCTTGTATATAACATGAAAAAACTAGAGCATTATGCATTTTTAACAAAACAAAATCCTTAAAGGTACTCAACCCGATAAAACTCCTCTCAATTACTATTTCAATGGCTTCGGGGGTCAAAAATATTTGATTCGAGTCGAGGAAGTCACCCATCAAAGCTCAGATTTGTTAGATATCGATTTTAGAAATCTATTATTTTTCATTATCGGGAATTCTTTCTGGCCCAGAAGATAGTAAAAAATTCGTTATTATTACCCACTTGATTATAGAGTTATCCATCCTTGTCTGTTTGAATAGAATTTTGGCGTAACATCTCGAGCATGTTACCAAATTGACGGCAGTTATTGGTACTCATCTCGAGAACATAAGAATTTTCAAAAATCAATATCTAATGACTCTGAGCTTTGTTTGATGGGTTCCTCGACTCGAATCAAATATTTTTTACCCCCAAAGCCAAAGAAATAGTAATATAGGACCCTCTGATCGGATTGTTGTTGTTGGAATCTGTTGAGATGGGGACCCTCTTTACGGGTTGAGTACCTTTAAAAGAAGCTTAAAATGCATATATTTACACCATTGACTGAGACGCATCACAGCCGTTCACGGCAGTATTGCGCGCTCATGATTGCAACGAAAAATATAGTCCCCCAATTTGCCTCTTTGTTTTTGTGTCTATTTTCGTTAGTGCAACGAAGTTGGACAAGAATTTTACTTTGATGAACAAATCAATAATTTTGTATTGTCTGGTTTTTGTTGTCATACGCGGCTTTTCAAATTAGTATTAATCCGCCTAATCAATGTAAAGTAATTATATTGGCCCGCTGCCAAATTGGCGGGAAGCACGAGGTTATTATTCACTATGTGATATATAGAGGATCTCACATGAGTTTCTATTTTATACGGAATTTATCAACCGAGTTCACTAAATTCGATTTGAGCCGAGGTTTACCGAGGCTCAAATAGAATTTAGTGGACGAGGTTGATAAATTACGTATAAAATAGAACGAGTTTGAGATACTTTTTATCACATGGTCATATAATCGCTTAAATTTTATCGAAAACAACAATAATTAACAGACAGAAAACTTTGTTCCAAAGAGCAGCGTGACGTCATTGCACGCGACGATATTACACGTGTCTATTACGCTCGAATATTACATAGGAAAATAGTGCTAACCATGTGATAAAAGGAAATATGTAATGGCTTTTTAAAGGATATAATAGGGGTCTCATGTGATATAATAAATTATGTTATAATCATGATATATATATATACATGGCCAACCGTGTTAACCATTTATATATGAAATATCGTCATTTTGGAGAGTTATCAGTAACAAATTCTTATTGTTATGAAACCTTTTTGATTTTTCACATTTACCCACTGTGGAGGCCTTGTGTCCCCTTAACGCATGCTATTACAGAGCGTTCCTAACTATGTTGTTATGATTACACTGTTATCATATTAATTTGGACATTCTTAATTTGTGATATCTTTGTGATGTAAGTCTTTTAGAAATGAAGATGATCACATTAATTTTCATGTTTTATTAGCCGACAAAAGAAACAAATGATATTTCTTCCAATTTTAAAATAGAAATTTCGTATTTATATTTCGTATTTATATGGGGCGTGAACAGGTGCTTGTGACCCGATACGCTGCGGATTTCGAATCTGCGGAGAAGTGCCGATTCGCAGGTCAGAAATACTTACGCTCCATTTTATGTTTTTTATTCGGCAGCATAGAAACAATGAACACTGATAACGGACATACATAATTACCGAGAACCGGATTTTTGTTCGACGCAGTGTTCACGCTAGGCCGAAAAATATATTAGCAAATTGTTTGGCCAATTCTGATTTTGTTTTTGGTCATATTAAAACAAATTGGCCAAATTAAATCCTCATTTTATTGTCTCACACATAATGAATATTGTTGTTTTATTTAACATCTAACATCTATATATATATATAAAAGAGTAGGACATGTCTGTCTGTCCGTCTGTCTGTTCGGATTTTTCTCCCAGACCCCGAGACCGATTTCAATCAAATTTGGTGTGGCGATTAGGGGTTACCCTGGAGGAGGTTATAACTGCGTTAGTTTTTAAAAATTTTGATTTAAAAAAAATTAATTAAATAAATTAAAAAAAACACAAAATAAAATAAGCTCACTATGGGCCGATTTCAGAATCAAATAAATGTGAATATTTATGTTCAATATGAACCTATTTGCAGACCAGATGTACGCTCTTTATATATTTGTTTTCACTGTGGCCCGCGCCATCCAACAGAATAACGCGTATAAATCCACTATGGGCTTGGCTTATTTCAGAATCAAATGTCGAATATGAACCTATGTGAATATTTATGTCCAGGCCCCTAACGCATAAATGGGCCGCATGCCCTTTGTGCAGGGGCCGCAGATCCCGACGACGACGAATAAAGCCCCCCCCCCCGATGGTAGTCTGTTTCAGCTAGTTCTGTATAGTTATATATCCATATCTTCAAATACCGTGTCTATACCTCTTTAATCCCATCATTGTTACTTGACAATATACCACTACCCACCATCTACCATGAATTCAGCCGTATGACAACGAATTCATTAGTGTTAATCCTCATTACTGTTGAATTGCATTTGGTGGCCCATTGTTTTAGAGTGCACTGACAAGAGAGCCTTTAGTTACCCATTAAGCTGTATCGCCTAATCAATTTGCAGATGATTATACTATAAAATTAATTCTCATGTCGCTCTCGTTACAAAATCAATTTGGTTTTTTATTAGGTTTCCGATATTGGGGTAAAAAAAAACTTTGGCCAAACTTTTGGCGAAATGAAATTTGTTCTGGTCATTTTCGAGAAAACAAATGGCCATGGCCAATGGCAGCGTGAACCCTGATCCCAACCGAATGCAAGTGACTACACACGGTGTGTGGTACTCACCAGTCACTGAATGGCTCAATACGAACATAATCAACTGGCGAAACAACATGCTTTTAGCGCACGAATACGGTATGTTCCTCGCTCGGGTAAATCGAATTCTCTTGTGATCACTGTCTCCATCTGGGTGGAAATATGCGGTCAGCGGGTTTTATCCTCCTCACCAGGCAGCGAGCGAGAGGGTGGAGCTAACGGACAAACTGCCCACTAGGGATGTCATTAAAATATTTAAGTACTGGTCGATTTGACAGTCTATCGTGGGTCAATTTTATTATTATATAGGTCACTGTATCATTTAGGCTAATACCTTACTCGTATTTAAATTAAGTACTATTTTTCGCTCAGTTTTGAATTGCGCGAATTTAAAACTGACAAACATATTTTCGTGAAAGACTTGTATCTGGTGACAGTTTCAGTTCTTAATGGTTCCTTACGGTACATATCTATATTAAAGGCCAAGCATGACAAACATTGACATCGAGTTGATTGTAACTGCATTAACATTTTGTTGAAAAATGGGTGGTTATCTCGAAAGAGGTGATATCACAACCGCGTATATAGGTGGTTGACTTTGAGAAAATAATTATTTAGCTGCGTGTATTTCAAATAGTTGGATTGACAGACATGTATCTATATAACTCGGGTTGTACTGTATGATCACGGTGTCTCTCCAGTGATGTGGATATGGATCGTGGTTTGTTGTCCCTTCTTCGTGGAATACGTGTATTTCTTACAAGCATTGCAACATCGAATATGTTATCATGAATTACATATGAATAACGGTCTTTAGATTGCATATATATGCCCGCATATTAATATAAGTGTCTATTCAGCCGAACCTTCCGTAATATATATATGTCAGAGTTATGGATGGAGGCACGGACTCAATGTGAGCGTGCGTTTCTTCACATGTGCATGCTTAAGTCACTGAGCGTGAATACATTCTAATTTATCTTATATGTCTTATCGAAATGACCATGTATCGATCGGAATGGCACATTGAGATGTCCCTCAAATCAAGCTTGAAAATCAGTCCCGATTTTCGCCCATATCGGGATTAGAACCCGTGCCGACCTCGTCTAGACCATACTGCGTGATGAGGAATGTCATGATTTATTTTAAGGATACCTACTGGTGCGGACCGAGTCGGGGATGGGGTGGCGAGAGGAGCACCTGAATTAATAACCTTTTTGTCGCCGATTAAATTTCTACCAAATTTATATATATAGTCATCTTCATGGGCTATATAGGGAATCTAATTGTATGGTATAAAATACCTAGATCATGTCATGAATCTATACTCTGTCTAATGCCCGTAGAAATCATATTCCACCAGTACAAAACCTTGGAACTTTTTGAAGTTTTGACAAGGAACCTTATAAAGTCAAAAACAAATGACGCGGGGAATATATTTCTTAGTTGTTGTCTGTTCCTTAATAATGCACTTCAATGTAGGTGAATGTCCCAGCTCAAAACTGCACGTTCTGACTTTTGTGAGCCGATATCGCAATAAAAACCCAATTAATTACCCAGGATAAATTCCATAATTGTATTGCGACGCAAAGCAAAATCGCTCATAATTTTTTTTATTTTTTTTAAATATTTTATTGGAATTAACATACATCAATGAAGGAATGTAAACATAAACAGAGGTACATATTATTATATATCAAGTGACATTCTTCCAATTCGCTCACATCTCGCTCGCTTCATTTACACGTCTTTCGTACACCACATGCACTCCCAGTGACTGACATGTAAGTTGGAATTAATGGAATATAAGTTCAAATTAATATATTACTTCAGATTTTAAATATTTCAACTTTCTACCTGTGTACGGCGTATCGGCACGACATCTAACCATAGACGGCATTGTGATATTGGCGGGGATATCGTATTTCCGGTTAGAATAACTAAGTGAGTTTTCGAGTTGGTGAAGAGATCACTTCCATGACACTCAAGTTGATTATTGTTGACTTGTGGGTATATGTTACACATGTAAAGCCTTTTCTAAAAGGAACCAGTTTTTCGAAAATTCTTCTTGTTTCGATTGGCATCGTGCGGTATACTTCTCACATTGGTATCTATAATTCAACTCTTTGAGGAAAACATTTAGCGATAAGTTAATTGGCTTGAATTTAGTCCTATATATGTATTGTTTAATTAGGAGCCATAGCATGTTAGTTGTAAAGTTAGGATCCGTTGGTGAAGAGCCGAGAATCATTGTCGTTTGTTGGGGACAGAGATCAATGCTGTTAATTTTACCCCAATCGCTGAGTTCCTTAATGAATTTCTGAACGTGAACACAGTTCCAAAATATGTGGGAGATGTCTTCTGTCTCGCTTTTACATCTTTCGCATTTATCATCTTGTCGTAAATTGGACATTTTGAGAAACTTGTTGGTTGATAATATTCGTGAATTTATTCGGAATTGTAGCCATTGCACCTTTGTGTCCGGCGTCGTGAGAAAGGGAAGTTTATCCAGTTTGCACCAATTAATTATGTTGTCGGGAAATAACACTTGCCATTTTTTGTGTGCTACAGTAGAAGTTGGAATGTCGATTAAAATTTTATAAAAGTCTTGTCCTCCTCGACAGTTTTTAAGCAATTTAATGAAATTATTTGGTAAAAGGGGAGTGACTATTCGAGTTATAGGTTGTTGAAGTTTTTTTGCAAGTAATTTTATCTGATGTTGGATGTTATTAAGAGTGATGAAGTTTGTATGTATGTTATAGATCCTTAGTAGATCGTCTCGTGTAAGAAAACATCCTGTATTGTCCAGCATATCGTTTAAAAAGATAACCCCCTTTTCTCGCCAGGAGGTGAAATTTAATACTTTTCCGTATTGCTTTATATTTGGGTTATTCCATAACGTATACATGCTGATAATTTGCGATTGTTTCTATCTTTCTCTAGAAATTTTGTAAATGCCATCAGGACATCATGCCAAAAAGGGTTGGTTAATTTCTTTGCCTGTTTTTCTATGTAAGGGTAGTCATAAGTAAGGAACATAGGGTCATCAAATAAAGGTATATCTATTAATGGAGTCCACTTGGCACTTTTTGTCACGAGGCGCCTAACCCAAGTTATTTTCATGGACATCATAAAATGTTTAACATCAACCATTTTTAATCCGCCATTCTTATAATCCTGACATATAACTTTGCGTTTGATTCTATCACGCTTCGAGTTCCAAAGAAAATTGAAGAGCATTGTGTCAAGATTTTTCATAAAAACATTACCGGGATTTGGGAGAGCTACAAAAAGGTGTGTTAATTTTTGGAGTATTAGTGATTTTATCACAGTTATTCGACCAATGGGTGTAAGTAACCGGTGTTTCCATATTTCTATCAAACGTTTGACTTCAGCAAGTTTTTTATCATAATTTATATTCATTTTCTCAAGGTTTGTATCAAAGTGTATTCCAAGGAGATTGAAAGTACTATCGAATGTTAGTCCAAGGTCTGGGCACATAATATCTGTACGTTTCGTGTAAGATCCAATCCACGACGCCTGACACTTGCTAGGGTTAATTTTTAGGCCTGAATAATCTGCAAATAAGTTTAAAACAGTATATACTTCCCTAAGACTTTCTTCGCTGCCGTCTAAGAAAAGCGTCGTGTCGTCTGCATACTGTGTAATTTTGTATTCTAAATCGCTCATAAATTGACTTAAATCATTAAATTTCGAGTTGGGACCTTCGCCTACAGTGAAGTGCATTGTACCAAGGTTTTGTACTGGTGGAATATGGTATCTACGGGCGTTAGCCAGGATCGAGATTCATGGCATGATCTAAAAAAAAAACACACACAATATTGGTGCCGTCCATGCCAGGACACCGGAACACGACATGAGAATGGTAGTTTGACGGCTCGAAGAAATTGTTCATGCTTCTATCACAAGCTTACAATTGTGCATCCTATAGATAACTGAATAATGTAATAGTGTATAAATGGTCCAGGTGATGAGGGACCCTGTATGTTGACAAATAAAAGTTGTCCTTCAAACGCTTTCGACCGAAAGCCTTTGAAGAGCGACTTCTGTTATTTGAATAATTTAAGTTTGCAAGAACATACTATAAAGAGATCAATATACTTTTGTGCAGTTCTTTGTGTGATACCACGAGCCTAACCAGAATACATCAATTGGTCAGTTCTTGGAACTGACCGTATATAAGTAAAATATTGCGAGCGATAGAGTGAACAATTCCGGTATTTGTAAACACAACTGTATAGGCTTGGAACCCATCGAGAGGATGATGAAAACTAACCAGTGTGGTGTTTGTATACTGTGTTTCAATTGAACCATAGAATCTAAAGAGCCTTACAGTATGGGGCGAGAGTGGGGGGATAAACCTCCCCAACCCTGAGAACTGGAATCGGGGTGGCATTATTACGCCACACCGTGGTGTTGCTTGGTACGCAGATTTTCATATTCTGTGGTCGATCGATAATCCACTGAGCGACTGTATTATTATGGTTATTTCGTACTGAGTATAAATCGTACCGATAGAGTCACGATAGTACAACAAATATTAGCACATGTGTTTACGTCACCTGTGTACTTGTGGGGGCATGTTTCTATTATGAAGGTTCGCTATCCCGAAGGTCCGCTATTCCGAAGGTTTTTGTTATTTTTAGGTTAATTCTATATTCTAAAGTAATTTGAGAGACTAATTTGAGAGGGTTCATTATCACAAAGATTCTTTTTACGGAGTGTGCGCTCACATCCGAACTGATCCTGTGCGCATACCGATACAGATACAGGAGGAAATAACTTAACTTAGAACATTAAATGTGATTTTGTTTTGTTTTCGCGGGTTTTCTTGAGATTTAATGTCATTACGTGGGCCCATACTTTTGAATTCTTGGCATATAATATGAATGTTGTGGTATATTGTGGACCCTCCCGCATTGGGACATGACACAGGTACAGTTGACTTAAGTGATGTTCTGTGTGGGCTCCAATTTGGAGTTCAATATTTTAAGGGCCAAATTTAGGATTTTATGGGCCCATACCTTTGAACTCTGTGCATATAATATGAATATTGGGGGCATGTCTCTATTCCGAAGGTTCACTATCCAGAATGTCCACTATTCCGAAAATTTTCTGAATGTTCGCTATTCCGAAGGTTCACCAATCAGAAGGTTCGTTATTCCGAAGGTTCTGTATTCCGAAGGTTTTTGTTATTTTAAGGTTAATTCTATATTCTAAAGTATTGGGAGGGTTCATTATCACGAAGATTCTTTTTATGAAGGAAATAACTTAAAACATTAAATGTGATTTTGTTTTGTTTTCGTGGGTTTTCTTGAGTTTAATGTCATTGCGTATGACTTTATTTCTCATTAAATATTCACGCCAAGCAGCCCACACAATTGCTATGTTTCCATGCGATTTAATGTCATTACGTGTGACCTAATATCTCAATAATCTGAGGCAAGATTACGCCTGCTAAAGGCGAATTATAACAGTGGGGCTATAACGCTCAATGAATACTGGGAACTATAACAAACTGCGCAGCAGAATATCGCTGATTAAACGAGTATGAGATGAGCCTAACTGCAATTGTGACTTTGTTTAAAGGCCCACTTAATTTTCGAGTCATTCATTTTTGTTATAGTATATACGGTTTTAATAACAATTTATGCCATAAAATTTGAATAAATTACTATAATTCATCCATTTGAAACGCAGAATCCTTCTATCTCCTAGTTTGAAACACCTTTAAAATACCGCGACAAGTCGTGCGTCGTATATCTAGCAATTAGCAACTAACATGTCCTCTTCGGCTTTCCATAGATTTCAACGTAATTTGATACTTATGGGTATTTGTGTCCGGGAAGTGTTTTGGACGGGTTGAATCGTGAGCCCGACCTGACCTTGACCTTTAAAACTGTCAATGCAAGGTCAATTTGGGTAAAACGGACAAATTTCGGCGAAATTTGATACCTACGGATACTTTTGTCCGGGGAGTGTTTTGAACGGGTCAAATCGTGACATCGGCGTGACCTTGACCTTCAATGTGGTCAATCAAAGGTAAAATCGGGTAAAACGGATGGATTTCGACGAAATTTGATACCTATGGGTACTTTTGTCGGGGGAGTGTTTTGGACGGGTCAAATTATGACTCCGACCTTACCTTGACCTTCAAAATTGTTAATTAAAGGTCAAGTGGGGTAAAACGGACGGATTTCGACGAAATTTGATACCTAGTGGTACTTTTCTCCGGGTGGGGGTGTTTTGGGCGGGTCAAATCATGACCCTGACCTGACCTTGACTTTCGAAATAGTCAATTGAAGGTCAAATCGCGCCTTTCGCCGGAAATCAGATGGGAAACATCCCGGACGAAGTCGGGCCCATCAGCTTGTGTAATAAAGAAGACAGTTTGAAGAAAGTAATGTATAACACGAGAAACGGGAAAACTTGAAATATAGAAGTATGCAAATTTCCCACATAAAATTTGAAAGCTAGTTTATAGAATAATTGTATTATAATTTATATTTATGGCTAATAATATGATCTTGGTGGCGTTACCATTTCTGACTATGGTTTTCTTGTCTTCTCTGGTGGAGCAGATACTAGAGGGACTCATGGTGTGAAACTAGGGGTTGAGAACCATAACCGAACAAAGCGGAGGAGGCGTACTGACCAAGTCACCCGCTGATGGAGAAGACCCGAATCACAAAATCCAGGGATTTAAGGCCCACTTAATTTTTGAACACCCAGATCATTTTATATAAAATCTATGCCATATGATATACCATATGAACGAGGAAGCTCCTAAACATTGTATTATCAACTTATTCGATGTAATAAAGAGTGAACATGTTGTTTTTGTTGAGATCCGACGTTCCATCTGGATTGTAGTGCAAAGTGTACTATTTCCAATGGAAGAGGAATAACTCAATATATTAAAGATATATATAGAGTTATTCCCCATATAGTTTGAATTCTGTTGCATTCTGGGAGTCACAATGTGGGGAAATGTTTATATGAATTCAGCTTGTTTATATGGGAACATGTCTCTATTCCGAAGGTTCGCTATTCCGGATGTTCACTATTCCGAAGGTTCACTACTCCGAAGGTTCGCTATTCCGAAGGTTCTCTATTCCGAAAGGTTCGCTATTCCGAAGAGGTTTTTTTAAAGGTTAATTCTATATTCAAGTATTGAGAGGGTTCTTTATCACGAAGACTCTTTTTTATGAAGGAAATAACTTAAAACATTGAAACAATAAATGTTATTTTTTATTTTTTAGCGGGTTTCCTTGAAATTTAATGTCATTACGTATGACGTTATTTTCCAATACATATCCACGTCAGGCAGCCCACACAATTGCTCTTTCCATGCGATTTAATGTCATCGCGTATGGCGTTATATCTCAATAATCTTACAGGCAACAATACGCCAGCTAAAGGCGGGATTAAAACAGCGGGACTATAACTCTTAATGAATACTGCGAAGCAGAATGTCGTTGAATAGACGGGTATGAGTTGAACTAGCTAACTGCAATTGTGAATTTGTATTGAATTGTAAGGCCCACTTAATTTTCGAGTCATCGGCTATTTTTTATAGTGCCTTGATATCAGGTTTTAAACACAATCTGTGCCATAAAATATGATTAAAACACTATAATTATATAGTTCATCACCATTCCAAACGTCTGTATCTGAAGATGCCCCTAGAGAAATAGAAAACATCTTAAATCATAAAAAGATTCCCCCGTTATATGTCATGGCTCTCAGAATGCAACATAATTCAACCTAATGTATTTTCAATTGAAGGGGAATAACATTATCTTTAAAATATAGAGTTACCCCCCCCCCCCCCCTCCATTGAAAATAATACACTTTACTTTGCGCAACAAAATCAGATGAACCTTAAGCACAAAAACAAGTCGTTAACCCTGCGTTAACTCAACAAAAACAACATGTTCACAGTTTATTACACCGGATAAGCTGATAATACAGTGTTAGAGAGCTTCATATTTCAAATGGTATATATAGTGGCATATATTTTATATATGTGATCTGGAGGTTCGAAAATTAAGTGGGCCTTGAATGTTGATGTTTTTTTTTAAATACAGATTGCCAGTTCGGAAAAACTATATCTCTTACATGTAGTTTATTTCAGTCATCGTTTTTTTTTACTTTCCATAATGAACGATAAACTGATACTCTTTTCTTGCTATTAATAACCGATATATATCTAGGACAATTTGGGAATTAGAAGTGGATGTATAAATGTACTATATATGAATACTAGCGTAATCGTATTTTTCATTCCTCGTGTGTTTTTTGTGATGCTTTCCATATATGGTGCAAATTTTGATTCATTTCTGGTTAAATACGCCCAGAATAGAAAACCTTCGGAATAGCGAACCTTCGGAATAATGAACCTTCGGAATAGGAAACCTTCGGAATAATGAACATTCGGAATAGCGAACCTTCGGAATAATGAACCTTCGGAGTAGAGAACCCTACCCGTTTTTATTACTCTAGATGGCACCTTCTGAGACACAGCCGTTCCAAATGGTGACGAATTAAAGTATTTTAATCATATTGTATGCCATAGATTGTTATTAAAACCGTATATCAAGGCACTATAAAAATAAATAATCGCACCAAGATCGAAAACCGAAATTTATATTATTGTACAAATAGACACCATACGCACATCTCTATTATATATTCAGCCAAGATTTTAACCCATGTGAAATTCATTTCCAATAATCGTTCCCATAATAGTGCGCGTCCCATTTTAGCAAGCATAAGCGTTTCGTATTATTCAGATGTCAATTGTCAGTATGGTAAAGTGTTTTCCCAAATGGGAAGGCCTGTTAAAAATTAAACAAAGTGGCCGAAAGTACATGCGACTATAACGAGAACCAAGAGACATCACATAAAATCTAATCTTCCCTAAGGAGAAATTATTCTAGACATATTTATTTTTATGATTTATAACTCTTCCAAAATACCAAGTACCGGTATCGAATGCTACTCATCAAGCTTAGACTTGATCATTTGCGAATTGTGCCCCGCGCGGTGCGCGAATTTAAAGGCCCACTTAATTTTCGAACCCCAGATAATTTTATATAAAATATATGTCATATATTATATACCGTTTGAAAGAGGAAGCTCCAAAACATTGTATTATCAACTTATTTGGTGTAATAAACTGTGAATATGTTGTTTTGTTGAGATGCCGACTTGGTGTTCTGTACTCATCAAGTTCCACTATTTTCAATGGAAGGGGAATAACACTATATCTTAAGAAATAGAGTTATTCCCCCTCCCATTGAAAATACATTTTCAATTTGAAACAGCTGTTTTCTATTTCTCTATGGGCATCTTCTGAGACACAGACGTTTCAAATGGTGATGAATAATAGTATTTTAATCATATGTTATGGCATAGATTGTTATTAAAACCGTATATCAAGTCACTATAAAAAATAATCGGAGACTCGAAAATTAAGTGGGCCTTTACAACTGAGCGAAAAATATAGTACGATCGCGCGACTCCTGAGTTTATACCAAACCACACACTGAACCACAGGGAAACAAGAGGGCAATGTTGATAAGTTAGTTACATACATTACGGAAGGTTCGACTGAATAGACAATCAGGCCTGTTTATATATGCCTATTATATGTAATTACATGCGGCAACCCACATCAAAACCACGCAGTTCTATCGAAATATGCACCAGCTTTATACTCAGTTGCGATTTTCCAAGTTCACGTAACCATGGTATAACTCCTTTTGAAGTGAGAATAAAGGGTCCGACTGTCTGTAACTGATACCATTCGCACTGTAATGATTGAGTTGTCGCTGAGCAAGGTGACCAATTGTTCAACATCACAGAAATATCAGTTCTTGACAACTGAAAAATGCACACACTTGAGTCAACTTATCTCCACTGGCTAAGATCCCAAATACATAAGGAATAACTCTAAATTCGTACAACCCACATAACGCAATTCAACTTTTATAACCTATATAGTCCATGAGCCAGGCTCCCCAAAAATGAAAAATGGTTCCAATTTGGTGGGCAAATTCTACCAAAGTTTTTCACAAATCTCCTAATCTGAAGTTTATGTCAGTGCTGGGGCACACTGGAGCAGTGTAGCTTAGTGTAGAAAATATGTGTTTTCATGGCAACGGAGAGTGTTTATTTGGCCGGTATAAAAAATATGCCTATAATGGTCTATACCAAGAAAGTTTAATGCGGTAACTCTATGTTGGCATTGTTATTGGGTGCTAACCTTGGTGGGCTTTCATTTTACACTGAAGATTTCACCTCTAGAGTTCAAGGTCATAAACAGAGGTCAAGATCATTGACCACAATATTGGCTTTTTTCATATCGGGTCATACATGTTCTACCCACTGAGTTTATATATCAGTTTTGAATACGTTATCATTACTCGGAAATAATCTAGAGCATACAGGCTACACGGGGAACTGTGTTATTGTTGCAACCGATAAGGCAGTCTTGAGATATAGGCCTCTAAACTTTGTAGCCATTTTCCAAAATGGGTCAAAAACATTTATTTCCCAAGATATCATGATTTTGTGTATATTATAGAGTTATTTACTTGTCTGGGCTCCTTTAAGGGTTGAATTGTGAATTTATTGACAAAAGCATGAAAATTATACAAATATATGTTGGTTAGTTATAGGGAATATTTTAGGGAGGACGTGCCCAGGTGGGGGGGGGGGGGCGGTGGGTCCATATGTCGTTATAAATTCAGGTTTCCATGACAACGGCACCATATATTTGAAGAAAAATAAAAAAAAGGCCGCTGTTGAGAATCAACGAACCTTGTGTTTGAAGAAATTATGTTATCTCATAGTTAACTCATTAGTGGTCCATCAAACGGACTGGGCCACAAAGACATATATGGTCAAGGTCAATTGTCAAGGTTACGGTTATTGGGGAAAATATGAAATTTTGAGCAATGTTTTTGTTAGTTGTTTCATATTCTGCTACACCTAGTGCAATAGCCATGAAAGTCAATCCCCATCATAATGCAAAACAATTAGGGTCCAATCACCGTAAATTTTCGGATTGATCCGGCTCAAAATACAATGGACGATATCTTCCTCTAACTTCACCCCCGCACGGCTTACTATAATTAAAAATCGGTCAAACGATCAACTCAACATCTAGCGCTCAGGGATTTCTTGTCGGCTAATAATTTATTTACTCATACAAATCAACAGATCGTCAGTAAACAATTTCTATAGAAGAGAAATCTGTCGATAATTCCAACTTTTTTTCATTTTTTCTTTACGAATCACGCAGCGCCTCATTTTAATATTCATTATGACCTGACCTTTCCATGACTGCAATAGTAGAAACAGCCAATCACCGCTCAGTATTAGAATCGAGCTATACTCGTCCTTGACCTCGATAAATGGTATACTCGTAGGGCGCGCATCTATAATCTCAAATCGACTCCATTCCACCCGCATGTGCAATTTGACTTGTATATCAAGATGTTCCACCCACTTTGGTGTTCTAGAAACCACCCGAAAAAGACCCGTTAATTAGTTGAATATAACGTGACTGCAAATTCTGAGGTGAAGGTCGAGTATAGCTCTTGCGACATTACCCCTCTACCTTGCTTTGTGTATAGATGAAACTTCCAAGCATTCTACCATAACATTGGGAAAAGGGCGCAAAATTAATTTGTCATCAGGTTGAGTGTGAATATAAGTAAGGGCGTTGATTTTGTCGTGGAACTGCATGGGTTGTAGAGTCGAATGTTCAATCATCGTTAGAAATGGGTGCTATTTTAAATATTAATGTTGAGCCCCGAATACCCTCGAATTGAAGAATTGGTAGGCGTCCAGAGGACGAGAACCTTTCGTACGAAATTATTGGCATTAATCCACTTAGACAATACTTGCAAAGTATATCCATAGGTCCCACACGAACTACCCATGCAGTGGTTCGATTATATAGCTTAAATATAGGAAATGAAAGTTAATTATTCATAATGTCCGTCATGAAGAATTCTGAAGGTGTTGGTGTGTGAGGCGTCCATGATATTGGATATCCACCCATCTGCTGGGCTCCCCGCATCAATTATGCCGTTGCTATCAGCTGACGAATCCGCCTTAGAGCAAACTGGCTACGCCCATGCATGCATACCTGCTGAAGCGGGGGTGGTCAATAAATTTCGTAGTGAAATACAGTGTTCCCACGCCGCCATGCCGTGACAAGAGAAGCATACTATTAGCCATTCCATTTCTAATATAAATGAGAATTTGATCATGCACACGAACATCAGTAAGTAACAAAAGACATTTATTTACCCGTCATTTTAGACGGGAGATCCCCTAGTGAAACAATAAACACCTTTGATACCAAAGATAGTTCCATTTTACATGAAAAAATGGTCCAAACCTGAAAAGTGAATTTTTGCCGATTTTGATGTCAAATCTGTGATATAAAAATCCAATAGTTCTATTATGTCAGTGGTTAAAATAGTAACAATTAATCAAGGTGCATCAGAAATGTTAGTATTCAATGTATATAAGGAACAGGAACAACTTCCGAGTAACAGCTAGAGTGACTATCTCGAGTAACAAGATCAGGAACAGATATATAAGCTCAATGTTCTCGCGTTTTACGCAATGAAACAATATATATATTATACTTCGAAAGCATATAGCCTCTCCCGTTCATCAAAATTGCAACATTTAAACACTACTTATGAGAATTAAGCTTATAATTGGCAAGGGACGTCGAGCGGTGAATCGGCAACTGACAGAACGTATTTTTTCCCCGAGGAACAGAGATATAAACTAGTAACAACTAATCAAGGTGCATCAGAAATGTTAGTATTCAATGTATATAAGGCAGAATAGGCAATTGTGTTCATCAGCACAACTTGCGTTATGATCATTTTATGAAATTAAAAAATAATGGGTTGGTCCCTTAACCCTTTACCCAACAGAACGGCCCTGTGCCAATGCATTCTCTTATATATGCGAGTCGACCATAGGTCGCCTCGCATATATAAGAGAATGCATTGGCTTAACACATTAAAAATTATAAAATTGTTAAAGAATGTTAGGCCAATGCATTCTCTTATATATGCGAGGCGACCTATGGTCGACTCGCATATATAAGAGAATGCATTGGCACATGGCATAACTGTAACTATCACAATGTGGTCAAGGAGCCGGTTCCAATGATATCCATATTTGTATGGTTCTATTGAGACAGTCCGAAGATATTTTAGGCCGTTGAAGCTTTATTTGGCCGGTTTTGGCCGGTTTGTTGGGTAAAGGGTTAAGAACGATCGCAGTGACATCTTCCAACCGCAGATACTAACCACCTCTATATATTTTACACTATGTGATGTATTAGCATATGTAAAATGAATTTCAGACAAATCTACCATCCATTCTGGTCCCAAAATGTCACCAGAAGAGTGCGAATTATACATTTTACTGTCTGGTCAGCTGCATATCAACGGTTGTGATGGACATTATGATAGGAAACAAGGTCATACGTCTGTGTAATTCATCATATGTCGCAAATAGACCTCAAATATGCAATTCCAAAGAACTAAAGTTGAATGAAATACTGTAATACATCCTTATATGAGCATTTTATACTTTCGGGTAGTTGCCTAGCAACGGTTGCTAAGCAGGGCCAAATCTCGACTGGGTCTATATCTGAAAATGATCAGTAAGATGCAAGGAACATATGTTGCAAGTTTCATCATAATTTGTGCAATTCTTACATTTCCATGCACCAATCGCCTGGACTACACAGAAGCATGATATATTGGGAAATAACTGATTTTGACCCATTTTGGAAAATGGTCACGATGTTTAAAGGCCTATATATCATGACTGACATGTCGGTTTCAACAATAATGCAGTTCTCCATTTAGCACATACACTACATGTTATTTAGGAGCAAAGATAACGTATTCAAAACTGACATATAAAATCAGTGGGTAGAAAATGTATGACCCGATATGAAAACAGCTAATATTTTGGTGAATGGCCTTGACCTTTGTGTATGATCTTGACCTCTAGAGATGAAACATCCCATACCAAAAGAAAGCCCACCAAGGGTATCACCCCATATCAATGCAAAGATAAAGTTACTGCATTAAACTTTCTAGTTGTAGCTAGACCATTATAGGCATATTTTTTACACTGGCCAAAAACACCATCCGTTGCCATGGAAAAACAAATTTTGCACACTAAGCTACACTGCCACAGTGCGCCCCAGCAAAAAACTTCAGCATATAAGCTTTGAGAAAAATGTTGATAGAATTTGCCCACCAAAATGGTACCATTCTCGGTCCTGGCTCATGGACTAATATACATAATTATGTTATTAACCGTATATCATTATCTAAGCCAATAATGAAAGTGTCAATGACAAGAGCACATTTTGGGGGAAAAGGGGGGTGTAATTTCATGTGTTAAAGTCAATGGAGCGATTTGGAATGCGGAAGTTAAAATGTCTAAGTAATTATAGATGTCATCATGGAGAGAGATGTATATATCAAGTGAAATCCAAGATGGCCGCTGGCGGCCATGTTTTCCAATAAAATTAAAACCAATTGATAGCTAGATAGAACAATATGTTTGGTGACAACCACATGAGGGTGTGGTCTGTAGGCTCTGCTAAATGATTTAATCATGCAAAGAGTAAAATCTAAGATAGCTGCCGGTGGCCATGTTTTTAACGAACTTCAGAAACAAATTGATGACTCCAATCTAGTGGTCATTCGGAAGATCCAAATGAAGTGACGATCGGACGAGGGATGTCGTCTATAGGGTGTGCCAAAGGATTTAGTCATATATAGAAAGAGTAAAATCCAAGATAGCCGCTGGCGGCCATGATTTTCAACGAAAATATCCATTTGAAGTTTGGTAATTATCGGGTGAGGGATGTGGTCTGGATGGTGTGCCAAAGGATTTAGTCATAGAAAGGGTAAAATCCAAGATGGCCGCTGGCGGCCATGATTTTCAACTAACTTCGGGAAAATTTTAGGGCGCCCATCTAGTGGTCATTCAAAAGATCCATATGAAATTAGGCGATGATCGGATGAGGGATGTGGTCTGTAGGGTGCCAAAGGATTTATTCATGCAAAGAGTAAAATCCAAGATGGCTGCCGGCGGCCACGTTTATCGTCGAAAATTGTTCAAATTTGACAACTAGAGGTGATCCTAAACATGCCTGTACATTTTTATAAAACAGTTCTCCAATAAATGCGGGCTGCATGGTGTTCTGTTGGATTGAAATTTAAAATCCAATGTGGTTTCTAGCGGCCATGTCTTTTAATAAATTTCGGAACATATCGATGGCTCCCATCTAGAGGTCACTTCGAAGATCCATATGACGTGTGTTGACGATCGGACGAAGGGGTGGCTTGTAAGGTGTGCCGAGTTATTTGGTCAAGCAAAGAGAAATATCCAAGATGCCGCTGGCGACCATGTTTTTCAACGAAATTCGGGAAAATTAATTGATGGTTCACACCCAGGGATCACCCCCAAAGATCCATATGAAGTTTGGTGATGATCGGATAAGGGATGTGGTCTGTATAGAGTGTGCCAAAGGATTTAGTCATACAAATAGTAAAATCCAAAGTGCCTGTCGGCGGCCATGTTTTTCATCGAAATTGTTCAAATTCGACAGCTCCCAGCTATAGGTGACCCTAAACATGCCTGTAAATTTCAAAACAATTATCCAATAAATGCGGGATGCATGTATAGAGTGTGCCGATGGATTCAAATTTGAAATCCAAGATGGCTGCTGGCGGCCATTTTATTAAAACGAAATTCGGGAGGTCACCCCGAAAATCGCAATGAAGTTTGGTGATGAACGGATGAGATGTGTGACCTGTACGTACGTGTGCTAACGGAAATTGTTGTCGAACGCACTAATGGACGCAAGTATGGATCGTCGGACGGGCGGAACGACGGACGGACGGACGATGGGCGCCAACCCATGACAAATTAGGTTTTAAATATTTATTTTAACATGTATAACAGGGGTGGGTCTGCTGATTTTTTCCAGACACATGCACAGTCCACAGAAATTTACTCATATGTGTCCAATAATAACACTATATATATAGGCTCTTATCTACATAAATATTATTATTTAGAACGCAGTTAGCTCCCTGTAGGGGGTTATATATATAGTCTTAGTTCCAATACAAATGCAGTTATTCTGGCAGACATCTCGGAGTTGCCAACTTTGTGTTTGCAATATAAATCACTTGATAAAGTATGTTTGCCAAAATACAACCGAATACAAAACTCACGAAACAAAAACGACTTTTCATTTTTGCTTTATTTCGGCAGTGTACTACAACTGTTGAAGGTACTCAATCCGATCAGACGGTCCCCATATCATCAAGACACAACAACAACAGTTCTTCAAAATACGCTTTAGTTATCAGAATCAAAATAATGCTAACCACTGTCAACTATGGTATCAAATGTCCCAAAACGTGTTATTTATCAACAGTTTGTTCAACGAAATATGGCCGTATTATCACTTGAGTATCACGAAATTTGGGCGTATATATTACCACTTGATTTTAGAGTTAAAGGTACTCAATCCGATCAGACGCTCCTAATTTACTATTTCTTTGGCTTCGGGGGTAAAAAATATTTGATTCGAGTCGAGGAACCCACACATCAAAGCTCAGGGTGATTAGATATATATCGATGGTTATTATTACCACTTGATTTTTAGAGTTATCCATCTTTATCTGCAAGACCGTCCGTTTGACCGGCAAGTTCTGTTCCACACACAATAGAAATCGCAAACTTCAAACATCGATATCTAATCACTCTGAGCTTTGGTGGGTGCGTTCCTCGACTCGAATCAAATATTTGTTACCCCCGAAGCCAAAGAAATGGTAATTTGGAAGCGTCTGATCGGATTGAGTACCTTTAATACATCTTCATCCGCAATTTTGTATGAGACCGTCCGTTTGACGACGTTTTTCTGGGCCACAAATAATTGCACATCTCTAGAAATAACAGACTCCAAAAATCGACAAAAGGGCACTTTTCCAAAAAAGTCACATTTTTCTATAAAAACACGAAATTAAACACACAAAAAGCATTTTCTGTCTCCAGAAAAAGGGCAAGTCCTGCCCCCGCTCGCCCCCTTGGTCAAGGGCAGGGGGGGGTCAGCTGCCCCCTCTGCCCCCCCCCCCCCCCTCTCCGGCGCCCCTGAAGAACGTTATATTTGGCGACTATATATAGATGCACGATTCGAAGTGATATATGTAGTTTTCATAACGTGTCCTAGCGTGTTATTTTAAATTTTTAAGTGGCGATAAAATGTTTTGGTCGACTACAGAGGTGACAGTTCCAGTTTGGTTTATTCACACTCTGTAAACACTTGAATGAAGTTCGGTGACACATCGCAGTCTCCATAGTTATACGCATTATGTTCATATTTTCAACACTGCCAAATTTCAGCACAAAACAAAGCCTATTGCAAAGTAATTCTATTATTTTTCCACGTTATATTAAACCATAACCAATTTTTAGAACGTTATATTTGGCGACTATATATAGATGCACGATTCGAAGTGATATATGTAGTTTTCATAACGTGTCCTAGCGTGTTATTTTAAATTTTTAAGTGGCGATAAAATGTTTTTGTTTTTTTAATTAATAATAAAGGCATGCATGGCCTGACTCAGTTCTCATTGTAATGGAACCTCATCCTCATAATATGGCTTTAGCTCCGTGTGAGTGGCATACGTATATACGACATAAACATGCAGTAAAGCAAAATGTGAACACTGGGTTAAACCCATGTAGTGCCAGCTCAGCCTTCCAGACATCAAACCATATATAGTTTCTAACATACTGACTGGCTCGGGATCTCCGATCGGTCACCACATTACTACACAGTACGGGATTGACTATTTCGAGTAACAGGAACGGAACAAGGAACAACTTCCGAGTAACAGCTAGAGTGACTATCTCGAGTAACAAGATCAGGAACAGATATATAAGCTCAATGTTCTCGCGTTTTACGTAATGAAACAATATATATATTATACTTCGAAAGCATATAGCCTCTCCCGTTCATCAAAATTGCAACATTTAAACACTACTTATGAGAATTAAGCTTATAATTGGCAAGGGACGTCGAGCGGTGAATCGGCAACTGACAGAACGTATTTTTTCCCCCGAGGAACAGAGATATAAACTCAATTTTCTCCTGTTTTATGCAATGAAACAATACATATTATACATCATTCGAAAGCATAGCCTCTCCCATTCATGAAATGAATATTGCAACATAAACACTACTTTTGAGAATTAAGCTTATAATTGGCAAGGAACGTCGAGCGGTGAATCGGAAATTAGCAAAACGTAAATTTTTCCGAGTAACTATAACACGAACAGAGATATAAACTAAATTTTCTCGCGTTTTATGCAATGAAACAATACATATTATACATTATTCGAAAGCTTATCATCTGAAATCAATATTTATGTAAGAATCGTGCTTCTGAATGTCAAGTAATCCTTAACTGGCTGTGTCCCCTGTAATCTGTCCGACAGAGAAACACTAAAAATGGACGAACTTAACAACAATAACATAGAACTAAGGGCCATAACTCATGAAAAATAAATCGAACTAACCTGGTTTTTGAACTCAATCAAGATATTGTTGTGAGAGTTCCATATACCAATTATGAATGGAATCGGTTGTCGTTTGAACATTTCCACACAAAAAATAGACAAAATTAGGGGCGTAACTCAGGTAAAACATAAGTCGGACAAATCTGGTTTTGAAACTCGATCGAGATATTGTTGTGTATAGTCCGCATATCAAGATGAACGAAGCGAACATATTTTTAAATATCATGAAAAACAAGCATGGGAAAATAACTGCTTATGTGTGGAACATGATCCGGCTATTCTTCATTCGGAGAAAACAGCTCATTTGTTGACAATTTTATTATTGCAAATGTGTCATTATCAATATTAGAAATTAACTATATTATGTTTGTTATTATGTTGTTTATGATATATATGTTCGTTATTTTCAATTGTGCAAATGCCATAAATTGGTGTATTGCAATAAATAAAATTATTATTATTATTATTATCAAATGTGAATGTAATCGGTTGACATTTGTTCAAATTTTCGTGCTAACGTGTTAACGGTCATACAATTGCTCAAAAAAAAATAAAAAAATAGACAAACTAGGAGTCGTAACACAGCTAAAGCAGAACTGAACGTTCAATATACCATATAAGAATGAAATTGGTTGACGTTTGTTCAAGCTATTGCGCAATCTGACATAAATTTTCCGAAAAATAGACTATATAAGGGCCATAACTCAGGTAAAACGATCGGACAAACCTGGTTTTCGAGTTTGTTCGAGATATTGTTAAAAAAGATTCATCTACCAAATGTGAATGAAATTGATTGACGTTAATTTGTTTAAGTTACCGCGTTATTGGACATAAATTTTCCGAAATTTGCTAACAAACAAAAATAGTCAAACTAAGGGCCGTAACTGAGGTAAAAAAAAACAGACCGTGGGCAAACATGGTTTTAGAACTCGATCAAGATGTTGTGAAAGACCGATCTACAAATATGAATGAAATTGGTTGATGTTTGTTCAAGTTATCGAGCAACCGGACATAAAACTGATACAAATATATAGAAACAAGTGGCATAACTGGTTAGAATGTCGAGGCGGGCCTGATATTTGCTGTGTGCGGCTGTCGCACGTGACAATAAATTCACAAACCATATGCATAAGTCGAGTTTTTATATCTTTTTTAATCGACTAAAAATCAAGCAAATGTTCTTGCTTTCATTATCAATAATGCTCCAATTACTGAATGTTGAAACCATTATAAGTAGCAGCAATCGCTGAACTCAAGTCGCTCTACATTATTTTCTTGGCATTAGAAACTAAATAATCATTACATTTAAGTTCAAAGTTTTATCACTTTGCATAAATTGTCTGACAAATCCGTGATGAGTAAAAATTTAACACATTGAGAAACAAATATGTATTTAGGTGATATTAATATGATGATATACGTGGGCATTGTCACATAATTTGTATTTATTATTTGACCGGTCGAATTTCAATAACTATACTGAATGCATGCACTGAGGGTCTTTAAATGAAAAAAAATGTAAAATGAATCTGGGACCATAACTTAAAACATGCATAGGCCTATGTGTAAACTAAAAGTTTAAAGAAATTCATGATTGCCCTCCATCTGCATGACAAAGTTATTTTGTTCACGGTTAAATATAACATTTCCTTATAATATCAGGTTTATTAGATTCTGAAGAAAATAAATACCCAACTGAAAATTCCAAAAAAGCTTGGTATCCAACTGAATATAAAAAAAAAAGCTGGGTACCCAACCGAACGAAATGGAGTGACAGTTATCATTCCAACAATGCACAGTATGCACCCACGAATTGTCGCCGATTATTATGATACTCTAAGTTTACTATCTTGTAATTAAGCCCCCGGTGTATACTAATCTAGATATTCTAGATAGCTATGGTTCGCTGGGCGTTTTATTATAGATAATGGGTTTTTCCGGTTGTTTTAATTGGGACGTATTAAAAGTTGTAGTGCGACCCCGAGTCCGGTAAAAGGTGTAGTTGGAATTTCAATTTCGTTTATTGTCGTTGATTTTGGTTTGTGATAAGCTATGCCAATTACAAATAGAAGAAATGAAAACTATAATTTGTAAAATGCGTAAGTCAATTGATACGTATTTTAAAGAGTGTAGTCTGAGACAGTCGAGTCCTCCACCGGTTCGTTAATTAGGTGCTGATTGGTGTGACAGTTTGCAGTAGGTCCAATATTTGCGGAGGTAAATTTGCGAAGAACCCGAATTCGCGGAGATCCCATAAAATGGTCGAAATATGTTGATTAATGTTGATTAATGAGGGAACGGGTGCGTATATCTCAATTGATACGTATTTTAAAGAGGTTAGTCGGATACAGCCGAGTCAGCCACGGTTCGTTAATTTGTGCTGATCGGTGTGACAATTTGCAGTAGGTCCCTGTTTGCGGAGGTCCCCGAATTCGAGGAGGTCCCCTAAAATGGTCGAAATATGTTGATTTTAATGAGGGAACGGGTGCGTATATGTCAATTGATACGTATTTTAAACAAATAACTACACGATCATCATAATAGTGGTTTGTTCTATCAATCATATCATCATCATCATCATCATCATCATAATAATACGGAACAAGTCTTGCGACTTTTCGTCCCAATAACATTATTTGCAATGTTTGTTTACAAATATATGTATCGTCATTCGATATTTACTTGTGAGTCACTTTAACATATTACTTGTCGTCGAACTCGTGTTTTATTTAAGAATGAGTCTATGTATATTTTGAATTGATCGAGTGTTGGAGCCTCAACAGCGACGTCTGGCAGAGAGTTCCAGCTATTTACCACCCTCTGTGTGAAGAAATATTTTCCTATGGCCTTGTTAACAATGGGCATCTGCAGCTTTTTATTATGTCACCTTGTTCTTCCTGATCAGTGTCTTTCTAATAGGTCACAGACATTGATATTGTAATGACCATTCAACAGTTTATATACCTCGATTAGATCTCCTCTAAATATTCCATATTTTAAAGACATCAGATTGAGTCTCATCATTCGGTCTCGGTAGCATAGAGTTTTGATTTGACGAACTAGTTTCGTTGCTTTTCTTTGTATTTCTCTAACACAATGCTTTGATATGTGTGATGTGGGCTCCATGCAGAGTTACCGTATTCGATGATAGGTCTGACAATGCTTATATGTAGAGTGATTAGAAAGTGTCGATGTCCAAGTTCGTGAAAGTTCTATTGACTCTGTCGATGATTTGAGAAGCTTTATTATTTTAGGATATTGTATAGGAAGGCTAATCTGGCCGTGTCACATTGAGCTATAGCGATGGGATATCTCGCAGGACAAAACATTTCGGGTTTTCGTGGGGTGTTTATTCGCTGGATGTCTTATAGTTGCAGTATGTAACTATTATGACCGCGTTAATTGCTTTCGATGTTTAGGTATGAACAATGGCTGGGCCATGCACTCTTGAAGATTTTATGACGGGAACACAATGCCTCCGATTTTTGATCCGCGTTTAGACGCTTTCTGGTGTGGTGAATGAGAAACCTGCAGTAATAAGCCGTAGTTTTTTGTAACAATTTGAAGGATTAGTTGTTTTAACGGAATTCATGTAACCAATATATTTTATAATATAATTTATATTTATGGCTAATAATATGATCTTGAGGGCGTTACCATTTCTGATTATGGTTTTCTTGTTACATGTGTATAAGGTTTATTGTACTGACCCCAGGGATGAGGGTATCACACCCCCCTTTTCGGTACGCGGGATTCAATGTGTTTTGAAGCCATACGCGGGATTCATACCCCGGAATTAACTGGTATTCGGGTTCAAGCAAAACATCTTGGACACAGGTTTTGATGGCGCAAAATAATATTTTGTGCTAGTTATATGTATGAATGAGTGGCTAGAATAGCTTCTTGCGCATATTCGACCACCATGCCATCATAAAGTATCATTAATCGTATCATAACGGTCTCATAACGCCCATAATACTCCACTCCAATATCATGTCAGGTATAATGGATCATACTGTGTCTATGTAACTTCTGCTTGTATCTGTCTGATATTAAAACAGTCAATTTGTATGTCTTTTATCGCATATTATTTCTTAACATTTATTCAGGATTAACCCCCCAAAATTAATCGGTATTCAGGATTCAGGGGGGAGGGGGTGATACACTCAGGGATCCAAACTTTGTCATGCAATGTACCGGTGTATGACAAACATTTAGTAGATGTCCACGGTAATTACACCATTTCGTTACCTTAACAGAGTTCTGATGAAAAAGCCATTTGTCCAAATTGTTCTTATTTCGGAATTTCTCCGCCCAATAAAGTAAATGATAATGATTGGTATAAAAGTTTTCAAATATTATGATTGACATTAATACTAAAATATTATGTGTTTCGGGAATCGAGTTTAAGCATGAAAATATATATTCATGTGATATCTACCGCATCGACGATAAAAAAATATATATATATATATTAGAGTGATCCGCATGGCATCGCATTGTCCAACACACAGATGGTGCCATTACCAACGATATAGAGTTGTCCCGGTTGTACCACATGGAATAGGCCAACAAAATTACATTTGCGTTTAGGTTCAGACAACGAACAACGTGCACGTTTAACATTTGTGACAGAGACTGCATTTCCCGCATTGACCGGGGTCAACGACGAGAAGGTGAGCAAATTCTAGAAAGGACACCTTTTTCAGTAATTTTCCGAAAAGGCAAATTTTTTATAATCGTACAATTCCTACAACATTTTAAAGCATTTTTTGTGACCAACACACGCGTGTTAAAGATGCATTACCCGAATTAACGTACGCAATTAACTCTTTCCTTGTCTTCGGGGGGGGGGGGGGGTTCCAAAATATTTGAATCGAGTCGAGGAACCCACCCATCAAAGTTCAGAGTGATCAGAAAACATACTCGGTGTGACGGGTGTAGCCTTAGATTGGTTTAGTTCATATGTGAACGGCCGTACACTGAGTGTCACAGCGAACAACGTTCACTCGGATGTTTTTGCACTTAAGTACGGTGTGCCACAGGGGTCTGTGCTCGGACCCATGCTCTATATGTGATCTACGTCCTACCGCTGGGGGACATAATCCGTCATCGTGGACTGAATTTTCACTTTTACGCGGATGATTCCCAACTCTACGTTCATTTCAACCCTGCATGGTTGTGAGATTCCAGCCAGATAATCCCTAGAGCACTGTGTATCCGATATTAAAATATGGATGACTGATAATTTCCTTAAGTTGAATCCTGATAAAATTGAACTGATATATATCGGGTTACCGCATCAGTTGCAGAAAGCAACTACTAGACCCCGAAGCCACGACAAATAGTTTTCATGGCTGGTTCAACCGATTTTCGTGGCTGGTTAGCTAGCTAAGCCGGCTCGGTCACGACGTTCGTGGCTGACGAAATATGGCGGCTCAGCCGGCTGAGATGTTATCATTCAACGTATTTTCGTTTCCGAATTGTTCCTAATCCCCTGTTACCGGTTATAGACGCCGTTTTTTTTAGCGTTTGTGGTGAACCCGTAGAATTCCAGACCACACGTAATCTTTTGATGTTGGGCTTTTCCATTATGGCGAAAATTCACGAAGGACTGGCATGGATAGTTTCCCATCTAATCGGTATAAGTAGTTACATTGGGACTTCTGTCGACTTCAGACTGCTATCATCACTGCCATCTTGCGATATATGCATGCATCATTGAATGATGAACCCGATAGTAATGATATATAATATTTCAAACTATTTTCTATTCGTATGTGTATATATTGACAAATGCCAGTGATGTCTGAGACTGGGTGTTGTCGATATAAACAATTTAAATTTTAACCCTTTCAATATCGAATGGATGCGCCCATTCAGTTATATGAAAGCATGCATTGTGATAGTCTATTCCACATTAAGGGGCCAGGTGTTCTGATAATATAACAACCATGCCGTGTCCATGCGAGTATACCAATATTAGGCAATGCGGTTTAGTTCTTTGCGATTCACAGTACAGTTGTGCTTGTTTTATAAGCCCATGCACACGGCTCAGCCATTTTACAATTCCGGCGGCGGAGATTTTTAAATGTGGCTGGCGTTAGAAATAATATGGCTGGCGGCGGCTTGTGGCCAATATGGCTGGCGGCGGCGGCGTACGATGGCGGCTTCGGGCTCTAGCAACTACCCACGATATTGTGATTGGAGATAGTGTAGTCTCTAAGTCGACTATGGTCCGCAACCTGGGGTATATGATGTATGGCAATGACAATCTCTCTGCGGAGGCGCATGTAATGCAAGTTTGCAGATTGGCATATTATCACCTGAGAAATATCAGCAGGGTGCGAAATGTGGTCGACGAAGAGACGGCCAAAAAACTCGTACATGCATTTGTCACAAGCCGTATAGACTACTGTAACTCACTTTTATTTGGTTGCAACACATACCTTATTCGGAAACTTCAGCTTGTACAAAACTGTGCTGCTAGGATTGTTACCAAAACAAAGAAATTTGATAACATCACTCCAATTCTAGCTAAATTACACTGGCTTCCCGTTGAGCAGAGGATCCATTTTAAGGTCTTGCTTTTCACTTATAAGTGTTCAAATAATCTGGCACCATCGTACTTGTCGGATCTCGTTCAGCGCTGTCAGCCCGTCAGACCCCTCAGGTCCGCCAAGGCAAATCAACTTGTCTATAAACCTGGGGATCTGGTTACATGCGGCGATCGCGCTTTTTCTGTGGCTGGCCCAAAGCTGTGGAATCTACTTCCTGATCACTTAAGGGTTCTACAAACCATAAATGATTTCAAATCAGCACTTAAAACCCACCTGTTTGAAGTGGCATTTGGGCTTCGGCCCACATTGCGTAAAGTGAAGAAATAGCCGCAGTTTATGTTGTATATTTGTATTGTGTTGTATATGTTTTATGTGTATATTGTTAAGTCCGAGAGCACATTTGTAGAGTCGTGACTATAAACCTTATTATTATTATTATTATTATTATTTGAAACATCTGTGTCTCAGAAGATGCCCACAGAGAAATAGAAAACTGCTGAAGACTTCCCCCCTCTGGAACCCAGAATGCAACAGAATTCAAACTTTTTCAATGAAAGGGGAAGAACTCTATCTTTAATATATAGAATTATTCCCCCCTGCATTGAAAATAATACTGATTTTACTTCAATCTTGGTGATGGCAACTCAACAAAAACAACATGTCCACAGTTTATTCGACCGGATAAGTTTATGAGTATACTCTATTTATATTACACGCAACGCTAACGATGATATACCTCAGCATATAGCATGCTTAAGAATAAGTATATATATAGTAGCCCCCTATTTCTCGACCCATGATATATTGTCGAGCACCATAATCAAAACAAAGTCACTCGATCATTCGCAGTTAGACGGTGAACTAATTTTACTTTTACACGGTATATATTGATTCTTTATATTTTGGGGTATGGTTATATAAGCAATTGTCGATGGTAATCGAAACTGTATTCATTTAATATGTTCGCGGGTAAACTTGTATATATGTGTACATATGTTCTACATTATGCATATCACTATATTTTATATGTTCCTTGTACCATGTAAAAATGGCTGGAAATAAACAATCAATCAATCAACCAAATTGCGGATGAAGATGAATAACTCTAAAATCAAGTGGCTTTTTTGTGTGTCAGATATTTGACAAACCGGCAAAATTTCGTTGAACAAAATGATGATAATTAACAGGTTTTGGGCAATTTTATACTATAGTTGACTGTGCCTACTGGAGCGGTGTTAAAAAAAACGTTGTTGTTGGAATCTGATGATATATGGGGACCATCGAATCGGATTGAGTACCTTTAAGTATTCCAGAATGGATATTATTCTCCTGCTGGACAATATAACTACGCTGTTTAAAGATGCATTCAGATTTCCAGACCTCCAGTTACAACAACAACATAAAATGTAATTTAACATCGTTTTCTGCTTTGTTCTGTGGTCAAAAGTATGAAAACCAGATATGACATATAAACTAGACATATAAATGTCAAAGACTATTTTGTTATTGAAAAACATTTGTTCGATATTAAACAAAAAAGCGTGTGGTTTCAAGCATGTTATTTTATATATACACTAGAATCTGAATAAAATATAAATTAGGTTTTGTACAAATTAGTCTGGAACCCTGAATACAGATTTACGGATTAGACGCACGTTTTGTCATACATTCTTTTGATTCCACACCCATTGACCATTCGGCAAACCTCGTCAGATTCCGTCACCGGCCCACAAAGGTCACAGGTCGAGGAGTTCAGAATGACCCATTGACGTGAGTCACATGTATTCAACGGAATCCCAGTCATTGAATACATATTAGTTATACCTCTAGTGGCATACATAGATAAAACGACACAAGCATGTGAACATAATAACGTTATTGCACGAGTTTGTTGTGACGCGATGGTAAAACGAGAACCAGAGGTTCGAGTTTTACCTCGCGGCATGACAAACGAGTGCAATAATACTAACATGTTCACAAAACTGTGTTGTTCTATGTTTATTGCACACTCTGAAGATTGTAGCTTGTACTATATACTAAAATTTAGGTCTATATTGTTTATTTAATTGAACAAACGTGTGCTTAGTGTAGACTATACCTAATAATTTAGTGAAGAAATTGTCATTACGGTTGACGTCACCAATGACGTTGTTGACGTAATCGGTTTGTATTCTTCAAGAACAATACACAATTGTTTATTGAATATTTTGAAATATTCTGTATTTTGCTGTATTTCGCACAAATAAGCCATTGGGTGTGCAATAAAAGCCAGAACTATTCTTGTTGACGTTGTCGCCAAGAAAGATGGTGTACATTACGTCGATCATCCGCTTCTGGTGATCCCTCCATAATTACTGGTTATTTGTTGGACTTAAATCAAAATAAAGGTATCTATAGTAACAATGAAGGTGACATTCATGGATTGAACTTATCTGACTGAACAGTGTAGAATAAATACAGAACACAACTTGCATCATAATCTCGAATCTTTTATCGAACTCGTTGCGGCCTTCGCATCGTTACATTTCGCTCGAGCTACTCTCTCGCGAAATATATCCTTGCGCCATCCGCAACTCATTCGATAACATTTTCGAGTCGAGGAACCCATCCATCAAAGCACAGAGTGATCAGATATCGATAAAACTCAGCTTTGTAATCGACAGTATGTGCAAATAAAAGTAAATGTTTCGGTTTGGGGGGGGGGGGGGTGCTTTAAAAAAAACCTTCTGAAATGAAAGTATATATATATATATATATATATATATATATATATATATATATATATATATATATATATATATATTACTAAAACAAATCAGCTTCGTACTCAAAAGTGCAAATAGAAGCCATTTCTTGGGGTTTGTGTTGTCTCAGGCCCCTAATCGCCGGGAATTCATGCGGGAATTGGGAACTTAAGAAATCGGATTTCTTTGAACATGGAAGTCACCTGGGTTTAACACTGGATTTTACAACAATATGACTCTCAAAGTTAAGTTGCATGAGATTAGATTTGGTGCATGTTTAGGCAGGTTTATGCATAACGTTTCAGAGAATATTTAAAGTACCTTACCAATATTATAGGTACTCAATCCGATCAGAGGGTCTTATATTACTATTTCTTTGGCTTTGGGGGTAAAAAATATTTGATTCGAGTCGAGGAACCCACCCATCAAAGCTCAGAGTGATTAGATATTGATTTTTTAAATCTATTAATTTTCAGATATGTAGCCCACAAGTTGGCAGAACACGTGATCAAAACGGACAAATTGCGGGTGTAAGGTGGATAACTATAAAATCAAGTGCTTACTATTAACAATAATAACACTTGATTTTAGAGTTATCCATCTTACACCCGCAAGAATTGAAGCAGATTGGGATAGAATTGTTTCACGCCATTTATTTGTATCAATAGTCAATAATAATGATGAAGACAAAATGGTATGGTAGGATGGCACATATATTTAGTTAATTTTAATGACTTGTAAAATAGATAGTGGAACATGATTGTAAACAAGAGTAAACAAGGAATACATTTTGGATGGTATTCCCAATAAACAAATAAGTAAAAAAGCATTTAAAAGTGTCAAATATGGGATAAGGGGGGGGGGGGGGTCGGAAATATTTTTTTTGGAGCCTCGTATCTGCAATTTTTTTCCAGATCCCTCCCCCCCCCCTGAACCGAGAATGACAAAATTGCGCTGCAACTAAAATATAGTCATAAACTGGGCATGGAAAACGACTACCAAAATAGAGCGACAAACGCGCCAGTAGTCCTTCGTCAATTAAAGGTACTCAATCCAAGCAGACGGTCCACATACCACCAAGATACAACAACAACAACATTTCTTCAAAATACGCTTCAGAATCGATGTATTGCAACAAAATAATGCTAACCACTGTCAACTATATGGCAAGACAAATTGACATTTAATAATTGAGCTTAATAGTCCGGTGCCGGCGTGTGTACCCCAGTAATTTTTCTGTGTAAAATCTAGTTTCTTTTGCTTTTTGCAATCATAAGGCAATTATACACCAGAACAGTTTTGGTGCCATTTTTTCTGAGACCATTTAGGGTGAAAAATTTCCGATATTCGAAGGGTGGGGTCAAACTTTTGAATTTTTTGTTTGTTTGTTACATATGCACAACAAAGTATGGCATAATGCATATCAAAATAATCGTAGTGATGCTAGGAATCTATTTAAGCCCATCCAAGAAGCTTTCGTGAAGAATTGAGAAAACGCGGTTGGGTATATATGGAAATATTGGTGTTTTTCGACTAATTTTTAACTTTTTCAGTGAATTGTTATACAATATAACTTTTTGCCCTGTGACATATCAGAAATTATTAGAAGAATATTAACACAAGACACCTTAATATCTTAATGCATTATTAATAACATACTTAAATAATTATACATTCACATGGTTTACATAATTATTCATCATAGTCGTCCGAGTCGCCGGAGTCTTCTTCAATATGTGCATCAATGTCAGTATTCTCACAATCATCTTCAGACCCTTCACATAAACACATTGCTGTACACCTCATCTGATGCTTGCGACATGAACAACAATTAGTTTTGCATCGCCCTTTGCCACATGAACATCCAACTAGTTGTAATACAGCATCGGGTGCAGGTTTCTGGCTTGATGTTTTTGGACGACATCGTTCACTGTCTTCATACCATCCATAAGCTAGCGGTGATGGTAAGCTTGGTTGTGCCACAAGATCATTGCACCAAACGATTCCTTGGTAGTGCGCCCGTAGAATGTGGTTTAACAAGACTTCCTTTGTTGGTGGTAATTGTTCTGCCTCTGCCTGCTTTTGTTTAAAGAGGTGCCATCGTAGTTCCCTGACGTCTTCAATTTTGGTCTTGGGGGAGTATAGTTTACAGACATATCGTTCTAATTGGCAAATGGTAATTTCACTGGGCATTTCGCTTTTTCCAAGGGCACCGAATGCTGTAATTATACGATTGTCCGCGTTATCAAATGCTTTCCAACATTTTAACTTCCCTTTTCCAGCGAAACGGCCAGTTGTATCACAACCAGTAAAGGCGTGAAATCCAGGAAGTGCAGCAACCTTGTCTGGTCCCAGTGCTTTGGTTACTTGGTTGAGATTAATCTGTCGGAATTTGTTGCCAGCACTTAGAATCACACATGCGTCCGGTCCAAGTATCTGGTGATAATATGTGCACTTTGTATCCTGATTTAGATGCATCTGTCCCGTTTAGCATCATTATCGTGTCTGCTTCTTCTTGTGTTGTTGACAGATGACTGGCACATCGTGAGGTTCCTCTTGCGCCACTCTCTGTTGACACGATAACATCGCTGGTGCTTGTCTTGTAGTAAGCAACAACTTTTTGTGCAATATATTCTGTAAGACTTGATTTTGTTTTCGAATTGCTGAGGAACACATTCAACCAAGATTGTATTGGGGTAGCGTCAACACATATATACTCTCGATTATCCTTCACAGACCCTTTTCGGCGATCGCGTGTGGCATTTTTAAGTGAATCGTCTGCGTAATGGTCGAAGACAACATGCACAGATTGATAACGGGATGATTTTTGTTCCAGAAATCCAATGAATGATTTTGCAATGTCGTTGCATGATGACATGGGGGATCCTTTTGGTATCTGATGAACCAGTGCCATGCCATCTACAATGGGTGCTCTTGGTGAGCATTTGTCGTCGTCGTTGGCACTATAGTGATTGATGCCGGGTTGTCACCAATCGTCTCCAATATCTGTGCTATAGCTTTGATTTGTCATTACATGGCAATAATGATCCATTCGGTGAAAATAGTGACCTTGATACACATGACAGTTCATACATCTTTATAGTATTTGACACATCCAGTTCGGGTCGTGATTTCGCGACAATGGCCATCCTGGCAAACATAAATCGGTTATCCTTCAACTCAACGATTTTGCCATCCACATTCGTTTGGAGAGTTTTCCCGTTTGAATTCCAATTCTTAATCTAGCACTTCGTCATTGGCTCCCATAGGTTAACTGGCCCATTGATCCGGTTGGTTACAAATGATTCATACTCTGCCTTCCCGTAAGATGCTCTCTGGAGAATGTCCATCTTTACTTCTTTGGGGACCACCGATTTATTAATGATGAGATTGTCACCAACTTGACCAACTTGACCAACTTGACCATAAGGATTACAATCCAAACGGGAAAACTCTCCAAACGAATGTGGATGGCAAAATCGTTGAGTTGAAGGATAACCGATTTCTGTTTGCCAGGATGGCCATTGTCGCGAAATCACGACCCGAACTGGATGTGTCAAATACTATAAAGATGTATGAACTGTCATGTGTACCAAGGTCACTATTTTCACCGAATGGATCATTATTGCCATGCAATGACAAATCAAAGCTAGCACAGATATTGGAGACGATTGGTGACAACCCGGCATCAATCACTAGTGCCAAAGACGACGACAAATGCTCACCAAGAACACTCATTGTAGATTGCATGGCACTGGTTCATCAGATACCAAAAGGATCCCCCATGTCATCATGCAACGACCTTGCAAAATCATTCATTGGATTCCTGGAACAAAAATCATCCCGTTATCAATCTGTGCATGTTGTCTTCGACCATTACGCAGACGATTCACATAAAAATGCCACAGGCGATCGTCGAAAAGGGTCTGTGAAGGATAATCGAGATTATATATGTGTTGACGCTACCCCAATACAATCTGGGTTGAATGTGTTCCTCAGTAATTCGAAAACAAAATCAAGTCTTACAGAATATCTTGCACAACAAGTTGTTGATTACCACAAGACCAGCACCAGAGATGTTAACGTGTCAACAGAGAGTGGCGCAAGAGGAAATTCACGATGTGCCAGTCATCTGTCAACAACACAAGAAGAAGCAGACACGATAATGATGCTAAACGGGACAGATGCATCTAAATCAGGATACAAAGTGCACATATTATCACCAGATACTGACGTGTTGGTGTTGTCGCTTCGACGAGCTGAGGAGCTTGGACCGGACGCATGTGTGATTCTAAGTGCTGGCAACAAATTCCGACAGATTAATCTCAACCAAGTAACCAAAGCACTGGGACCAGACAAGGTTGCTGCACTTCCTGGATTTCACGCCTTTACTGGTTGTGATACAACTGGCCGTTTCGCTGGAAAAGGGAAGCTAAAAATTACTGGGTCTATATATATTGGGTGCACATGGCACCGGACTATAAGCGCAATAAGGAATCTCTAATCGCACTTAAGCACAATAAGAATATTTCTTATCGCGCTTAATTGCGCTTAAGTGCAATAACAATGTTCCTTATTGCACTTAAGCACAATTAGAGATTCATTATTTCACTTAAGCGCAATAAGCTATTCCTTATCGCGCTCGAGCGCAATTAGATATCCTTATTCCGCTCGCAATAAGATCTTCTTTTATTGCGCTTAAGCTCAATTAGATTTTCCCTTATTGCACTTTTAAAAGCGCAATTATGGATTCCTTATTGCGCTTAAGCACAATAAGAAAGATATTCCTTATTGCACATAAGCGCAATTACATCCTTATTGCGCTTAAGCGTTATTAATATCTCCCTCATGTGATGCCAACGAAGACGTTGATACTGATGACGAGGTTACGGTGATGATGTCTGCAACATTCTCAATCTTTTGTATATATCTTCTACTTGTATCTCAATATCATTTTGATAAGAGAATAAACGTTTTTTTTTTTTTGCAAGTAGTGGGTGGTGGGTACCTTGAGGTTGAAAATATTTTTTTGGAGCCTCGTAACTGCAATTTTTTCCAGATCCCTCCCCCCCCCCCCTGAACCGAGAATGACAAAATTGCGCTGCAACTAAAATATAGTCATAAACTGGGCATGGAAAACGACGACCAAAATAGAGCGACAAACGCGCCCGTAGTCCCTCGTCAATTAAAGGTACTCAATCGAATCAGACGGTCCCCATACCATCAAGATACAACAACAACAACATTTCTTCAAAATACGCTTCAGAATCGATGTATTGCAACAAAGTAATACTAACCACTGTCAATTAGATTTTCCCTTATTGCACTTTTAAAAGCGCAATTAGTGATTCCTTATTGCGCTTAAGCACAATAAGAAAGATATTCCTTATTGCACATAAGCGCAATTACATCCTTATTGTGCTTAAGCGTTATTAATATCTCCCTCATGAGATCACCCCTCTGCAAATAGCAGAATCAGAAAAGGCCTACATGTGGACAGTCACCAGGTCATCTCACCAATAAACTCCACCTATCGCACTATGGACATTACCATTTGAATAACAGGGAGTTTATGGAATGTGGCTTATTGCGCTTAAGTGCAATAAGGAATATTCTTATTGTGCTTAAGCGCAATTAGAGATTCCTTTTATTGCGCTTTTAAAAGCACAATAATATATTCCTTATTGCGCTTAAGCGCAATTAGATACTCCCTTATTGCAGTTAAGCACAATTAGATCTTCTCTTATTGCGCTTAAGCGCAATTAGAGAATCCTTATTGCACTTAAGCTCAATTATTTATTAAATGTCAATTTGGCTTCCCATACAACTATGGTACCAAATTTCACAAAACTTGTTATTTATCAACATTTTGTTCAACAAAATATGGCCGTATTATTACTAAAGTATCACGAAATTTGACCGTATTACCACTTGATTTTAGAGTTATCCTTCTTCATCCGCAATTTTGTCCGAGACCCTCTGTTTGAGCACGTGTTTCTGGGACACATATTATTACACATCTCGAGAAATAACAAACTTCAAAAATCTAATTACTCTGAGCTTTGAATGATGGGTGGGTTCCTCGACCCCCGAAGCCAAAGAAATAGTAATTTAGGAGCGTCTGATCGGATTGAGCACCTTAAATGATTTTCTTGTCAAAATAAATCCGATTATATATAAATACCGTACATCTAAATATTACCGTACAGCTAAATATTGCGCTCTTTTATCACTCAGTTACAGATATATTTAATGTCGATCACATTTCCATCCATATTCATATTGTATTGGTCATTCAGTTGTATACGTGTGACATCTTTGTATGTATCAAATTGTATAGATATTTTATCGTTACCAAAAATAATCTAAATCTAAATTCCTGATATGGTAAAATAAAGAGCGTTTGTTTCAGTTCGAGCGGTTGAAAACAACTTTAAAATTACTATGACTTTCATCTGGCAAGTATTTCAGTGTAGCCTGTAGATCGGTATGTCATGTGTATGTGTTATATCGAACTATTGTATACCTCTTGTTGTGTGCATACATAGGCCGACATATGTACATAATTTAGAAATTTTGGAGTTGAATTGAGCCATCCCGTCTGTGAAAAATTATTGTCGCTTATGTCCTTAACGGGCACCTGTCGCAGCGATTGATTGGTTGTTGGTTATGAATAATCATTAGCTATTATAAATTGCACAGCCAATGCGGCACCTCTTCTGAAGAATTTATTGTAATTAGATTGTTCGCTGTTGTAATAAACTCCCATCGATTGCAACAAAGTTGGCATTTTTACACTGATTGTCCCACATTGATAGAGTTTAAAGCCTAATTATACACACAATGTAGTTTAATATTAAAACTTTCGAATATTCTTCGTTTATTTCAATTTTTATGGAAAAGTGGGCATGTCTGAATGTCGCCAATACGGAGGGAGGTAAAAGGAAGCGAAATACAACAAACAAGCACATTGCGACTGGAGAGGAAGTTGTTAGTCATACCGATCGGAGTTTTTCGAATGGATTTTGATTCTTTCGAGTGATGTTGTGACGAAATAACAATGTCGATTGACTCTCCGTCTTGATCGGAGTTGACACTAGTTCAGTATTGTTTCGCTAACACCAAATTAATTGGTGGAATAAGTTTTATTCGTCGCCGCAGCTTATTTATTGTTGTAAAAATGGCCGCTTCGAACTCGGCACATCTGTCAATGAGACTGTTTCTTTATTCGTGCTACTTTCTTTCTCTGTTCGCTTCGACTTTTGGAACTTTAGCAGTGGATTTTACGTGTATTCAAGTGAAAAGGTCGTACATGGACAAAGGTTTTAATGGCGACGAAGCTCCCATTCAAGCTGTATCAGGTAAAAAAAATAATGTATATTATTACATTATTTGCAATTTTGTTTAAATTCAAAGACAATATAAATACTGGCATTATGATTATGGGTATATGAATTATGATGTGTGTTTACACATCAGATATTTTTCATGATTCAGTGCTGGCAACAAGATATCTCGTCACCGAAAGATGCTATACATGTGCCGGCGACGAGATATCTCGTCACCCACAACACCACATTTAAAACATGCTGATCTGGATGAAAACTCACAATTTCATTCTTGATGTACAGTACTAGTACATGATTAGAACATTGCAGATTACACATCACAATTTTAAGGAGAATTGTCTGTTTAATTATCATCTGACAGCCTTAGCCCTGGGGGTCTACAGTGTACCGGTATATATTTGTGCATGTGCAGATGCTGTTTTTGATCATAATAATGTACCAAATATTCACATCGATTGTCATAAATAAACCTGGTGTGTTTTTAATATCATAAATGTACTCTGTGAACACGCACTTTTTTTTACAGGACCTGTTCATATCTTTAATAATTACATGTAAGTAGAATATTAAACCATATAATTAATATTTTATGGAGATACCCTGCTTGACAAAACAAGTGTCCACCTAACCGTGGTGCAGTTAGCGTTGCCACCGCGGCTGAAATGAAACTACACCGCGGCTCCACCGGCTACAGTTGGGCCGCGGTGTACTTGCCGTTTGGCCATGGTGTAGTTGCCACGGTGTATGTTCATTAAACTGAAAAAAGACGATACAAACCAGAAATCTAACCACGGTGTACATGCCGTTGGGCTGCGGTGTAGTTGCCTTTCGGCCGCAGTGTAGTTGCTGTTGGGCCACGGTGTACTTGCCGTTCGGCCGCGGTGCTCAACTGCAGTTACAAACTCTGACACCACGGCCGAATGGCAAATACACCGCGGTGCCAATGGACACTTGTTTTGTCCAGCGGGGGTACTTATGAGACTCAATTAACTTGAATTAATTAGGTCATTCCAGATCACATTATTTCATATCTAAGTTTGTGGTGTCATCAAATTCCCCTTTTTCCAAGAATGAGTTCTAATTAGAAATGAGAACCCACAGACCACATGTCTTACCTTTGAAGATAAAGATGCATTTTCCGATGGTAAGCATCAAAGAAATTCACCAAACAAATACGTGACAACTTCAAAATTAATAGACATCAATGATCAATGTGATATTGTGGCAATCTCACACGACTTCCCCGTCGAGTAAATTTTGGGCTGAAGTTTGTTTCAATGTGCCGCCATCCTCCCCCAAGCCCACCCACCCTACAAGTGTTTTTTCGTATAGTGTTTTTGAAACGCGTCTCTTTGTGGTGTCATTCTTTTGGTATGCCCGTTATTTCGTAAAGGTGATTTTTTTACGAAATAACGGGTATGTTAGAGTTATATTTCTTTGAAAAAATCAAAACATTGGGCGACAAATTTCCTCGACGGGGAAGTCGTATGATATTGCCGATATTGTTTGGATTCTGTCCATGTGGGCAGGTGATCTGTTTATATTTTCCATGAACCTCATTGCCAGTGTGTCTTCTCTGGATACCACTTTACAAACAAACGCAGGTAGTGAAAAAATGTGGAAACTGACCATGACAACCAGAGTAATCTTTTTCAAAGAGACAATCAAACTCTATAATGTGTAAGCAATGTGGCATGCCGCATGTTTTTGTTTCCTCATAGTACATCTGACATTCAAAAGAAAAGACAAAATTTAATACCATTTTGGACATTTTTGGTCATCAGGACATGATCAAATGACCAAATTCCGATTTCTATGTGGTGTCATTCATTGATGTTCTTACCCAGGAAACCCACTGACACACCCTTCTCGTCAATTAAACTCTGAATATCAAGAGCCCCCAACCACAGAAATGTTACTGCGATAAAAAGATGTTCTTTCTTAGTAAAACACATTTAAGGAATTTAAGGGAGCAGAATTAGGTTCAAAAACCAATGAAAAATGACAACATACCCAGGAAACTTGGTACATGGATATCGAAAATCCCAGAAAATTGCGACTGAATGAGTTAAATGTTCTGCCTTTGAGTAGGAATGCAGTTTATATAGGGAAATATTTAATTTGGTGGTTTTTAGTCTCAGTTGAATTTCTAATATAATAAGGGGGGGGGGGGGGGTACTCTATCAATTGTACTGGTATGTGTGATTCACAGGGCCCTAAGCCATGGATATTAAATTTTATACTATGGTGACGTCATACTAGTAGCTAGGCTTGCGGCGATTTTGGATTTTCAAAATTGATTAATCAGTGGCTATAATCGACGCTTAATCAATTTTTCAACCCATGAAATTAAATCTCAAATAGAGATTTAATTTGTAGTAAATAGATGCCCAAAAAGAGGCTATTAACCCTTTACCCAACAAACCGGCCAAAACCGGCCAAATAAAGCTTCAACAGCCTAAAATATCTTCGGTCTGTCTCAATAGAACCATACAAATATGGATATCATTGGAACCGGCTCCTTGACCACATTGTGATAGTTACAGTTATGCCCTGTGCCAATGCATTCTCTTATATATGCGAGTCGACCATAGGTCGCCTCGCATATATAAGAGAATGCATTGGCCTAAAAAAAATCTTTTTTTAACACTTTTTACCATTTTTTCTTACATTCTTTAACAATTTTATAATTTTTAATGTGTTAAGCCAATGCATTCTCTTATATATGCGAGGCGACCTATGGTCGACTCGCATATATAAGAGAATACATTGGCACAGGGCCCTTCTGTTGGGTAAAGGGTTAAGAGGTGCGTCTGGTAAGTGTAAGATGGTAAGTATAACTCCCGTTTTACGGGCACCGCAAGTCGGAAATGAAGGGCATTAGTTCTGAGAATTTGCTCCCATATAAATTCAAATGCCTCTATTAAACAATAAAAACAAAATAATTACTCGTAGTTTATGAACTTTATGTAAGCACTAAGTAGATTCAGAAATCATTTTGATTAAACAAATTGAACAAAAAATCGGAAAAATACTCCCAACTCTCGTCGGGCCACGTGCTTCATGAGCCTGTTCGTGAATTTGGGATCGTGCATTAATTGAATTTGAAGTTCGGTATCGTGCCTTAATTCAAAGTCGGGAATCTCTCAATTCATTCGATTGTCAATACCCATAACCAATTGAAAACTTCAAAAGAGGAATAGCACGTGACCGCTGAACATCTGCTATCACGCGTGCCGCGGAGTATACACATGCGTTGGCACATTAAAAGAAAAACCGCCGTGACGTGAAACCAAGACGGAACTAGATTACTCTGTCGGCCCGACCTCAAATGATGCCGCAACTGAAAGTTACATTATCACAAATGTTTGCGTGGGTGGGTTTCTGGGTTAGATTAGTGCTGTAAATACGGTGCAAAATATTGCCTCTTAAGTTGAGATAAGTTCTTTGCAAATACGCTGTATGCCAGCGTTCTTGTGTTGTTTTATAATATGCATTGTTATTTGAACTAAAAAAGTCGATTTTCAAAATGAAAATCGATTAATCGGCACCACTGACGATTGTTCGATTATTCCCAAAATCGCGGCAAGCCTAGTCATAGCATATTACATGTATGCTGTGACATCACCATAGTACGATAATTAATGGTATACAACCGTACCAGTACCATACCGGTACATGTACATAACATCTGCTTTGATTTTGCCACAATGTCGAGAGTACTCAATTTTGACGATGGGAATGTCCAATTGCTGAGGAAAGAAATGCACAACTTGAGTGGGGAAGATCCACAGGAATTCGGTTTTCTGAATAATTGAACAATATGAACAGCCAAGAATATCAGGTTTAGTTTAGTTGTTGAAGTGACATGTGAATACATACAATGTACCGGTAGCACAAGCATCCGGTAGAGGCTGGGAACCTGTGAGGGAAAAAATTTCTAACCTACCAGTATACATGTACATATACAGGGATTATAGCGATGTGTTCTACATGTATACCCTATACTACTGGTATACGGTACCATATGTACCGGTAGGCTACAAAATGCACAAACTTTGTCAATATTAAATATAATACAGAGATGACATTCAATAATTTCCTAGGATTTCTCGTGCACAATACCGGTAGATCATTTGTGGTGATAAATTGAGTTACATTTTCTGGTATATCTGTAAGTATTTTGTTCTTTTTGCCATCTTAGTGGTTGAAACCCAGAATACTAGTACTGTACAGGTACAAACTACAGTGTAGTAAATTCAAATACTCTTTGAATTGAGATACATGTACATGTAGGAACTTTATTGCAGATATGGCCATGAATTTGCGCAAAATAAAGATGAGTGTGATGAAAACAACGTAGATTACTGTCATCATACTAGTACATTGTACATGTTATCACTGTCATTGAGGATTCAGTTATGGTGCTGTGCTGGTACTTCGTAATGACCAGTTTTCACATTCTGAATCGAAATCTATAAATCGACTGGAATTTCAAACAAAGCTGAAAGTTTGAAAGCATGCAGGAATTCTGACAGTGCTGCAGTAGGTTCAGGTGTGCTGTGGTGTAACTTGAGATACTGTATCTCTCTTCAAACAGTCCAAGCAAATTGTTTTAATTACTGATCCATTCTAGCCACATGCTCCAATTTAAATGTTTGTTCCTCTTATTATAGATCTCATGCTGTGTTGAGTGTGGGTCGAGTTCAAGCCAAGTTCAACAAATCCTTGCTAGTCTAAAGTGCAGTCACACCATTTAGTGTCATCCTAAAATCAATAAGTTGATTGGCTTTGGAATTGTAGCTCATGTAACCGGAGAAGAGGGCATATGTATAGAGGTGGTTACCCTGTCAAAAAGCTCAATGTGCATCTGCCAGTTTGGACACATTGATAGGCAGATTTTAGGGCCAGTTATGAAACCCGATCCACAATCCGATATGGCACAAAGGGTGGTAAGCATGTTATGTAAACAGGTTGTGTAGATACAATTTTGGCAGCTTGATACAAAATGATGATACTGTGTTATTAGGGTGCCATTATATACTGTACTGGTAGTAACAAAGAATAACACCTTTTTGCATTGTCTACTATACTAATAGTACCGGTACATGTATGTCAGACCCTCATGAAAGTACTGGTACCAGTATACATGTATCTAGTTTATGTGCCCCAGTCTATTTACAAAGCTGACAAAAATCATTCAGAAATCTAAAAGATTATCAGGCTAAAACAAAAAAATTCTCTGTTTCCGATAACATTGGAAATTTTTTCCAGACAGGCAAGCAGGGATTTTCTGCAAATTTTGTTTGTTAAACAGACCTTGGATAAAAACATGATGCCCCTTGTTCATTCACTCTGCAGTAAGATCTCTACCAATGTTGAGCTTAATAACCAACTTATTTTTGGTTTTGAGATTGGGAAAAACGATCAATATTCACATTGACACTGTAACAGGTAACTACTAGTACTACTAGTACATGTACCGGTATAGACTAGCCGTTTTGGAGGAAATTGAAAAAAAAATGAGGCAGGCAACTTGAGGCAAGAAAATCTCAGCCAGGCAGGGTATCGGTAACTAGTACCAATATGTACTGTAGTACGGTAAGTGTTTGATGTCTTTTGATTCTATCTTTGCTATCATAATGTTTTGGCACTGGCTGTATGAAGATTCTTACAGTAGATGCTGCAAGTCCAGCAGGTGCTTTGCACACCTCTATCTAGAAAGGTACTTGGCTGCCTGGGTGATTTATAATGGTAGAGTGTGTTAGAGACCACAAAGAGTGCTGTGTGGAAAGATAACACCAAAGACTTGATGCTGCCTTCCTCTCATCAACTGTCAAAGTCATCATACCCTCCACAGACACTCTTAAAGGCCATTTCATTTCATAACTTTTGCTAGGCCAAAAATTATGTATTTTACATGCATACGGTACATGTATACTAGTAGTACTGGTACAGGTACATGTGGCTGGTACTAGTACATACTAGTACATGTACATACTACTGTTTATATAATCTACTAGTATCATACTACATGTATGCATGTGCCGGTACCAGTTCTGTGTACATGCACAGGTATTGATTACTGAATACATACCGTTTTGTTCTAATTTGAAAGAGCAAGAAATTTTGCTACTGCAGCAGAATAATGATACTGTACAATAGCTTTTGTGAGCTTTGTATGGAAATGATTACTGTAGTAAATGAGACATGAAAATTTTCCTTCAACATCATAGATAATAGTATTAAAGTGTTCCGAGCCAGACCTCCAGCCACAACAAAAACCAAAACATGGCTACTGGTATTCAAATAGAAATTAGAATTAGTTCATGCAGCTCACATCAGAAAGTAATAAAGGGGATTTATAAACGGCAAACCTGTCATTTTTTGATTGGGAATCCCATAGTAATATAATAAACTACAAGAATGTATTGGTATCAGTACATGTATCTATTTTGGATTTAAAATAATATAAAACTTTATATTCTGCTCTTGGGATATTTCTGCCATTCTGGTGATCTTGGAAGTAATAAAGGGGATTTATAAACGGCAAACCTGTAATTTTTTGATGGGCAATCTCCTAGTAATATAATAATCTACAAGAATGTCCCCCCTCCTTTAGCAGACATGAGGGGCAGCTACTGGTACCTCTCCGTTCCCTTTTTCCAAAGCCTTCTTTCTGATAACATCAACATCAAAATATCTTCCTGCACCTAATTAATCAATAGCCAGATATTAGTATGAATCCTCCCAATTTGAAACCTCTAGAGACTGGCCAGACCCTCCTGCCTATTGGTGGATAAAGTGCTGAGATGGCACATGAATTTTCAAATGTTAACTCTTTCATGACCGGAGATGTACTGGGGGCAGAATTAAAGATCATATGCCAGAGTATTCCCCTGCACATATACAGTAATGTTCTAAGTAATCGACTTCTTAACCACAGCAGAATTATGGGTAACATTTCAGGATTTAGTCGGAAATATGGCTTGTTGCCATTCATCGGAAAGCTTCCACTGGGGAGAGCTTTCCGATGAATGGCAACAAGCCATATTTCCGACTAAATCCTGAAAAGTTACCCATAATTCTGCTGTGGTTAAGAAGTCTATTACTTACTAGTAGAGCATTACTGTATATGCGAGGCTTCCTATGGGAGACTTGCATTTAGAATGTATTAGAGAATGCATTGTCACAGGTTTCCCGCTAAATTTCAGGAAGCTCCAGAAGGGTTAACCCTTTACCCAACAAAACGGCCAAAAACGCCCAAATAAAGCTTCAACAGCCTAAAATATCTTCGGTCTGTCTCAATAACACCATACAAATATGGATATCATTGGAACCGGTTCATTGACCACATTGTGATGGTTACAGTTATGCCCTGTGCCAATGCATTCTCTTATATATGCGAGTCGACCATAGGTCGCCTCGCATATATAAGAGAATGCATTGGCCCTAACACTTTTTACCATTTTTTCTTACATTCTTTAACAATTTTATAATTTTTTCTTACATTTTTTATAATATTTTTCTACATTCTTTGACAATTTTATCATTTCTAATATGTGTTAAGCCAATGCATTCTCTTATATATGCGAGGCGACCTACATGTATGGTCGACTCATATATATAAGAGAATGCATTGGCACAGGGCCGTTCTGTTGGGTAAAGGGTTAATACTTCAAGTGAATGACCCGAATCGTACAAAGGGTTATCACAGTGCAAAAAGTATGCGAAAATGACATGTAATTCAACCATTGTGCATTCTGAAGTCATGCCCCCATAAAAATTCCGTCAGCGTTTTAGTGGGACCTTAACAAAGGGCGACAGGCTATTTAAACAGTGATGATTATGAATGGGATGTGCTCAGGGTACCTACCAGCACGTTACCTATCTATATTACTTAGGTGACATCGTTAATGCTGAAAAGTCTTGCTTTGTTACGGGGATTGGATGTCTTATCGGGTGGAAATGATTGTATCTTTTTCATTCAGGTATTGAGTTTACAATAATTGATAGTAATGTGTTACGGTAAGTATTTGTGGATGAATTCACAACATGTCCATGGTCGGTGACTTCTAATTGTGATTATACTGCTTTTAGTCCTATGATAGGTGATTAAGTTAGTGAACAATCCCTGACAGACAGACACAGTTGAACCATTGAACGGTAGACATACCTTTCTGTACTCTTACAATATGCAGTCAAACTTTCCAAGCCAGATAGATTCTACTGGTAGACCATTTACAAGATATTTTCGCCTAAACTCTCCCAAATTTATTCTCACAAATCAGTTCTAAAAGAAGTTGAATACAGTACCTACAGTACCACTATTCTTATCTTGGAAAGGTACATGTAAATGTATAGATCATGCCTTGAATCTCTCCTCTGGCTAATGCCGATAGAGATAAAACCTGGGAACATTTTGATGTTCTGACCCATTCTGACAGGGAACTAACTACATGTAATTAACATTGAACAAAAAAGGCAGGGAAATATAACTTTGTTAATACTTGTTCCTCAATAATCTACTTCACATCAGAGGGTGGTCCCAGCTCTAGATTGCATGCTTTTCTTTGACTTTTGTGAGCGAATATCGCAATAAACATTGAAATAATTATTATTGTTATTATTGAAATAATTACCCAGGAGAAATTCAATAATTGTAAGATTTGACAATTCAATCCAGAAAGCTTCACAATTCAGATTAATTGAAAGGTTCAATACTAAATATTGTTACCTTAAATTAGTCAGAGCTCTAGACTAATAAAACTTCTAAACGTTTTTACAGGAGAGGTTTGAAAATGGGTAAAAGATACCTTTCGATGCCCTTCCCACTGAAAAAAAAAATCTATATACCCAGTCCAAAAAATAGTTTTGGGTAGGCCCCTTTTTCTTGGGTACCTGTAGGTAGGGAAACCCTAAACCCTTTTGTTTTGTTTTTTTGGCCTTAGAATCGGCTGTTAGAATCACTTTAAAGTTAAAATAATGAAAGAAAGATAGCATTGGTCTGATGCTTTATGAACTATACAGAAAATGGGAAGTGTTTCAAAAACACGGCCATCCCTGGCATGATACACCAGACCTAACATCTGCTTAAGCCATCTTGCCGAATCAATTACAAACATTTCCATGGAAGATTTATTGAGAAGATAAAGTGGGCTGGATAGTTTGCAATCCATTATTGTGCAGTATAAACTAAAACATCATCAAAGTGTGCCGAAAATCGTTCTTTTCATCTCTGGTCTATGTGTGGCTCTTTTTGATATGTTTATAATACATTATCCTTGTCATTCATTGGCCTAGCCTCACTTTGTGTTTTAAACATGAAAGCTCAGTGGATTTATTCTGCACTCAATAAAATTTTGTAGAGTATGTCAGCCCTCGAAATTAGGAAAAAGGTCCCACGGCAAACTTAATGCTGTGCCATATCAGATTCCACATGTTGTCATGGCAGGCATTTCCCAGGCAGCCATTTACTTTGCTTTATATTGCCATGCCCAGGATTGGGGTACATGTACCGTAAATGGTACATATACATTGTACATGTACCAGTACCATACCATAGTATAATTCTCAAACAGTTGAACTACTGTAAAATAGATAAATTTGCATTGCCAGCTGTCAGTAAAAGATGAAAAACAATTTGTTGAGTTACATGTATGTGAACCAGTAGTACCATACCATAGTATGGTACTACTGGTACTTTAACACAGTCTGTAGGCTGGTGGTGGGATGGGGAGTTGGGGACACTACAAAATGCGAGTGTCATTGGCTTCCTGAAATTCTACTCTCATTACCTAATACTCTTAGTGGCCTCAACACATTACTAACTCTTAACAATAAGCTCTATGGTCATTGTTTGCTTATCCCTTAGCTCCCCACCTGAGTAATCCCTCTCGTACCGTACATTCATTTCTGACACACCAATGCTTGTTGGTCACCTACTACTTACACTGTCTCCGTTCAGATCTTTGTTGACATATCAGTTTATTACGGATCACCTGTGGTCAGGAGAGGGCAGCTGGAATCAGTGTGAAAATTCTACCTACTTAATACCCTTACCGGTAGTTTTGTACAAGTATGCTTTTAGTGGGTTTTAACTTTTATAATGTCTTAAAGTCAATATTTGAGTACTTTGCTGTAGTAGTTCCTTTTCGGAAATAAACGGTACCGTACCGGAAGTTTACTTAGAAGTACATTGTACATTCAGTAATATCAAATTTATTAAGAATATTGACATTACATGCCCCATCCATGTACTGGTATACAGTACCACTGTCAGGTGTATGTTTCCACTAATAGTCTAATACTGGTATGGTAACAGATATGCTACATGCATGTTCTACATACATGTACCTGTGAGGCACACCAATTTAATTACCGGTAGTTTCTTTACTTTTTTTTATCGAAATTGCAACAAAAAATAAATAAATTGCAAACAAATTATTTCAAGTGAATAATATGAGATTTGCATTCACCAGGATCATGTGGAAAAATTGAAATAGGTACATGTACATGTATGTCAAGACCTGGCTGGTTTTTAAAAAATATGTTTTTCCCTCCATCAAAAGATTTTTTTCCCTGATGTTCGAAAACCAATTTGAAAAATTGATGTGGCCTACAGTAATGCCCTAAGTAATCAACTCCTTAACCACAGCAGAATTATGGGTAATTTTTCATGATTTTAGTCAGTGAGAGCTTTCCGATGAATGGCAACAAGCCATATTTCCGACTAAATCCTGAAAAATTACCCATAATTCTGCTGTGGTTAAGGAGTCGATTATTTAGGGCATTACTGTAGGTCCTTAACCTTAATAGACCAGTACTATCACCATATTCTATATAAATATACTTTTAATACTAGCATTCCACTAGAAGTGTCAGTATCCTAGAAGTGTCTATACACTGTATACTAGTAACTCATACATTGTATACCCTGCAGTGCTGACACCTGCATTGTATTGTTCAAACCAAGTTGATTGAAATCGACTGGCAAGGTTATATGGTTAACTGGTGTTCTTAAAATGAGCCATGTCCTTAATTATTGAAAAAAATATATCGAGCTAATGGCAAAGAGCTGCGTGCTAGCATGAAAATAGATTATAAATGCTCGAGACAAAAGAAGTCTGAAATCCATATGCAGTATTTATCTCCCCGTCTGGATGCTGCCTACTAAGATGTCGGGTTTCCTTGAGACTTTTTTTTGTGCCGATATCTGCATGCTAATTCTTATTCATCAGAACTCCAGGTTATCTCAGTGAAAGCTGTGAGTTTACACAAAAACCAAGAAGGTTCTCAGTTGGTGTGCATACAGTTCTAATCAGAAGAAGTTGGTAGAAATTCCTTACATACAGTTTTGAGTTTCATATACCATACTGTATGGTAGCTGTACATGTATTTATGTTTTTCTTCCCTCGATACCACTTTAGTAGAGTGATCATTTCCCGACAATCGGATCAGCTATACATGTACATGTAGTTTGATCCGATGTCATGCCACCATCCTCTATCATAAGGATTGAGGTTGCGCTAAAAATACTAGTAGTTGTTTTCTGTTATCGCTTATTTGCATTTCTTCTAATCTATTGCCAATTTCACGGGTTTATGTCATTCAAATGTTATTTTGATTTAATATACATGTGTATGTCATATAATAAACTTGTTATCACTACATTGAATTGATCACATCACGTCTCATTGAAGAAGTCAGATCATATTTGTTGCTCTTTTGATCCAGTGATCTGACCTCTAACAACTTGATGTGATACAATGGCCAGATCATTTCTCTGTAGTGATAATAATTACCGGTATATGCCGCCTAGTCTTGGGGCTAAAACAATGCAAAACTGAGGCCAATAAAACCCTCTCTGTTTTTGATAACATTGGGATAATTTTCCAGACAGGGATTTTGTTTTTAAAACCTTTCAACCGTAAGTGATATACAGTAATATATAGTGTAGTCCCCATATGGTAGATCAATGGATATTGAAAATGAGCCAAGCATCAGATAAAAACATGCTGTCCTTTGAATTCATTCCCTCTGTAGTAAGATCTTACCAACGTTGAGATTAATAATTATCTTATTTTTACTTTTGGGATTGGGAAAAACGATAAATATTCACATTGACACTCTAAGTTTCTAACAGGTAACTATAGACTAACCTTCTGGAGAAAATTGAAAAAAAAAGTTGAAGCAGGCAAGAAAATCTCAGCCAGGCAGGGTATTGGAAACAAAGAGTTTTTTTGTTTTTGGCCTAATTCAACACCCACAGCAATTTGGTTACATTTTGTACAAAATATTTGCAGCTTTTGACATTTGCCTAGTAAAAAAATGGCCAGCAGAATTTCTTTTTGCCTGGGAATTTGCTTCAGCAGAGCGGACTCTAACTAATTGGGCTCTGTCTTTGATGCTATTGAATATTGAAATGTACATGGAGTAATCCTTGAAAACTGTCGACAAATGGCCTTGAAAGTCATTAGATCTGACCTACGGGAACCCTAGTTGTACCCAGCAGAGGGTTATTTATCCATTGACAACGGATTCCTAATGGTTATATCAGCGCGGTCTGAATGAAGATAACAGAGGCGTGCACTCACTGATCAAGTCCGCAATTAATATGCACAGTAGACACTATTCAGACCATATCTCTGATGCGGGCAGGCTTTGGTATGCATTCTTATTGAGAGAATATGTGAGAAGAAGGCTGATTGATTCACAGATAACTGGAAGAGACGTCAGTTGGCAGACATCTAATTGTTTTCTCAGAGTTCCTGATCCGCTTCCTGTCGGATTGTAGAGAATTAGCCTGGTTGGGTTGTTGGGTGGATGTTTGGGGGATTTGATATTAGGGTAGGATTGCAAATTGTGCTTGATATGTCTGGGAGTGTTATGGTGCATCGTTGTAAATATGGAATTACATTACACTAAATATGGATTTATTAAACATTTAAGCACCTGCGTTTATATGTATTATAAGCCTACAGTAACACAAGTGTAAATAGTTAATTATTTAAGGAGAAATTTGAAGCCAAGTGATCAGTGGTTACATACGTGTTGAAAACTGAATAATAAAGGAGCAATGGGACCTATGCTAAAAAAAAATCCTGGCAATATACTCATGCATTATTCCACATACATGTACATGTACGGGTACATGTCCCAGTAATGGTATTCATTATTGACTCAAATAAATTATTTATCAAACAAAATATCCTAGAAGGTCTACTTGTAGATAACAATCATCATGTGGCTCCAAAGTGTTATCTGATTTCATTGTAATAATTAAGATTCGTGATTACTGTTCAGATTCTCTCATTCAATTCAAATTCTAATTAAGAAATGGATGTTGATTTACTTGCATTCCATGGAGTATGGGTGCATGTTGGTCTCCCATGGAATGCAACAAAATCAACATCCATTTCTTATATTTACACTCAACTTGCAAATTAAAAGAGCATTTAGCACCAATTTTGAACCATATTTTGGAATTGCATTGCAAGTTGCATGCATATAATATGGAAAATAACATGATTTCAACCAACCAGCATTTTCCATTCAGGGCCCATAGTGTGAACGTACATGTACATGTAGGAGTGTAAAACATGGAAATTGTCCATTCTTCATTTGTAAGGATGGACAGATACATGTACTATAGACAAATGGCACTGTATTTAGTTGCAGGATTGCAATTAAAGTGATGTGAAACACTCAGGTAGGGTGATCAAATAGAAATGTAGAATAATCTTGCTCAAATTAGTTATTTTTTATGAATATAAATCCAAATTTACTACACACACCGTCATTCTTGTACATGTATATCAATTAAATTCAATGACTCTCAGTTACGAAATTATTTGCATTTGTTTATCGCCGTTTTTTGCATCCCGAATCGAGATATAAATATTTACAATTGCGTATTGTTCAGGCGATGTTTTCTATGGAGTAGTGTGGTCGATTTCATTGAGATTTTCGGTGAAGTTAGTAGAATTTTTCATCCCCCCCACCCTAGTTGACACAGCGCCTGAGTACTAACTTATCAGTTTAATTCACCTGAACAAGTCCATGATATGTCTTTAAGATCTACAACATCCAAAATGTTTGTTTAATTTATTATCTGAACATCCCTACAAATGAATCAATGGGAATCAAGTAACCAACGAGTATTCGGTTGTTAAAGTTAAAATTTTTTGAGACAGATTGCTTCTTTTACAGTAATACCTTAATACAAAAATGCCCTAATTAATCGACTCCATAACCACAGCAGAATTATGGGTAACTTTTCAGGATTTAGTCGGAAATATGGCTTGTTGCCATTCTTCGGAAAGCTCTCGTGGTTATGAAGTCGATTATTTAGGGCATTACTGTACATTGACCTCTAGTCTTAACCACAGAGTTTTCCGATGAATGGAAAGCAAGCCATATTTACAACTAAATCCTGAAAAATTTCCCATAATTCTGTTGTGTTAAAGGGCCATATACATGTACTTAGGGCATTACTGTATTCTTAAAGGTTTATATTTCAACAGGGAAATTAAAAGTTCATCCATCAATTGAGAGTTAGAGAATAGAGATAAATACATTAAGTTAGATGAATGATCGCTCATCAGAATGGTATAATGTACTGACAGAGGATGTGAGATACATGAACTACCTGTATCAGTGGCAGTTGTTAGAATGTACCCTACCTTGGTATATGTGGGTCAGACATGTAGAATTAGGTCAGATCACTACCCAGTTTATTTGTACAGGCCGCAGCATAGAGCCACTATTTATGCAGTATCACATGCATAGGCCGCCTGAATGATACAGGTGGCATGTGTGATAATAAAAGCTGTTTGTTGACTATGGCTTCACAGACCAATTCAGCCTCAGTGATTCTGGAAAACCTTTTGACACAATCATCTTTCCTGCTGTATTGACTGAAGAGTGTTGAAACTTGAAAGAAGCACAATTTTACTTTTTTAATCAATTTGAAGCATCAACCTGGAGTTACCGTAAACTAGTCACTTCATCTGACATTTGATAGTAGTACATGTACTACATGTAGTATGGTATGTCTGTCACAATATATGTACATGTATGTCTATGTCTGTCACACTACATGTACTGCTGTGCGCCTGTCCAAATTTGGTTGTTTTATGATCTTCAATTTTGAAATGTTAAGGAAACTAAGGTTCGAATACACACAGCAAATGTCTCGCTTAAAATACTAGTAGTTATTGTCATAAATTTGATATCCAAATTGGGAACACACAACATTACCCATTACTAATTTCGTCCGAATGAAATAAAAGTTAAATGTTTGCATACCGTACATGTACCCTACGTTTAGTTCAGATAGTGACTTTTCTGAAATGGTAGGACCAGTACTAGTATGATCGGAATACGATACTTTCTGACATAACATGCTACAGTGTAGGCTTACATGTAGGTACTGAAATAATAGTTTGAAATAAGTGCATGGTACATTTACAGGGTATGCCTTTAATAATATGAGACATGTTTTCTTTTCAAGAGAAATTTAATTTTTAAACACAATAACATCAAAATCGATCAGTTGAACCTTCAAGGTAAATGGGTTAGTTGGTTCAATAACTGAACCGCATTTTTTGTTCGCCCGAGTCCTGATGACTATTAAATTAAAACTACATGAATAGTAGAAATGTAAAATGGTATTGAAATTTTTATCAGTTCCTCAGACAATGCTATTATTCCGTAACCAGATTTGATGTAATCATCTCCGGAGATCGTGACTCAGCTTTCATTGGATGTGATTGTACTTGAAGTCATTGAATTTATGTAATGATTGGTATCGAACAAGTAATCATCTCGGCAAACTCCGTGAACCTTCACAAAAAAGGTCTCGATATCGAGTTGGCAAAATTAGCTTTTAAATTGACTTTTTTTAAATGCATTTTTTGTTTGTTAATTGTGTGGAGAGTGTAAAAAAGAAATAATTTGACTGATTATGAGTCATCGCGAGTCAGATTTGAGAGTTGGTGATGGATGAGTCCCCCCAAGCTAATATTGGTTTTTATCCCACATAGGTTGTGTGAAAATTGGCTGGACCCAGTGATAATGAAGTATTCTAGAGATCCTGATTGTCCTCTCTTGCAATAAGCACTGTTGTCCTCTCGTGAAGTATTGAAGTAGTTTGTCTGTCATTTGCAGAATGAGGTCCCCAGAGGGTAATTTAGTGGTGCTATCCTATCCCACTTAGCAGGCTCGCATCATCAAATTCACCCTCTGGGGACCTCATTCTGCTTAGGCCTCATCTTCTGGGAAAGTATCTATAGTCACAAAATAACATTGTTTTCAGTTACTTCTGTTCAGTTTCTATAACCCCTAATTTGCAGAAGATAAAAAGGCATAATTGAAGTGACTAATGGGTGATCATCACCAACTTCAAGTGGGTAACTTCAATCTGATCCTAGGTCTCCCAAAGCAGTTGAGGTCTAAGCAGAATGAGGTTTGCAGCTGTGTATTTGGTGATGCTAGCCCATGTGCATGATAGCGTAACTAAATTCACCCTCTGGGAACCTCATTCTGCTAATGACAGACACTATTTCAAGGCTTGCCTCTTTTGTAATAAGCCCTGGAAAGTAATTAGTTTGTTCCAGCCAGAGATGACAGGTCCTTATTTGTCACTGTCAACCATGCAATCATCTATGGTACGTGCTGGTGCCTGGACCATCCTCATCTGGAGAATGATATCAATATTTGCAGTGTATATGGAGATTTCAGTTCATGCACATGCACAAACCAGAAACAAGGCTGCACGCTTAATAGCCTCAAGAAGATTGCTTCGGCTCACAGAGGAGAGGGCTTCGACTTCCTTCAGTTCTTCTTAAATCCTCATTGTAATAAAGAGGGCAGTATTTCTCTTCTTAGTGAGACCCTTGTTGACAATTAACTGTAAGGGTTTTGTTTATTATACCCCCATATAAAATGGGGGGTATACTGGATTGACTGCGTCTGTCCGTCCGTCCGTCCGTCACACTTTCTCCCTCCTTGTGTGCGTCCGTCCAACCTCATAACTCGAACAACTATGAACCGATTTCAATAATTTTTGTATGCAATCTCCTTAGGACCGCCTCTCCGCATGATGCTAATTGCGGTGCAGTCCGACTTTCTTTTTTTAAGTTACGCCTTACTTTTCGACTTATTTTGACTTAGAAAATTCTGTCCGACTTAATAACTTTAACAAATACTAGTATGAACCAATTTCAATAATTTTTGGTATACATGCTTCTCACAACACCCTCTCTACATGATGCGGCTCACGGTTGGCTCGGACTGTTTTTCCTAACATTGCACTTCATTTTCGACTTATTTTGACTTAGAAAATTTTGGGATTTTTTTTGTGTGGATGCTATCAAGTTAGGATATTTTCTGGAAGTTTCTTCGAATATGGGTTCGGAACAATGATTTTTACCACAGTTTTGGGTCCGTCCGTCTTTTTTTCTGTACAAGCTTCTTGCGACACCATATCGATATTATTAATCCAAATTTTTCTTTAAAGTTAAAAATCTTTTTTGTTGGGTTTACGGATAATGCGGGTTGAATTTGCCACAGTGGGGGTATGCTAGAACGCGAGTGCACACCTCTTGTATAACAATTGAATCAACGTGCAAATTTTTTTTATTGCTGAACTATAATTAATGAATATATTAAAGAACAAGATGACATTTACATAACTATTTGCCTGTGTAAGAAATTTTATGAAATATTTGTTCAAAACATACGGTAATCAACAATAGTCACAAACATTGATTTAGCGTACTGTATGTGGCTTACGGAATATAAACAGACGACAAACTGGAAGTCAAAGGTCACGTTTGCACAACAATAATATATTTGGGTACACCTGGCACTATTTCCTGTAATACAATAACCGTTGTATATCATTATTATAGAATGGGTTTGATGAATGGAATAAGGGTCGTTTCATATACTACATGTAGTAATAAGAAATGATATGAATTGGTTCATGCATACATGTATGTGACACAATGAACATATACTGAGCAAGTATATCCACCCATTCTGATATACATGTACCGTATGTAGATTAGAATACTAGTATTTACCAACTACACAACTTACATGTACTGTATCAGTATTTGACTTCTAGTTGTAGCAGTGGAATGAAATGTGTATTGATTTATGTTTTATGTTTATTTCCAGGTCACAATCTAGAATCATGTAACCAAGGTAAAACATGCTGCACACGAAGCATGGAAGAAAAGCTGCAGTCACTTAGCACTAAAGAATATAAGTCCGCTCTCGAAGACTCGTTCCAAACTATCAAAACCACTTTCATGTCAAAAACTAAAAAATTTGATGGTAAGTACCGGTATATTTCTACAGGTACATGTATATCAATACTTGTATTGAAGATATAATCAGCTTTCAGTGTATAAAATTATGTTCCATAAAATCTGAAGTAGGCTCAAAATCACTCATATTTTTGTATGGATCAAGTTAACCCTTTACCCAACAAAACGGCCAAAAACGCCCAAATAAAGCTTCAACAGCCTAAAATATCTTCGGTCTGTCTCAATAACACCATACAAATATGGATATCATTGGAACCGGTTCATTGACCACATTGTGATGGTTACAGTTATGCCCTGTGCCAATGCATTCTCTTATATATAAGAGAATGCATTGGCCTAAACAAATTCTTTTTTTAACACTTTTCATAATTTTTTTCTACATTCTTTGACAATTTTATCATTTTTAATATGTGTTAAGCCAATGCATTCTCTTATATATGCGAGGCGACCTATGGTCGACTCGCATATATAAGAGAATGCATTGGCACAGGGCCGTTCTGTTGGGTAAAGGGTTAACCCTGTTTATACTAAATGGATTCTCCCAAGATAATATAAGTGCTGAAGGATTCATATTCATTGGTGGGAAATGTCCCTATAATAAGTTCAACAAACGACGTGTTGATGGACTTATTATCTGAACATTTCCTAAGAGCACCACTCGTCAATGAGTGTTTAGTATAGAAAGTGTTAATTATCATTTTATGCTGTTATAATTGAAAAGATTACCAAATTCTATAAAGTACGCAGCACATTATACATGTAGTCAAATTCTCTTTTAATATTTGGTTATAACTTCATAATAATAATAAAAAAAGGTAGATGTTTCCCATGATTTATTCTCAATATTAATCAAAATGTCTACCTTTCACAATATATTATTTTCATAAAATGGAGGACAGGTGCATCACTTAGTGCTGCCTCATCTTCCCCAATACAAGTACAGGGCAATAATGCTACAGCTATCCTCAAAGTAATTAACTTGAAAAATGGGGTGATCGATACCCCGGTAATGACCGTGGTATTACCGGTAGTATATGGTATCCACAGCGGTATCGTGACGGTCACTGTGGTGGAGTTACGGTCCCATGCGGTTATGATACCGCGGTCTATTAGCGGGTCATCACACCAAAGTTGAAGAAAATAATACGATGACGATCTTGTTAAGTTTTACTGGTACAGATGTAAGGGGAATTTTATTTTCATGCATGCAAACCATGACCGCATGTATCGTGGTATAACCACTGTACACGCCATGTTGAAGCAGTATCCTTACTGTGGTTTAGGAGGTTACCGCGGTATAATACTGCAGTATCACCGGGTGACATCACGTTAGAGTTGGTCAATTGCTTTAAGTGTAGCTATACAAGGAGACCATGTACATGTATAATAATCCGAGAGATTCTAGTCAATGTAGTTTGATATTACACTGTATGTCATTGGCTCAAAACATTTTTGGGGGCATTCCATTCTTGTATATCTGATTGGTTTCCAAATAAATTGGCCCTGGACCCAAATTGGAGGAATGTATGAAATCATATGCTCAAATGGACTGTGTTCAAAGTTGTAGAGAGAGTGTTCTGACAATATCGTTTCCCATTACAGTATGTTTATACGGGTGTATGAATGGAAACTGATACAAATTTTCATCCCTCATTACTGGCAAAGCATCAAAATTAGGTTGCTTAAGTCTGCATGCTGATCTCTTGACTGGCTACCTTGCTGTGCCATGCATGTAGTCAGATCAGTGAAAGCACCTGAGATCTTCTCATGTGTTACAACACTGCCCTGTGTTAGAGCTGATGATATCACTGTGGAAAAACATCTCAGCCAATTTTATCACTCTTCAAAACCGCAAGCTTATATAGTTGATTAGATCTTTGGGAAGAATTTATTCAGGGTAATAAATACTTAATTTTGATTTGGTTAGTTTTGTATTAACTGTTGCTCTGCCTGTTCCTGCTCTCTGGTGATTGTTTCAAAGCCGATTGAATAAAGGCACACATACATGTACCAGTGTACCACGATAATTTCTCCCTGTGTATTACCCCCACCCCTCACTCCCCCACCCGTGTTAATTTTTTTTTTTTTTACATATTTGATATTATTATGTTATGATATAATGAGAAAACTAATTTTATAATTTTTTTTTTATTATTTTCAGTCCCATTTGTCAACCCCTCACACCCACCTGCCAGTCAACATATCACAAAAAATAAACTTAGTATTTTATTGCTTATTTTGCTTTATATAGTCATGAAATGGCGAGAAATTAACTGTATCCGAGAAAAAGTTAATTGAACACAATTTGGACATGATGTTTTGACATCAGTTTGAAAAAGATAAGAAACTAGTTATTAAAATGGTTATCAAATTAGTCAATATTTGGGTTAAAATTCAATTACAGATTACATACATGTATGGAGTTTTCTACCTACCAACTATCATTTACTTTACTAATGCAGATATATTTTTGATAATCTGGAGGGACTCTTGAGAAACTATTGGTCTATCTTTAAAGATGTATTTCAATTTTTGCACTTACAGTAATGCCCTAAGTAATCGACTCTTTAACTACAGCAGAATTATGGGTAACTTTTCAGGATTTAGTCGGAAATATGGCTTGTTGCCATTCATCGGAAAGCTCTCCCCGAAGATATTTTAGGCTGTTGAAGCTTTATTTGGCCGTTTTGTTGGGTAAAGGGTTAACCCTTCTGGAGCTTCCTGAAATTTAGCGGGAAACCTGTGACAATGCATTCTCTAATACATTCTAAATGCAAGTCTCCCATAGGAAGCCTCGCATATACAGTAATGCTCTAAGTAATCGACTTCTTAACCACAGCAGAATTATGGGTAACTTTTCAGGATTTAGTCGGAAATATGGCTTGTTGCCATTCATCGGAAAGCTCTCCCCGAGAGCTTTCCGATGAATGGCAACAAGCCATATTTCCGACTAAATCCTGAAAAGTTACCCATAATTCTGCTGTAGTTAAAGAGTCGATTACTTAGGGCATTACTGTACTTAAGTGTATCAAACTTAACTGAACTTGATTAACAGTAAAATATTATTGCCAAATACTCCAACAACATCGGTACCATATCAGAATACATGGTATCTGAACTTGGTTGAAATCAAGCCTGAGTTTAGGGTGCTTGTCATTTGCAGAATGAGGTCCCCAGAGGGTGAATTTGGTTATTCTAGCCTGCATAGCAGGCTAGCATCACAAAATTCACCCTCTGGGGACCTCATTCTGCATTGCCTCATCTGCCATGGGAGACATAGACTCAGATTGAATTTTCCAAATAGTGAATATTGTGATGTACACCCATTGGGAACCTCGATTATGCAATGTGTCATCTGGCAATTTGGGGATATAGAGAAACTAAACTAAAAAAGAAATATAATTATTTCTATAGAAATTTTATAATAAAGAAACTTTCCAGAGAAGATGAGGCCTAAGCAGAATGAGATCCCAAGAGGGCGAATTTAGTGATGCTAGCCCACTATGCAGGATAGCCTCACTAAATTCACCCTCTGGGGACCTCATTCTGTAAATGACAGGCATACTAGACTCAGGCTTGGTAGAAATGCAAATATCTAGCCTTTCATTCGGGTGTTGACTGAACACCAGTCCGGACCAGCCCGGACCAGCCCGGACCCCCCATATGGACTATATGAGTGATTGTAAGGGCAATATAAGTGCAGGGGTGTCATGAAAACCCACTCAGGGTCGCTATTAACCCTCAAAATGCCGGCATCGGCGAAAATGTTCGCCGCGAAATGAAGCTAACAGCCCGGACCGCCCCTGCTGCGTCCAGGTGGGATTTTAGTATCCATACCTGTGCGGGGGTGTTAATGAAACCCAAATACGCACGGAGAGTGGTCAAGGTCAAACGGAAGTGCCGCTTATTAACCCCTAAACTTCCCAGATTCAGCCAGAATTAAAAAATTGCGCCCCCAATAAACAAATTCACAGCCCGGACCCCCGTAATGTCCTCGTACTTCTAATAACTCCTTACATATGTGTTGTGGAACTACCCTCGACTAGACTCAAGAAGAATCAAGGGCGAGTCGCCCACGAATGCTTGGCAATTAACCCCCAAAATGCCGCCATCGCCGATTATGTTTACCGATAACGACGCTGACAGCCCGGACCAGCCTGGACCCCCCATATGGACTATATGAGTGATTTTAATGGCAATATAAGTGCAGGGGTGTCATGGAAACCCACTCAGGGTCGTTATCGGTAAACATAATCGGCGATGGCGGCATTTTGGGGGTTAATTGCCAGGCATTCGTGGGCGACTCGCCCTTGATTCTTCTTGAGTCTAGTCGAGGGTAGTTCCACAACACATATCTAAGGAGTTATTAGAAGTACGAGGACATTACGGGGGTCCGGGCTGTGAATTTGTTTTTTGGGGGCGCAATTTTTTAATTCTGGCTGAATCTGGGAAGTTTAGGGGTTAATAAGCGGCACTTCCGTTTGACCTTGACCACTCTCCGTGCGTATTTGGGTTTCATTAACACCCCCGCACAGGTATGGATACTAAAATCCCACCTGGACGCAGCAGGGGCGGTCCGGGCTGTTAGCTTCATTTCGCGGCGAACATTTTCGCCGATGCCGGCATTTTGATGGTTAATAGCGACCCTGAGTGGGTTTCCATGACACCCCTGCACTTATATTGCCCTTACAATCACTCATATAGTCCATATGGGGGGTCCGGGCTGGTCCGGGCTTGTCCGGGCTGGTCCGGGCTGGTCCGGGCGGTGTTTAGTCACACCGTTTCATTCCAACTAAATTAAATTGATTCTGCCACTGAGTTGCTGCAAATACCAGTATACTTTGTACTTATAATTATTAATAGTGATGATTTATATTGCCAATCTGTATGCATGCAGTACACCTAAAGTTGGTAAAAATTATTATTGGCTTTGAAAGCCTGAACTTCCCTGGAGAGTGTTTCACATCACTTTAATTTGGTAATAAAAATGACATTTATAATGGTACTTATAAACCTAGTGCATATGCCACATGTTGTTTGTAACAAATTATTCAGTGATACCAGTAGTACCAGTACAACACAGCCAGTAGACATATTAGTTGTAACAGTGCTTTGGGGGAGTTTGTAACAGGTAGCAATGAAGTGTGTTTCACCCATATGGCATCCCTTTTTTCCAATGTAGCACTGCAACAGTTGTAGCAGTGCTTTGGGGGAGTTTGAATCCACTTTTTGACTTAGCTTGTAACAGGTAGCAATGAAGTATGTTTCACCCATATTGCGTTCCAGTGTTTTTCAATGTAGCGCTGCAGCGGTTGTAGCAGTGCTTTGGGGGAGTTTGAATTCACATAAATATACCTCATTAGATTAACGTGTCGAATGTACGGTAGTGAGGAGAAATTTCTGCTTTTTTATGTGTAGCAATGTACAGGTAGTAGGGAAAAAATGAGTATGTCTATAAATGTTTTGACCACATCTGCCATATTTGGGGGTGGGGGAGGTATAAAATTTTGATTTGATTAAAGACATATTACGTGCTTATTTCACAACATCAAACTTTATATTTTAGGACTCAATCACAACCCCCATTTGATGAATTAATAATTAAATTATTACTGTCAAAATATTCAACAACATCCATGGAGCCATTTAGTAAAACACGACATCTGAACTACGCAAAAATGTTCAACAACATCCATGGAGCCATTTAGTAAAACACGACATCTGAACTACGCAAAAATGTTCATCCTGAACAATCCCCGATATACAAACGAGAATGATTTCAAACAAACAAGAATAATTTTGCCGCCAACAGTCACTTTATTTAACCCTTTCAGTGCCAGGGGCCGATCTCATCGGCCCTAATTTACAGTATGTAAAATCGGCCCTAAAAAATAAAAAATAAAAAAATGTCTGTTTAAAGAATATAAGAAAAAATGATTAAAGTTGTAAAAAATTGTAAAAAATAATAAGAAATGATGAAAAATTGTTAGGCCAATGCATTCTCTTATATACGCGAGGCGACCTATGGTCGACTCGCATATATAAGAGAATGCATTGGCACAGGGTATATGGGTTGATACAAAAATCGGACTTGGCACTCAAAGGGTTAACTTACGAAAGAATTGCATTGTATGTGGGGTTTTTGATACAAAATTTATTGAATTACCAAAAGTTCAGGAAGATCCAGTCATGGAAGGGTCAATAAATTAAGTGTTGTTGTAACTGAAGGTCTGGGACCATGAGTACAACTTTAATTCCCACACACCCTTGAGCTGGATTATCCCAGAAAAGTGTTACTCAGGTGGATCCACAGGTGGTTGATAATCCCTGCTTTATCTCCATAGCGAGTAGGTGACAGAGTACATTTCATTGGAATTCTGCACCTGTGCCAGGCTGTGGTCTCAGTTTGATAAAATAGCTCTAAATGATTTGTGGAGGAGATGAGAACACCTCAATAGGAAACCCCAAATATTGTTCACTAACGAAGCTTTCAAGGGGCTGCCATCTGCTGAGTGAGGGTACTGCAGGATTTCTTAACCAAGCCTGCAAATAGTGTGTCTGTCATTTGCAGAATGAGGTTCACAGAGGGTAATTTTATTGATGCTATCTTACACAGAAGGTTAGCATCACAAAATTCACCCTCTGGGAACCTCATTCTGCTTAGGCCTCAACTGCTATTGGGCACTGGGATCAGATTGATGTTCCCCAGTTGAAATTGGTGATGTTCACCCATTAGTCACCTCGATTATGCATTTTATCTTCTGCAAATTAGGGGATATAGAAACTTCCCAGAAGGGAAAAAGTAACTAAAAACAATGTTAATTTGAGACCATAGATACTACCCAGAAGCTGAGGCCTAAGCAGAATGAGGTCCCCAGAGTGCAAATATGGTGATGGGATAGCATCACTAGACTCACCCTCTGGGGACCTCATTCTGCAAATGAGAGACACACTATTTGCAGGCTTGAGGGGACTGCAGGATTTCTTAACGAGGCCTATTATAATCAGTCCAGATATCCACATACTTCTCGAGATGGATCTTCCATACTTCAATCCTGAAGCCAACAACGCATTAGAGCTGGATCGAGTGCTCCCATGTTCGCATAAACAGTTTGATCCGCTAATCGATGTCTTGGCAGGATTATTTGATCATCCCCTCGTGCAATGTGCTGGAAACAAATCTCGTCTTAGACTCTTGAGATGTCATGGTGTTTATCCTTTGTAACTCTATGAGTTTGTACTGGATCATCTTAAACTGGCTCAGTTCCCAGTGGCATAAAAAGTTAGCTGGAAGTCAAAGAATCAAGTCCATTTGCAGAACTTAATATTTGTGACCCGCCATATCAAATCCAGTCGTAAGTCGGAATTTTTTTACCCTGTGCCAATGCATTCTCTTATATATGCGAGTCGACCATAGGTCGCCTCGCATATATAAGAGAATGCATTGGCCTAACAATTTTTTACAATTTTAATAATTTTTTCTTGTATTCTTTAACAATTTTATAATTTCACCCATACAGAGCCCCAGACAAACATGAGCAGACGACACTCTTCTATATGCTTCTATATATGTGTTGGGCTCCCTGCAGGGTAATGGATGTTTTTTATTTTATGTCCTAAAAATTTAAAGAAACATTTATTTAAAAAAAATGATAAAAAATTGTTAGGCCAATGCATTCTCTTATATATGCGAGGCGACCTATGGTCGACTCGCATATATAAGAGAATGCATTGGCACAGGGTAAAAAAATCCCGACTTACGACTGGATTTGATATGGCGGGTCACATTTGTATATGAGTATCAGAATTGTTTTTGAAAATGAGTCATGGATAGTGAAACATAGGAATCAACTGAACTCTGATTCTTGCTTACAAACATGTACATTTATCTCCTGTTTTGTTATAGAAAGGTGATCATACCGGTATATGGTTTTTCTTTCCAATTGTTGATAGTAAACTTTTCAATACTGAAACTTAGTTTGAAAACTATGGACAGACAATAAATATTGCAATTCTGCATTTCCTGTCACATTCACATTGAGCTCACTTGACTGAAAAGGTAAAATTTTAAGATCTAAAAGTAATAAATTACTACTGAGAAATTTACTAACTTCATCACCGAGAAAAATACAAATTATGGAACCAGTAGGCACAAGATTTGCTTTCAGTACATTGAATTATAAAAAATTTCCTGGGGGATTCGCCTCGATCCACCCTAATATGACACAGGTGATACATGTACATCATATCCATATAATGATTTGATTTTGATTCTCCTACCCTCAAACTTCTGAATCAATTTGATTTTTCGCAAAAATGGATGGATTGTAAAGCCTCTTTTGTCAGGTTTTAGCAGTTGGTTGGACTTGAGAAGTTTAGATTCATATTTGATGTTAGGTCATAACACTGGAGGTACTAGTGTTGCCTACTTTATCGATGGCTGAAAAACATCTCAGAGTTAAATTGCCGGTAGTTACATTTTTGTATGTAAAAATTCTGCTGTATATCCATGTACACATGTTCATGAATAAAGCACTAACCTCTTGTACAAATGTAATGTTACGCAACTGGCAAACTTGCCCAGATAACTGAATAGTTTGTGTAACCATCACTTTGCATGTACTAGTAGCACCAAAACCCTCTTTATCAGGAATTGAACAAGCTTTGCCTTTTACTGCCCGATGCACCATGCCCCCTTATTGACTGAGTGGCCGAATTAATCAGAATTTTATGTCTTGTATGGTTGGCTTACTGGAAGGGTTAATTATTTATGGTCACAATCTGACATACCGGCATTTGGAACAGGTAGATTCATACAGTATATGGCTTTAAGTTTTTTTTTTCAATTTATGCTGTTTTTCCATTTTTACATGTACATGTAATAGGTCTATTGTCAACACTGCTGTCAAAAGAAATAAAAGTCTGTGTAAGTCTTGCATGTAAATCTTATGTATATACCAGTATACCACCCATGAATAAAGAAATTTTTCGGTTATTTTCTTTCCTATGTGATCACCCAGAACATCTAGCGTTTGATTACTTCTTTCTTGGGGGAAAAATTCATATGTTATCAATTACATAACCAAAAAGCTCTACCCAATCTGCGCCTGCTATAAAATCCATGATGCTTTTCTGCAGCTTCTGTACAACATGGCCATGTTGGCTGCCAGCATCCAATTTTATTTTAACAGTTTTGAGTTTCCATTACCTCACAGGTACAGCACATTATGGCATGTGTTTTGGCTAAAAGCATTAACTCTTCCCTCCCCGGCAGTTCCATTGCAATAAACTCAGCAATTCATAACATTTTATATGTTGTGCTTGAGACTCCGATAAGCATCAACCTAGAGGGTGATATGGGAGACATCTTCTCCCTAAAATGTGCCACTTCTCCCCATTTTTGTTCCATGGAGAAGTGACTTTTCTCTCGTACATGTATACCAGTATGTCCCAACAACATACTTGATGTATATTTACTGATTATATTAACCCTTTACCCAACAAACCGGCCAAAACCGGCCAAATAAAGCTTCAACAGCCTAAAATATCTTCGGTCTGTCTCAATAGAACCATACAAATATGGATATCATTGGAACCGGCTCCTTGACCACATTGTGATAGTTACAGTTATGCCCTGTGCCAATGCATTCTCTTATATATGCGAGTCGACCATAGGTCGCCTCGCATATATAAGAGAATGCATTGGCCTAAAAAAATCTTTTTTTACCATTTTTTCTTACATTCTTTAACAATTTTATAATTTTTAATGTGTTAAGCCAATGCATTCTCTTATATATGCGAGGCGACCTATGGTCGACTCGCATATATAAGAGAATGTATTGGCACAGGGCCCTTCTGTTGGGTAAAGGGTTAAATGGTGTTATAACTCATTATAATGGCTTTATCTCTTGTGTTGCATAATACTTATTGCATCATACATGTACTGTTGTACAGTGATGTTGGGGAGTTAATTGGACTTCAGGCACTCTTACTTCTCCTGATAACAGTCTACTTCTACCTAATATTAAACAATGTCACTTCTAACAATTTGAAACATAAAGGCTGCTCACTGCTTAGAGCACAATCCATTGTTACAATAGTTCCTGGATTTTTGGTAAAGCACAAACATGCATAGTCAAACATTCTCAATGACAATTTTTCGTTTTCGACTCAATGACTCTGGTAAAGAACAGTTATTTGGCTCTAACCCTTAATTGTAAACCTCTCGCTCGGCATGGAAGCAGCATTGTTGTCATCTGGACCCACCCCACCTCCACAAAATGACAATGTTTTGTGCAATCATCGTCTAAATGCAAGGACTTAATGGAGAAAATACATCACAAATTTAATCACAGAATTTACTGCTAAAACCCCCCATTTTGTGGTGCAATATTCATTTCCAAGTAATGTAATAGGCATGATACTGAATGGATGTATTGGGTGTACTTTCTGATTGGGTTAATCCAATTTCTGATATTATTTTATCGTCGATCTTTATTTTGTACCAAATTGAACACTACAACCGGTACTTGTAGTTCAGGATCAGTGTATTCCAATTTTATTCTTTGCTAGGAATTAACTCATGTATTGTTCATCATATTGTCCTACTGTGCACAGTTTAATGGAGATATTGGTAAAAATAAATCAACAAAGTTTCCACAAAATTCTGGAAAAACAATTGACATGTTTCCCAATAAGTTACCTAATTTCATGGTAAATATGGGGGTCCCTGATCCTTAATTGGAAGATGAACATGTTTCAGCAGACAACGCAAACCAGCTTTGTTAATCCATACCAGAACAAATGTAATACCGGTAGAATTGCATGATAAACAGATGGGAGACTAACGGAATATGCTATTCCGCGCCATACCAAAATCTCATTCCTTGAAATGCCTCATTTAATTTCATCACGCAACTTCTGCGCAATGTATTTAAAACAAGTTGATGAATTACGACGTTCATCATGCATACATGATGCACTCTCTCCAGTTCCGATTGCCATAGTTTTCACTTCGCAGGCGTTCTAATTAGAGGCTTGGTAGTGAGATACACGTTGTCCTTTGTGAGCCTGGAACGCCAGCTTCTTAATGACAAAAAAGAATGCAGGTTATTAACAAGGCCGGGGAGAGCTAATGGGTTTATATTGTAGGTACTGATTTACGACCCATTTCAATGGGGAAGAATTCATTGAAACAAATGGATGACTCCTATAATCATAAAGCCAAGTGAGACAGTTATTTGGATGCCTGAGTCGACATAACAGTTTTCAGCATGTGTTGCTTGATGTTCAGGCACCAGATGGTGCTGTCAGTCACCAACCTTCAGTCTCTTACCTGGAGTGGCATCCATTGTCTGAGTTGCCTGGTTATGTGGTTACATGCAATCTTCTCAACAAAAACATTGGAATTACCATACATGTAGGTGTAAGTTCATGCTGTTTCATGGTTGAGGTGAACGTCATTTACATGTACATGTACTTTGTGCGACTTCAAATGAACGCGTATGCCACACATTGGCCATACAGATTTGTAAATATGGCACAGCTGGAAAACTGTACTAGTAGTTCTAGAAATAAGCGTGTAATAAACTCTATGCTGGGCCTGGTACCTTGAACACATACGGTTATCTGAGATATCACATGCCATAGAAAGCGTGATTGCGTTGTCCAAATCTAATCGTCAATTGATTTCTGTCGTGACAGAGGATCGAAAAAGCAGTCAGTGCGTAAAGCGTATATCGTGTATCGTCTGATCAAAGGAGGCGTTACAACTGGGAAATCTGATATTTCATGACATTTTGATTCTCAGGATCAATATTGATTGTGGAGGAAACGGGATGCAGCCCTGGGAGGTCACTCACGCAGTGTAATAATGCCTGGTTGATAGCCCAGTCTCTGCAATATTATACCAGTATCTGTCTGTTATTTGCCAAGAAGTCATGTAATATCGAGTGCTTTAATAACCCTTTATTTGCTGAATGGATTATCCCTTTCAGTCATAAAAGTGTATGCCGGAATGATCTATCATTCATCTGGAGGGATGTTCAGAAAATATAATACAGATGATTCCTATTTATTGGTGGGAATGTTCAGCTAATAAGTTCAACAAATGTTTAAAACAACTGCGGCAATCTTTTAAATGGCCATTGTCAATGTATATAAAGAATAAATTTTTCACAAATGCCCATATTTCAGTTCAATGTCATTTTCGCAAAAAATATTTTCATTTGGCAAAAGTATTATTTTCTGCCAGCGTGGATCCTGCCTCATCTTGGCTCAGTCACATGTCCCTGACACAAAATATATGTACTCATAGTATTAGAAAAAAGGTAAGAAAAGATAAAAAATAGTTTAAAGTAAGTAAAATATAATGCAGGTATCAAAATTACTCATGAAATATGCTGAAATGAAGAATATCCGCATTTCCTCAAAAAATGTTGTTGGAAATTTCAATAATATACATTGTAGGGAAAATAGAATATGTTGATAGAGTGACAACTCTCCTGGAAAATTTCCCTAAACGAACTACTGGTGTAACAGGTTATCTCCCCTGGATATCCCTCCCCTGTACTGGGATATCTGAAACAATTTTATTTTTTTTAATTTAATTTATTTATTTGTTTTCCTCACTCATTTGATATCATTTGATCCTGAAGTGGCCAGAAAAATGTTTTTTTAGATTTGTTTTAATTGTTGAAATAAAATGTTTTGTTTTCAAGTCTACCCAACATACCGTACATGTACCTTTACCCAGCAGCCTACATAATGACCAAAAAGCATACCAAGATATTTCTGCTTATTATTGTTTATATACATGTAGTCATGAAACGGCAAGAAATTTACTTTTACTGAGAAAACATTGTTTCAGTCAGGGTTTGGAGGGAGTGGAATGGGGAAATGTCCAGGCATGTACATGACAAAAAAATCCTCTTATGGTGTTTTATTGCTTATTTTGCTTTATATAGTCATAAATGGCGAGAAAGTAACTTCTTTCGAATTGAATCTAAAAAAAAATTGTTTTGGCCGTTTCAGGCTCAAACATCAAATTAGTAAAAAAAAAAAATTATCATACACGGTACATGGGGAGGGGGTGGGATGATATCCAGGGGGAGGGGATATTCTGTTACACTGGTTTTGTAAAAACCCATATACAGGGTATCCTTATTTTAATAGTGGTAGAACATGTTTGTGGTATATGTTTATGACTGTTGGTGAGTCACAGTCCATGTTTATGATGTACATTGTAAGCTCATGTTCCCATCCTTCAGATTATATAATCAGTAATTATAGATCTCTTGTCCCCACAAATCTCCCACACACCACATTGAGTCGATAATACTGATTCATCAGAAAACTCCACTGAGTAATCACCTCTAACAGAATAATTCATCGACAATCGGTCTGCCATAGACTACAATAAGCTTTACATAGCCATTGTACTTCCCACCTGTATCCTAATTCAACACAATTTTTTATTAGCCCCCTTTTTCTCAGGTTTCTAAACACCAGGATTACCTCAGCGGGGTAACTGAATATATTTGTTGTTTTTCGATAGCTGTTAGCCGCGACTTAATAGTTTTACCATTATCTTCTCTACATGCTGCGTTGTTATTCCAGGATCGAAGGTGAATTCCGGAAATTCTGAATCGCGGTTGATAGGATCCGATAATGTTGCCTATTGATTTATTGATTTTATAATAGTAACGTCATGTATTTCATGTGTTGTGGGGATCGGTGATTGGGGGAGTCACTATCCATAGACCAGTTCTCCTATTGACTCCCATTGTACAGTAATCATTTCTATTTGTGTACCCGCACTTTATACTTTAATGATTTATTTATCATGGTAGTTTTATGTAGACCTGAGCAAATTTCATGGTTGAGATACTTTTTCCTGCTGTACAACTTTTTTCAGTGCTATGTTATTCTCTTTCTGAATCATGAATTTACTGACCATCCCTGAAATCTGTCTCCTCCGCTTCGGTGTTTTTTTTTCCCATTATCACTACATTGTAAGGGTCCATCTGAGTTTAGTGTGAATGACACTTAATCTTCAGTGCTTCTGCCACACTGAATTTCATGACCAAATTGTTACCACCACAAAACTCCACTGCCACCATTGATGCACTGCTGTTGAATGGTACCATGGAATTTAACCCTTTACCCAACAAACCGGCCAAAACCGGCCAAATAAAGCTTCAACAGCCTAAAATATCTTCGGTCTGTCTCAATAGGACCATACAAATATGGATATCATTGGAACCGGCTCCTTGACCACATTGTGATAGTTACAGTTATGCCCTGTGCCAATGCATTCTCTTATATATGCGAGTCGACCATAGGTCGCCTCGCATATATAAGAGATTGCATTGGCCTAAAAAAAAATCTTTTTTTTAACACTTTTTAACATTTTTCTTACATTCTTTAACAATTTTATAATTTTTAATGTGTTAAGCCAATGCATTCTCTTATATATGCGAGGCGACCTATGGTCGACTCGCATATATAAGAGAATGCATTGGCACAGGGTCCTTCTGTTGGGTAAAGGGTTAACCCAAGTCTGAGTTTAGTGTGCCTGTCATTTGCAGAATGAGGTCCCAGAGGGTGAATTTGGTGAAGCTATCCCACATAGCAGGCTAGCATCACCAAATTCACCCTCTGGGGAACTCATTCTGCATGGCCTAATCATAAATCTGCTATGGGAGACATACCGGTAGATTCAGATTTAAGTTCCCAAATAGTGAATATTGTGATATAAACCCATTGGGAACCTCGATTATGCAATGTGTCGTCTGCCAATTTGGGGATATATAGAGAAACAAAACTAAAAAATAAATAGAATCTAAGTGAAAAAGTTTCTATAGAAATTTGATAATAAAGAAACTTTCCAGAGAATACAAGGCCTAATTAGAATGAGGTCCCCAGAGGGTGAATTTAGTAATGCTAGCCCACTATGAGGGATAGTGTCACTAAATTCACCCTCTGGGGACCTCATTCTGAAAATTACAGGCATCCTGAACTCAGACTTTGGTTCCATGGGACCATTCAACAGCAGTTCACCAATGATGGCAGTGAGTTTTGTGGTGGTAAAAATTTGGTCATGAAATTCAGGGTGGCGGAAGCATTGAAGATTAAGAAGGACTCCCATGATAAATTTGGTCTCTAGTGGAGATCTCCAGCCATCCGTCAGTTGGGTAGTCGAAATATTTTGTTTTGTATCACTCTTCAGTTATCAACCAATATTTCTTTGGCATGTCACTAATAGATATCCACGGTGGAAAAAGATTTCAGCTACGTTTCGGTTTCATAAATGATTCCTTGTCATTTGTTGGACCCACTGATGGAATTTTATTTTCTTCTTCCGTTTAGCATTTTTCGATTGTATCCAATTAGCATATATTTTTAATTGTAGCAAGACGTCTATGGGGCTGATGATCAATTTCCTAATGATCCGTGATTTTTCCATGTTTGCTTGTTACCGATTAATGTGAAGTTTCCCAGATTTTGTACTTCCAAAACAACTTTATTGAAATTTTTTCAACAAAGACCCCAGCAGTTATTGTATTGGAGTGTACATCCGTCATCAGATCACCATTGTGCGAAATACTACTGTAGCTGGTCAACAGCACGTAATAAACGCGAGAAACGGACCAAACCTAATAAGACTCTGCTCTCTAGCCACTCACTACACACGTTTCCAGTCCCCTGTGGACCTCCACTGATGTAAATTAACTAAATAACCAATTCAATAGGAGACAGTTTGATGAATAGCTGCAAAAAGTCTATAACATTGATTAGTCTATTGGGCTAGATAAGCAATTGATTAACTGTATAATTAAACCTGGCTCAAATAATCAGTTGCTTCTTATGCCAGCTGGGACCACGTCCAATACACAAATGGATAATATGTTTGCTTCAAAGAATTCCTTGCTTATAAGATTAAGAGCAGTTGTTCTGGGTTTGTTTCACCTTTCTTTACTAAATACTCATTGACGAGTTGTTCCGGTAGCATACAGTAATGCTCTAATTAATGGACTCCATAACCACAGCAGAATTATGGGTAACTTTTCAGGATTTAGTCCGACCCATAATTCTGCTGTGGTTATGGAGTCCATTAATTAATTAGAGCATTACTGTATGTTCAGATAGTCCCTTTATTGAACTTATTATCTAAACATGTACATGTACCACCATTTAACCCTTTAATGATGGGAGCTGCACTGGTGCAGCATTAAAATCCTGTGCCAGTGCATTCTCTTATATATGCAAGGCTCTCATCTCCCATAGCAGTTGAGGCCCAAGCAGAATGAAGTTCCCAGAGGGTGAATTTTGTGATTCTAGCCCTCCGTGTGGGATAGCGTCACTAAATTCACCCTCTGGGGACTTCATTCTTCAAATATCAGACACCATATTTCCAGGTTTGCGTGTTTGGAAGTATGAGTCAAATTTACAGTTGAATTATTGCTACTCATTCTGTGCCACACTACTCAAATTAATGGTTGATTGTATTCTACTGAATATACATGTACATGTATGACCTCTTAATATACTCAGCAATGTATCAGGTCCTTCACCTTCTGCTGTTTGTTATATACTAGCTGATGTGACCGACTTCGTTCGGGCTATTTAGGGATTTCTCTGTGATATCCTCCATCTGGGCAGAATATACAGTGTCTGGAATACTGAACAAATAACGTTGAAAAGTATTAGGAGAAAGAAAAAAATTATTGTTCTATCAGTCGAGAAACATGCCTATATGAGCGTATATGAGCGAGGTCAAGATCAAGGACACGGTCGCATGTGAAATTGGACCCGTCCATATTATTTCCTGGATCAAAGTAAGCCAACATTTCAAATTTGAGTCGGATCGATCAAGCAGTTTTCGAGTCTATAAGACACATAAATACACACATACATGTACATGTACATGTACATACATACAGACAGAAGTTCCAAAATATATAATAGATTACACTTCAGTCAAATAGTAGGCTATAATAAACCAGTATCTGTGGCCTACTTTACATGTTCACAATTACAGTGATGCCCTAAGTAATCGACTCCATAAGCACAGTAGAATTATGGGTAACTTTTCAGGATTCAGTCGGAAATATGGCTTGTTGCCATTCATCGGAAATCTCTCCCCGAGAGCTTTCCGATGAATGGCAACAAGCCATATTTCCGACTAAATCCTGAAAAGTTACCCATAATTCTGCTGTGGTTAAGGAGTCGATTACTTAGGGCATTACTGTACAGTGATCGTAACTCAATGTCACAGATCATGTTATTCTGCACGCTCATTGTTTGTAAGTGACTGACTTGTGAGATGCAAGTTACTCGGTCAATTACTAGTACTTAGGGCAGTATAGTAGATAGCCCATTCCACATGATACACACAAATATCTTCCGGTATGTAGTACACAGTTATCAAGGATCCACACATAAATATCCCTACACTCTGTTCTGTACAATCGCTAGAAGCGGAATCTCTTTATTATATCGCACAGCTATACATAATATAATAGTATGTGTACTAGTAATTATATTTTAGCGTTTGATTCTCAGTTCTGACATTGAAAGGTCACAAGCCATCTACAGGGTATTCACCATATTGATCTATTTGAAAAAAACCAACATCACCTCATACAAAAATCCATGTTATTCAAATCAAAAGCTGCTGTGATGATCACAAGAAACTGGAGCGTATCTCTGTAATACTGTTTGCATTGTGGTGGGTAGATAAATTTTATAACACATTTCGAACACACACATTTTGCCTGGAGGCAGCTGATCACGTTTTTATGAACATTTATTGCAGGCAGGTGACAATATTAACTTTACACAGCTGAAGGTGATATATCGCAATAAATGTCACCCGCTTTTCTTGAGTCACACAGGTCCTTGTAACAATTTTATGTCTATTTTGTGTTGTGTCACACACTTGAATTCTTGGCTCAGGTCTCAAAAGTGATCAGGGCTCGAAATGTTCTTAAATTTCTACTTGTCACAGCAAACAGGTCGAGTTATTTTCTACCGGTCACCTGAGAATTTTGCCTATGTGCATACCCTTTTATGTGAGATAACATGTATTTGAGGAGGATATTTAATTCTATATCAGCATTTTTCTAATCTTTAACCCTTTCATATGTGGGAGGTGCACTGGTGCAGCATTAAAGATCCTGTTCCAGTGCATTCTCTTGCATATGCGACTCTCCTGTACGGAGAATCGATCGCATATATAAGAGAATGCACTGGCTTACAACGCCAATGTAGATATTCTTAGGCCAAAGTACATGTATTCTCTTATAAAGGTGAGGCTCCCTATGGGAAATTTGCATATATATATAAGAGAATGCATTGGCACAGGGTTTTCGCAAAATTTCAGGAAGTTCCAGTTATGGAAGGGATAATACTACACAACCAGTTTTACTGTATTGTGAATTTTGAAATATTGGTATACAATTCTCAATTTATTAGTTTTAGTTTAAACATATTTATTTGTCTGATTTCAATAACACATATAGGAAATGATACATACATTTTTATATAGACAATGGGATTGGAGGACAAGTGCTTACTCACTTATGAGTACCTCCTCAATTTATTTCACCCAATAGTTCCTTCTCATAAATAAATAGAATTTTAGGGATATAGGTGGGTACGGTATCTGTATAGATAAATTCACAACAAATTGATCTGGAAATATCAACCGTGTAGCCTATTATCACTTGTCATAGGTGACAGCTAGCTAGGGTATTCAACAATCTACTTGTCACCCAGATACAGCGACCTACATGTACATGTATAAGTGACAGGTGTACATTTTGAGCCTGAAATTGATGTTATAAACCAACCATGTTCACTAAAATAAGTTTGGTTCATGTTTAGCCTTTTCGAGCTTTTATATTTTAATTCCACTTTTATGTTTTGCCACACCTGCCTCCAACAGGGTGGCTCAGTCAGAAACGTGCTTAGTAGGTCAAGCCTTCAAAAGTCAGCGATTGTGAACCCGGTTGAATTCCTAATAGCCGATAGCTGTGGATTTGTGTTCCATGTAAAGAGATGGTAACTGTTCGATTGTCAGGTCGGTCATTTCTTTGTGCAATGGTGTGATCTCCCAGTGAAATTAACCCTCCGTGACGTAGTGCGGTAAATCCCCCACCAATATAACTGATAACTTTGAGATATGACCTACATGTATACATGTAGTTAGTGGTAGCGACTGATACTTTTGTGCAACACTTTTCTCATAACGAAAAGCCATCTGTGTTCCATTTCTATTGATAATGCTATGACTTAATATTTGGTTATGGTTTATAACGTGGAAAAATAATAGAATTACTTTGCAATAGGCTTTGTTTTGTGATGAAATTTGGCAGTGTTGAAAATATGAACATTATGTGTATAACTTTGGAGACTGCGATGTGTCACCGAACTTCATTCAAGTGATTACAGAGTGTGAATAAACCAAACTGGAACTGTCACCTCTGTAGTCGACTATGTCATGTCTGTATCTCTGGTAAATATATCTAAATTTTAGTTGCAAAATGTAACTGTTAATATTGTGATGTGTTTTCATCGAATATTCTTTTCTTTCCTTTCAGAATTTTTTAAAGATTTACTTGAAAATGCTAAGAAGGACTTACATGAGATGTTCGTGAAAACATATGGACTTATATATCAACAAAATTCAGCTGTGTTTATGAAGCTGTTTAAAGACTTAAAAAATTACTATAATGGACAAGAAATAGGGATTAACGAATCCCTAAACAATTTCTTCACAGACTTGTTGAGTCGCATGTTTGAGCTACTCAATCAACAGTATTCACTTAATAATGACTACTTGAACTGTGTGGTTGAGAAGATGGATCATGTTCAACCATTTGGTGACGTTCCACGGAAGCTTTCTATACAAGTGAGGCGAGCATTTATTGCCGCTCGGACTTTTGTTCAAGGCTTGGCTATTGGACGAGATGTTGTTCTTCGGGTTTCTGAGGTGGGTATATTCGTGTGTGGATTACAGTAATGTCCTAAATAATCAACCGCTAAACCACAGCAGAATTATGGAAAAAAAATTCAGGATTTAAATCCTGAAAAATTTCCCATAATTCTGCTGTGGTTAAAGGGTTATATACTTTGGGCATTACTGTGTCAGATGTGGATATTGTTGATGAACAAGCCTGGATATAGTGTGTCTGACATTTACAGAATGAGGTCCCCAGAGTGTGAATTTAGTGAGGCTATCCCGCACGATGGGCTAGCCACTAGCATCACCAAATTCTCCCTCTGGGAACCTCATTTTGCTTGGACGTCAACTGCAATGGGAGACCTAGGATCAGATTGAAGTTCCCCAGTTGAATTTGGTGATGTTCACCTATTAGTCACCTTGATTATGCATTTTATCTTCTGCGATTTAGGGGTTATAGAAACTGAACAGAAAGGTAAAAGTAACAAAAAACGATGTTAATTTCAGAATATAGATGTACATGTACTTCCCAGAAGATGAGGTCTAAGCAGAATGAGATCCCCCCCCCCCCCCCCCCCCCCCCCCGAGGGTGAATTTTGTGATGCTAGCCCACTGTGCGGTGTAGCATCACCATATTAACCCTCTGGGACATCATTCTGCAAATGTCAGACACACTTTAAGAGAATGCAATGACACAGGATCTTAGTGCTGCACCAGAAGTTCGCGAACTCTCTTGAGCTACATGTATTGAACTTATCATCTGAAAAATCCCTACAAACAAATGAATGTGAATCCATAGGGTGTTTGTCTGCCTGTCATCTGCTTATATTATATTGACCTCCCATCGAATGAAAAAATAGACCATACCCATTTACTGTTAAACTTTTAAAACTGAATGAGCGAATTAATTCAGAAGTGACTAGGTTAAAGTACATCTGTCCCATTAATGTTACAGGTTATAACTGTGAATCGGTACTTAAGAAGGCATTATTTCTAGAAACCCACCCACTAATAAATTTAATATTCAACCTATTTGAATCCACACAATGAAATAGTTTTCATTTTGTGGCTTCTGAACAATATAGGTAAAGGCTACTCATGCTAAGCATGTCGAGGCCCGGCGGACATGCCTTCATTCATATTCACGCTATAAATCTCACGAATTCCTTCACTCTTTAGCTCTCCTATTTAAGTCAATGTACTGAATAATTTGCCTATTCAATGATTTTCCTGCTTCTTTTATCAGATTTTAATAATCTTTTTGCTAACCCTTCTCAGTCTGCTATTTATGCACTAACATGATCAACGTTTTTATTGCTATACTATTGAGCCACTGTCTGAATATTTAATATGGTGGCTTAATGTTAAGCATGAATGGGACCACTTGAACTTATACAGTACTCTTAATTATTTTCGGGCTACAGGGTGGAGTTTACAGCCATGGATTTGTCTTCTAAAATGGTCCTTGTTTTGGGCAGTCACCATGCAACTTTAAACTTCCAACTGCATGCACCCACCCACCAATCCCTTGACCAGACTAAATCACAACTCTATGAGATTTAATGTGTACCCCTCCCGTCCCCCCTTGCACAATTTTTCTGAGTATTACCGGTATGTCAAGATTTCTTTTCCAACTTTTGAAAAATAAATCAAACCTGCATGATTGGAAATGTCTCAAGTAACAACATTTGAGTATGGTATGAATGTTCAACACATTGCTCTCAAAACCAAAAGTGGAGGTCTCCGGTTGTACATGTGCATGTATGTTACATTAGGTCATGTCACTTAAAGCAATACACACACTCTGTAATCACTTGAATGCAGTTCAGTGTCACATCACATTTTCTGCAGTTACTAGTATATAATCAGTCTTATTAAAACTAGACCTAATTTTCATTACATTCAACTTAAGGTCTTGAGACATTCATGGAATAACTTATTTCAAACGGGAGAAATCCAACCAATATGCACCAGGCAATGCGTTGCTCGACCAATCAATAACTGCCTGCAAATCCCATTACCTATTCACATTCTGAACTCAATAGTAATTATTCATACAAGCCCCGCCCAATAGTTCTAAAAATAAGTATCACCGAAGGCGGAAATGCTAGATGAAAGCGAGGCTACGCTAAAACAATGGCAGACTTTGATGAAATACAAATTCTCAAAATTCTAATTAAGAACGTTTTGAAGAAAATTGGTATTGATTCGCTGAAGCAAGAACAGGAGCATATTCTGAGGAGTTTATTGATAACCAGAAACGATGTGTTAGCTATTCTTCCTACCGGTTACGGGAAAAGTCTGCTACATCAAATAACTCCAATGATTGTTGCCGATTTGAAAAGTAAACATTCAGATGTTGGTTTTGTGAAAAAGCTCCCAGAGAACTGTTCTGTTATCGTAGTAACACCACTGATTTCGTTGATGAAATACCAGGTTGAGCGAATAAGAATTATTCAAACACCCAACTGGCTTTACAGGGGGTTGAAGCGACAGCCATTGTTTTTAAAGCATGTTGGAATTGTCCCACGTCAATCAAAACAGTAAACAGTGCTATATTAGGAAACATGAATATTAATGAGCTGTCGCCAGAAGGGAATTCCCCGTTCATCGCGGAAATGAATTTAAGTACCGGTGTCCCTAGACTGAGAGTTGACTGTAAAGAAACCTTGGTCTAGTTATTACTAGACTGGTATATAATATGTCCATTCTTGGTGTGCATTTTTCAACCCTGCTGAATTTCAACCCAAAATGGAGCATATTTCAAAGTAACTCTTATTATTTCTGCATGTAAATAAAGTAGGTCATATATTCAGTCATATCACTATTGACAGATATGGAGGATAGATGCTGTGTTGTTATGAGAATAGTATCACCTAGGATAATAACGAAATATGTGTTATGTCATGTGTAAGAGGTGGCTGTCCAATCACGTTACGCATAGCTTTGCAACCAGCCAATAAAAATTGCTTATACATATCTCATTTGTCGTTGATTTTCGGAAGAGAGTTTCAGTAAATCTGCTGTTTATTGAACATATTTGTCTGTTCAAATCCCACAGTAGTACACGGTACTCTAATTGGCTACCAGGTAAAGAATGCCGTTAGTTCATATAATAAAACATTTGTTGCATGGTTTTGAGGTTGACATGAGGATTTATCAACCCTTGGAAGTTAATAAATCCTCATGTCAACCTCGAAACCATGCAACAAATGTATAATATCGCTCCATTTTGTGTTGATTGTATGACTAGATAGAACGAGACATAAAACTACCAAGAACCTGATGTGGCACTGAACCACATTCATGTAATTACAAAGTGAGATATAGCAGAAATCTACTACTATCAAAACCAGAAGATCCTCACACCTCCACAGAATCCTACCAGCCTCATGCTCAACAATCTTGGTATCTCATAGTGCAAACAATTACACTTTATGTACTTCACATCCCATGTATTTGCCCATCAACTTGTTATTTTGGCTGGTGTATCAGTGTTTATTCAGGGTATGATATCCGCCAAACATCCCAGTATGTCTGCATTGTTTATAGAAATGGAGAAGTGAACTAATGTGTTCAAGCTATCCTGTATAAATGGCATGGTAAACATACAATCCTAATGCAAAGAACACATCAAGTGAAAAGTTGCCAAAATACTCAAAGGACCAATTTATTTTCAAGAGCTTCAACACTTGTTGTGTTCTATCTTCTTTTGCTGTGGGTTTAATCTCGGTTTTTCATTTAAAATGAAGAACAAACTCTTGTTGACTTTTCTTGGGTCTGGTGTACTTGTTTGTCTGATGTACATTTCAAAACCAGAAGTTTACTTTGATTCGAAGTTTGCTTTTACTGACGTTCTGTTTAACAGTTCGCTTTCATATTTAATGATCCCTATATAGAGATATATACATTAATGCCCTAAATAATCGACTCCTTAACCACATCAGAATTATGGGTAACTTTTCAGGATTTAGTCGGAAATGTGGCTTGTTGCCATTCATCGGAAAGCTCTCTGTGCCAAGCGTTGCCCTTTATATATGCCAAGATATCTAAAATTTAATTTAGTTTAAAAAAAAAATAAGTGTCCAATTGGATACATTTGTATACATGCAATTCAGTGGCATCAAATTTGTCAAATTTCCTGACATTTTTGCAATTGTTGTTAAATTAGTTACCTGAGCCCCGCCTTACCTTGACTAATTAGGATATCCTATCTGCCTCAAATTGCCTCAATAAATATTGATACAAAATAGCAAAGGAGTCGTGAGGAATTCAGATCGGGGAATGTGAAACCCAAAATTGAAGTGTGTACTGAAGGCTATCTGTTTACAGAGAAATTATGCCTGTTTTGTATACATGGAACAAATACTCCTCTTTCACACCTCAAACCTCAAGTTCTTTGGCAACAGTATGATAGAGCAGTGCGAACTTTAACAAAAGCCACCAGAACAGGATAACATGCATGATGTACCATATCTCAAGCTGTTTTACATGGTCTCATCTGGCTTGATTCACCCTCGCTATGCTATGAATGTTTGCCGAGTATGTTTACTAACTCAGCAGGGGAGATGACTCATCCCCAATCAGTCTGGCTTTCACGAAGGTTCATGGGTGTTCAAGAGTCCTTCAAAAATTTTATCGAACGTTTCTAAGGTCGCTGAAGAAAAGGACATTCTCACAATTCTTTCAGCGGAGTAATTTATTGGAAAAGAGTGCATGATAATGGTATAAGAATGGTCACAGTTTGTTGTGATTTTTGGTCGTTTACCCTGGTTTACCTGCAGATTTTTCAAGTGAGAATACAGTTTTTAATACCTATACATTGTTGTTATTTGGTCATACATGTATGGGGCATTAAAGATACAGGCAGCGTTGGCGGTTATTATGCTGTTAAAATATTCACCACTGTCAAAAACCGCCATAAACAGAAATAATAGTAAAATATAGACAGACGTTGTTCTTATACCAATCAGAAATATCGCATAAACAGTATGTTATTGTCAAATGTTTTTCCTTTGTTATGTAAACAAACTTCTGTAACACGAGCAGGCTCTTGTTTAGGTACACCATCGTAGGTCTTGACGACAATATACTATTTATGCGCTGATTATGTTTGGCATGTGAACAAAACTGTATATATTTTAATATTCCTTCTTTTGATGGCGATTTGAACAAACATGAATATTTCTGCAACGAGCGCAGCCCTTGCCTTTAAAAAGAATGGAAACTGGACAGAAATCATTGTTGCCAGTCATGCTCATACAAGTCTCTTTGAAAAACGATGAAAATTCTAACGGATGTACATCTCTCGTTTTTGTCAATTGTAATTTATTTCTATGACGATGTGGCATTCCCATCATGACATAATGAACCATTTCCAAATATGGAGTGCATTCCTGGTGTAAATGTTTGTGAGAATCATATTTAGAAATAGTTATACATACAACAAGATGCAAAAGAATAATCAGTCATGAATATCGTTGACTGATAAAAACTTAAAGATGATGTCTCCTTTTTTGTGATGAGTAAAATGAATTATGGATATATCGCCTGTATTCAGTTTTCCAACAATAGTTGTGTTTGACATGGGGAAAATAGTCAACATGACATTGATCTATGATCTGTGAAGTGATCTGTGATGCCATTAACCATTGAAATTGCGCATTCTCTGTGTCACTCTCCAGTGAAATGGAGGGGTTCTCATCAATGCAGAAACTGATTTTAACACTTTCAGTGCCGAGTCCGATTTTTGTATCAACCCATATTTCCTTGATCATTTTTCAAATTTATTGATTATAATAATGTGATACATTGATGGAAAGAGCTCTAAGAGCTCTTTCCATCATTGTATCACATTATTATAATCAATAGATTTGAAAAATGATCAAGGAAATATGGGTTGATACAAAAATCTGACTTGGCACTGAAAGGGTTAAATCACAAATCTAGAGACGTACATCTGTTATGATTTTCGTCGTCTTTTCAAAGAGACTGCACTCGAACATGTCCAAGAGAAAGTTGACATGCAAATGCTGATTTTAAAGTATTGCAGAACTGTTAAACTGAGGTAACTAAATAGAATTCTAGGTTATATTACCTAGAAATGTTACGAAACATCACGGGGGCTGACTTTAGAGAAATAATCTTCCTAAAATATTCAATTCTGTCCCATGGAGAAGTGATTTCTCTCTCATACACCAGTATGCATATGTCCTAACATCATAATAATAATAATAATAATATTTGTATAGCGCTTATCCCCAATAAGCGGGCCCTATTAAAGCGCTTGACATAAACATAAACATGAAATATAAATATACACAATATCAAAGTCACTTTCTGAAACGCCGCTCAAACAAGTAAGTTTTCAATGACTTTTTAAAGTCGTCAAGAGATGGTGACTCTTTTATGTTCAATGGCAGAGGATTCCATGCATTTGCGCATGTTACTTTGAAAGATCACTTTGAAAGATCGGTAGCCAACCATGATCAAATTAGCACCAGATGGTGTCAAAAGAAGTTTATTTACTGATTACAATGGTGTAATATATTGGATCATAGAATGATGATGTTACAATGTAGGGTGTAAATTGAGCTTCAGTCATTATGACTTCTCCTTGACAACAAACAGTTCATTTCTCCCTATTTGATACCTCTGGCTGGTTTATCCCTGAAAACATCAAAGGTGACCAAAAGAGTTTGTCCTTATCACCAGCCTCCATCTGAACCAGCCACCTGCCAGAGCGAATATGTGTCACAGGCACTTGGTCAGTGGCATAGTTTTAATACCCATGTTCCGGCTCCCACTATCAAGTGTTGACAATTTTCTATAAACATTTTAAGGTTAAAAATGTAATTGGTTTCAAGGGTTTTAAACTGAGGAAGTGTAGATACTAGATAAAGGAAGCAGAAAATTAACTTAGTTATCATCACAGTCAGTCAGTAAAACTCTCTGGCACATGGCCATCTTGGAGGCCAAAAATAATTAATTCTGTGAACAGCCTCTATTAAAAGCCCACAGATTTTTTTTATTATCACTTATGGAACTCGGAGGTACAGTAATGCTCTAATTAATCGACCTCTTAACCAAAGCAGAATTATGGGTAACTTTTTAGGATTTAGTCGGAAATATGGCTTGTTGCCATTCATCGGAAAGCTCTCCCCGAGAGCTTTCCGATGAATGGCAACAAGCCATATTTCCGACTAAATCCTAAAAAGTTACCCATAATTCTGCTTTGGTTAAGAGGTCGATTAATTAGAGCATTACTGTATATCTGACTTCTGTATTGATGGGATCCCTTCATTCCATTGGCCATGTCTCTGACTGGGCGCTGTTTCATTGGTTGTGCCTCAACAGCTCATTCCAAGGTGCAATTCAGTCTCTATAAAAAGCTCTAACAATTACAAGCTTACAGTAATGCTCTAATTAATTGACTCCTTAAACACAGAAGAATTATGGGTAACTTTTCAGGATTTAGTCGTAAATATGGCTTGTTGCCATTCATCGGAAGCCCCGAGAGCTTTCCGATGAATGGTAACAAGCCATATTTCCGACTAAATCCTGAAAAGTTACCCATAATTCTGCTGTGTTTAAGGAGTCGATTAATTAGAGCATTACTGTACTCTGTGAGTGGTTATATTTGAATTGCGAGATCGAAGTTTGGAGGTCAATCACGTGTTGACAATTTTCCCATGAATATCGATATGTTCATAATTCATTATACTCATCACATTCTACGAGGCATCAGCTTTTATTCAATCGCCCTGCTTTAGTTCTGTATATAATCTTTCAAATCTCACTGTTATCACTCCTAGGGGAATTCAGAATTGCTGTTTGCAGTCAGTGGCTTAGTCCACCTTGTCATGCATCTTGACTTATGTACATGTACATGTAGAGATTGCTTTGATGAACTAAGTTGCTGGTACAACGTACATGTTAATACTGTTAATATCTTACCAATACATGTACATGTACCTTACATGTACCTAATTTTGTAATACCTGGCAGATTAAACCCTGAGTCTTCAAAGCCAAAGTAGCAAACATCGCTAGGAAACTTTTGACAGCTTAACCCTTTCATGACCGGAGCTGCGCTGGTGCAGCATTAAATATCATGTGCCAGTGCATTCTCTTACAGTACCATATATATGTGAGTCTCTCATAGGGAGCCTCATATATATAAGAGAATGCACTGGCCAATGCATTCTCTTATATATGCGAGGATTAATGGGAGACTTGCATATATGTATATAAGAGAATGCATTGGTACAGGGTTTTCGCAAAATTTCAGGAAGCTTCAGTCATGGAAGGGTTAATTTGCCCAGAATTAATTTATGGCAGTATGGAGTTATTCAAAGGTTTTGTTCTGAACTCTTTTGTTTAATTGATGAAGATTGGTAACACAGAAACATTAGTTTTTAAGTTGTTTTCATTGACGTCAGTTCTGCCCTTTTGTACGAGAATACCGGTCGGTAAATAGTACAATGTAGTCAGTAATATTGCATGACCAAAATTGATTATATTCCACTGGGTACTCAGGTTTATTTTTTTTAAACAATGGGTTATGTTTTGTGGAATGAAGCCAAATATTAAGTAGAGGTTGTTTTTTTGTTTTGTTTGTCAGCCTATTAAATGCACGATCCAATGCATTATGCACCTTTCTGACTAAGCCACATGTACTATATTCTAATATACAATCAGTTCATAAAGTTGATCAAATTCATTGCAGCAGCTGATCACAGTGTAAAGATATGAGAAAATGACACGCAATTCAACCATATGCATTCTGAAGTCATGCCCCCATAAAAATTATGTCAAGGTTTTATCGGGACCTTAACAAAGGGCAACTGATTATTTAAACATCACTTCTTTCTGATAATACCCAATTTCTTCCTCATAAATTATTACTGAGGTGTTAAATCTCCCAAATAGAGGAGATGACTCGATATGAGCACCTGGTACTTGATTTTCAAATCCTCTTCTCTTTCAGACCCACCATACTTAAGTACATGTACATCATTTTATAATTTATTGTATACATCTGGGATACAAAATAAATAATGTTTACACCAAATCTCCCAAAATTGAAACCTCTAGCCCGGCAGTATGGTACTCTCTAGATAAAGTACAGAAATGGAACAAGAATTTTCAAATGTTAATACTCACTTAGTGAATGATCAGAATCCTGACAACTAATGCAGATCATGCCATGAATGTCTACTCGGGGTATAACTGCATACATGTACCTGTACATGTATGTCATACTCTGCCCATTCAACTTTTGGAAGTTATGAACCATATAACAAAACAAAAAATAATGTACATGTAGATGATACATTTCTTGGTTAATACCTGTTCCATAATAATGTATTTGACAAAATGTGGAGGTCCCAGTCCAAGATTACATGATTAAATATTATTTTTTAAAACCAATTTCAGGTTAAATATCAATTGTCCAGGCAGAGAAAACGTTATGACTGTATGAAATGTAAAGTGAAATTGGCCCAAAACATGTTTGAACAGTGTGGATAATGTAGATGATGTCAGGAATCTCTACTCTGGTGCTATTCTAGATCATGCCATGAATCTCTACTCTGGCTAACACCCGTAGAGATCATATTCCACCAGTACAAAACCTGGGAACTTTTTGAAGTTTTGACAGGGAACCTTATAAAGTCGAAAAATAATGCGGCGAATATATTTCTTAGTTATATGTTCCTTAATAATGTACTTCACATTAGGTGATGATCCCAACTCAAAATTGCATGCTTTTCTGTGACTTTTGTGAGACGATATCGCAATAAACATTGAATTAATTACCCCGGAGAAATTCCATAATTGTATGTGACGCAAAGAGAAATTGCCCACAAAGTCACCTAAATCAAGAAATTTCGAGATGGGACCTTCCTTCACCTACAGTGCAGTACATTATTAAGGAACAGATAATAACTAAGAAATATATTCTCCCTGTTATTTTTTCAATTTTATAAGGTTCCATGTCAAAACAAATAGTTCCAAGGTTTAGTACTGGTGGAATATGATCTCTATGGGCGTTAGCTAGAGTAGAGATTCATGACATGGATTCTATGGATAACGTAGATCGTGTCATGAGTCTCTACTCTGGGGCTATGCCTGTATGTACTTAGCCAGAATAGAGATTAATAGTATGATCTACCTGACCACTATAAATTAACATGGATTGGCCTGATGCACTCCCCTATGAGTTTTCATTGAGTGTATCTCCCATCAATTGACCTCCTTCACCCCTGACCTCCATACCAACACTCAACAGTGTGTATCAGTGAACTGGTTCACACAGGCTATCTCTCCATGCTGTATTAGATTTAATAGGCATATTTCAGGCTTTGGTATGCTGTTAATAGGGCAAAAAGCCACACTTCTTTACTGTGGTCATCATATAGGCTATTTATCATAAACTGGAGTTTGGCAGTCATGCGCGAAACAAGTTTGACTAATTCACCTACCAGTATTTTTATGATGAGGTTTTTTTTAATATTGGTCATGACCTCATCATTAAAACTAGTTTAAAGGTACTCACCCCCATAGAGCTCATTATTTTATGCATTCCTTCCTAATCCAGTTGCCGAATTGTAAATAAGGTACGGTAAATGATTGAAATGCAAATACAGTTTCTTCATTACATGCCCTGAAAAACACTTCCATTTGTCTTGGGCCATGAGCCAGAGTACAGATTCATGACATGAATACTCTCCTTGCCCATCTCAGGACTTAAAATCCATCAAAATTTGCAAGAATCAATTTATAGCATTTCTACAACGAATCAGCTCTTTATGATTCTCGTCATATTTTAAGCCCTTCATCCTGTTGCCTAAAGCCGCTTACACATGGGCGCTGCGCGGTGACGCGGCCGGACGATCGAGTTTGTGCAGTCATGAAGCACGAGACCTTACACATTGGCGCGGCGCAATCGACGCGCGGCAACATTTTTAATGAGCGGCGCGATTATTTTCAATGGAACCGTGAGCCATTTGCAGAGCGATCGCGCGACGAATCACTGTCAGATCAAAGCATTCCACACATATTCATCGGGTCATGTACCCCGCTGGACAAAACAAGTGTCCATTGGCACCGCGGTGTATTTGCCGTTAGGTCGCGGTGTCAGAGTTTGTAACTGCAGTTGAGCACCGCGGCCGAACGGCAAGTACACTGCAGCCGAGCGGCAAGTACACCATGGCCGAAAGGCAACTACAACGTGGACGAATGGCATGTACATCGTGGTTAGATTTCGGGTTTGTATCATCTTTTTTCAGTTTAATGAACGTACACCGCGGCAACTACACCATGGCCGAATGGCAAGTACACCGCAGCCCAACTGTTGTTAGCCGGTGGAGCCGCAGTGTAGTTGCATTTCGGCCGCGGTGGCAACGCTAACCGCACCGCGGTTAAGTGGACACTTGTTTTGTCCAGCAGGGTAGTACTACCTCAAATTTAAGGGAAATCCCGCACCCTATATTCTTTCTTTATATCATCTTCGATGAAGAAAAGTATCCGTGCGAACTTTTCGAACTTTGCGACGTTCTAAAGTATTGTATAAATTTGTCCTCATCTGAATAGAGTTCACGGTATAAATGATTAAATACACCATGTAAATATCTCTTCTTATTAATTGGGTGTACACAAAAACCTTCTATTTCTCTTATTTTTTCGTTATCGATACAAATATGCCAGTGCTATTATAACAAGTGTGTCATCAGACACTGCCTCCATTCTAGAAACTAATGTTATGAAACACAATACTTCGGACGTTTATAATTATTCTGCCGCGGCCATGTGAAAGCGACACACTCTCGTGGCGATGACAAAAAGTTTATTCGCTAGATAATCGCGCCGCTTCCATGTGTAACCAGCTTAATAGCAATTAAAAGTATGCTATATGATTGAAATGGATATACAGTCTCTTAGTTTAGAATACATACATGTACTGGCATCCTTCATATTTTAATCGACTTGAACAAACCATTGGACACATCTAAGACAATGTTTGAATGTTGCACAATTTTACTCTCATATAATATTCTGTTACAGTCTTCTATGTTATGACACATGGACAAGCGTAGAGCTTATGAATTGAAATAACCTGCTGTCATTTCTCCCAATTCATTTTAGGAAGCTTAGATCATGTCATAAATCTCTACTCTAGCTATGACCGTAGAGATCATATTCCACTCGTTCAAAGCCAGGGAACATTTCAATGTTCTGACCTGTTCGGACGGGGAACTTTATAACTTTGAAATAACAATGCCGGTAATATATTTCTTTGTTAATACCTGTTAGTGTAAACATATTTTTATTTTCAAATCCAAACAAATAACATAATATACAGATGACACCTACATGTATATACAAAATAGAAGAGTTAATGTATGGAAATGAGGATCAGACAACAAGCCCGAGGGCTTACCGATATATGAAGTATTCTCCTCTTTGGCGGCATGTCCCCTTCCCCAATAAGTGAGGGAGAGGTATCGATCAGATGGAAAGGGATTGAAATAATGGTTTTAGGAGAAATGGAGACATAACTAAATTTGAGTTAATACCTGTTCCTTAATAATGTATTTTGCTGTTCGGGTGGACCCAAGATTACATGATTTTGATGACTCTTGTGAGCCAATTTCGCAATAAACTTTGAATTTCTTAAACGGAGAAATCCCATCATCTTAAGAGATGCAATCCAATAAACTAGAAATATACTAGTATTTATTGAAATTTTTACTTTCGCTTATTATATAAAAATTTAAATACTACCAAAGCATATCATATTGTCTTCTACATGTACAAATGCCTACTTTAATATTTACAGATCCCACCATCTCAGGCCTGTATTAAAGCTGTGATGAAGATGAGGTATTGTCCACACTGTCGAGGTCTTACCAGTACAAAACCATGCAACAGTCTTTGTCTCAACACACTCAAAGGCTGCCTGGCATATCACGCGGAGTTGAATGGTGTCTGGAACGAGTATATAGGTGAGTAACTCATACAAAGTAGAACATTTCTTTACCTTGTTATTCTCCACCTTCTTTTCAAAGAGCACTGCCTCATTATGTTTATAAGAAGCATTTCGTGATTATTTGTGCAATTTTTTCCTCATAAAAACCGTACATTTTTTTCTGGAAATAAAAACATCAAGAAGAAATTAAGCAAACTTCTGCAAATGAGGTCAGTCACATCATCAGTTGGTATATTTATATTATTGTCAGCGATTTTAATAAACTCCATGCAAATTAGAATCCAGAGATGCCCCTATAAATACATGGTTTGAGTAAGGGTCTTGTTCAAATTACTTATGCTTCTTCCTAGCAATTACATTGGTAAACTTCAGGCAGTTTTCTGATTTCAAATAATTCCTGGTCTTGTTGAATAAGCAACTAAGTACATAAGCTGAAACGAGATGATTGAAACTCAAAATCGAAATCATCATTAGTCTTGAACCAATAACTCTGGTGAATATTGACTAATCTATAGTCCAGACACTTTGCGTGTGACAGTAAAGAATTTTCCCACAGTGTTATTGCAATAACCGGATGGCTGTTCTGAAGGGGTTCTCTCTATGCTTCTATACATGTCAGTCAATAACTTCGAATAATAGATTGTTAGACAAATCAATGTTTTCCAGTAATTTCACAGAAGGCAAGCACCCTAATGTCCCATTTATTATGCTGGCGTCCTTTGGAAGCCTATATTTTAGCAGTTATTCCCATGTGGTGCCAGCGATGTCAATAGCTGAATGGTTTCATGTCACTGGCGTTCCCTGGTGGGATTTACATGTAATGAGAAACGGCAGATTGGAGGCACTCCAGTTCCTATTTATCACTTGTTTTGTTAGGCTGCTATTATGCTTTGGTTCCATAATAATATAAAGTAATGCCCTAGATAATCGACTCTTAACCACAGCAGAATTATGGGTAATTTTTCAGGATTTTGTCGGAAATATGGCTTGTTGCCATTCATCGGAAAGCTCTCACAGAGCTTTCCGATGAATGCCAACAAGCCATATTTCCGACTAAATCCTGAAAAATTACCCATAATTCTGCTATGGTTAAGGAGTTGATTATTTAGGGCATTACTGTAGTAGGATGGAGATTTTTAAGATCTTTTGGCTTGAGAATTGTTTGCGAAAAGTTCCAGGGGTCAATTCAATTTTAAAAACTATTCTGTGGCACACGGTTGAACATCCTATCTATAGAGTACTTAGTTATTACTGGAAATTGGTTAGCAGACCCTTTCTATAATAAATGGATTTTCCCACTCAGTCAGTCCTCACAATTGGCCACAGCATTAAGCAATGCAATGGGAATTGCCATGGTAACATTTTTGAATCTAACATGCCACACAGCATTAATGTTGCCAAGGGACATTGTTCCTAATTTCGAGGGCTGCTCAGTTATAAAAGTTTCATTGGAATGGTCTATTATTTGTCTGGAGGGGTATTCATGAAAAATAAGGAATCCTATTTATTGGATGGAAATATTCAGATAATATGTCATTTGTCTGAACATTTCCTATGGGAACGAGCACACGCTCGTGCTCGTCAATGTGTATTTAGAATAGAAAGCATTAAGATAGAAAAGTTCTGTAGCAATCCAGGATATACATGTAAATCAACATCTTGTGAGTTATTGAATACCGTACCTTATCTTCAAAGCATGAACTTTGGGTTGACTGATTGATATACCTCTACTATTAAATGAGAAATTTTGCTCACAATGCATACCGGTACATGTTGAATTCCATAAATGTATGTTTTGGGGCCATTTTGGAATATTTCAGGGAATTTAGTCATTAGCCCTTCCATGACCATAACAGCCATAGACATCCATGTTGTATATTGACCAAAACGCCTGAGGATTGCCAAAAATAAATGACTGTTCCAGGCTGTTCTATAAATAACATCCTATCATCATGTTGCCCTAAACATGTATGTACTAGTTCTGAATATTAATATGAAAAAGGAGACGTTTCTGTCTGCCCCATTTTAGGCAATGGCTGGCAGAACAAAAAGTCAGCTATTACTTATTCTATTCCGAAGTAAAAATATTTAAAACCTGTTGAAACGTGAACAAAATAAGTTGTTGCACACCTTGAATAATTTTTATCCCAAATATGATCACTTCCTGTGGGCATTGTTCTCTTTTATTTACATACAAAATATAAACTATAAAAATGCACCAGCGTGTACTGGTAATGTCTGCCTTTAAAAAATATGTGGACTCTGGCTGGGTGTGAACTGAAAACTAGACACTTATTTGCAGTATGAATGACTTCACTCCTATCACATCACTTGATCTTCTCCCTAAGGCAACTGCATACCATGTAACAATGTGCAACATTCCTAAAAATTCAACATGTCACCTCAGATATTCAAACCGCACAATAGAACTGCAAAAATCTGATTCCTTGTGTAATCAACTGCATTCACGTGCCTGTGGGTGGTGTGAGAATTAGTAAAACACAAATGCCAACATTTTTCATGTTAACTCTTCATTCCTGAATTCCATTCAGTTTAAAAGTTTCCTGAATTCCATTCAGTTTAAAAGTTTCCTGAATTCCATTCAGTTTAAAAGTTTCCTGAATTCCATTCAGTTTAAAAGTTTCCTGAATTCCATTCAGTTTAAAAGTTTCCTGAATTCCATTCAGTTTAAAAGTACTCTTTTATGTTTCATTTTCTGGGATGTTTAAATATTATAATTTTATGACATAGGCATACAACCACATTATTAATTCCCATTGAATTACAGTAATACTAGTTAAACAAATGGCCGTTTGTTGAATTTATTAGGCTAGACATTCCTACAAATGAATAAATAGGATTCAAGTAACTGCCCATTAGCAAATATTCCATTATTAAAAATACTGAGACTGCAAGTGCAAGCACATTTGCAAGATACTGGTTTGTTTTGTGATGTCCTGGCTTTCATGAGATGTGTATCAATACCTTTACACCCCCCCCCCCCCCCCCCCCCCCCCATTTTTAGCTCAACTCTAGTTGGGGTTATTGTCGTGGGTTTCCATGCATGCGTGTGTCAAAAATTCCTTGTTTGAAATTTTTTTAAAACATGGTTGCCAGCAGCCATCTTGGATTTTACATTTGAATTCATCGATACACCCTGCAGTCCACTTTTATTGGAGAATTGTTTTGAAAATTTACAAGCATGTTTAGGATCACCTCTAGATGGGAGCTATTGAGTTTAAACAATTTTCGATGGAAAATATAACAGCTAGCAGTTGGATTTTACTATTTGCATGACTAAATTTTGCGGCACACCCCACAGACCACATCCCTGCCTGTATTCCTCATCTGGTTGTCACCTAACTTCATATCGATCTTCAGGATGACCACTATTTGATGCATATCTCCTCCCTCCATTTTTAGAGATCTGTTCTACATGACATATTCAGAATACTTTTGAATGGCCATACATACACCCCTTAAATTTAAAGTGTAAATGTGGTTGGGGGAGGGTTGTGTGCCACAAAGTGTATGTATGTAACATGATCATTGCTGCTTGTAAATTGCATATCAAAGGAAATTTGGTATACATGTATGGAACAAGGCACACAAGGAACTATAGAAATTTCTCCCTCACATGGTTTCATCACAGCATGTAACATTATATTAACCCTTTACCCAACAGAAGGGCCCTGTGCCAATGCATTCTCTTATATAAGCGAGTTGACCATATGTCGCCTCGCATATATAAGAGAATGCATTGGCTTAACACATTAAACATTATAAAATTGTTAAGAATGTAAGAAAAAATGGTAAAAAGTGTTAAAAAAAGATTTTTTTTAGGCCAAAGCATTCTCTTATATATGCGAGGCGACCTATGGTCGACTCGCATATATAAGAGAATGCATTGGCACAGGGCGAAACTGTAACTATCACAATGTGGTCAAGGAGCCGGTTCCAATGATATCCATATTTGTATGGTTCTATTGAGACAGACCGAAGATATTTTAGGCTGTTGAAGCTTTATTTGGCCGGTTTTGGCCGGTTTGTTGGGTAAAGGGTTAACTTTGAAATACATGTACACCTTGAAGCTTCTCACTGCCTGTAGCTCATGATATTTTGATATCATCAATTCACATTCCTCTATAAGTACATGTATAATTCTAGACACGTCGCTTGGGGGCTAATAGTGTCACGCCACCTATCCAGACATAACTTCATAAGAGTGTGCTATATGGGACAATACATAATTAATGACGTGGGTATTGTCGTAACTTCTTTAATTGTATTGTAGAACGATGACTAGTATTGTTGCAATTCCTTTATATGATGATACTTGAATAATTCATTGCATTTAAGTTATAAACTAAATGAATATTTCCTTGTACTTATGTTGACAGACAACTCAACCTTCCCTTTGTTGATGACAGTGAAAAAAGTGATAAACACAATCATTGCAGAACAAAAGAACATTAAGTACTTTAGTACTTCACTACATAGAAATGGATTGTAATTTACGCATACCTGTAAAAGGTTTCATTTAAAAAATGAATGTAGTGGGTGTTTGTGTGTTATTGGGAGATACGGTTCTGTGGTCATTGGGGCACACGGTTCTCACTAAATGTGACCCCACCAACCATAATGCTGTATCCCCCAATAACACACACACCCACTACATATGTTCATTCGTTTCTTATATTTATATAGCTTTTTTATGATTTATTCCCATAAAAAGCTGAGTGTATTCTTATTTATTTTCACAAAATCTGCTGAGAATTTTAGACTAGCCCAGCAGCACATTAAGTCAGCCCAATATAAGATTTCCAAGCACTTTGCAACGATAACGTCATCGATATAAATAACTGACTTCAGATGCAATTCGACTGAACTTTGAAAAGCACGCCCAATTATTATACTGACTGCTTTTAGTGATTAGGTCAACAATTTGTGATGTCCTGTTAAGGTCTGTGTGTTAATGAGGTATGAAACCGTGATTTAGTGTAACACAGAAAGGCTATGTAAATATTTTAAATTATCAATACATAATTATAGAACCTTTCTTTTTCATTAAGATTGACAATTCAATCTTCCGTTTGTTGATTATTATTTTTAAAGTGATAGGAACAATCAACACAGAACATTAACCCTTTCAGTGACAAGTCCGATTTTTGTATCAACCTATATACCCTGTGCCAATGCATTCTCTTATATATGCGAGTCGACGATAGGTCGCCTCGCATATATAAGAGAATGCATTGGCCTAACAAATTTTCATCATTTGTTATTATTTTTTTTACAATTTTTTACAATTTTAATAATTTTTTCTTATATTCTTTAACTCTTTCAGTGGCAGATTTTATCGGCCCTGGCACTCTACAGGTTGTAAATTAGCCTGGCACTGAAAGAGTTAACCACTTCAAATCATCGTAAAATATTGTTATATAGTTCACTGTAGCATTCTGATTAGGATGTTCTCTCTATAAAAAGTTTATTTTTCAATTATCAATACAATGGTTAAGAACTATTCAACAATCTTAAGATTTATAACAATGTTCAAGAAAAGAGGCTTTAATTCTCACCGCAAAAATTATATATCTAAAGAAATTCCATGAAAACAATAAATTTGAATGAATCGGATTGAATAGCAAAAAAAAAATAGGTTCCTTTGAGCAGGAAGTGGGATCGTAATTTTAGCTGGAGGGCAAAGTTGATTGTTTGCTCTTGTCTCCTTCAGTGCTTCTCATGATTGGTCTAGACTCGAACTTCTTGTGGTGTATCTCAGGTTATTCAAACATGTCTGCTTCTTAACAAGCCTGTCAACATTTTAAATCATTTGTTTGTGTACTTCATTTCTCCTGTGAGAGCATTCAGATAAGCTGCCTTTGAAGTGTTATTTATGAGAGTCTAAGTTCAAGTGTTACACAAGGCTTTTTCCTGGCACTTAATGTGGCATTCACTTGAGTTATTTCACAAATTTGTTAATTTTTTTTATAAACTAAATCTTTTATTGAATCATGTTGCACTGTTTTGAAGTTTTCAGCCTTATGGCCATGAGACCTAATTCTTCAAAACAGAGCAACAGAGAAGGGTCCTTTTCCCCCTGGCCCATATTTCCCCTATGACACATTTCCCTACCCGGTTCACTGACTAACTAATGTCTATGTCATCTGTTGATCTCCCACTAATAAAATCATCAGTGAATTATAAATAATACAGTTATTTGTGATTCATTGAATTAAACAACTTATATTAATGGATATCTCCAGAATAAGAGATTAATTTATGGGCTATTATTTGCCAATATTAGATATTTGCAGTTAGTTTCACAGTCTGAACCCCCCCCCCCCCCCCCCAGCAGCTATAGGGGTTCCATTCCCCGTCCCCTAGCGGAAACACAGACTTTAGTGAATGTCAGCAGAACCTTTGTCTTCTATGAGATAAATAAGATAATTGTAGTTTTGTACTCTGTGTGTGGCCCATTGGTTATGTATATTACCATGCTAATGTGTCATTTACATCATCACGCTATCAGTAAGAACACTTAATATCCTCGTTAATTCTGAAGAATATTGATAAGTGACAAGAAAGCCAGCCAAGATTGATCCACAAATTAATTAATCTCAAGGAATATCTATTGTTTTACATACTAATAATTCCCACATTAGCTCTGACTAGACACAGTCCTGTCTGCCAGGACAGGTCTGCTGTCTGTTTCATATTTAATTTTGGTGGTTTCTAAATCTAGGGATGGTGCTGGGAATATTTTATGTGTGGGGCTGGCTGGCTTAGAAGTCTTAGATCCAATTTTAGACCTCTGGGGAGCTTTTCAAATATTTACACAAAATATACAGTAATGCCCTAAATAAATTTATTTTTTTTAAATTGTTTTTATTGGAATAAACATACATCAATGAAGGAATGTAAACATAAACAGAGGTACATATTATAATATATCAAGTGACATTCTTCCAATTCGCTCACATCTCGCTCGCTTCATTTACACGTCTTTCGTACACCACATGCATTCCCAGTGACTGACATGTAAATTGGAATTAATGGAATATATGTTCAAATTAATATATTAATTCAGATTTTAAATATTTCAACTTTCTTCCTGTGTACGGCGTATCGGTACGACATCTAACCATAGACGGCATTGTTTATATATTGGTGGGGATATCGTATTTCCGGTTAGAATAACTAAGTGAGTTTTCGAGTTGGTGAAGAGATCATTTCCAGGATACGGTACTCAAGTTGATTATTGTTGACTTGTGGGTATATGTTACACATGTAAGGCCTTTTCTAAATGGAACCAGTTTTTCAAAAATTCTTCTTGTTTCGATTGGCATCGTGCGTTATACTTCTCACATTGGTATCTATAATTCAACTCTTTGAGGAAAACATTTAGCGATAAGTTAATTGGCTTGAATTTAGTCCTATATATGTATTGTTTAATTAGGAGCCATAGCATGTTAGTTGTAAAGTTAGGATCAGTTGGTGAAGAGCCGAGAATCATTGTCGTTTGTTGAGGATAGAGATCAATGCTGTTAATTTTACCCCAATCGCTGAGTTCCTTAATGAATTTCTGAACGTGAACACAGTTCCAAAATATGTGGGAGATGTCTTCTGTCTCGCTTTTACATCTGTCGCATTTATCATCTTGTCGCAAATTGCACATTTTGAGAAACTTGTTGGTTGATAATATTCGTGAATTTATTCGGAATTGTAGCCCTAAATAATTTACTCCTTAACCACAGCAGAATTATGGGCAATTTTTCAGGATTTAGTCAGAAATATGACTTGTTGCCATTCATCGGAAAGCACTCAGTGAGAGCTTTCCGATGAATGGCATTAAGCCATATTTCCGACTAAATCCTGAAAAGTTACCCATAATTCTGCTGTGGTTAAGAAGTCGATTATTTAGAGCAGTACTGTACATCAGTCTAAGTTAACTACAGACCCACAAAACGAACTATGTTTGTTGAACTTATTATCTGAACATTTCCTAAGAGAATGATTGTTACTAAATAACAGGTTAAATGGTGTCCAGTGGTGTGTGTGTGACTGTTTCCTCCCAGGAAATATCTCCATGGACTTAAGATAGAGAAAGCTTTCATGTCTGGGGCAATTACGTGCTGAGATGACAGGAAGCAAGCTGAGGACGTCTCTAATGTAATCCTTCTATAATAGGGAAATAATTTCTCTAAATGAGGGCCTATATAAGAACATCACTACAATTAGGCAGCGGGTCTTCTATAAGAAAACACTGATCTAATATAGCCTTGTAATACTGTGTCTGTCATTTGGAGAATGAGGTCCCCAGAGGGTGAATTTACTGCCGCTATCCTGCACTTCAGGCTAGCATCACCAAATTCTAGTTCTGGAAACCTCATTCTTTTGAGGCCTAAACTGTTATGGGAGACCTAGGATCAGATTAAAGTTCCCCAGTTGAAGTTGGTGATGTTCACCCATTAATCATCTCAATTATGCATTTTATCTTCTGAAAATTAGGGGATATGGAAACTTACGGAAAGGAAAAAGTTACTTAAAACAGTGTTAATTTCAGACTACAGATACTTACCAGCAGATGAGGCCTAATAAGAGTGAGGTCCCCAGAGGGTGAATTTGGTGATACAAGCCTGCTGTGCGGAGTAGCATCAATAAATTCACACTCTGAGGACCTCATTCTGTAAATGACAGACACTATTTCAAGGCTTGGATCTAATCTATAGTGATTACAATGAAATTGGGCCAATGGTCTTCAGAAAACCCCAACATCATAGAAAGTAATTATGTCTATGTATTAACCCTTTAGTTACTGAATGGATTTGCCCATTCATTTCCAAGAGTACCGGTATACATTGGAATGGTCCATTCTTCATTTATGGGGATTTACAGATATTATTATACTCATTTGTGATCATGTTTCACCCTTTGATAATGGGAGCTGTGCTGGTCCAGCATTAAATATCCTGTGCCAGTGCATTCTGTTATATATGCGAGTCTCCCACACAGGAAGCCTCATATATAAGAGAATGTACTGGCTTACAAGGTCAAGGTAAATATTGTGAGGCCAATGTATTCTCGTATATATGCGAGGCTCCCTTTGGAGACTATATCCGAGGCCCCCTATGGGAGACTCGTGTATATAAGAGAATGCATTTGCACAGTTACAAAAGTTTAGGAAGTGTTAATAAATCTTCCTTGATATTCACTCATTCTTCCATACATATAAGTAATTGCTAGACAAATACAGATATAAAATAATGGAGCCAAATGATTAGATTGTGTGTTGCCTGATAATTAGGTTTAACAGTCTGAAGTCCATTTATTCCGGCTGCCATATAATAGTACTTATAATCATGTTTCGTGTACATAATGCTCTAAATAATCGACTGCTTAACCACAGCAGAATTATGGGTAATTTTTCAGGATTTAGTCGGAAATATGGCTTGTTGCCATTCATCGGAAAGCTCTCAGTGAGAGCTTTCCTATGAATGGCAACAAGCCATATTTCAGACTAAATCCTGAAAAATTACCCATAATTCTGCTGTGGTTAAGCAGTCAATTATTTAGGGCATTACTGTACTTTTAGCCATCCCTGATCTCACTATCACAGATCGTTCTCCTCTCTTGATCTTCCTCTCACAGGTTGTTCTCAGCTAATTTCCTGTATTATCAGGAAGCTAATCTCATTTCTCTCTGATATTTGTCTCCTCTCTCACCATGAGCTTTGGACAATTGTATTAACTTCCCACTGATATTAAGTCGCCTACAAGACTGGACTTGTCTCCCCTATTAAAGGCCTGCAACACTGTCTCAGTCATTATCCCCAATCCATTTCCTGCTCTTTGTTGTGTAAATACCAAATTAATTAGCACTTAGATATCGAACTTGAGTTTAAACATCCTGCATGTATACACGTATTTCATCAGCTTTGATTATTTTGTATAGGGCACAAATGTAGAATTATATCATACTTTGAGAGCAGTCATTTTAATTTAAAGTTATATATTTACATAGCAACCCGTTTAATATATGAAAATATGAAAAAAATACCCAATAACAAACAGACCTTTATATAACACGAACACGACGTCACAAAGTGTTGACCTAATCACTAAAAGTGGTCAGCAGAATAATTGGGCGTGCTTTTCAAAGTTCAGCCAAATTGCATCTGAAGCCAGTTATTTATATCGATCACGTTATCTTTGCTAAGTCCTTGTATTGGGCTGACTTAATGTGCTGCATGGGCTTGGCTTGTCTCAAATTCTCGGCAGATTTTGTGAAAATAAGTTTAAACCTATTTTATTTGTTCATAAATTGATTTATGACGAAAGGGATTGGAGGACAAGGCTATAATCACTTAGAATACCCTCCTCTCCCTATGAAAATAAGTAAGAATACAGTCAGCTTTTTATGGGAATAAATCAACAAAAAGCTATATAAAAATAAGAAATGAATGTAGTGGGTGTGTGTGTTATTGGGGAGTATGGCGCTGTGGACATTGGGGGCACATTTAGTGTGAACCACGAATCACACAATGTGCACCAACGACCACAACACCGTACTCCCCAATGGCTCACACTCACTACATTCATTTATTATATAAGACACTCCACTGTGTTGTTAGGTAGCATTTAAATATTTGTTAAATAGAAAAACACAATCCTGCTATTTGAGTATTTCCCCCCCCCACCCCCCCCCCCCTCTCCATACAGTAATGCCCTAAATAATCGACTCCTTAACCACATCAGAATTATGGGTAATTTTTCAGGATTTTAATAGTCGGAAATATGGATTGTTGCCATTCATCGGAAAGCTCTCACTGAGAGATAACTATGGTAATATACTTTAAATTTGGTCATTACATTCTCTGTCCCATCCACAACCCCCCCCCCCCCCCCCCCCCCCCCCCCCCCCAGTGACCAGGAGGGAAACTACTGTGAGTTTGCTGTATTAAGAGGGCGTTAAGTGGCAGCATGTTTGTCATCTGTAAGTTACACCCATGAAATACACACTGCAAAGAGTTCCTGATTCTAATTAATATTACCACTACCAGACCCTGTGTACCTGTATACATACTGTACAGCTTAAGGACTCAATCGTCAGATCTCTAACACAGGATTGTAACCCTGTACTTCTGAGATGGTCTATTATAATACAGGATTGTAACCCTGTACTTCTGAGATGGTCTATTATAATACAGGATTGTAACCCTGTACTTCTGAGATGGTCTATTCTAATACAGGATTGTAACCCTGTACTTCTGAGATGGTCTATTCTAATACAGGATTGTAACCCTGTACTTCTGAGATGGTCTATTATAACAGGATTGTATATAACCCTGTACTTCTGAGATGATCGATTATAACAGGATTGTATGTAACCCTGTACTTCTGAGATGATCGATTATAACAGGATTGTATGTAACCCTGTACTTCTGAGATGGTCTATTCTAACAGGATTGTAACCCTGTACTTCTGAGATGGTCTATTCTAACACACGATTGTAACCCTGTACTTCTGAGATATTCTATTCGGTCTATTGTATTCTATTAACAAAATTGAGTGTTATTGCTCATAAATTATGCACTGAAACAGGCCGATATTGTGGAAAAGATTGAACGAAAAGATTTTGTAACAATTGTTTAGATAAAGTTGAAGACGAACTGCACCTCCTATTTAAATGCCCATTATATGATCACATCAGGATTAAGTACGGTGTACCATATTTTTATTGACTGAAAACAAAAGCGCACAGAAACTCCCAAATCCATCAACACCAAGAAGAGCCAAGTGCATATGCAGATTTATTAAAGAGGCATACAAACTTAAAGACACATTGGCATAACTATATATAATGACAAAAAAGATATATGCTTCCATAATAATAATAGTATCAGCTTAAATACAGTGAGTTATATACATGTAGAGCCAAATTGTCTGTATTCAGTGGTAGGTACTCCAAGTCCCCAGATGATTTCTTTCATTTTATATATTCATTTATTTATTTAATATTTATATGTGAATTGTTATGTGTATTTACTTTATGTTATTCCTTTATATACGGATCACACTGAATGTTTGGCTTTTATCCAATAAACAAATGAAATTGAATAAATTTGGTCTATTCTTATTATAGGAGCAGCACAAAAATATCTCTCAATCTCCATTCTGCTATTTTATTACTAAAAATAATGTTAATTTGAGACTATAGATATTTCCCAGAAGATGAGGCCTAAGCTGAATGAGGTCCGCAGAGGGTGAATTTAGTGATGCTAGCCCGCTGTGTGGGGAGGTGTCACTAATTGTATCCTCTGGGGACCTCATTCTGAAAATGACATACACATGCACTATTTCAAGGCTGTTGTTCACATATATACCGGAGTATGAAGTAATGAACACATCATACTGAGCTTAGTACAAATCTAGTCCAAATATATATCTTTGTGATGAGCTGCATGCATTTTAATATTCACCAACTGGTGAGATATTGAAACGGGACTGCCGCATTAAAACTCTTGTGATTCATTTCCATATGCCATCTCACATCTCACTTAACCCTTTACCCAACAAACCGGCCAAAACCGGCCAAATAAAGCTTCAACGGCCTATAATATCTTCGGTCTGTCTCAATAGAACCATACAAATATGGATATCATTGGAACCGGCTCCTTGACCACATTGTGATAGTTACAGTTATGCCCTGTGCCAATGCATTCTCTTATATATGCGAGTCGACCATAGGTCGCCTCGCATATATAAGAGAATGCATTGGCCTAAACAAAAATCTTTTTTTAACACTTTTTACCATTTTTTCTTACATTCTTTAACAATTTTATAATTTTTAATGTGTTAAGCCAATGCATTCTCTTATATATGCGAGGCGACCTATGGTCGACTCGCATATATAAGAGAATGCATTGGCACAGGGCCGTTCTGTTGGGTAAAGGGTTAAACATTTATCAAGTAACATATTGAAATGGCAGTTCACAGTGTTGTTTTATTCGCAGCATCATTTCCTCCATGAAAAATGAAAAGAAGTATACATTTCAAGGGTATATTGTTCAGATAATCATATGAGAAGAAAAGTCTATACATTTGAGACTTCATTTTTGGCAGACAACTAGAGAAGCACTTGGCAACCTTGTGAACGCACCTCACTATTTCCCTTGTGATCTTATTAAATGATGAAAAAAAACATTTGTTCTTAGTTTGCTATGATATACTCAGAGGAAAGTGATCTTTCTCTGACATCATCTATTGTGTTTTTTTTCTGTAATTCTTTTTAAAAAAAAGGAGTGGACTTCATATTTACCCACCTTATTCATTTACCACAACTTAATAAGCGATTTGGTTAATTTTCATATCCGTCTTTACTCATTGACTTGATTGGGTGTCATTGTTTCCGTTATTACGATCTTGAAGCAATTAGTAGTGCACACACCAATGCGTTTGATGTCGGGATAATTACATAATAATCCCTGCATAAAATAAGAAAGTGGTACTCATGCAACCAGAAAATTTGAGCCACACTTCATTCAGAGCGTCACAGCTGCGATATCAATCATGATCCTCCCACAGTCACTTAAGAGGCAATAATTCTTCATGCACCAAATGCTGCCTCATCATTATCAAGACAGTGCAGTTCCGATGGGAGGAACGATTCGAAGTCAATATTTGACGTCAATGGCTTTGGACTGACCTAATACTCCTCATAAATCTCTTCAGTTTCTGAGGGTATACTCTATGACATTGTACTCTGGTCTTGACACTCGACTTTGTCAAGATTTGTATCTCCCACTTCCAAGAAAAATCCTTGAAAACAGTCCATCATGCAGGCATTACCCTTGATATGACTGTCAATTGCTCCATGCGTATCACCCTTGAGAGGGTTAACAAACTCCTGTCGGTATTTAGTGGGAACATATCCCGGATCATGACTCGTAAAAATAACGACTTTGAGCAAGATTATTCTCCATTTCTATTTGATCACCATACCGGAGTGTTTCACATCTCTTTTTCAAACATGCAGGTGTAAAAATTAGGTTTTTGGCAGTTTCAAACTCCCACTCACCCTGCATACATTCCTGCAATTTTTAATACCGGTCCCCTAGTGTTGGTGATATTATCAATGTAATATGAACAGCCACCTTCAAAGTATTTTCAGGAAGGCCTAGCACTTGGAATAACGCACATGCCAGCTTAGTCAAAAGCAAGGTGATTAAATATTAAAGTGTTCTCATCTATAGAGGCCGAATCTTTACTATCTCTTCACATGGTGCGAGAGGCTTTTATAATACCTGTGCTACTCGAAGATTATGACAAAACTTACTGGATTCATTCCAATTTGTGTTTCGTCATGGGGTTGAAAATAGCAGGAATTAACAAAGTCTAAGAATAATCGGGATTTGTGAGACGCCTGGGGTTTTCATTATAATTCCTTCCATTTAGACTCACCTGCGTTTCTTTGTCTTTATCATGATAACCATGAATGCTGATTGGAGTGAAAGGGCAAGGTTGTGAAGTGTATTAAGGACAAATTCTCTTATCAACAAGTCAATGAGGCAGTGCCACAAATTTATGCCAAGCCAAATATCTATCCCTGTCTGTCCCTATCACAATTATTATTATAAAGCTTAATTCCTTGCAGGGGTGGGTGAGGCACTGGTAGGCAGGGGTGGGGTGCACATTATTCAGAAAGACATTTTTCACAATGAAAATAATGCATTTTTATAGGTGTTAACCCGTTGATGGTTGAGTATGTCATATCCATGGGCGAATATATTATTGTATATATACACAGAGTAATATTTTAACAAATAAATCATACAGACAACATTATTAAAAGCACGGATCAATGTAAATAATGAAAATAATATTTATCCACATTATATCCATGAAAAGTTTCCTTTGTTATTTTTTTTCTAGATGGCAGTCTCTCTTACCGACAACATGACAACAATTAAACTCCCAACGGTAACACAGTTAATTAAAGACATTCTTAATTATGATAATTTGTGCGTTATTGTCCTCAAAATCACACGGAAAAATTAGTACGTCATCAGACGTCATACTGATTATATTCAGAAGTTATTATTAAAATAGACCTACATGTCATTGCCAAAAGCATATTTATTAGTTCTATTGTGGCTCCATGAATCTATGTTGGCTTCTTCCTACTTCACAACAGCTCTTGGCAACAAAGTAATCTTATTCTTTGTCTTGATTCAATAGGCAAAAAACAAATCTTGACATGCAGTGATCTAATGCACACTGCCAGTTGTCAAGATGCTCTCCCAGCTTGAGTTGTCCCATTGAATCTCATGGAAATGTCAAAGCATTTGTGGCCTAATTGAATTTGTCTTTAACCTGAAGCTCAGTCAGTGAAAGTGAGTCATATCCATTACATGCAGCAGACCTGAACACTGTGAAGTAGTGTATCTTTTATATAACATGATTGAACCAGACTTCCTAGTGAATGTTAGCTGTCAGCAAGAATTCTCCATTGCATTATTTTTTAAACCATTTAACTTGTTAGCCTCACTCAAAAATAGTTCCTAGATAACAAAACAAAAACTATTACTCATGGTGGTTTACTATCTGTGTGAAGTCTCTTGAAATTTCCATTATTTCTGCCAGCTGATTTTGTTGAGAAATGCAAAGAACCACAGTAGGACTTTAACCCTTTGAGTGCCAGGGGCCGATCTCATCGGCCCTAAACCTACAAAATAAGTCTGTTAAAGAATATAAGAATAAATTATTAAATTGTAAAAAATTGTAAAAAAAACAACAAATTGTTAGGCCAATGCATTCTCTTATATATGCGAGGCGACCTATGGTCGACTCGCATATATAAGAGAATGCATTGGCACAGGGCATATGGGTTGATATAAAAATCAACCTGGCACTCGAAGGGTTAAGGCCATGGTTAATTAATTTCATGTTTAGAGTCAATCGTCGTATTTCAATTTTTGGCCGAAAATAATACCGGTAATGCATTTAATTAATTATTGGCACAAGCTGCTAGCATCACCAAATTAGTCCTCTGGGGACCTCATTATGCATGGCCTCATCTGCTATAGGCCACCAAGACACTGATTTAAGTTCCAAGATGGTGAATATTGTGATGTGCACCCATTGAGCACATCGATAATGCATTGTTTCATCTGCAAATTTGGGGATATAGATAAACCAAAAAAATAAAGAGACACTTTCTAAAGAAACTAAAAAACTTGTTAATTTGATAATAAGGATACTTTCCAGAGAAGATGAGGGCTAAGCAGAATGAGGTCCCATGAAGGGGAATTTAGTGATGCTAGTCCACTACGCAGGGTAGCCTCAAATACACCTTCTGGGACCTCAACTGCAAATGTCCGGCACTATATTTTCAGGCTTGCAGACTATCGAGTATCGACCTGTATGCCCAGGACTTATGTTGCACCTCAAGCTCTGCGCTCAAATTTGTTACATAACACAAAACTGCTTAGTTGGGAAATGAAACTAATGTTGAATTCAATGAATTTCTAAAGAGGAGACTGCTTTTGGCTCAGTTTTTCAATTTTTCCATTGAAGATTACTTCAGATGTAGACTGGATCGAACCTTTACTGAAGTATAGTGTTTACTTTTATTACCCGTTAATGGTGCTTGACATGCATGGAATGCCATCGCTCAGCATAAATTGATCATCATCAAGCCTTGAAATAGTGTGTCTGTCATTTGCAGAATGAGGTCCCCAGAGGGTGAATTTAGTGATGCTACCCCTCATAGCGGGCTAGCATCACCAAATTCACCCTCTGGGGACCTCATTCTGCTTACACCTCAGCAGAATGATGTTCCCAGGGGGTGAATTTGGTGATGCTAGCCTGCTATGCGGGGTAGCATCACTAAATTCACCCTCTGGGGACCTCATTCTGCAAATGACAGACACACTATTTCATAAATTGATCATCATTATTGAATGTAGTATATTCCAAAGAGATTATCACGTTTCCTTTAGAGACACTGGTCTCGTATTACTCTTTTTCTGCTGAGCTATCAATAAAATCCATCTCTATTTACCTTCGCCATTTGAGAAGAATTGATTTTCCCCCCAGCGATATATCAGTTATGAGGATGATATCTACAATCTGTGAGAAACGTTGATTACTTTTTGAATCTATATTTATGTCATGATTTTGCTCGATGCTTTGATCTCTTTTCTGCTCTTGATGTCTTTTTACCATTTGTACGTAATGCCATATTGGTCGCTGTGTAAGGAGGTAGGCTAGCAAATATGCTTTCATCCAGTAAAGTAACGTTTGATATCAAAATAATGGCGACTGCATGGAGCCAGGGAGGGACCAGTCTAGAGGTTTCAAATTGGCAGCAGTCACTTCTCCTCTTTAGTTACATGTCCAGTTAAATGCTCTAAATAATCTACTCCTTAACCACAGCAGAATTATGGGTAATTTCCGACTAAATCTGGAAAAATTACCCATAATTCTGCTGTGGTTAAGGAGTCGATTATTTAGAGCATTACTGTATTAGGGAGAAGTGGACTGTTATCAGTGAGAAGTAACAATGACTGAAGTTAAACCCCAGAATCACCCTTCTCTGATCTAATAAGTATTATGCAACACAAGAGCCCATTTATAAAACCATTACAGTGAGTAAAAACGTCATATAATCAGTATATACTTTAAATACCCTGTTGGGACATATGCAAACTGGTATGCAAGAGAGAAGTCACTTCTCCCTGGAACAAAATGTGGGGAGAAGTGGCACATTTTATGGAGAAGATGTGTCCCAAATTGCCCTCTAGGCTGGTCCATGGGTAACTGGTTTGATTCCTGATAAGCCCAGATTTCAATTAATTGCATGGTGGGAAATGTTCAGATAATAAGTTCAACAAACGACTGTAGGTCAGTTGCCCCTTCTGCCCCCTGCTCCAGCACCCCTTCTGAGTGTGGCTGAACTTTTCCTTCCTGAGAATATCAGGTACGCACTTTAAAAACTCTGCCAGCCACAATAAGCCACAATCCTGAGTTTAGTGTGCCTGTCATTTGCAGAATGAGGTCCCCAGAGGGTGAATTTAGTGACGCTATCCCACATAGTGGACAAGCATCACCAAATTCACCCTCTGGTGACCTCATTCTGCATGGCCTCATCTGCTATGGGAGACATAGACTCCGATTGAAGTTCCCAAATAGTGAATATTATGAAATACACCCATTGGGAACCTTGATTATGCAATGTGTTGTCTGCCAATTTGGGGATCAACTAATTTGAAAAAGAAATAGAATCTATGTGAACAAATTTCTACAGAAATTTGATAATATAGAAACTTTCAAGAGAAGATGATGCCTAAGTAGAATGAGGTCCCCAGAGGGCAGATGCTGAATTTGGTGATGCTAGCCCACTATGCGGGATAGCATAACTAAATTCACCCTCTGTAGACCTAATTCTGCAATTGACAGACACACTGAACTCAGACTCGATAAGCCACAGTGGTTGTATTGTACAGCATTCTTGGTTTTCTCAAGGTTCTGATATATTTTCCTATTTAAAAGACGTAAATGTTGATTTGCTGAGTATTGCCCTTAGAATAAAGATTTTTCATCCAAGATTTCTCAGCAGTAGATTTCAATACATCACAGAGCTTATCAGTTAGTGTGTATGCTCCATGTCAGATAGCCCTTGTTTAATAGTCCATCATATCTCTGGTGTTCTGCGGCATTCCAGGGGGCGCTGAAAGTCCTGCTAGGTTCATGGAAATTAAGTCAGTGTTAATGGTTAAGCACCTAATGACTACCATCATTTATATTCCATTTCGGAGACACATGTGGCAACTAAACCATTCCATGATTCTATGTCAAGATATTTCCAGGGTCTTGAAAAATCATAGGAATTGGGTAATAATTGTTTTTATGTACTTGTAGGCCTTAGATTTAGATGTGTATTTTTCTCTTTATGCGCTGTATATACTGTCATACAGTAATGCCCTAAATAATCGACCCCTTAACCACAGCAGAATTATGGGTAACTTTTCAGGATTTAGTCGGAAATATGGCTTGTTGCCATATTCATCGGAATGTTCTCAGTTACCCATAATTCTTCTGTGGTTAAGGAGTCGATTATTTAGAGCATTACTGTATGTGCCCTACCCTATAGGCCAGACATGTCCAGAATACACTCATTTCATGCGTCATTATCCCGATTGTAACCTATCTTTGATCTTTTAACCATGGCTCATAAGATCATGCCTCCCAGCTAGATTAACTTTTGATTCACCATCTAATATGGTAATTTGACTAATACATTAAAAAAACTTATCTCATTTCAAATATACTTTTGTTCAATATTTGTGTGAAGTCATAGCTAAATACAAAATAGGTAATACAGCACTATTCAGTGCATGTATATGGGCGAGGTCCAGGTATTTCATTAGAATTTGTCAACTTAACTGCTTTAGTAACAGGTCAGCAGACGTACGCTGTTAACCTTTTCTTTACTACATACTCATTGATAAGTCGTTTGTTGACTTATAATCTAAACATGTATTATCTTTTTATTCATCTGTCATCTGCTTATATTTTCTAAACATCCCTCCTAATGAATAATAGACCATTCATATGTATACTATTATAACTGAATGGTCTTATCCATCTAATCAAGAATGGGTTAACCGCTTGTCTGCTTTACAGTAATGCTCTAATTAATCGACTCCTTAACCACAGCATAATTATGGGTAACTTTTCTGGATTTAGTCGGAAATATGGCTTGTTGCCATTCATCGGAAAGCTCTCCTTGAGGGCTTTCCGATGAATGGCAACAAGCCATATTTCCAACTAAATCCTGAAAAGTTACCCATAATTCTGCTGTGGTTAAAGGAGTCGATTAATTAGGGCATTACTGTACTTCCAAACTGAGTATGGACATAAATGTTGTGCTGTGTGCTACATGTCCATAATGCATAGGGACCATCTTCAGTGCCCTAACAGTAGGTTGTCATTTATAAATGAAACTTAGTGCCTGAGAATCATTGTATCTCGATGTTTGAATTCTATGATGTTCCAGGATTGTGTAAGATAATAGCCTTTGGGTGGAGAGAGTTTTACAGTTTTCATGATATTCCCTTGATACATGTATATTTCAACTAAAACAATTGCCATAATATCAACGGCCCATCACAACACAGTGAGCTGTGAGATACCACGGTTTTCTGAAACATCTCTATCTTTTATACATGGCACTGTCCTACAAAATATGTTGGGATAGCACAAATTTATTGTTTAACCCTTTACCCAACAAACCGGCCAAAACCGGCCAAATAAAGCTGCAACTGCCTAAATTATCTTGGGTCTGTCTCAATAAAACCATACAAATATGGATATCATTGGAACCGGTTCATTGACCACATTGTGATGGTTACAGTTATGCCCTGTGCCAATGCATTCTCTTATATATAAGAGAATGCATTGGCCTAAAAAAAATCTTTTTTTAACACTTTTTACCATTTTTTCTTACATTCTTTAACAATTTTATAATTTTTAATTTGTTAAGCCAATGCATTCTCTTATATATGCGAGGCGACCTATGGTCGACTCGCATATATAAGAGAATCCATTGGCACAGGGCCGTTCTGTTGGGTAAAGGGTTAAATAAACATAAAGATCCTGTAAATGGTGCTAAGCTTAATGTAGGTCCATGTAGCAAATAAAGATTAGCCATCATTGAAACATTTTTTATTCACTTCTGTATTTACAGTGTAACAATTTCAACAGTACAGGGTTCAATTCACCGACTATTTGGACCACCAGGTCACTTTAAAGAGATTGACCTTTTGTCTCGCTATTGGCACAATTTGAGCTATAAATGGCGAGAAAGCGCTGTTCTCTTTGTTCGTCTTTTGTGGCACATGTTCGTCATTTGTCATCTCGCTTGGGACATCATCGTCATGAGATAATGCAATGTATCCTTAATAAAAAATTCAGTCTTTTAGATGGCATCTTATAGTATAATGGGCAGAGACACAATTAGTTTAATTCTGGTGGGATATTGTTCAGAGATCTGGGCTTTTACATCCTGACAGCCTCTTGTCAGATTCTAGTATTGATTTCTTTTATGATAAATGTCCTTCACAACTCTTTTTCATTTAAAATCGTCTGCATTCTGTACAATAGCAGATATCTTTGATAATAGTGTGGAAATATAAGCTTGTTGTCATACTGTTTTACTCCTACTGTCCAGTTGTGTTAACTCTTTCAGTGCCACAGGTCGATCTCATCGGCCCTAATTTACGGTCTGTAAAATCAGCCCTAAAAATAAAACAAAAATTTTTGGGTTGAATTTTTTTTGGGTATGCTTAAGCATGCTATAGCGAACTTAAAAACAAACTGGATAAAACCGTAGGGGCATGTTATAACTCAACACTATCACCAAGTATTCATAGTAATAATTTTGATGCCCATGAAAAACGTAAGATTCCCTGGCACTTTTAAAACCTACAAAATAAGTCTGTTAAAGAATATAAGAAAAATTATTAAAATTGTAAAAAAATTGTAAAAAATAATAACAAATGAAGAATTTTTTTTAGGCCAATGCATTCTCTTATATATGCGAGGCGACCTATGGTCGACTCGCATATATAAGAGAATGCATTGGCACAGGGCATATGGGTTGATACAAAAATCGGGCCCTGGCACTGAAAGGGTTAATAGACAGGTTCAGTTTCCCTGAGTTCTTTTATGATAAATGTACTCCACAACTCTTTTAATTTTGAATTATCCGCATTTTGTATAATAGTGTGGAAAATTAAACTGGTTGCCGTCTCTCTCCTACTGTCCAAATTGTGTTAATAGCCAGGTTCAGTTTACCTGATTTCTTTTAAAATAAATGTCCTTCACAACTCTTTTCATTTTAAAGGATGTGCGCTTTGTACAATAGTGTGGAAAAATAAGCTGATAGAGACTTAGAGTCTCATTTCTGCTGTCCAGTGTGTTGATAGTCTGGTTTAGGATTCATATGTGGGTTATCGTGTGTTTTACTATCATCGCTATAGAGATACATATCCTTCAAGATGACCCATGACTATAATCTCAGTCTTTAAGTGTGACAAGATTATCTACCCATCAATATTCGATAAGGTAAGTCAGCTGACTTACTCAAGTGTAAATAACATTCTAGCATTGGCCAAACAATATCTTCTTTTCAATTAATGTGGTATTATTATTGACTCACATGACATGTTGGCATGGCAACACACACATGTGGAAGTTAGCCATGACAAATTATATAAACTAACACGGTTTCTAACCTTTTCCAATATTTCATAACATTTTCATGTGAAAGCCTGGAGCAGTTTAGGTGTAATATATGAGGTACATGTAATGTACTTTATACGTAGTCACCTAAACACAATGTTTGAATACAAATTACATGTATTGTTGTTGTTGTAATCCAAGGTTTTGAGTTTTGAAACCAGATCTTTTGGCTTTCAAAAAGTTGTGTATAATGTTGTTTCAGTGTTCACCCAGTTTTGGAACATGTTTAAACAAGATATCATTTATCATATTATGGATCTCAATTCCCATATATTTTGTTCTCCGATTTCACTTGTCTTTATGTCTTTTGAAACATTTAAATCTGTCATGAGTTCGTTCTACAAAATTTGGTGCTAAATGTAGCATATTTTCTGGGAAAACATACCCACGTGCAAAAAAAGAGCCAACATCTGCATGAGAGAATCGTGTGTGATATATTACAGGCAGCTGTTGGTGTATCTGATAGTGATTGCAGGACTGAGTACATGAGGAAAAAATGCTAAAATTGACATGAATCATTGGTGAATAATCACATGTCTGAATCAAATTGCCAGCTCTGCATGCAGTTGGTCTTCCATAAGAATTTCCCACCAGATTCAACAGGATGTGTCGCCATCCCTTTGGCCTTTATAGTCAAGACTGCAAATAGTGTCTGTTATTTGCAGAATGAGATCCCCAGAGAGTGAATTTAGTGATGCTACCCCGCATAGTGGGCTAGCATCACCAAATTCTCACACTCTGGGGACCTCATTCTGCTGAGGCCTCTTCTTCTGGGTATAGTATCTATATTGTCTCGAATTAACATTATTTTTAGTTACTTTTTCCCTTCTAGGAAGTTTCTATATCCCCTAATTTGCAGAAGATAAAATACATAATCGCGGTGACTAACGGTTGAAGGGAACATCACCAACTTCAACTGGGGAACTTCAATCTGATCCTACCTTAGGTCTCCCATAGCAGTTGAGGCCTACTAGTAAGCAGAATGAGTTTCCCAGAAGGTGAATTTGGTAATGCTAGCCCGCTTAGCGGGATAGCATCACTATATGGATAAAGCTGGATGAACAAGCCACAGCTTCAGAGTGTGTGAACCTCATTCTGCAAATGACAGACACACTATTAGCAGACTTGTTATCAGTAGTTTCAGTTTCAAGCCATAACAGGAACTGTTTTGATATTTTTTCCCACAGTTTTGAAATCATTATGCATGTCATCTGACATCTGTCTATGAAATGACTTTTGTTTTTACAAAAATATGGAATAATGACATATCTGCTGATGTTTAGTCATGTTAATATTTTAGTTTGTTGTGTTGTATTGGGTACAGTTGTACCTCCCAATATGACAAACAAGCTCTATATCTAACAAAATAGTGTATGATGTAATATATTAACCTATTCAAGTTGTTTTCTCATCATATGGTGTTCACACACTCCAAAGCTGTGGCTTGTTCATCCAGCTTTATCTAAATGATTCCTGCCATTCACCATTTCCCCAGACTCTGTTTAAATTTATACAGATGCCACATGTTTCTCAATGTTGCCACATATAGTTGATATTTTTAATTTCAAACTGCCCACAACCACTGGGCAAAGGGGTGATGGAAGGGCTCAAGCTTTATTATAGTGTGTCTGTCATTTGCAGAATGAGGGTGAATTTAGTGACCCTATCTTGCATAGTGGGTTAGCATCATCAAATTTACCCTCGGGGAACCTCATTCTGCATGGCCTCATCTGCTGTGGGAGACATAGACTCAGATTTGTAGTTCCCAAATGGTGAATATTGTGATGTACACCCATTGGGAACATCGATTATGCAATGTGTCGTTTGCCAATTTGGGGATATACATGTAGAGAAACTAAACTAAAAAAGAAAATAGAATCTATGTGAAGAAGTTTCTAAGAAATTTGATATAAAGAAACTTTCCAGAGAAGATGAGGCCTATCAGAATGAGGTCCCCCGAGGGTGAATTTAGTGATGCTAGCCCTTTATGCGGGATAGCATAACTAAATTCACCCTCTGGAGAGCTCATTCTGCAAATGACAGGCACACTAAACTCAGGCTTTGAAGTGATTATGGGCAAGGGGGGCCAACTGTCACAGGGCAGTTTTCCCTATGTATATTATGACTTTGCACTGGCGTCATTATATAGGAATATGGAGGCTTTTAGCCATTCTTCAATATATTTTCTTTGAGTATGATGTCATCAGTGAGGACGTGTCATGGAAATTATCTTATTTGTTTTCTTCAGAAATAAAACAGGATCTTTTTAGTCTAATTTATCTAATATATCTTTGGTAATTGTTTATTCCACATCTGTTCTAAATATAAGTCCAGTAAGTCTAATTTTCAGTCCACTTGAAGAATTGTTAAAGCAGCATATCGTTATTTGTGAGGTGACTCGGATCTTTGATATTAATATACCGGGTAATCAATTAAATTTTGCCTATTTGAATCTTAGAAAAGTACAAAAATAAAAGAAATGTTTTCTAAAAAAAATATTTTAATTCTTAAATTGATTAGGTATCATTGTCCCTCCGAAAATTTTGGAGAACTATTGTAATCAGCCGTGTTCATCAGTGCATGCGTCGGGTTGGCGTCCGTATATATGTCCCATTCCTTGTCCATATGTTAACTTGAGTAATATTAAACAGAATTTCTTGATATTTGGTACGTGCATGGTTCACATATGAGAAGATGCAGGTCAAGTTCGAATGTGGTCAAGGTCCAATGATTTTTGACAGAGTTATGTCCCTTTATCGACTGCCACATCATTTTGGGGGACATGGGGTCTGCGACCTTTTATTAATCCTTTCATGCAGGTTTGTTGCACTAAATTATTTATAAAATAAATGATGTTGCAGTGAGGAAACATGTTGTATCAAACTGTGGATAGTACTTCTGATCTACTTTCATGTGAGGTAAGCTTTGAAGGGTAGAAATATGGCAGAATTATCAACACACTTCACTGATGCTGAAACAAATTCTTAAAGAATTTAATGTCTTCAAGGCTAGCCAGGGTACTTGGCTATATAATTGCTTTATGTAATCATGGTTGGTATGTTGAGTACTTCAAGCTCTGTTCCACATTATCTGCACCATTTCCTTGGGTTATGTCAAACTCATGTTGCTGACATATGGAACTGTTTGAGTTGAAGGTTTTCTGCTTGTTGGGCTGACGGCTTCTCAATTGTGCACTCATTACCATACTTTTTAATATTGTTTCTGGTATTTTTCAAACATTTGCGTCACTTTGATTATAATGTTATTTTCATCTGCTGACGTACTTGCGAAATGAACAAACACAAACATGTAGTTTGAGCCTTTCTAACTTTAACACTTTCTTTACTTAACCCTTTCATGACCTGAGCTTCCTGAAATTTTACAAAAAAACCCTGTGCCAATGCTTTCTCTTATATATTTGAGTCTCCCATAGGAAGCCTCGCATTTACAAGAGAATGCATTGCCCTAACAATATTTACCTTGACCTTGTAAGCCAGTGCATTCTCTTATATATGCGAGGCCGCGTATGGGAGACTCGCATATATAAGAGTATGCAATGGCACAGGGTCTTCAATGCTGCACCAGCGCAGCTCCCGTCATGAAAGAGTCAACCCTTTCTTTATTAAATGGATTCTGTGATTTATTGTGCGCTTATTCAGTGAATAAAACTGAGTACCCTAGCTGCGGCACTTTACAAACAGGACGAGAGAATGTAGCATTCAACTGATATTGCTGAAAATTCCAACCTCATCAATCGTACAATTTCAGAAAACACAATACATGAACTACGCACAGTTGTAAACATTTAGTCATAAATTTGTGGCCTTTGAATAGTTATGTTCATTAGACAACAGTAAAATATTCAGTTTATTTTTCCATTCAAGTAATTATTTGGATATTATGGCCTAACAATAGTATAGTCCACCTCCAGGTTAGCCCTCTCTTTACTGAATAGATTATCCCACTCAGTTATAAAAGAATAGAGTGGGATGGTCTATTATTTATTTGATGGAATGTTCTGGTAATAAAAGCAGACAACAATCAGACGAAAGCTACTTTAATGCCCTAAATAATCGACTCCTTAACCACAGCAGAATTATGGGTAATTTTTTCAGGATTTAGTCAGAAATATGGCTTGTTGCCATTCATCGGAAAGTTCTCACTGCATTACTGTATGTGCCCTACCCTATGGGCCAGACATGTCCAGAATACACTCATTTCATGCACCATTATCCCCGATTGTAACCTGTATTTCCGTACTAAATCCTGAAAAATTAGCCATAATTCTGCTGTGGTTGCGGAGTCGATTATTTAGGGCATTACTGTATACACATGTAAGAGCAGAGGTATTCATATTCTTTGGTGGGAAATGGCAGATAATAAGTTCAACATTGCCGTTTGTAGAATGTATTATCTCAACATTTCCTGAGGGATTACTACTCGTCAATGAGTATTTAGTACAGAAATGTTTACAGTTTAATGTAAAATTGACCCCGATTTGTGGTATCTATCTCTGGCATAGTTCATACTTCATTTGGCGTCAGTTGTATTCTTGGCTCTCGTAGCGGTATAATCTTCTTTCACGATGTCCTCGGAATCCCCGCAATGCTCGCTTCTTTCCCCGGCAGCGTTGTACTTCCTTTGATTACAGTGAAATTGTTGGCTTTCTTTAGGACTCCCAGGTTACTAATCAGTTCTACAAATATAATCTGTGACTCGGCCACCTGTGCTCACCGATGATTACTCTCTTTCTTTTATTACTTTTGCTTTATCCTTGAATTGACCTGAGGAACCCATACTAGTATGATAACTGATGAAAACCGACTGGTGAAGACAGCCTATGGTGGAACTGACTGATACAGACATTTTTTTCAGATGATATTGATGACATAATTTTATGAGAAACTGACATATGAACATTGACTTTTGCTTCTCATTTAGTTGAGTTGAAGTACCTGTATTATGACAAATGAGGAAGACTTGCTGTTAGATCATGTCATGAATCTCTACTATTGCTAACACTGGTAGAGATCATATTCCACCAGTACAAAACCTGGAAAGTTTTTGAAGTTTCGACAGGGAACCATATAAAGTCGAAAAAATCTACTTCACAATAGGGGGTGGACCCAGCTTGAGATCGCATGCTTTTCTGTGACTTTTGTGAGCCAATATAACAATAAACTTTGAATTAATTTCCCTAGAGCAATTCAATAATTACAATGTAAGCAACGCAAAGCAAAATCGCTCACAAAGTCACTTCAATCATGCAATTTCAAGCTGGGACCTTCACCTACAGTGAAGTACACATTATTAAGGAACAGCTAATAACTAAGATATCTATTTCCCTCTGCATTATTTTACGACTTTATAAGTTTCCCTGTCAAAACTTCCAAAAATTCCTGGGTTTTGAACTGATGGAATATGATCTCAATGGGCGATAGCCAGAGTAGAGATTCATGGAAAGATCAAGGCATATTTGTGTGCCTCTTCTCTTGTACATTTGCATTGTTTTTGTCTAGTCAAATAAATTAAGACTATTCAGATTAAGAGATATTTTAATATTTGGACATTTACGAGTCTCTTAATCCTTAAGGATTAAGAGACTCCTAAATGTCTGTCATGTAGCAGTTGATAAACTAAAAATAATAAGACTCCAGCCTCAATTGGTTATAATAAAAAAAAACCTAATTTATAAATAAAATATGCCAAATATCAGAAAGACAATCATGTCGTAAAGCTCTGTGAGATTGCCCACCCTGTGCATTGAGTAGATTGCTTAATTGTGTTGGGTGTATCCCACAGGTTCTTGATAGTTATGATAACAGTACATCTATGTCCTATAAAACTCATGATACTAGTATGTTTGACATTTAGCCAGGAATAGCACTAGTCCATGGCACAGTATTAGTGAAGGTGTGGAAAACAGTGTATATATCTGTGCACATGTGCTTATTAACCCTGAGAACGAACACTCGTGACTGCAGTCTCATGTATGTATGATGAATAGCTCAGTAGATGTTCTACACATTTTATCAGCTAAAGGTTGATCAGAACCGCTAAAGGTTGATCAGAACCTTTTTATTTGGCAAGCAGTAATGCCCTAAATAATCGACACCTTAAGAACAGCAGAATTATGGGTAATTTTTCAGGATTTAGTTGGAAAGCTCTGTGTGAGCTTTCCGATGAATGGCAACAATCCATATTTCCGACTAAATCCTGAAAAATTACCCATAATTCTGCTGTGGTTAAGTAGTCGATTATTTAGGGCATTATTGTATAGTGGCATTAAGTTGAATAACTCTTTCTATACTAAATGGATTCTCGAACTCAGTTATATAAGTATACATTGGAATGGTCTATTATTCATTTTGAGCGGTGTTCAGGTAATAAAGGCAGACGACAGACAGAAAAACATAATATAAGAGCAATTGATTCATATTCTTTGGTGGGAAATGTTCAGATAATAAGTTCAACAAATGGCTGTGGTTGTTTGTTGAACTTATTACCAGAACATTTCCTAAGGGAACTACTCATCAATGTGTATTCAGTATAGAAAGGTGCTTCATCAAGAAAGCTTTTTATTAGGAATTTAGTTTCTGATACCCTGAAGTTACTTGTAAAGAACATAACAAAAAAATCTTGTGTTAAAGGTCTGACCCCCCACCTGGCCCTAAAATCAGGCGAGCATTATACGGAATTTATACCATGAACAATTCTGAATCTTAGGGCCTTATTTAAATACATGTAGATTTAGAGACTATTAAATATTAAAACATTTGATCCCTCCTCTGGAAATGAAAATGAATATTTGGAAGTATTTAGAGTTATTTGCCTATAGCCTTGATCTTATTATAAACATTGCAGCAAATTCTAACAAATTAGTAGCATTAAAATGGTCCAGGAGATTTGGGACTCTGTAGATGAAATCACTAAATAAGTTGAGCGGTTTTGAACTTTTGAGTTGTAGTGATAGAAATACTAATGTACTGGTATATTGGATGAGAAAGTTAGGGTATGACTCAGTTCTGGGTAAACCCAACTCCAAGAGCTACGCAATATAGTATTGTGTAGCTATTCGAGTTGGGTTTACCCAGAACTGGGTATGACTCAGTTAATACTTTGTATCAGGTCCAGTAATTTTCATTCCTCGTATTATGATCTATCACATTTCCGCAAAGTTGGTGTGATTAACTTACTAGTAAATCTAACAGCGAACCCACATTCGTGGGTTAAAGATAATCAGGGAGTGTGGTGATGGTTGCTGTCATTATTCTGCAAATTACACCAACCAGGTCAGCTGAAACTTAAAACAATGGTGTGAACCCTGCAAATTAAGTGCAGAAATTTACACGAGTAATGACAGGGATGGCTGGCTGATTGCACCTAATTGTACCATCAGGCGCCAATCTAGTGAAAGTATCCAGATTATAACAGGCCTCCTTGTTTGCCTAGAGGATCTGTGCACATTGCTATTACTAGAAATTGGTGTTTTCCTAGAGGATCTGTGCACCATGCTATTACTAGAAATCCGTTCTGCTCAGACAGTTCTGTATCTAGTGATTCTAGTCCAACTGTGGATCATTTCATGAACCACAGCTCTAGCTACAGTAATGCTCTAATTAATCGACTCCTTAAACACAGCAGAATTATGGGTAACTTTTCAGGATTTAGTCGGAAATATGGCTTGTTGCCATTCATCGGAAAGCTCTCCCCGAGAGCTTTCCGATGAATGGCAACAAGCCATATTTCCGACTAAATCCTGAAAAGTTACCCATAATTCTGCTGTGTTTAAGGAGTCGATTAATTAGAGCATTACTGTATGCCCGTAGAAATCATACTCCACCAGTTCAAAACCTCGAAACTTTTTGATGTTATGACAGTGAAGTTTATAACATTAAAAAAAACAGAGTAGGTAATGAAGTATTTTGCTGCAGGTGAAGGCGGTGCGGTCCCCACCCGAAATTGCACGATTAAAGTGACATTGTGAGTGATTTTGCTTTGCGTCACTTTAAATCATGGAATTTTTCCCGGGTAACTAATTCGATGTTTATTGCCATGTATATATTCCTTGCCGTGTTTGTTCAATCAGTGTGATATAAAGTTCCCTGTCAGAACGAATCAGAACATCAAAAAGTTCCCAGGTTTTGTACTGGTGGAATATGATCTCTATAGGCATAGTTCGAGTAGAGATTCATGGAATCATCTAGTCCTGTCTAGTTCTACTGGTACCCACACACCATTAAATACCGATGCAATATGCATATTTCTGTCAGGATCCACCAACTAATTAACACATCAAATGTCTACTAGTCCATTGACATTTATGATGTAATAATCTGATGAAAATTTGTGGACCCAGAAGCACTTACAGTAATGCCCTAAATAATCGACTCCTTAACCCCAGCAGAATTATGGGTAACTTTTCAGGATTTAGTCGGAAAGATGGCTTGTTGCCATTCATCGGAAAGCTCTCAGTGAGCGCTTTCCGATGAATGGCAACAAGCCATCTTTCCGACTAAATCCTGAAAAGTTACCCATAATTCTGCTGTGGTTAAGGAGTCGATTATTTAGGGCATTACTGTATAGCCAGTAGGGCACAATCTGAACCACAAGAATGCATATCATAATGGTAATACAGACCCCTGACTCAGACAGGGGGTAGTTTTCCTCAAAATCTCCCTTCCTCCTGCTGTGGCACCAGCCGAACAAATGCCATAACATTCATGAAGATAGTTTTTCATATGATACAATGATTCTTGGACATGTACATGTAACAGTGAAGTGGGAGGGGGTAATGAGTACATGTACCAGCGAACTGGGAGGGGATATCGATGAGTAAATTTGCCAGCGAAGTGGGAGGGGGTATCAATGAGCGCCAACCTCTTGCACTGCTGCTGAACACCTATAAAAAATATGCCACATATCAAAGATTATGATATTTATAATATTGCAAAACTCTTCTATCCTGCATGCAGTCTTAAAATATGCATTGCATATTTTTTTTTTTTATTTTTATTTTTGAATGGAGATCTGGAACCATGAATACATCTTTACTATTTTCAATGAACATATATTAACCCTTTGAGTGCCAGGTCGATTTTTGTATCAACCCATATACCCTGTGCCAATGCATTCTCTTATATATGCGAGTCGACCATATGTCGCCTCGCATATATAAGAGAATGCATTGGCCTAATTTTTTTATTTTTTTTACAATTTTTTACAATTTTAATAATTTATTCTTATATTCTTTAACAGACTTATTTTGTAGGTTTAGGGCCGATGAGATCGGCCCCTGGCACTCAAAGGGTTAATAAAACAGCATATTATAAACTAATCATAGCAGTTCAAAGTCAGAAAACTTCTGTTGAATATGAACCGCCTGACCATAATTCTCACAACTTCCAACTGGAAAAAAAAAACTTCAAAGCAATTTAGTGACAATTAAATCTCAATTCTCCTTTTTGATGCCGAGTATCAACTTTATGAGTAGAAATTCATTGAACCGAACTGAGTATAAAAAGTCAGTTATTTCTCTATAGTTAGTGGTCTATCTGTAAAATCCATTGCCATTATTGGCGCATGGCAGCGCATCTTAGATATCTGTTTGACAGGCTAACATATGGAAGGCAGTTGTTGTTGCGAGTTCTCCTTGATTCTCATGCCAACAACAGTTACCTGAAATTGGTTTGTGTCTAGGGAAAAATAATTAACTGGCAGTTACCCTTCTTGCCCATTGTTATGTCGCACCTAATTCTTTTCGCAGTTCGTTTTTCGTGTGGTGCAATGTATTTTGTATCTCTGAGGAACAGACACTCTACCTGTTAGTCTAATCAGCGATAATTTAACCCCAACGGCATAACTGTTCTGGAATTTGAGGTTTTTTTTCAGTCCAAAGGTCATTAGCGGTGTTATAACAATTTGGTAATCAAGGAAATGATATTTGCAAACAAAGGATCAAACGTATGATGCAACTAGTTAGGTCGGTTTCTCAGCATCTGTGTCTATCAACAGCCTTTGTTTTAATTTAGTTATCTTGAATAAAAGGGATAATTAGGTGAAACAAATGTGTTTATATCTATATAACTCATACCTCTTGTTTGCGAATATCGCTTAATTTTGTTTCAATTACATCCCCTGTAATACAACTTTAACACAGAACTCTTTCTCTTTTCCACATTTCCCACTGAAGTGTTACCTCAAACTGATAATTATATAGGCATTAGAGGTCTTAACCAAATTTTGTATGAAACTTGTTTTCAAAGACTTCTATGTACTAGCATAATGAACAAGATGTGAATTATCTGCAGTCACTAATTTTGACTTAAAATAACTTTTCATGTTGTCCACAAATTCTATAATATCTCACCTTGCAAATGTTCCCTATCTCCCAAACCCCACCCCTCTCCTACTCACCCTTCATCCAATCCACCCTCCTCCCTCAAACTAACAATTAGTCTTACCGGTTGCCATAAAATGCCCCCAACCCAACAACTCGTCCCCCCTCAAACTAACAATTAGTCCTACCGGAGTGCTACAATATCTCTCCCCAACATGTCTGCCCTATCCAACATCCCCAACTCCGGTCCCCCTCCCCCCAGGAATTTATACATTAAGTCCTTCTTATATGAGTCAGTGGCATTAGCTCCCTGATGAGAAACCCTGTTTGGAATGCTCACAAAGCAGATAGATTATTCCTAGATAAATACTGCCAGATTAATTGACCCATTGGATTTCCAGCCATAAGATTAATTATAACATAGCCAAGATGCACCTGAATTTAATTCAACCATGGAAACTTGATCGCAATATGCAGGCGAGAAATCTTCCAGAGGGTAGAGCTCTGTCAATTAATAGTTCCGGTGTCTGGTGTTACAACAACCCCCAAGTGTTTTGCGAGGCTTAAAATAACCAGTGCGATGTTTGTCTGGTTGAAGACGCGATGTTTGAGAAATCCACGGAGATTTAATTAGCCCTACATTGACTACTCACCCCACAAGATATCTCAATCCTACATTGATCTGGGAATTTTTACGATCGCTATTTGTATTTAATTGATCATCACCTGAGTCATTAAGGCGGATGGGAGGATGTTTGGTTGTAATATCGAAGCAGTGAACTAATGTTATGATTACATAATATGGTTCATGCTGTGTTATGTCCATAAATGTCCGAATAAAACTCAATTGTCTTTTGCTTATTTTTGGGGTCTCTGTAGTACAGTGAAAATAGAGAGAGGGGAGAGTAGTTCGATGTAGTCAGGTGATAATCTGATTTTTTAAAAGCGGGACGTATTAATATGTTATTTTAGTTTATGGATGATAACTTTAGATTGGTTCAACTGAATGAAATGAAATTTTGTATGTGAGTTTACGAGTACAAAATACAGGTCAAGTTCAAATTCGGGTTCTGCCCGCCAATTTTTACCAGAGTTATGGCCCTTTTTGTTGGAGTTTGAACTTAATTTTAATTTCCGGATGATAACTTTATTAAGGCTGAACTGAAGGGAATGAAATTTGGTATGTAAGTTTATTAGCCCAAAATACAGACCATGCATGTTCGAATTTGGGTTTTGCCTGCCAATTGTTACTAGAGTTACATGTATGGCCCTTTGTTGGAATTATGACGGGCATATTTTGCCATGCCTTAGCGATGCTGTTGTTATATTGGCCGTACTTTCAAAAAGGTTTGGAGATAGGAAAATTATGATGAAACTGGGAAAAGATAGATTGGAACAAGCCTTGAAATAATGTGTCTGTCATTTTCAGAATGAGGTCCCCAGAGGGTGAATTTAGTGATGCTACCCCGCATAGCGGGCTAGCATCACCAAATTCACCCTCTGGGAACCTCATTCTGCTGAGGTGTAAGCAGAATGAGGTCCCCAGAAGGTGAATTTAGTGATGCTACCCCGCTCGCTTACAAGGTCAAGGTAAATATTGTTAGGCCAATGTATTCTCTTATATATTTGAGGCTCCCTATGGGAGACTCGCATATATAAGAGAATGCATTGGCACAGGGTTTTCCCAAAATTTCAGGAAGCTCCAATCATTGATGTGTTAAATAGCCTTGATATGATAATAAAGCTAAATACTATATACTTTTTTGTCTTTACAGATGCACTAAAGCAACTTGCCATCCGGCTCGGTGGACCATTTAACATTGAGGCTGTTGTTGACCCATTGCCTGTTAAAATCTCAGATGCCATTATGAACATGCAGGAGCGGACGACAGTGGTCACAGAAAACGTAAGTTCAGCTGCAGTATGCTTCCTAGCCACATGAAAATGTGAACTAGATTCTTTGTTTTCTCCTGATAGGAAGTCCATCTTGATATTTCGATTTTCGAAGAAAAAGTTGTGGGTAAACTGCATCTGCTTTGTCTGAATCTCTATCTGTATGTCTGTCTGTATGTCTGTCTGTCCATCCAGACATGGGATAACAGATCTGAATGGATTTTGGAATGCATGTTTGCCATCATGACTGCTTTGATGTTCGCATGTTCCATTCTAGACTTACAATTCTTAATTTATCTGGAAATCTTCAGCTTTTTAATCCGTCTGCGCAGATACCACAGCCATTGGTTATCTATGGAGGTTCGCCTTAATAATTGCTTTAAAAAAAAAGTGCCAAATGATACTGTTTGCATTCCATTCTGGAGTTATCCTTTTTTGTTTATTTTTAAATTTGGGGTCTGTTTTGACCATGTTTCAATTTGGCACTATGGGGGTGTGCCAGCACCCAAGGTGCAACATCTTGTTTCATCCGAATGCCAAGCAAACCCAGAGGGAAATATTACTAAAATAGACCTATATAAGGTTTTTCATACTGGCCCGAAAAAATAATTTGTTGGACTATATAGAAATCCCCGGTGTACGTATGTCAGTCCATCCGGAATTTGGGTGCGATCCAATGAATTTTGCCAAAGTTAAGTGACTTGATTCATTCTAAAAAAAACACCAGTGAAATAAAGCCACCTTAATCGGGGGAAGTGTGGGCTAGAGGCCATTTATTTCATATCATAGGACAGACCTGTGTGAGATTATACTGAGATAGTGAGGTGATAACTTCATGTCCATTTAATGATGCCCTCTGTCCAGTGTTCATCCACAGAGAGATAAAATGTCCATGAAGACGACACTCGACAAGAAATGACACCATAATTATAGCCTGTAAGCACACTAAATGTACTCAGAGGCGACTCACAATAGCCATTAGTAAACGGACATCCCAGTTTACTCAAATTCTTGTCATGATTCAGAGGGTCACAAAAAGGACAGTGGAAGATTTTAATTAGATTAATCGTAACTTGATGTGACAGTACCAAAACATGGCTGCTTTTAAGTTAATTATGTATACACCTTGTAACGGCTGCTTACGAAAGGTTTTCTGATGGCTGCCATAAAGAAATGTTTTCTTTGAAAACATAACTTGTCTTCAATTTGTTTTTCTGTCAAATTTAGCATTTGAATTTGTTGCATTGAATTTAGGATTTTATTAAACTTGAAATAACCATAAACAATTAGAGGATTGATGTTTGAATAAAACAATGTTGTCACTGGTCACAGAAAACTTAAGCTATGATCTTGTGTCAATAGCATGTCTTCGAAGTTCATTATAAATGGTTTGACGGAAATGAGCAACTCCACCGCATCATATTAGTAACCCAAACAAATGATACTTTCCTTTTAAATACAGACACTGTAAGACAAAGATATACCTCTCAAAATTTAGGGAAGAAATTAACTCAAATTACTGCTTTGAACTTTCCATTGACCATTTCAAATTTGAAAATGAATTTGTCTGTAGAATTAGAAACTGCCATTTGAAGATGGAGTCTCTCTTCCTGAAAAACAACACAGAAATGTTTAATCTTGTGTCACATATATTTGACTGGGAGCTGCACTGGTGCAGCATTACAAGGTCATCTAAATATTGTTAGGCCAATGTATTCTCTTATATATGTGAGGCTCCCTATGGGAGACTCGCATATATAAGAGAATTCATTGGCACAGGGTTTTCATAAAATTTCAGAAAGCTCCAGGCATGGAAGGGTTAATGTGACCAAGATGAAAGTTTTAATGTAATAGATGCACACGCAAACAGTGTAATTTTATAAAACCAGTAATACTCTTGTCCCACAATCTTGAGATAATTTTCTGGCGACAATATTCTTTTTAATGGCGTCTCAAAATCAAAATTATTATTACATACCCCTTAAAAGCCCACTTAATGTTTTAATCATCAGATCACATTATATACAACACATCTAGTATATTATATATCATTTGATATAACTTTGGGGGTGGGGGTATATTTTAATCGGCTTCTCCAACTACATGTAACTGTCCATCTGTCTATGGAAGCAAATTTTCTGTGATCTGTATTCTTACATTTTCTGGTCAATTTTGTAAAACCGGTCATAGATATTTGGTACCATGGGAACCTGCCTTTATGAGGTCCGTTCGGTTTTTTGAGTGGAGTATCATAAGATGCTGTAATATGCATAATATTTTCCAAACTAATATAATATTCCTTGTGTTTTTGTCTTTCGAATTACAAATATGTTAATATGGATACACGTAATGACCAATTGCACTGTGTGTGGTATCCTTAGTCCCATTGGGACAGTCCCACCTCTAGTTTTTGTCGAAGTATAGGTGTGGACAGAGTAGAGATTCATGGTGCGATCCAGTTGATTATGCCCCCGATCTCCGATGGAGATTTGGGGGTATATAGTGGAGCCCTCCGTCCGTCCGTCCTTCTGTCTGTCCGTCCTTCCGTCCATACGAACGTTTCAACTCATAACTTTGGTTTCGCTAACTCAATTCAGTTGATCTTTGGTATGCTAATAGACCAGCCGGGGGGCAAGATTTCCCCATAGACGTGGTTTCCTCCGCACATTTTTTCCAGAGTTACGCCCCTTTTTGTACTTACAAAATTCAGGTTTTCTGCTACTTTTTTTGGTTTCCAGATGATAACTTTATTTTGGATTGTTTATTTGCAAAACCCGTTTTTTTGTGTATTACCAATATCGCAATACAGGTCTAGGTAAAATTTCGGTTCAATCGGATAATTTTTGTGAGAGTTATGACCCTTTTTCGACTTAAAAAAATCAGTTTTCTTTTTAGAAAATTCAGTTTTCCTTCTATTTTTGTGGCACCAGACCAAATTTGAAGCTAATATAGAACAACATGTGGCATTTTTATAGCGCTTAACCAGAAAGTTTCTGTGCTCAGAAAAGAAAGTTCTGACCAGGCCTCAAGTTTGGTCAAAATGTTACCTGGTGGGCTACATTCTTGGTACATTCTCTGACCTAAGCTGTTCAATTTTCATCCAAATCTATATTCATTAATACCTTGGTTTAAACCATCATTGTATATAAACACTTACCAGGTTCTCTGACCTTAAGCTGTTCCAATTTTCATCAAAATCTATATTCATTGTATACCTTGGTTGAAACCTACCTTAAGCAGTTAAATTTTCATCCAAATCTATATTCATTAATACCTTGGTTTAAATCATCATTGTATATCAAACACTTACCAGGTATCATTTGCCATGACCACTTCTTATGCATTTCCACTGCATATGAAGCCTCCTCGCGGTTGGTGCCGGAAACAGTTATTGCTATGCTTGCTAGTTTATAGTAGATTACTTTAGTATAGTAGATTACTTTTACTATTGTTTGCTGTAACTCCTCATGTTATATATTCTCATTCATACTAAATACTCATAACATAACTCATATTTAATACTCATAACATACCTGGCTTAAACTTCTATAGTAAACACCGTCCGTCCGTCCGTCCGTCCGACCTTCCTTCCGTCCGTCCTTCCGTCCGTCCTAAATACTCATGAATAACATAACTTTACAAAGTGCCATTTAATAAGTATTTGCACAAAAATAAGAAAAATCCTCTCTGATGGTACAGTCGGGGGCGTTACCTCCGCCCAGCGGTGCACTTGTTACTTGAAACATGCTATCACTTCTGTTACTTTTTCCCATTTCAGATCTTCAAAGAGTGTGGCCGGCCAGTTTTGAGCAGAAGCAAAAGAGAAGCCGAACAGGAATCCGGCAAACAGGAATCCGGCAAACAGCCAACAACTTCCTCCAAAAACGTGCATTATGATGCATTTAATTTCCAGCCTCGTCAGCCTGCTAATAAAAAGAAAGTAACGGCAGCCGGGACGAACCTTGACAGACTTGTCACAGATATCAAGGATAAAGTGAAGAATGCTAAAGATTTCTGGATAACTATACCACAGACGATATGCAGTAATTCAGAGATGGCAGCACAACCAGAAGAGGACACAGACTGCTGGAACGGACAGGACAGGGCCAGGTGAGAATATACTAGTACCTGGATTTAATCATCGAAAATTGTCAGAGGCAAAACAGTCCAATGTCCGGTTGTTTATATTTGAGCCTCACATTACGTCGACAGTATTTTTGTGAGCATAACGGTATTAACCACAAACATTTCTTATATTTGTCAGGATTATGCTCACTAATATGATTTGTATGATTATCACAGGCAATGAAGTCAGAAAATAAACAAAAACAAATGAAAATTTCTCATGTGAATGAATTGAGGACATTATTTCATGAAATAGGGCAACACATAACAAAGAACATTATATTCATACATCTCGGAGGACTTCATGAAATAGGGCAACACATGACAAAGAACATTATATTCATGCATCTTGGAGGACTATCATCTCACAGCATTTGGGTTGTAGTTAACCCTTTGAGTGAACCAGTGAATATTTTTTGCATATTAATTGAATAAATAAAGGTATTCAATATTCAATATTCAATATTCATACTAATTATTGTGTTGCATTATCAGATTTGTAGTCAGTTAGCTTTCAAAGAGGTATAACTCTACTAGGCAGTTAACATTACTTATTCTGACTCAAACCATCAATAAAAGAAACATAACTCTATATTTGCTGTTGAATTTTGTGTGTGCAGCAATCAGCCTTCTTATAGGAATCACTGAACTAAATGGTTTCCCATAGGCGACAGTGTTAACGTTTCGGCCAAATTCACTGAATTGAAGCCTACAGGCCATACCAGTGATGCTTACCTAGCTAGATTGACACCAGTTGATCACGAAAATGCATGAAAAATCATAGGTCATATGTTTACTTTTTAAAATAAATCCCCAAGTGTACGACAGGGCTATCACACAGCCAAATTTGATCTGGAAAAACCCAGACCTACAGCAGCTAGTTAAATAAATTTCCCACTCACAAAAATCCATTCCCCCATTCATTCACCAGTTTAAATTATTTAGATATGATGTACAAATCAAATAAACGCGATGTCATCCTTTAATAACGTGTCGCATGTATCAGGTGAAGGTCATTCTTCAGTTACCTTCACCTTTAGCATTCCACGGTGTACTCGCTCCCCGACTCTAGAACACATTTAGCTCCCTGATTCCTATAATAGAACTGCCATTGTCAGAATCAATCTTGGTCAGTATCAAGCCTGAGTTTTGTGTTCCTGTCATTTTCTATGTGGGATAGTGTCACTAAATTCACCCTCTGGGGACCTCATTCTGCAAATAACAGGCACACTAAACTCAGACTTGCTCAGTATCAGACACATTTTTTTATCATTCTTACCCAAGCCTTGAAATAGTGTGCCTGTCATTTGCAGAATGAGGTTCCCAGAGGGTGAATTTAGTGATGCTACCCCGCATAGCGGGCTAGAATCACCAAATTCACCCCTCTGTGGACCTCATTCTGCTTATACCTCAGGAGAATGAGGTTCCCAGAGGGTGAATTTGGTGATGCTAGCCCACTATGTGGGGTAGCATCACTAAATTCACCCTCTGGGAACCTCATTCTGCAAATGACAGACACACTATCTCAAGGCTTGTTCTTACCAGTCTGGCACCACTTTAGTGCATAAAGTTTTTTTGCTCCATATTGGACAAAGAGTGAATTATCTTAGCCTTAGATGATTTATATTATAAGTATTTTTGTGTGGACTTTAAATTAGTAAAATCATGGTAGTTCTGTGTTAAAATTATGTAATATTGACGATTATCTAGATTCAGAGGTGTTGCTTATTTGTATATGTGAGTCAGGTATAAATTTATCTGCACCAACATTATTAGCAGGCAAGTTATTAATTTTGTGAATATTTGCAACATGATTATAACTATTATATTTTAGGCAATTTTACATACTTTAAATACGTTTTAATTTTCTAGATATTTACCAGAAGTTCTAAAGGACGGCGTCGCCAACCAAGTCAACAATCCTGAAGTAGATGTAGATGTCAAAAAACAGAACAGTTTAATAAATCGACAAGTCTTGCAACTTAAAATTATCACAGGAAAACTAATGAACGCATACAATGGATTGGATGTAGAATACATGGATACAGGTATGCAGATTATATCATATAATGAAAGGGAGATACTACATAAAACCTGCCATTTGCAAGCTATTTTACCCCTCCCCGATATCAAAGATTGAGGGGTATACTAGATTGTTTTATTTTGATTTTCTATCTATTTATTCCAAATAGGTTCAATGTTTTAGAGGGACAAAATTAACTATTTGTTTTAATCTTCATTAACCAAGCAACATTCCTGGGTGTATAAATATAGGTCTAGTTTATATGTAATATATGGTTTTCAAAATTTGTTCACCGGATCAAAGTAAAAAAAACTGTTTAAGATGCATAATCCGAAATAAAGGGTCGCAAATTAATATTTCCTTGGCTTCGGGGGGTAAAACATATTTGATTCGAGTCGAGTAACCCACCCATCAAAGCTCAGAGTGATCAGATATCAATGTTTGTAATCTATTATTTTTCACCACCGATAATTTTATGTGGCCCAATAAACAGTCGAGGAAAAGACTTTCTCTGACTAAAATTGCGGATGAAGATGGATAACTCTTAAATTCAAGTGGCTTTTTTATATCAGATATTTGACAAACCGGCAAAATTTTGTTGAGCAAAATAAATAAAAAGTTTTGGGCATCTGATGATATGGGGACCATCGAATAGGCTTGAATACCTTTTAAATAGATTTTGTATGTTGTTGCAAATTGAGGTTTGGAACCCTAAATACCCGTAGTACCTCATTTCATGCTGAATACACCCTGAGTACCTCATTTCACCCTGAATACACCACCCTGAGTACCTCAATTCTTCACTGAATTTGATAAAAGTAATGGCCTGTGAAACCTAAAATTATCTGCCTGTCTTTAGCCCTTTCATGCTGGGAGCAGTGCTGGTGCAGAATTAAATATCCTGCATCAGTGCATTCTCTTATATATGCAAGTCAGACACACAGACAGACAATGTCGATCCAGTATACCTAACATTTTTCTTTAAAATAAGGATAAAGAGTTTATTTTTATTTTCAGAATAGTATTTGTATGATGCGTGATGACTAAAAAAGTCTTTTTTCCGAATTGATATGTGAAATTATTAACCCTTCCATGACTGGAGCTTCCTGAAATTTTGTGATAACCCTATGCTATTGCATTCTCTTATATATGTGAGTCTCCCATATATAAGAGAATGCACTGGCTTACAAGTTTGAGGTTCCCTATGAGAGACTCGCATATATAAGAGAATACATTTGGACAGGGCTTTTGCAAAAAATCAGGACGCTCCAGTCATGGAAGGGTTAAAAAGGCAGATTTTTTGTAAAGTTCACACAATTCCATCTGACCTCACTTAAGTTTGATTATTATTGGTTCTATATGATACGGTCTTTCATTTCTTGCAGAAATTGATATAGATTATGGAAACAGTGGAAGTGGTGACATTGTAATTAGTGGCGATGGTGGGTCCGGAGATCAAGCTACTGAAGGTTCTGGAGGTGGCAAGGATGATTACATACCGCCAGGAGGATACAAACCTGACCGTGGTCCGACCTACAATTCTAACGCAGACTCGGAATTCGATCTTGGTCCTGGGCCAGCCTCCACACATCGCCCAAGAACTACTACTCACTCTAGTGCAAGTGCTGTGACGGTTTCGTTATTAGTTCTCGTGTGTTCTGTACTGTTCGCATTTCTGAAAGTTTCGTAGAATTGACTCCAGCAAAGTTGTGTACATATTCTTAAAGCCGGATACCTCACTCAGGCCTGGAATTTAGAATGAGATATTCCAAGGCTAAGTTTTGCCTTGTTTGTGTGAAACTGCGTGAAGGTTATGATTGGTTGGAATATTTCGTGGATGTTACCAGGAATTTCAGTGGAATACTTGATGATTAATGTTCAGCAATATCACGTGCCTACAAACAAGCTAACAACGCAAAACGGATTCACTACAGCTGCAGCCAAAACACATCGACAAAGTATCATGGATTTTGTTCATCATTGGCAGGGCCACACAATGAAGACACAGTGCTTCTAATTTGGACTGCTTGGCACTTATAAACATAGATAAATGTCTGTGGTTACGCTAATCACTTACAATACCAAAAAATTATTATCGAGTAGTTTGTTTCGCTCAGGGATGATTTCATTCATTTCAAAGCTTTGCCTAAAAATATTTCATACTTAAGATTGAGCACATAATACTTGGCTTTATATTTTATTTTAGACCAGATCTTATCGGTCCACAACAGCTTGGGATATTGGTTGGGTTGGTGCAGTTTTGGACCGAGGGGTGAAGGAATAGACCTTTCGGTCTATTCGACCATCCCGGGGTTAGCCCCCCAAATCACCAATTCACATTTTGGACCGAGTCCCGTCTTGTTACTCTTCTATAACAGATTATCATTGAAAAGACGTACTACATTTATATGTGGAGCCTGATCATTCAGGTGAACCCATGAATGTTATTAATGATCTGACATGTCCGCTATAAATCTGTCTTAAAACTGATATATCATTTACCATGATCGAAAAAGGTAAAGTGATGATACAATCGTTTAATATATTTTTTACATACAGCGCGATAAAACAAAATTCTCTGGAAAACATGGCACGTCCATTTTACATAATCTGAAGACATACAAGCAAGATAACTCCCACCCACGATTCTTATCATAAAGTCTGTTATGGAAGTGTAGTGGGACGGACTCGGTCCAAAACAGCATCAACCCAACCGATATCCCAAGTTGTTGTGGACTGAGAAGACTTGGTCTAATTTGATTTATACAACCATTCCTCCATGTACGGTTATAAACTAATTAATTTTACACTGCAGCTTGCCAGATGATAACTTTCAAGTTTTTCACATGAACAGAATCTCGGCAAGTTTCTGTGTATATCATGCTGTTTTCATGAGAATAGTAGTTTGAAATGTTGGAAATAGATGTAACAACACAAGTGTGTGAACTGGTTAATGTCAATGCAGAATTTGTACTTCACGGTATTAGAAACATGTGCAATAAAGTTAACATATTCACATAACTTTTTGTTGTTTCTATATTTATTGCACACGTGGAGACTGTAGCTTGTAGTATAGTGAAATCTTGTGATATTGTTTCATTTAGTTGAACAAATTAGTAATTTAGGTAGAGTACACCTCATAATAGTGAAGATGTTTACTGTTACATAATTTATGTCATCGTCAAGGATGTTTTGTACTTAATTGGTATGTATCATCCGAGGAGAGACAAATTTTTTTATTGAATATTTTGAAACCTTGTATTTTGTATTTTGCATCAATAATGTTGTTATTGCACATCCAATGGCTTATTTGTACGAAATACAGAAGATTTCAAAGCATTCAATAAAAAAATGTGTATTGTCCTTGAACAATACAAACCGATTATGTCAAAAACTTCACTGGCATCGTCAACTTTAATGGAAAATGTCTTCGCAAAACTATGAGGTATAATCTACATTAAGCACATGCTTGTTCAATGAAATAAAACAATATCGACCAATATTTTAGAAAATTATATTTGAAGCTACAATCTTCAGAGTGTGCAATAAACATAGAACAACATAGTTTTCTGAACATGTTAATGTTATTTGTACAAGTTTGTTGTGCTGCGAGGTAAAACTCGAACCTCTGGTTCTCGTTTTACCATCTTGTCGCAACAAACTCGTGCAATAACATTAATCAGTTATATCTATATACAATACAGGCCTCATATGACCAAACAACTTGGCTAAAGAAATCTTTCTGTCCTGTCACCTTGAAAGTGTCTTCAGCAAAGTCAAAGTTGCCCTCGGATTTTCTTGTTTTGTGCTCCATACAGACACGAAATGATAATGTATCCAAATTGGTGCTTGAGTGCTATGTGTTCAACTTTAGGACGGCATTAGATCCTGTTTTAAAAGTCTGAGCTTACATGTTTTTATAGCATCATACACGTTACAGACCTACTACAGTAATGCTCTAATTAATCGACATCTAAACCACAGCAGAATTATGGGTAACTTTTCAGGATTTAGTCGGAAATATGGCTTGTTGCCATTCATCGAAAAGCTCTCGCCAAGAGCTTTCCTATGAATGGCAACAAGCCATATTTCCGACTAAATCCTGAAAAGTTACCCATAATTCTGCTGTGGTTAAGAGGTCAATTAATTAGAGCATTACTGTACTTCATCTTCCACTGCAAATAACTTCACTTACTAAATAATAGTGCTGCTGTGAATTACCTCGCTGAAATATCATATATATCATACCTAGTTTATCTGGAGGCTACGCTACAGATATTCTGACAGATTGTTGTTGCTTTGACAGGACACTTTTTGGTGAATAAACCAAAATTTAGGTACTCATCAAATTTCAGTATTTAGAGTTCAAAAATTGGTCTTTGGCTGATTTTTATTACAGTCAGAGTTAAGGTTTTTAGTTTCCTTAATTTTCATGAATTTTAACCTTATTATTATGATAACTAGGAATAACTGCTTATGAAACAGGCTCATATATGGTATCTGACTTTTACCTAATGTTATCTTGATCAAGTCACAAAACCACCACTGTCTAAAATCTTATTCCGAAAATGATGAAATCAGAATACAATCTGTCCTTTGCGAATACTGTCTGTCGAATACCTGTCATTTTCATTGTTAAGGCTTCTGACTAAAACTATTTCATCATTTAGCATCTACGCCTATGTGCCAATCATACTTCTGATCGAGTTTCTTACTTGGGTATGTAGACTTGCTGTGAGCTTTCATCCGACATATGTGACTGATAAATAATTCATCTGATATTAAGAAAAATATCGACTGGAAACAAAATTTGGTCTCATCCCATCCAAATTTGCATTGAATGAGACCAAAGGGTATTCCAAGAGCTTTTGTGGCTGTGTTATTTTGTAATATTTTTGCGTCCGTGCAGTTATGTGTCCATTTGATAGCTGCGAGTTAAATATAATCAAGGCATGGTCAGTAATTGTATTTGAACACAATTTAATGACTGGTTTTTTTTTTTTTTAAGATGGACCCTGACTAAATAATAATACTGTGACAGACAGAATAAAAGAAGGAGGTTAAAGAATAATCAAATGATATATTCAAAGACTTGATAATTAGTCTTATTTAATTGTGTTTGATTAAAGTAAATGAAAATTAAAGAAATGCCATCAGTCTCCAAACATGGAAGCGTTACTCAGGCACATTTTAATGAATCGATTGCATTTAAATTATACGTTGAGCATTTACTGTAGTTTTCACTAAGGCCAAATAAATACAAATTATATGTTCTCAGGCATCTCCCTCATCACTCAATTTTTGTTTAAATAGCCTTGTCAATATTTTCTGTTAGAAATACTGGATTTGAAATATAAAAAATTGTTCTTTCTGGCGTATATTTTCCAGATTTTGAGAAAATAATATAAAAATAAATAGCCTCCCTCCCTCATCTCAAAATTGAGATCTACCGTAATTGCCTGAGAACTGTTGTTTTATTTTGATGGCCTTAGTACAGTTATTTCAACTGAAATCTCATATTATTTGTGTCATGTGAGTTTTCATATCACTACACTGGCTGACCTTTTAGATGTATTTCTGGGTTCAAATCACCACAAATAGCCAGAAGAGCCACACGTACGTGTAACATGTAATGTGTGTTACTATGGTATTGCTATTGGTAGGACATGTTTTGAGATATTGGCCCAACTTGTAGCAGAATTTACAAACAATAATCTGGCGGTAGAGACAAGTGACATGGCCGCAGTACAACCACCGATATGCTTAATTTCTTCAATGAAAACATAATCTTTCCGTATGGACACATTATCATAATAGCTTTGGGTTCTCATTATACAAGATCTTACCAGAAGATTGTATTATTTGCTACACGTTTTGTAATAATATACGTTTGACACAAATCATCTAAATTGGTGTACGCAGAATGGTGACGCGAGTCAGGTGACTTTCATTGTCGATGCCAACACACATTACAAGTTACACGTACGTGTGGCTGATCCTAGCTATTAATTAGCTATTACCAAGCCAAATAGTAAATTTCACCGTTTTAGTTTTATATTTTTAGTCTAGGTAGCAATCTTTTCTAGATGAGGTCATATTATTTGTTATCTCCAGCCATGAATATCAGTCATGATAGATGGGTATAGTCGCAAATAATGAATGTAGCTGCTAAATTGTGGATGACTTTGTACCTAAGATTAATTGGCTGGCTATATGATGAATCACGATTATACTTATAAATTCTATCAGTGTCATAAGCTAAAAATTGGCTGCAATGCATTCTTGTATGTCTTGGTAATAGCTATAGTAATGCCCTAAATAATCGACTCCTTAACTACAGCAGAATTATGGGTAATTTTTCAGGATTTAGTTGGAAATATGGCTTGTTGCCATTCATCGGAAAGCTCTCACTGAGAGCTTTCCGATGAATGGCAACAAGCCATATTTCCGACTAAATCCTGAAAGATTACCCATAATTCTGCTGTAGTTATAAAGGAGTCGATTAATTAGGGCATTACTGTATTACTGCATGATTTTAACTGTCCACAAGTGTTATCTATGTTCACATATGTACACTACTTTCACATATGTACACTACGTTTGCATATACACTACGTTCAATTCATATGTACACTACGTTCACCGCATATGTACACTATGTTTGCATATGCACACTACATGTATGTTCACGCATGTACACTATGTTCACATATGTACACTGTTCGCATGGTGTTGTTGAGGTTGTTATTAGTAAAGCTGAGTGACACAGTTTTAAGTTATTAAAGAGATATAGTGTTTTTGTTTATATTTATATATACACTTTCTGTATCATTGTATGTAGTGTACAGCTTATGTTAGTGGTTGAAATACTCAACCGCTTATGTCTAACCTTCCTGGTCTACTTATCTTACATGTCTGAGATATACTGTAACCCTTTCTTTACTGAATGTATACTCATATTCTGTTATGAAAGTGTACATTGGAATAGTCTATAATTCACATGGAGGGGTGTTCATGAAATAGATGCAGACTACGATAATATAAGAACAGAAAGGATTACTATTCCATGGTGAGAAATGTTAAGATAATAAGTTTTATTATATACTAAGCTATCAAATAGTAGTATTTTTGCATCAGATACAAACTGTTATCCGTTTAGTGAGATATCGATATCTCACTCGTATCCATCCGCACTAAAATTAAAAGTGATTGGTTTCTTGATGGAAGACTAAGCTAAAAGTCCCTGAGTGTTCAGTTTGAAAAAAATTGTTATATATGATCAATTAAATTATTTTGTTAAACATACTATGATGTTAACCCCTCTATCCCTCAACCAATCTGTCTGAAAAAAATGAAACTATTTTAATATGCACAAGCTTATTACCATGGTTGTGCTTGATAATACAAATTTGCTCTCTTTACTCTTCTTTCGAGTTGTGTCAGGTCCAACTGAGCGGAGCATATAATAAACAGAACATCTACACTTTATTGGTTGGACATAGTAATTATCACTCATGAGATAATTCCCATATCCAACCAAAAAGTGTAGATATCATCTATGTAGGTTTGTTGAATTTATTATCTGAACATTTCCCATGGGAACTACTTGTTCATATGTATTTGTGAAGAAAGGGTTACCCTTTCATGAAGGGAGATGCTGGTGTAACATTAAAGATCCTGTGCCAATGCATTCTCTTGTATATGCGAGTCTTCCATAGGGAGCCTCGCATATATAAGAGGATGTACTGGCTTATAAGATCAATTAAATGTTGTTAGGCAAATGTCTTCTCTTATATAGCCTCCCCATGGGACTATAATGGGAGATTCGCATATATAAGAGAATGCATTGGCACAGGGTTATCGTAAAATTTCAGGAATCTCCAGTCATGGAAGAGTTAATGAACGTTTTAATGGAGAACATGTTAGCACCTTCAAATTGCACATCTAAAATTACCATTTGAATCATGTGTAAACTTTCACCAGCAGTCCTTGTGTAATGAGTTATTTGCATGTTGGTGCTATATTTATCATCCCACCACAGCTTAGCCTCCGATTAAAATGCCAAACCCCACTCCATTCCCCACCCCATTGTGGAGAATTTTTATATCATAAATCTTCATTGATCAAAATTTTAAATCAGATCGTGTGATTGGTTGTGAAATTGTTTTCTTGGTATAAAATTGACTCATGTTTATTTTATTTTCTTATTTTCAAGCCTTGAAATTGTGTCTTACATTTGCAGAATGAGGTTTTCAGAGGGTGAATTTAATGATGCCAGCCCAACGTGTGGGATAACATCACTAAATTCACCCTCTGGGGGACCCCATTCTGCAAATGTCAGACACACTATTACAAGCCTTGCTCATGTTGCAACCACATTTGACCTATCACTCTCATGCTGGAAACTATGCCATTTATAATATCATGGGCAACACCCCTAATTCATTTCTGGCCAACGCCTGTATAAAATACCTTATCCATTAACACTTTGGGGACATAAAGAGAGAGGGGCGTTCTATCACTGGGGGTTGGGGAGTAAAGACATTAGCATTATGGTGTTAAAATATGCTTTTCTCCCATTTGACTGCCCACCTGTCTTAAAGGGATACTGTTCACTAAATCTGGCCATTTATGGGACCATTATTATAATGAAAGTGAATTGATGACTGGAGTCATAAAATCATTTTCATTATAATTACCATGTTGTTTACATGATTCATAGAGCACACAAGTGTATTTTGCACTCATCCATGGCTTAGATTCATTCATTTGTTGCATATATTCTGTTGAGTATAATAGGAGATGGTCCCATAAATGGCCCGATTTAGTGTACACCACCCATTTAACATAAGATACGTTTTAATGGTCTCTGAGTAACCATCTTATGTAACAGACAAGAGTATAAATATATGTCATGTACAAGAAGTATCTTTAGAGAAGTTTATACAGTATATAGTGAATAATATTCTATATTAAATATAGTAAAGTTGAGTTACATGTAGGATACATGTACATATGGCAATTTGACTATATTAATAACATGAGTTTCACTAGAGGTTTGGCTCTGTAAAGAGGTTGTCTGGCACTAGCAGGAACCAAAAAATCATCGGGGATAGCCTATAAAACTGTCTGGAGACCATTTATATCCATTATGATCCACAATGGTATCTGGTCAGACCGCACCCAAGGCAGCATTCAATAGTCGTAATATTGCTAAGTTTGGTGCAAAAAGTAGGAATGTAGATTTATTGGTGTAAATGTCGATTAAAGTAGACATGTGTCTTAGCAAAGTAGGTTTCTGCAATTATTTACTAATCTACTCCCCCCTCCCCTCCCAGGACTTAAAGTATATATGTAGTATCTACTACAATACTTGCAAATAAGGCCAAGTAATATATCAGATAGTCATGCAATATTAAGGGTCAGGGGACCCTGATTTTTTCCATGGATTTCATTCTTGCAATAGTCATCATTTTGCATGACTATGCACTGCTGAATGGTGTTATTTACTCAAAATAGATCATTCAAAATACACTATGACCAAAATATTCTGGGCAATAATTACCATGTGGCACAAACAAGTTACCCAATTTCATGGTTAATATCGAGGTCCCCTGATTCTTAAGAAAATATAATCAGTTGCTTGCAGGTTGCCGGTATGTACAGTAGTGCCCTAAATAATCGACTCCTTAATCACAGCAGAATTATGGGTAATTTTTCAGGATTTAGTCGGAAATATGGCTTATTGCCATTCATCGGAAAGCTCTCCACGATCATGCGCATACGAGATCGTGGAGAGCTTTCCATTGAATGGCAACAAGCCATATTTCCGACTAAATCCTGAAAAATATCCCATAATTCTGCTGTGGTTAAGGAGTTGATTATTTAGGGCATTACTGTCTGCTGATGTTTCCCTGCATGCTGATTATACTGGTTAAATTATTTTTAATTGAATTCACAAATGTGTACATGTATATTGACCTACAAATTTCATGTATTAAATCTGTCAAATAGTTCTTGTGCACTTGGTGTATAAATGAGACTACAGTGCTCCTTATATAGCTTACACTATTCTGCACTGTTTATGTTTTCAGCCAGAATGTTATAATAGAACTGTATGTACAATTATAATATGTATATATTTTGTATAAAGTGAATTTAAAAATTGTGATTGTGTGAATGGCTGTATATATTGTGTGCATGGAATTGTATGCGTATGTCAGTGTGACAAAAAGGCTCACATTTTTCAACCATTTATATTAACTTTACTGTGATTGACATTACTGAGGGGAATATATTAATAATATTATATTCACAGCAGAATCAAAATAAAGTTAGTCAATTTTTCGTTAGCTAACTTAACTAAAAATCAAAGTCAAATATTTGTAAGAAAATATAAGTGGTTGGACAACACTGGCCTTTTCCTTTTGGACTCAAAGCTTTTCAGAAATAGACCGGTAGAACAAATGTGTGTATGGGCAGTATTGGAATATCATATATTTGTCACTGCTATCAAATATTTCACATGAATTGTCAATTCATTTTTGCATGGAATATTTTATTTTTTAAATAATTTTGATTTACTCATTTGAGTGTATAGACCATCCTTTTTTTTAAATCAAAAGTTTTATATAAAGTTTTCTTAGTTTTCCAGTTGAGGTTTTATAATACTCATATATATTTATCACAAGAGGAGAATGACTACCAAATTAAGGATCAGGGGACCACACTTGGTCTACATGTTGATCTGGTCAGACATGTTTACCATGAGAATAGGCAACTTGAATTATATGATGCAAAATATGAATTTGTTTTAAAGCAAAAAAATATAATTTTTTATTCACTTGCTGTTTAACCACTTTCATTTGCTGAATAGGTGATAATTTTAGTGGAAAAATAGCAAATTTGATCATTATTTGAAATTTTAGTCTGAGCAAATGTTTACAGTGAATCAGGAAACAAAAAAATTTGCAGTCTCATTTTCAAGGTATATTTCTTGTTTTTTTTATACATTTGTCGCCTACAATGTTTTTTCTGTATGTTTTACAGATGGGATAACCTATGTACTGTTAATTGTAATTTTTTGATAGACAGAATTTTGTTTCCACTTGAGGTCCCCTGAACATTAACATGAAACTCTGATCAGATCTACAAGGAGGTTGGAAAAACACAAAAAACCCGGGTAGAATGTTAATCTAAATCTGGTTATTTGTGATATTTGTCTGACATTCTTGTCTTCTTCTTTTTTCAGGCTTCTTGTAAAAATGGTCCAATTTTTAGACGTTGTTCTCCCAGTGTGATTATCCCGACTAGGATCCAATTAAATAGTTTGATCTCTTTTCTTTAACCAGTTTTGACATGATATAAAATCACTCCAACAGTATGGAGATTAGAGAAGAAACTGTCGGTCTCATGTCTTGTATGTTTGTACTGATGCAAATTATATTAATTAGAATGATGTTCAGCACAGATCAAACCAAATTTCTCTAATAGTAAAGGTGTATACTATTAGTACTTGGTAGTTAATATTATCATGTCTATCTTAGACTGATTATAATCTCTGAAGTTTTTTATAAGATTAAACAGGAAAAAATAATTAGGTTTTAAAATATTTATCCACTTGTGCAACAAGTGACTGTTGTTTCCGAGTTGTTTTGAATTGGTTGCATCTGTGTGAGCTTTTGAAGTTTTTGGTGTAAATTCTGAAAGTTACTGTTATTTTTGCATGCATACTATCCTCGTGAACAATCATTGTTGATAAGTTTATTTGTATATTTCTTGTCAATAGAAAGGTAAAGCTTTATATTTATTTCACCACTTTTTTGTGCATTGTCTTAAATAAATATACCAGAGGAGATGAAACCAAGGAATTGGAACCTGAATTTGATAACTTGTTAAGAGTTTCTTCTGATTCAACATAAAAGTACGTAATTTCGATTGAGTTAATTTTTATACAAACATAAAAAAATTATATTGTCAAATGGAAGAAGTTTTCAACAATAAAGTTATAGAAATGGCGAAATTGAAAATCAGAATATTTTCAATTTGCTGGCTATTTGAAATTTTCTTCAGATACATACCGGTATATGTACCTTACTTGGTGTGATTTAGATCAATTTTAACCAATAAAAGAAAAATTATTACAGAAAAAATATCATGGGGGATAGACAGTTTTAGCGATTTAAACTTTAAAAAAAAATTCTAACTTTCAAAGAGTTCGATAAACTTCAACTTGGAAAATTCAAGTTTATTTGAGTTTCCCAGTGTTAAGTCATTTTATCTAGTTTTATATTATTCAGCCAATATATGTGAAATTAAACTGTATAATCAAACCTCCAAACTACTTCCTTGTTTATAATCTCTTCTGTGATATTTACATTCTCGCGGTATCATAGATCTGAATTAACTGCTCGTGCTTTTGGTTGTTCTAACTGTACTTTAATATTTGCTGAACGTAACTGTTCAGTATTGCTGCATTCAACAGGAAGTTGTTTTTTTTTTCAGTTTGATGCTCTGATGGTGTCGTTCTCATCTATTCCTCTTATGAAATAGGTTATTACACTTTTATTACTCTTCACTCTTAGGTTCTGCCAGAGCAACTTAAAATTAAAATAAAAAATTTAAATTATGGAACAAGTCAAAATCATTTCAATTTTATAACGAGGTCACACAAGTGGTCTCTCAAGTCTGATATTGACTAAAAATCAGATTTGTTATCACTTGCATTCAGATTGCTAAATTTCACAGAAAGTATAGAAATAATCAAGAAGTTGGCAAATTAGATGTCTTGGTTTAAACTTCCCATACAAACTTTTCAATTTAGTCTTGCCTGTTTAACAAGCAATTATTTGGTAATTTTTATTTTTAAATAGTGAATTTTCACTTTTGTCATTATTTGCTTGAAGTTGACTTCCATATATTTACTTCCATTTTTTGCTGTGAAAATTTAAATCAGTACTACTTTTATACCTGTAGAATTTTATGATGATTTTACAAGTTACATGTAGCTTTTCCAATCTTGTTTTCTGTTGTTTTTAAATTGGATTTTAGAGTAATTTCCCTTTGCTGTATGTTGGAAGATTTTTTACATTGGATTCACATATCATAATAAAATTTATGCCATCATGTCAGCTCTTAACAAATTAGTGGGCAGCTTTATAACTGTTTACTTCTCAATTGTTCATTGAATTCAAAATACTGGATTAAAACAGAAAAATAAACTTTCTAAAGAAACTAGAATATTTGTTAATTTGATAATAAAGATACTTTCCAGAGAAGATGAGGCCTAAGCAGAATGAGGTCCCCAGAGGGTGAATTTATTGATGGTAGCCCACTGTTTGGGGAAGCATCACTAAATTCACCCTCTGGGGACCTCATTCTGAAAAGGCTGACACCATATTTTGAGGTCTGCACTGTTCAAATTTACACAACAGTTTGAGGTTTTCAACAAATATCCAATGATAGGTTTTCCACCATTCCATTCTATTTAAAAAAAAGACTCGCATTAAATTCATTATCACTGTTTTTCATAAACAAGAAAACTATCGACTTCTTATTGAACTTTTGGAAATTTTACTTCTGGATTAACCCTTTCTTTACGAAATGGATTCTCCCATCACTTATATAAGTATACATTGGAATGGTATATTATCATCTATGAGGGATGTTCAGTTAATAGGATGAGACAAACAGATGATACAAGTGCAGAAGGATCCCTATTTCATTTGTGGGAAATGTTTAGATAATAAGTTCAACAAATGACCTATGGCTATTTGTTGAACTTATTATCTAAACATCTCCTAAGGGAACTACTCATCGATGAGTATATAGTAAGGGTCAATTCAGAATTAATATTCGTTGTAAATGGCAATATCTTAAATTAAATTGGAATACTGCTCCAACCCCCTCAAATGATGGATACTCATAAATTGTGATCACAAATGTACATTATCAATAAATTCATTGTAATAAAGCCTCATCCATCATGCATGGCTTATCACAGGTACCAGCATAGAGAGCGACTTGGGAGACATCTTCTCCCTAAATTGTGCCACTTCTCCCTAATTTTGTCCCAGGGAGAAATTACTTTTCACTCGTATACCAGTATGCATATATCCCAACAGCATATTTAAAAGTATTTTTTTAATAATTATAATGGTGTTTTTACTCACCGAGTGGTTATATAAATGGGCTCTTGTGTTGCATAATACTTATTTCATCTTCAACATTATGACTTCTCCCTGATAAGTCTACTTTTTCTAAAAAAAAACAGGGAGAAGTGACTTCTCCTGATCTGAACCTCTAGGCTGATCCCTGGATTATCATTTGTGTGTCATACTCAACTCCTATATTTTGTCTGTCCATCAAAACATTAGTCTATACTCTATGTAAGCAAATTATTTTAAAGAATAAAATATTTGTATGTAATATTTATTGTTGATGTTATATTTAATATACCCCATCTGTTTAAAGAAAAATTGTGAGCAGGCATGTGTCTGTGTCTGTCATTTGCAGAATGAGGTCCCTGAGGGTGACTTTAGTGACGCTATCCGCACCATTTTCCACCATCTGGCCACCATTTTGAGTCAAAGTGACAATTTTGGTTCCATTGAGTTGGAATATTCATAAGTAATGGTATGCCTCACTTAGATTGCACAGTTCTGCTCATTTCTTGTTCAAATATGATATGAATCCCAATTTTTGGTGAAATGTTATACTGTATGCTGCAAAAATGAATTTGAGGAACAGAAGGGGCTGGGATCCACAGAATGGTATATCATTGCTCCAAAGATCAGTTAACATGAACAACAGAAAATAATGTCGCAATTCTAAATCAGTTCCAAGCAGAGGAAACTGATCTAGAAGATATTAGTGAAAAACAGCCCTAGTTTCCACTTCCAGCAGCCATTTTGGTGGCCATCTTAGATGGGAAGTTCCAGTTTTGCCATTAAAAGGTGGAATCATGACTCAGCTTCACAATAATATGCACATTTGACAAGATTTTATCTCTAATTTGCATCAAACTGACTTATAGTGCATCGTCTGAAAGCCATATTGGACGCCATCTTGTTTAGTCTTGTCTTGTCAACACAGCCACGTGAACATTGGTTGAAAGTTGAGGGACAAAACAAGGAAGAAAATGAGCAGGGTGAAGTTAAGTCCTGGGGTGGGGGGGTGCAGGGGTACCAATACCATATCAGCTCCCTCGAGTGATGTCATCAATGACATCACTTATTTGGCATTACTGTTTCCCCCACCCCATCATGATCAGAAAAAAATGGAAACTGAGTAAGGCTAAAACTTTGACCCAGTAGGCACACTGGGACCCAAAATATTTGCTGTTAAAGGCACGGGCGGCGTTCGTTGCAGAAATATTCATATTTGTTCAAATCGCCATCAACAGAAGGAATATTAAAATATATATAGTTTTGTTCATGTGCCAAACATAAGCAACGCGTAAATAGTATATTGTCGTCAAGACGTACGATGGTGTACGTAAACAAGAGCCTGCTAGAGTTACAGAAGTTTTGCTTCTGTTTACATAACACAATGCAACTCTATTGGTTAATCACACACAAATTATATAAACGCTCTATATTATTTCCATATAAGAAAAACAGTAACAAATAACGCTCTTTATGTTTACCATATCCGGATCTAAACAAAAGCCAGGTTCTGTAACATTTTTTGCTTTTGTTTACATAACAAAGGAAAAAACATTTGACAATAACATACTGTTTATGCCATACTTCTGATTGGTATAAGAACAAGGTCTGTCTATATTTTACTATCCTTTCTGTTTATGGTGGTTTTTGATGGAGGTGAATATTTTAACAGCATACCCACCGCCAATGCCGCCCGTATCTTTAACATAATTTTTCCTGAACAATACACAACTAGGGTACGTGAAAATATCAATTAAGTTGAGTAGTGGGGGTGCATGAGGGGTCCTTCCAGCCCATGGACTATTGTAATATGAAGAGATAGACCATCTTTAAATTTCTGTTGCCTGATATGGAGTTAACCCTTCCATGACTGGAGCTTCCTGAAATTTTGCAAAAACCTGTGCCATTGCATCCTGTTATATACAGTAATGCTCTAAGTAATCGACTCCTTAACCACAGCAGAATTATGGGTAACTTTTCAGGATTTAGTCGGAAATATGGCTTGTTGCCATTCATCGGAAAGCTCTCCCGAGAGCTTTCCGATGAATGGCAACAAGCCATATTTCCGACTAAATCCTGAAAAGTTACCCATAATTCTGATGTGGTTAAGGAGTCGATTACTTAGGGCATTACTGTATGCAAGTCTCTCATAGTGAGTTTCGCATACATGTATATAAGAGAATACATTGGTCAAACAATATTTACCTGTATTTTAGGGCCAAGAACCTTTGTATATGATTGATTACATGCAAAAGTTAATGCTTACACATCCCACCAGCTTGGACTAACAGGCTGATATTTGAGAACAGAATCCAAATATCATACCCTTCCAGGTCTTCCTCCAAAATGAACTTGGGGTCACTGAAAGTTGTTAATAGGTGTGACAGAAAAGTCAAAACCACTGCATGGTAGGTCTAGTGTTGAGTATTTAGTTAGGTGAATCAGAATATGGTATGACTTAAAGAGTAAAGACCAACTTAATTTTTGACTCCCTGGTTATATCTAGACAGTGTCAGTGTTATTAAATATTGTTGCGATGAAATAAGACCAAAAATATATATATATTCCTATATATAGCCTAGGAAAGTCCAACAAGTGATAGGGATTTTCGGATTTGGTCAAAAGACCCCACCCCTACCCATTTACCAAAAATGCATCAATATTCAAAACTAGGAGATCGAGTTATACCCCCAGCATCCAGAATAATTAACTGGCAGTAAAGTCCAGATCAAAATTAAGCAAAGAATCACTCAGAACACATATCGGTACTTCAAAAAATAAAACCATGTCCAAATTTAATTCAACACCGGATAAGTTGGTAATACAATGTTTTGGAGCTCCTGTTTTGGAGCTTCAGCTTTCAAATGGCATATATAGAGGATCTACAACGAGTCCCAAGTTTATAGCGGAATGGCAAAACATACTTAAATCAACAAATGGGACGCGAAACTAACATGGGCTTCTATACACAGGTCCCCAGAACAAAAATTGACCCCACCCCCAATAATACTTAATCCTATAGAGTTAAGTATTATTGGGGGTGGGGTCAATTTTTGTTCTGGGGACCTGTGGTTTCACGTAACTATGCGTTGTTTGCCCGCGTAAAGAAATAGTCCCAGATAAATAAACACTCGGTGTATTTAATGACGTATATTTAATCACATAACTTTTCTCAACTCTTCATTCATTATATTTTGTTGGAAAAATATTGGAAGCCATAGTATTTTGAGACGTACCGTATGGAATGTAAACAGCTAGACGACAAACAAGAAGTCAAAGGTCCCCCTGCACTATTTCCTGTTATTAAACGAACGTTTAATATCACAATTTATAGAATGGGTTTATTTAATGGAATAAGGGTATGATCATGTAATAAATTAATATAGAATATGTTTCGTATAATGTGATCTGGTGGTTCAAACATTAAGTGGGCCTTTAAATCATACTAATTATGACATGCTCTGTACAGTCAAACTGGCTACCTGGTCGAAGAGTTTGGTATATCACAGGATGGTTGGCAGAAATGACTTTAGTGAGTGTTGTTTCATCAATCAACCAACTGTGTATATTTACACACTAAGTGTTGTCATCACTAAATCCAGCATTCTGATTGGTCGGCGCCCACGTGGCTAGTTGCAGTTATTTCTCGGTGAATGCGTAACGCCTCATAAAACCAAGCTAATAACACCATCGATACGTCATTAGGTTTGGAAAGACGAACGCGTAATGCTTTGGGCGCATTTTGACTCACGCAGGATTGACTTAATACATCATCGGGTTTCAACATGAAGAGAAATTGTTCCTATTAACTTTTGCCAAGGGTGCTATTGGGTATTTTGGGCTGATCTTGTCACGATACACTTTTCGATTTAAATATATTTACAAAAGCGGCTTTTTCGCTAAATGTATATAAATATAAGGATTAACTGTCATGTGGACTATTTTTATGGAGATGTAACGGTGAGGTAAGTGGACATAACTTGTATGTAAAACCCTTCGGGTTTTACACAAGTTATGTCCACTTACCTCACCGTTACATCTCCATAAAAACAGTCCACATGACAGTTAATCCTTATATATAACAATTGGTATAATACCAGCTTGGCCGGATTCGTCATATCCAATTTGAAACTGGCGTATACGGAAACCTTTAGGTTTAAACCCCCGTTTAACAGCTATAACCATGGCTTAAACTCGAGACTAATCATCTAAGTCACGCATTCGTCATATCTGGTTTCGCGGTCTCACCTTGGTGTAACAGTAGTGTCTCTACGTTTTCGAGCTACACATTATGCGGAATGCAGGAAGACAAGACCTGAGATGACGAATCCGCATTTTCTGGATCACGGTTCACTGTAACATGCACAACCAGTCCAATGGCGGGGCTATATATAAGCTCGATTGACTGCGTGTCTATATATAAGGTGAGAGTTGCGGCTTGCGTGTTGTAAACATGTCACAATTGATTAATTCTCACACTAGAGTTGTTATAAGCGTGCACATGTTCGTGTTAATTGTGGGCATGTCAATAACATTCTACGACCTGTTTTGGTCCGCATGGTAACTGGGAAGTTTGATTCCAAGTTCGAATCAGCCAGCCCCTTAACGATCACAAACCCAGTTTGGCTGACTCATCAGTGTAGATGTTAACTTGGTTAAATTTAAACTCGGAGGTTTAACCTGGATATGACGAATCCAGCCAAGCAGTTTAGTGAATGTCGTTGGGTGCTGAATAATTCAATTCTATTCGACATGTTCCTTTAACCCTTTACCCAACAGAAGGGCCCTGTGCCAATGCATTCTCTTATATATGCGAGTCGACCATAGGTCGCCTCGCATATATAAGAGAATGCATTGGCTTAACACATTACAAATTATAAAATTGTTAAAGAATGTAAGAAAAAATGGTAAAAAGTGTTAAAAAAAGATTTTTTTTTAGGCCAATGCATTCTCTTATATATGCGAGGCGACCTATGGTCGACTCGCATATATAAGAGAATGCATTGGCACAGGGCTAACTGTAACTATCACAATGTGGTCAAGGAGCCGGTTCCAATGATATCCATATTTGTATGGTTCTATTGAGACAGACCGAAGATATTTTAGGCCGTTGAAGCTTTATTTGGCCGGTTTTGGCCGGTTTGTTGGGTAAAGGGTTAACACACCATTGTTTGATGTGCGACATTTGGCTCACCTGAGATAAATTAAATTCTATGGGCTCCATATAAAATGCAAGATAATTTTGTGTGGGAGGGTCTTTGAGAAACTGGAACACAGTTTATGAAAGATGATGGTGTTACCCCCAGGGCAATAAGGCTTATATCCATGCACTAGTGTAGTCGTCGGGAGGTTGAATCTAGAAACATATTGTTATGAAGCTGGTTTTGGTATCATTTTGTGTGGAAAAGTATCGGGAATAACATATCAAAACTCCGCTAAAATCCGTCTTGGGGAAAATTCAGTATTCAAGATGGTGTCCAAGATGGCGGCCAAAAATGAAATATATTCCCAAAACAGCATTAGTCCATTGTCAGGCAGAGATAATGAGATTGCTTTCGATGAAATGTCATCACGTTTGACAGAAGATTCCACAGGAGTTACATTGACCAAATATAGGTCCCAGGGAGCCACAAAGATGGCCACAACGATGACCACCAAAATGACAATTATGTATTTTTTATTTTGTTGATAGAAATCGGCCAGTGATGACCAGAATATGGAAATGAGTCATAATTTCGGCACTTGTGTATCAGATATATCAATATACTCAAACCTCATCCTCGTTATCTCCTACCAGTATTTCTTTTGAATTAATGCAGTCGTCTCTACAAGCGATAACACATTTGAGACCATTTTTGCGACATGTGCACATATATCTCATGTTTTGTTTGTGTCATCTTACACTTGCACTGTACCGACTTGAGCAATACGTCTTGAGCTTCATTCTGGTCAGTCATAACTTGGGTAAGTTCCCCAACCCCATCTCTCATGATTCATATACGTCGTTATTCAATGTTTTCCGATTCATGACCGGTAGGTACCCTGAGACTGATAGTATGCCGCTCTTTATGTTGGTATGCGTTTTTGGGCTTTAACTCAGTCTTGCTAGATGATACCATGTCCATAAACTTCGCAGCCTTGCGCACGGTGTCGCCGAATCGCTAAATGGCAGCACCACCTTTGCCAGATTTCCGAGCATCAGATTGTCGGCCATGTTCGATTTCCAGTGACGATTCAAAAGAAGAATCAGATCTATATCGTCCGCGATAACCATGCTATTTCTTCCATGCGATTCCAACTCTAGCGCACGAGAAATTATCAGAGTATCAACGTCACCACTGCAGCGAACTGCGTGCCCATTATCCGATAAGAGGCGCCCTCAATTTGATGAACTGACTTTTGTTTCTCTCATTTGGGAGGAAAATTTGCTGGTTATTGTGTGTTATTCAGTGACCCGAACGTCGGCACGTTTTGCAGATCGCCAGCTGTGCTCGTGATCTTTAATAGACGAGCTATGACCGAACCATCGAACACGATGCAACTCGAGCCATACTTGGTTCGGACTTACTTCAGATAATGCATGGCTACTTCCTTGTATGTTGAGTGTTTGATCCACTTCACTCTATGGAGAAGAGCTTCGCTAACGAGAATGGTCTCAATTCCCTTCTGTTAATATTCGCCTTCTAGAACGAAATCAGTCAGAGTCTTTGCCAATTCGTGTTTTCGCCAACATTAATGTGGACATCAGCCTGTTTTACTTGTGATGCTGCTGCGTCATCTTGTTCCCTTATCGATTCATTGTTCGCAGAACATACGTCTTTCTCGACTGGGACAACTTCAGCTATCAACTTATTGAAAAGCGCATAATCAACCAGGTAGAGATCAAGCAAGACCCTCGACACTGCCTTTCAATATATCATGGGTCACTGTACCAACCCCTTCATCATCGAGGCGATACTACCCATGAAATTCACTACAGTATGAAATCCTCCGAGCCAACACACTATGTTCATCGACTTAGAGGTTATTGTGTTTACCGCCTTGAACCACAAAATCTGGTCGAAAGGGATTCATGGGGTTAATTGGGTTTCAATCTACGTACATGTTCCTCCACATACATGAGTGTAGAGTAAATGATGGGACGGAACAGAACATCTGATTTCTCAGCGGCCAGTGTCGTCCAGCGAGCAAGCACTTTGCATGAAACCTGACCAGTTCGAGCTAGATGTTTCACTCTTACTGAACAAACATGCCGAGGGCCACATGCGAATCCGTGCTGTGATCAGATGGGAGGGTGTAGGATGTGGCCAAACGAAGAAGAGTTTTCAGTTTGATATTGGAAATTCCTTTGCCAATAACATCAACATATTTAGGGATGGACACTGCTTCATCAATCCTCAATCGCCTTTGTCTCGTGATCACATATCATGGTCAGTGGCGGTGGATTCATGGGTGTAGAAATTGCAATCATTCCCATTCCATGGAAGGCCCCTCTGCCATCCAAAGTTGCTATGTTGTGGTCGACATCGGCCACCCACTGACTCCAGTCACTGGGTGAACAGTCAGTTAGTATTTGACTGGGCGTTTCGGTTTGCTTGTATCTCTGAACTTCTTCGTTGACAACAGAGAATCCCAACCGAGATTTCTCGTTCACTTGTCATTTGGAAACAAACACAGGGTTAATTTCTATGCCGAGTCCGAACAGTGATGGTGTTATAACCAAACGTGGACACGCGCCCTACATAATGGAATGATCGACGCTATTCTGCTTGACATCGGACGGAATTAAAATCTTGAGTGAGCTTTATTTTCCAAGTAATGGACAATATTTGGACCAAACAAATGCCTGTGTTTCGGCACTACAGAGACTGCGAAACGACTGCATTTAACGAAACAAAACAGTTTAAATACGGATTTTTTAAAAGACTAGATATAAAGTACATACACTTAGTTGTTAATACATATATACCATATAATCATACTATATCTTGAATAAGAAGGAACATATAATTACGAACACAGAAGAATATACATTCAGGTTCGATCACTCGCATTCGGTAAATGATGACGTTAATCGCCGAGTTTAGTTGAAATCAACATGCGTGTGGGCTACATTTTATGAATATAATTATGAACATGTTGAAATTGACACGCTTCTAATTCGTCATCAATCGAAGTGGTCCTTAGCGTTACTATCAATAATGTTTAATTTCAGTAAAATTATCCACGTATACACTCGACAGCACACCTTTAGCTACGTATTTTAAATTATTTGATATGGATCGTATATATTCTGCAATATTCCATGAAAATCCACAAAAACCACAAAATAATTATTAGGGTCTGTTCGTTTACATCGTGGACAGAGAGTAATCTGGTCTGTTCATTTACGGAACTATGGCATGTAATCCATGATCAATAATCTGGATTCTCCCACGAAATAACGACTCTGCGTATGTTGTCACCGTTAGGTTTCAACAGGAAACATGTGACCTACTCCTAAAAAACAACTTTTACTACTTTCACAATTAGAGATATAAAATCGAAATGATAAATGAGAAACAACTGCATGTGAACAATGTAAACTATTTCTTACACAACTGCAGTGACATGTGTTATTGCGTTCTATGATAACGCATGCACTTTATTACAAGTCACACATGGCTTACGTGTATAATGGCGTTGTCCTCCAACGCTCGTAGAACGTGCCCTTTATTGTGGAACGCACGCATGCATTTGAGTTCTACAGTAACGCTCTTTATTGGTGGAAGGCACGGATGGCCTTTACTGTAGTGGGTCGTACTATCATATACTCATTTGACAATTATCCACGCAAACTTGCCACTGATGCGTGGTTTGCGAACTCACACAATTAAACTGTATGCATGTATCTGCAATCGGAAATTTTGTGTCATAATGACGAAACACCCTGCATGTATTCAAATATCTGTAAACAAATTTCCCCAAAGCGGATTTTGGATATATTGTTGTGGAAATATTCCCGGTCGAAATGACACAAAAACTGGCTTTATAACAATTTTTTCTAGATTCACTCTTCAAAATCACTACAACGACTATACTACACGTGAATCATGAATACCAGTTAACCGAGGGTGGGAGGGTGAATTCTGCATACCGGTTTATATATAATACAATTAATTCATGCTTATATCACACTAATATAATAATTATGTTGAAGTAATATCCATAACGTCAACACATCAGGATGTATGCTACTGAATTACACCAACATAAATTATGTAATTTTGGTTAAGAAACTGTAAACAAAATTTGAACAATACGATGTTATAAAAGATGCGTACCGCAGCTTTGTGTCCGTCCCCTCATTTATCTCAACCCATGGGTTATCGGATCTCGATGAAATTTGTTATGCAAGTTTGGCACCAGGAGAACGAGCTTTAAAATGATATTATATTGACGTTGTTCACATTTTCAGTTCAAGAGTTATCGGGTTGAATCATGAATACCGTCCATAGACCACCAGTTAAAGGCCCACTTAATTTTCGAACCCCAGATAATTTTATATAAAATATCTGCCATATTATATACAATTTGAAAGAGGACGCTCCAAAACATTGTATTATCAACTTATTTTGTCTAACAACTGAGAACATGTTGATTTTGTTGAAATATCGACTTGTCTGCGCTCAGTTTTATTATTTTCAATGGAAGGGTAATAACTCTATATCTATCAAGATATAGAGTTATTTCCCTTCCATCTAAAATACATTAAAGTTTGAATTCGGAAAAAATTCTGTTGCAATCTGTGAGCCTAAAATGGGGGGGGGGGGGGGGGGGGGGGTCTTTCTACGATTTCAGCTGTTTTCTATTTCGCTATGGACATCTTCTGAGACACAGCCGTTTCAAATGGAGATGAATTATAGTATTTTAATCGTATTTTATTGCATAGATTGTTATTAAAACCCTATATCAAGGCACTATTAAAAAAATAAAATAAACGAGCCTTTAAAAGGGCGGTCTGAATCCCGTTTACCACATCAAAATCCCCCGAATCCCGCGTACAGGGTAAGGGGGTGACACCCTCAAAGATTATGAAGAAGTCTCTCCTCTAACTTGTAGAAGATGCATGGTTTTCATATTTGTGGAAGGTGTATTTAATATGGACTATACTACGTTTGCATTCCATTCAATCCGGCCACCCAAGAACCAAAGAATATAGCTGGCTGGATTGTTTTAATCTATTGATAAAATAAGTCTGATGCACTTGTGTTAATTCAAAGTCATCACTGCATAATTTAAAAGGCAATAGCTGGTGTTAATGGTCTACTGGATCATGCCAAGAATCTCGACTAAAGCTATGCCCCTAGACTGAAAGAGTAGGTATTAAAGACACGATATAATGGTCTATGCGTGATTTACATTAAAGGCCCACTTAATTTTCGAACCCCAAGATCACATTATATAAAATATATGCCATATTATATACCATTTGAAAGAGGAAACTCCAAATCATTGTATTATGAACTAATTATTCGATGTAATAAACTATGAATATGTTGTTTTTGTGGACATATCGACGTCTGTTCTGTGCTAAAGTTTCTGCAAAAAGTCGATTATTTTCAATGGAAGTGGAATAACTCTATATATTTAGATATAGAGGTATTCCTTTCCATTGATAATAAACTATAGTTTGATTATGTTGCATTCTGGGATCCTAACGGGGGAAATGATTTTATGATTTCAGCTATTTTCTATTACTCTATGGGCACCTTCTGGGACCCACGTCGTTCCAAATGGTGATGAATTATAGTATTTTAATCACATATTTTATGGCATAGATTATTATTATAACCGTATATCAAGGCACTATAAAAAATAATAATCGGTGACTCGAAAATTAAGTGGGCCTTTAAAGGCCCACTTAATTTTCGAACCACTAGATCACATTATATACAACATATTCCATATTATATACCATTTGAAAGAGGAAGCTCCAAAACATTGTATTATCAACTGATCCGGTCGAATAAACTGGGAACATATTGTTTTTGTCGAGGTACTGAGGTGTGTTCTGTGATTAATTTTGATTCAGACTGTACTATAAAGTCTATTATTCTCAATGGAATAACTCTCTCTCTTAGATTTAATTCTGAGGCATTCTTGGTTGACAAGGGGGAGTCTTGGAGTGAATCTGAGAATCTCGTTCACTTGGTGGACACTTATATAGGCCACAGCTGTTTCCGTATTCTGGTGGAATATATATATTATTGGCTCCTCTTCCAAATGGTATATAATATGGGATATGTTGTGTATAATGTAATCTGGTCCTTCGAAAATTAAGTGGGCCTTTAATATTGGTTTGATGGCTAATGGCCATGTATGCACACATATTTCTATTTGTTTTGGATTTGGGTATGGATGGCATAGCATCTATTATTGATACAAATACAAGACCATAAAAACATCGTCCCATATATGATGTGTCAAACCGAGTTTTACTGTGATACCCATTTATCAGCTTCTCTCGTCGTCCCAGGAAGTATAACTCTATTCCGTAGACTGTATCAGTAGACAACAAGAGTGATTCCGCTTCCACCGAATGGTCACTTCAGATTCAGTCCTTTCCAATTTAATTGTATGTTTCACAACAAAAAAATATGTATAAAAGTTGAGTTAATAGTGGTTCGCTTTGATAACTTATATAGCGGTAATCAAGATCGGCAGATATAAAATACTATATTAAATTTGTATGATCTCAACATGTGTGGACATTACATTTATTCAGATGCAGACTAAAATGATAGAAAATGCGCCAGAATACACTGTCGCTGCGCGTTGCAGAATAATTATGCGGAAAAGACTTTTGGGTGTTCGTGCGCGTCTAAAGGGACCCACGAATCTCGCATTGGATAACTGCAAATATTATAAAATATGTAAACACAATAATCACCAACAAGAAGAACATGAAGAAATAGAATAAACTTCGTTGTTCTATTGATTTATATTGATAGCTCTCCAATAACGAAATTTCGGGCGCTAAAACCATTGTTATGTAAAAAAAAAAAAAACTGTCACAGTGATGTGTCAACAAACATCGCTTATCACGTAGTAAGTTAAAATAATTTAGTTTAAATATTATTTTCAGAATATTGTTCAATGCTTTGACTTTTCCAATGTTTAATGTAAAGTTTGAATAAACTTTGTTATCTTATTGGACTATAATTATACTTTTATTGGTAATTCCACTGTAACAGTCATGTTAACATAACAATAGTTTTGATATACGGAATCTCGTTATTGGAGAGTTATTAATGATGAAACTTAGAAGAAAGTCGATCTATTTTAAAATGTACTTGTTGGTGATAGTTGTTTTACAGACCTTTATCAAATTTAGCTTATTTCACATGAACCCACTTCGAAGGCTCAATACATAAAACACCTATTTTACTTTCTATTAATATCCTCGAATATAAAATATAACAGGTTTGATAAGTGAAGTGCCACGTATAAGACACTGAATTTTCTATCCATTCATTTAATACAGTTTCGATATTTTAGAGGAACAGTCTGGAACAGCGAACATTATTTTGTAAACTTTGTCAATAACAAAATATCTGAACAATCACCACTTATTTTCCGGCCTAAAGGTTCCAACTTCCAACTGTTGTTAAATCATATGTGAAATTTAAAGGCCCACTTAATTTTCGAATCCCCAGATCACATTATGTAAAATATATGCAATATTACATACCATTTGAAAGAGAAAGCTCCAAAAGATTGTAGTTTCAACTTATTCGATGTAATAAACTGTGAAAATGTTTTTTGTTGTTGTTGTTGAGATATTGACGTCTGTTCTGTGCTAAAGTTTCTGCATAAAGTCGATTATTTTCAATGGGAGGGGAATAACTATATATTTAGATATAGAGTTATTCCCCTTCCATTGAAAATAAACTACAGTTTGAATTATTTTAATTTCTGTGAGCCATAACGGGGAAAATTATTTTATGAATTCAGCTATTTTCTAGTACTCTATATGGGCACCTTCTGAACGTTTCCAAGTGGTGATGAATTATAATATTTGAATCATATTGTATGGCATAGATTGTTATTAAAAGTGTATATCAAGGCACTATAAAAAAAATAATCGGTTACTCGAAAATTAATTGGGCCTAACTGCAATAAGCTTGTCCGTCTATCCGTCCGTGTACGTAACTTTGTCAGGGCATGTATTCCTACATTTTCCGGTCATTTTTCTTAATTGTTTTGAAACTCAATACAGATATTTTGTTTGCACATATTTTATTGTACATGTATTAAACAAATTATTCAAAGTTTGACGCTCTCAACTATAAAACACTAAATTTAGCCAGGTCCATAAGTTCTTGTTATAGCCTATGTTTCCTGTTTTTGATGATATCTTTCCCCACTGCATGTGGGTGCATAAGCACCTTCCGACCAGTAGCACGGGCAGTTTATAGGCAGTTTGGATCATATATATATTAAATAGACACCCTCTATTCATTTATGACATCACTATAATATGCACGCAGATCATGCCATGAATCTCTACTCTGGCTACGCACATATAGAGCTCATATTCCACCAGTTCAAAACCTGGGAACGTTTTGACGATCTCACGGGTCAATTTATAACATCGAAACAATTAACACGGGTAATATATATATTTAGTCACTAACTGTTCGTTAATAGTGTAATTCGCAGCAGGTGAATTAAGGTCTTGTCTCGAGATTTCATGGTTTAGGCTATCGCGATAAACTTAAATTGATTATACCGAGGGTAAAATTGTATGATAGCAAGCGACGCAAAGCAAAATCGGCTCATACAAGTGACTTAAATCGTCTAATTATATCGAGTTGGACCATTACCTAACTGTGAAATATATTATCTTATAAAGAGCAGATATAAACTGAGAATTTTACCACCTGTGTTATTTCTTTCGAGGTTATAAAGTTCTCCGTCGGATCTTCAAAAGATTACCATGCAGGACAGACCCGGCGGAATATTATCTCTACAGGCGTAGCCAGAGTAGAGAATCATGACATGATCTAATATGGACATTGAATAGATTTCGTATAGAGGTTCCTCTGAGTGCTTAATTACCCTTATGTGCCTGGCATGGCACATGCATGGGGTAAGATATCACGATGAATTATATAGTATTATTATATTATAGTATAGGGCACGCGTGGTTGGAAATTCATAGTTTGCACGAGACTCCCAATTCATTGGCCTATATAACACTATATATACCATGCCAATTAAGGCTTAACAACCAGTGTATTCTCTTATATATGTGAGGTTCCCTATGGGAGACTCGCATATAAGAGAATGCACTGGCACTTGATATTTAATGCTGCTCCAGCCCACAATTAGCGCCTATATATAGATACATGCACTGCATGTATACCGCGAATATGTTCGGCATGCTGGCGGTGATGCTGCACAATCTGCGTTGTAGCCTACATTTAAAGCACTATGAATACTTTTGTTTTTCTTCAAATTTGTTTTGTAAAGGTCACAATATTTCTTAATCGACATAAGTTAAGCTTCGTGTGTAATTGCTGGGGACCACAACGGAACTAAAAGGTTTCGGCTGTTTTCACGTGTGGTCCTAATGATTTTAAATTGCACTGCCATTTGAGAGTCTCAAACTGGTTCAGCGCTCGATCGTGATCTTTAAAGACGCCCATTAAATTCGACGTAATATCAAACAATTATAGTTGTATACGTTTTCAATACCAGCAATTAATAAGAGCCAGTCAATTCACAGGAGGCGGGAGGCTGTTTTATCAGGTTTTGACTTTTTCTCAACCTGGGGAATTTTGACTGTCAAAATTAATGGTGTCTATCAAATTTCTTATGAATTCCTGTGTTTTGAAATTGTTGTATCCCTCGTTCTCTCTATATTCCCGTCCTCAATGTAGTGTACGCGTTGATTGGTCAGATGGTGTAGGCCAACTGTATTTTCAAAATACATGACTAGTAGACTAATTACTGCTCCCTCCCCAATAAAATTAATTATCGATCATTATCCCTTAATATAGATTCAGAATCAAAACATTGTAAAAGGTCAAAGCATTGAAAGATATTCTAAAAATCATATTCAGACTATAATAATTCTACTTACTACACAAAAGAACCAATCATACAACTATTTGAAGGCAAATGGCAGTAGCTAAATGTGCAACTACATAAATGTTACTTCTCATGTGATTATGTATAATCCACAATAATCACTTTTTACCAATAACATTGAGAATGTTCTACAAACCACATATTTGTTCTGTCGGTGTCTCGGAAACTCACACCTATGCTTACGATGTCTGTGATCAGCTGGTACAGCGACCAGTGAGTATTTAACCCCGAGGGTGTGATTAAATCCAATCATCTCGAGCTATAATCCCCATCGCCAGAGTTAATCCCGTTAACACCTGTTAACACACGTATATATATGCAGCCAATAAGTCGAGATATTATGCTGCCGTTGTCAATCGAGCTGACGTTATGGGACGCATAAGCCTTTGATATGATAATTGGATGTAATAACTTGATGTTCCTGTAATTAACAGCCAATTAACAATTAGAAAATCACCCTCGGGCATCAGTCCAGTGCGAATGTGACATGTGTCCCCAACACAATTAGTGCCCGTCATCGGTAGCGCTCTGGACATTTACGCACCTACGGGCTTCCGTATATATTGTACACGACGAAAGCCAATGGGATTACCCGGTTTATGTTCAGCGTGAGCGATATTACTCGTCTACACGAAATGCGTTTTCATTCATAGGTGAAACCTTTACGGTGCGGTGTTGTGTTTTGTCAATGAAAGAGACAAGACATCAAGTTGTCATGTTAAAATTCATTACTAACTGTGCAGTTTAGGAATAGCCGAATATTTCGTGGATAATTGTGAACAAAATGGAGCATTTTATTGGATTTAGAGGCTTTTATTTCGTTTTCTTGTGTATAAGCGTACTTTCGGTTTCAGTCACCAGCGCTAAAGAATGTCAGCTTGTAAAACGCAAATTTGAAGAATTGACAGGAGTTTTTAATGTCGTACCATCGAACCCAGTACCAGGTAAGTAGGTCTCATAGCGCCAAGGTTGGGCTTATCGTTGGAACGCCAGAAGCGTACGACATTATTAGAAGATGAATTTTTATCATCAGTTTGACAGTTTCAAATTCAACTTGCACTCTTCAGTTTTGATTTCTGAGTGGGACTACCCCCCCCCCCCCCCCCCACACAACCCGGATTATAGGGCTGACAATATAGATATGTCCCAACTAAAGTTATACGATATTATCAACATGGTACTAAAAATGTAAAAAGTAGAAGTTATTATAATACAGGCCAAAATGTACTTTACAAGTTTTCCATGATAGGACTATTAAATTCAAATTTATATGTACCAATAATATCATAGTTATTATAGTGTGCAAAATGTTTTAATTTTTTTTTATTTTTGAGACTTCCCTGTGATAACTTTATTTTGAAAGTTATAAAACTATCATAACCCACTGAAATTGTTTAAAAAAAATTGTACAGTAAGTGGTGGTTTACCCCAAAATGCATGTGCTGTGCTATATTAAAGGGACCAAGGCACTCCCAGTGGGTAAATGTGCAAAAATATAAAAGTCTCTACAGACAACACCACTAAGAAGCACATGGAGAAATATATAAATTTTAGTCTTATATTCAGTACCGGTAGTGATACGATAGTTCTCCAATAACAAAATATCACATGTTGATTCAACGCGTTTGAAACCATTGTTATGTAAATAAAACTTTGGTATCTTATTGGACAAATTAGATTTTTAATATTGTTAATTCCACTTTTTACATAGCAATGGTTTTCACATGCAAAATCTCATTATTGGGGAGTTATTAATAATGAAAATAAGAACAAAGTCAATCTAATTTTTCATGTACTGGTACAGTAATGCCCCAAGTAATCGACTCCTTAAACACAGCAGAATTATGGGTTACTTTTCAGGATTTAGTCGGAAATATGGCTTGTTGCCATTCATCGGAAAGCTCTCGGGGAGAGCTTTCCGATGAATGGCAACAAGCCATATGTCCGACTAAATCCTGAAAAGTTACCCATAATTGAGAGCTTTCCGATGAATGGCAACAAGCCATATTTCCGACTAAATCCTGAAAAGTTACCCATAATTCTGCTTTGGTTAAGAGGTCGATTACTTAGGGCGTTACTGTATTGGTACTTGGTGATAGTTGTTTTACAGACCGTTATGTTACCGGTATTTCATGTGAACCCACTTTGATTGCATTGGGTCCCTTTAAGCTCCTCACACATTTTGATGCTGGGATATATTGGCATCATACAATAAATGAGAAGCAAACAGCACCAGCTGAATGTTAAATGTAGTATATTTTGAACAACTTAATTTTCAGGATGTACTACCACTATATGACTCAAAGTACAATATTAGGTGCATGGGTATTACCCCCTTTATTCCTGGTTAGGTAGCCATGAGGAATAGATCGCATCAAACTTCCTGATACCAGATTGACAACAAGGTCTGACTAGATGTTTATTGTGAACTTTTTATCCAAATATTGTCTATTATACATGTACATGTACATGTATCACCATTCGATATAATACTGGTATTTTCCGGGTATTTATGCGTCAGTTTCACAGTCATGCCAGAGTCTCTTTCAAATTAACTTGACTTTTCTAGGAAAGTGTTATTTTCTTTTAACCCTTTACCCAACAAACCGGCCAAAACCGGCCAAATAAAGCTTCAACAGCCTAAAATATCTTCGGTCTGTCTCAATAGAACCATACACATATGGATATCATTGGAACCGGCTCCTTGACCACATTGTGATAGTTACAGTTATGCCCTGTGCCAATGCATTCTCTTATATATGCGAGTCGACCATAGGTCGCCTCGCATATATAAGAGAATGCATTGGCCTAAAAAAAAACTTTTTTTAACACTTTTTACCATTTTTTCTTACATTCTTTAACAATTTTATAATTTTTAATGTGTTAAGCCAATGCATTCTCTTATATATGCGAGGCGACCTATGGTCGACTCGCATATATAAGAGAATGCATTGGCACAGGGCCCTTCTGTTGGGTAAAGGGTTAAAGGCTCAGATAATAATACAGTAGCTGTCAGAGTACCATACTGCAGCCCTTTTAATTCAGATTGTTTGGCTTCGGCAATCTGCTACGGCAACCCTTTATCGTGGCCCAGTTTGCTTCAGCAAATGGCTTCGACATTGCCGATTGCCGTAGCCAATTATGAGGGCTGATACTGGTATGATAAGGGTATCTCATATCTGTAGTGACAATATATAAGCTGTTAAGATGAAGTCAGGCCTCAGAGAAATTTAATTTTAAATCCTTCCAAAGATATTCAAGGGCAGTGGAGTACAGTAATGCCCTAAGTAATCGACACCATAACCACAGCAGAATTATGAATGGCAACAAGTCATATTTCCGACTAAATCCTGAAAAGTTACCCATAATTCTGCTGTGGTTATGGGGTCGATTACTTAGGGCATTACTGTAGGGGAGGGCATGCATGGACTCTGACTGACCCTTGTACAAATGCCTTTATTCAATATTCACATTGGAAAAGTGCCACTCTTGAAGGTTGTGGCCTGGGCTCAAAATGTACACCTGTGACCGGTGACTCCATGATCTTAATCTACAGGCTATACATTTGTACATATGTATTTGAATATAGGACAATGTCTATGGTATGTGGGATTGAGACTCTTATCTGAGTGATAAAGTATTAATTCAAGGGGATGGGATTATTAAGTGCCCAGTTTTGGGGTGGATAGTCTAGTAATTTCAAATTAAAAAAGTCACAATACAGTTGTACTGGTTGTAAATGTTCTAAACTTAGTCCTAGAATGAAATAATTTAATCTGTCCACTCCTCAGAGACATGTTATGATCATGCAAGCCTTGAAATAGTGAGCCTGTCATTTGCAGAATGAGGTCCCCAGAGGGTGAATTTAGTGATGCTATTCCACACAGCGGGCTAGCATCACCAAATTCACTTAGGCCTTAGCAGAATGAGGTTCCCAGAGGGTGAATTTTGTGATGCTAGCCCGCTGTGCGGGATAGCATCACTAAATTCACCCTCTGGGAACCTCATTCTGCAAATGACAGGCTCACTATTTCAAGGCTTGGTATGATCCCACATCCAGTAATGCCCTAAATAATCGACTCCTTAACCACAGCAGAATTATGGGTAACTTTTCAGGATTTTGTCAGAAATATGGCTTGTTGCCATTCATCGGAAAGCTCTCAGTGAGAGCTTTCCAATGGATGGCAACAAGCCATATTTCCTACTAAATCCTGAAAAGTTACCCATAATTCTGCTGTGGTTAAGGAGTCGATTATTTAGGGCATTACTGAATATAGTAATGCCCTAAATAATTGACTCCTTAACCACAGCTGAGAGAGCTTTCCGATGAATGGCAACGAGCCATATTTCTGACTAAATCCTGAAAAGTTACCGATAATTCTGATGTTGTTAAGGAGTCGATTATTTAGGGCATTACTATAAGTGTCTGCACAGGCAAAATTCTGAGGTTGCAGGTACATGTAATAATAATATAGAGTATTTGTATAGCGTATTTGTATTCTACCAGTGTCCCCTGTGGTAAGCACAAATTTCAGAACATTTCGAGGCCTACCGCATGTGCCATATTGGATCCCTTAATGTAAATGTAAATCAACAGGAAATACCACTGATTCGATTACATCATCTTATTTTGAAACCGACTTGCAGTAAAGTATTGTCACTTCATTAAAAAAGTACACCATTCTATCAGCTACATATATATTCATCAATGATTTCGTTAGTGTGTGTAACTTTTGACAAACTGTTATTCAAAATTAAAAAGTGAATATTATGAGGTGTATTTTGATGCACAGACCACCATGTGGCTTTGATACTTTTATAAATGAAGAGTGGTAAAAATACATTGGGTAATAAAAGCGACTCAAACCAGGCTGCAAATGGTGTGTCTGTCATTTGCAGAATGAGGTCCCCAGATGGAGAATTTAGTGACTATCTCACACAGCGGGCTAGCATCACCAAACGCACCCTCTGAGAACCTCTTCTCCTTAGGCCTCAACTGCTATGGGAGATCTACTAGTAGGATCAGATTTAAGTTCCCCAGTTGAAGACTGGACCAGTGCGTCTGTAACCGAAAGGTTCCTGCACTGCAATAGATACAGATAGAAGGTGATGTTCACCCATTAGTCACCTCAATTATGCATTTTATCTTCTGCAAATTAGGGGATATAGAAACTTTCCAGAAGGGAAAAATTACTAAAAAATGTTAATTTGAGACTATAGATACTTCCCAGATGATGCCCAAGCAGAATGAGGTCCCCTGAGGGTACGGAATGGCATCACTAAATTCACCCTCTGGGGATCTCATTCTGCAAATGACAGACACACTATGAAGACTTGGACTCAAATATGCTGTTGGATGTAATTCTACCCAGAAGTCAGCAGAGGCACTCACAAGCTTCTATAGCTGCTATGAAGATGTAATCTGACTTACACCAGATAAGAGCTGACAGAGAACCTCTTCACTGAACACTTAATCAAATATTCAACATAAATCATAAATTTAACAGTTTTAGGGTTGTGCAGATGTAGGCAAAGAAAGCTTTAATGGCTTTAGTTATGTAGATTAGGGTTGAAGTATGCAGGCACAGTTAACTCTTGTCCTCACAAATGTTATATGGCAAACTTTTTGTTACTATCGGCAACCTTTTTTGTTACTATCTTTTAGGGATCCTGTAGATCATGCCATGAATCTCTACTCTGGCTAATGCCCGTAGAGATCATATTCCACCAGTACTAAACCTTGGAATTTTCAGGGATTTTGTGAAATTTTGACTGGGAACCTTATAAAGTCGAAAACATAATGCAGGGAATATATTTCTTTGTTGTTATATTTTCCTTAATAATCTACTTCACTGTTGTTGGATGTATGAACTAAAAATTGCATGCAAAATTGCATTGCATTCTCTGACTTTTGTGAGCCGATATCGCAATAAACATCAAATTAATTACCCAGGATAAATGCCATAATTGTATGTCAAGCAAAGCAAAATCGCTCACATATTCACTTTAAATCGTGAAATTTCGAGTTGGGAACTTCACCTACAGTTAAGTACATTATTAAGAAACAGATAACAACTATGAAATATATTCCCCGTGTTATTTTTCGACTTTATAAGGTTCCCTGTCAAAACTTCAAAAAGTTCCCAGGTTTTGTACTGGTGGAATATGGGCTTTAGCCATATGAAAGATTCATGGCATGATCTAGGGATCCTGTGGCCTCATAAATCAATAAAGGGGCGACAAAAAATAAATGAGTAATTTAATAAAGAACTGGTTAAATATGCATGTATTTATATTTTTCAGAGACGGATCTGTTGGTTTGTGGTGATGGAGGTAATTTCAAACATTCTGTGTCGTGCTGCACCAGAACTATGGAGAGCACATACCTGACGACATCGGAGAACTTTATTCTGCGTCAGGTCACGCACAGTAACTCCCGGCTTAAGAGGGCACTGCTTTTACACAGGCAGAAATATGAAGGTCAGAATATATACAAACATGGTAGCATAGGCAGTACAGACTGGACCCTGTTTTTATTACTTTTATTACACTGGCTGAACTGAGAGGCTTTTTATGGACAAGCCTTGAAATAGGGTGTCTGTCATTTGCAGAATGAGGTCCCCAGAGGGTGAATTTAGTGATGCTACCCCGCATAGCGGGCTAGCATCACCAAATTCACCCTATGGGGACCTCATTCTGCTTACACCTCAGCAGAATGAGGTTCCCAGAAGGTGAATTTGGTGATGCTAGCCCACTATGCGGGGTAGCATCACTAAATTCACCATCTGGGGACCTCATTCTGCAAATGACAGACACACTATTTCAAGGCTTGTTTATGGATATTTTAGATGATTTTTATAGATATTTTAGCCTGGTTTTGATATAAAATGAGAGTCAAGTTAGATATAATAAAGGTCTCATGTCTGTTCGGAAAAATCTCTCTATTGTCTCGGCTCCCTCCATATCAAACGTGTTACTCTTGTTATAATAACCTGTGACTGATGGATAGCAAGATATATCTCTGATCATTGAGGAAGTAAGACCTTAGTTAGATGAAATTATAGCATTTTTTAGGGATGACGCTTATTCCTTCAGATTTTTAAATTACATGTAGCGATATTAGCATATAAGGTTGGCGGGCAGCTTTATTGGTGATCATTGAGGCAACCATATCTCAGCTTAATCAGAGAAAAACAACAGTTACTCATTGTGAGAAAGAATAACATGTGGTTATTACTATACCGGTACAGGATATGTACATGTACAGTAAATCGTGTGTTCCCTAACCCTCTATGTACGTATCCAGATTCATATGTAGAATCTGAATTAATTTTGTTGCTATCTTTTGCTACTAATTCTGGTGTAACATCTATGGCCACCTTAAGATTAACCCTTTCATGATGGGATCTGCGCTGGTGCGGCATTAAAGACCCTCTGCCAGTGCATATTCTCTTATATATGCCAGTCTCACATAGGGAGCCTCGCATATATAAGAGAATGCACTGGCTTACAAAGTCAAGGTAAATATTGTTAGGGCAAGACTCGCATATGTACAAGAATGCATTGGCACAGGGTTTTTTGCAAAATTTCAGAAAGCTCGTATCATGGAAGGGTTAATATTAACTACCGATACTGGAATTTATTTCAGTAGTAAAATCAGCAATTACATAACTCCATACATCATTGTATGTACAGTAGCTTTTATTTTTATCAATCGTGCTGAATAGTGCAACATACTAGTATATTGTATCTGCATCAAATTTCAATGTATATGTAATGTTTCCAACTGAGTCACTTTTGGTCCCTAACGAGGACTTGGCAATTTGTTCTTGATGTCACCGTAAGCTTTGTTCTGTACCCAAGTGTTAAACATCAAACAGCAAATACATTACTGCGTTTATTTTCCTTTCAGTTATTTTGTTCCGCTCAGAGACCTTCTATTGTTTTATCACGTGTTTCACCCAAATATCAGTCCCATAGAACAATGTGTTGGAATTCTACTATTGCACTGATTTGTCGGCGCTGGCTAATATTAGCGAATGTGCGGTAATATACTGAGAGACTCAACCAAAGCATTCTTACTATAGAAATTATGATTTACTGGTAACATGGTGTGCTCTGAGCTTACCTTGATGATTTGGAGTGATTTATTGCGAATATATTGGGATTGTCAAAACAAGCATGGAGGGTTTTGATGTTGGCGAAAATTATTCTCTCAAGTGTTGGTATATACACATACTTGAAAGCAGAGATATCAGGTGGAGGTGGCTGACAGCCATATATCTAACCATCATTAACACTCTCCTGCCGATTTCTAAAATGCAGACATTGCTTCACAAGTGCTGAAGTACATGTACAACAGTATCATATTTTGAAGTTGCTATCATGCTTCCCCAAATGCCATAATCATATCTCTTGTTTTTGTTTAAAACTCAGTTAATCATAAATGACCAAAGAAACAACATTTTGGTATTAAAACTTTGTTTTTGATATTTTTCTTGCACTTTTGTGCATCACAGAGGGATTTTATTTGCCCCACTATGTGTGACCCATGGCAGAGGACAGTGACAGCTGATGGGGTTCCCACCTTAAACCTTTCTATACTAAATGGATTCTCTCATTCATTTATTAAAGTTTACATATACATTGGAATGGTCTATCATTCATCTGGAGGGGTTTTCAGGAAAAATGAGCAGACGACAGATAATAAAAGTACGGTACAGAAGGAATCCTATTTATTGAAGTGAAATGTTCAGATAAAAATTTCAAGAGAAGACCTACATACATGTATGTTGAACTTTTACATTGATAACAATTTCTCTTTCTGAGAATTTTTGGAGGATATTGCATTTGGAATACATTTTCAACAAACTACTGATGTTTTGTATCCTTGGTGTTGGGAACCTCAACGATGTCTTCTACCCAAATTTTAATCCGTTCATGACTGGAGCTTTCTGAAATTTAGCGAAAACCATATGCCAATGCATTCTCTCATATATGTGAGTCTCCCATAGGGAGCCTTGCATATATAAGAGAATACATTGGCCTTACAATATTTACTTTGATCTTGTTAGTCAGTGCATTCTCCTATATATGCAAGGTTCTCTATGGGAGACTCGTATATGTAAGAGAATGCAATGGGACAGGATCGTTAATGCTGCACTAGCGTAGCTCCCATCATGAAAGGGTTAACTGCTCATTCATTTATTCTGATTTTAACTCCTTACTTATTACATCTTATAATTTCAGTTGCTCATTCATTTTCTTCTGATTTTAACCCTTTTCTGATGGGAACTGCGCTGGTGCAGCATTAAAAACCCTGTGCCAGTGCATTCTCTTATATAAGCAAGGCGCCCATAGGGAGACTCGCATATATAAGAGAATGCATTGGCACAGGGTTTTCACAAAATTTCAGGAAGCTCCAGTCATGGAAGGGTTAACTTCTTATACACATTTTCTTGGAAGCAAATCCTTATTTAGCTGCTCCCTTGTAGATAATGATCCATAAATTGAGATAATCATTCATGCACTTGCTCCAAGGAGAATGTAAAGTCATCAATCGTGATTCAATCAGTTCCAATGACATAAATTTGCTTATGTAACCAGACTACCCCGAGGGATAGCTCTAGCTTCTGTTCAACTAATATGGCAGTCCAATTCAAGTCGGTAAACGCTGTGCTCATGTGCCCAAAATATTTTGCCATTGCATAATATTGCATACGGTAGCTGTGTTCATGTACCTGTAGCACTTATATATTTTGCTATTATTCTATACTGAATTGATTGTATATATATATATATAGGTTAATTCCACTGAAAAATTATTCTTCAATTGATCATTCTCAGATCTTTAAAATCTAAATTTAGAAATTTTAACCTCCAATCAGACGAACCGTCAAGACTAACCCTGATGTGCCCAAATTACATTAATCTAAAGGCCTCAATATGGGTAAATACAGTAATTCCCTAAAAAATCGACTCATTATCCACAGCAGAATTATGGGTAATTTTTCAGGATTTAGTCGGAAATAATAACATAATTTCCGATGAATGGCAACAAGCCATATTTCCGACTAAATCCGGAAAAATTGCCCATAATTCTGCTGTGGTTAAGGAGTCGATTATTTAGGGCATTACTGTAGTTTATGTTGGGCCATTTTACCTATGTACATCATTGGAAGGTCTACATCCAACCCACATGTTCTAACAGGCAATTTTTGTGTTGATGATATACATAAATATCAACATACACCTGCAGATTATTGAGCACATATTCAATTGATTGTTCCTTTAAAATTACAAAATTGGTGAAAGTACAGAAACTTTCACAATGTTATTTATCTCCTTCCCACCACCCAATAAAACACAATATATTTCAGGGAAACATTAGGATATATTCAAAGGTAGCAGTTATTCAGAAAGTTTGGAAGGTTCGCAAAAGGCAAAATGTAATTTATTTCCCTTCACGGAAACATAATTTGAGAAAACATGCAGTCCAAAAATTATACAGAAAATTTGGAAGAATTTTATAGTCTAGACAGTGGACAACAAAACTTAAAATTGTGGTGGGAAAAACATTATATTGATGACAACTTGGCACAATTGCCTCACACTTGCAGCTAATTTATCTAAATGCTGACATATTTCTGCTCCCAGACACTATGCATATATCTGTCTGGCATTTATTAAAAGAGTATATCAAATCTACCCCTCGGTGTATCGACATACCTAAAGCACACATCTGCATCGACACTTGTGCAAACACACACTTATCTCCACTTAATGCAAATTTACAAACAGGACAGTAGACTTCTTGTGCAGAGCATATCACTGAAAAAATATAATTCATTATGTTATTTACCATGTTTTGCCAGTGAATAGATCTTTCTTTGTAAAACAGGAGATATTGCAATGAACCTGAGTTTTTGTCATGCTGAGCAAACCGTGTTCTTTCATAAATGGGCTCGTGCCATGCACAATTAGAAGTATTCGCCTTCTTGTGCCCCGGTATCTTGCACATGACTGGGTGGCTCATATTGACTTTGTGCTGATAATGATCGATCTAATATTTTGGCAAGAAAATGCTATTGAATTATTTCTTTTTGGTGGGATGATTTCAAAATAATGATGAATTCCTGGAGGTCTTATGACTGTGTCTATGACTAGTATGTGTTTGATCATATGCAAATAGCTGTTCCTTTTCAATGTGGTAATCACAAAAATGCATTATTGTTTAGAAGTGCTAACGCTAACATATGTTCAACATGCAGGCTTTTAGAATGTCTTGATTCATTTTTTCCCAATGCCTCTTTGATGTTTGTTGATGTTTCAAGTCAATCACGTACCTTTGTACTCATATGTGACCGGCCATATCAAATCCAGTCGTCAGTCGGGATTTTTTTACCCTGTCCCAATGCATTCTCTTATATATGCGAGTCGACCATAGGTCAATTTTTTATCATTTTTTTTAAATAAATGTTTCTTACAATTTTTAGGACATAAAATAAAAAACATCCATTACCATGCAGGGAGCCCCACACATATATAGAAGCATATAGAAGAGTGTCGTCTGCTCATGTTTGTCTGGGGCTCTGTATGGGTGAAATTATAAAATTGTTAAAAATTATTAAAATTGTAAAAAATTGTTAGGCCAATGCATTCTCTTATATATGCGAGTCGACCTACTCGCATATATAAGAGAATGCATTGGCACAGGGTAAAAAAATCCCGACTTACGACTGGATTTGATATGGCGGGTCACAATTATGAAATATTATGTCTGTCTGACTCTGTCATTTCAGAATGAGGTCCCCAGAGCAGCGGGCTAAGCTCACTAGCATAACCAAATTCACCCTCCAGAGACCTCATTCTGCTTAGGCCTCATCTTCTGGGAAGTATCTATACCTCAAATTAACATTGTTTTAGTGACTTTTTCACTTCTATTCAGTTTATATATCCCCTAATTTGCAGATTATCAATTGCATAATCGAGGTGACTAATGGGTGAACATCACCAACTTCAACTGAGGAACTTCAATCTCCTGTAACAGTTGGGGCCTAAGCAGAATGTGGTCCCTAGAGGGTAAATTTGGTGACACTAGCCCGCCTTGCACACTAATTGCAGGCTTGGTTACCAGACCAAATTAAAGCAGCCTTTGCTCGGAAAACTATCGACAGAAGTCTTGGCTGTAAAAGAACATGTATTAACCACAAATAAAAGCTGTATTCGCTCAGAAAATTACTATCAACAGAAGTCTAGGATGATAAAAAGACCATCAAACATCAGTGAAATGGTCACTTTTTGAAATAGCTGCATGGTACTGGTAGATCTAAAGCAGCTTATATAATATGTGGCAAATCTAACAAAGAAGTACAAAAAGGATATTTTTCATCACCTCATACACTGTGATACACACACGCACAGGATGGAAGGAATTACGAAAGCATGAAGATATGAGCAGATGCAACAAGAGTGCAGTGTCTCTGGGGAAAATAATAGCAAGAATAAAAGCCGATGAATAATTGCCTGAAGGTAGAATGCATACACTCCAGCGTTATTAGTTTCTGCGCATCCTGTACACATCCTGTAGGAATACAGTGCACTATTTTCTGTGTTGCATGCCGAAATGAACTTGGCGATAAGTATAGCATACTTGAATCAAAAAGTATGTGAATGAAAAAGTTGTCTGTGTTGCTTTCGCATTTTAGCAAAACACAGGTGTCATTTTCCTCTCACTATCAAATTAATAAACATCTGGATGCGGAGAAAGAGCTTTTTGTATCGTAAAATTGTCTCACACGAGTGATCATCTAATTGGAGCATGTATTCTGATAAATATGAGTGTTTTTTCGCCTGGAAGATGTTATTGGCACTTGGAAATCACTTCATATGCACCAGATGTTTGGAGTAAATCAAATTGCTTGTCTTTGGAGCAAAGTTCCTGAGATGTAAATTGTATTTCTGCAGGGTATATGCGGAAAGTGGTGCATCCGAAAATGCATAATCTGACACCAAATAAGCATACACTCTAATTACCCAGGTTAAATTCCATAATTGTAAGCGAAGCAAAGCAACATCGCTCACAAATTCAATTAAATCGTGAAATTTCGAGTTGGGACCTTTGCCTACAGTGAAGTACATTATTAAGAACATATGTTTACTGAGAAATCTATTCCCCATGTTACTTTTTCGACTAAATAAGGTTCACTGTCAAAACTTCAAAAAGTTCCAAGGTTTTGTAATGGTGGAATATGATCTCTACAGGTGTTAGCCAGAGTAAAGATTCATGGCATGATGATGATCTAACTGCCGCCGTGACATAGTGCTGTGTACTGTGGGGAATAAGAGTACAGGTCAGGAAATTCTGTCAAGCTCAATAAGAGTATTTCGCAAAATAAGGCCACGATCACATGGATACGCTGTCAATTGATTAGCTATAAAACAGCAAGCTGCTACCCAGATTATGTTAGTATTGGTTATATATATAATACCATACACGTCAACCCTTGTCATAATTCTATAGTTTTTGACGTCAACGCTTTTGTCATAATTATATATTTTTTGACACTCTTTCTGTTTCATTTCCACTTAATCTCAGTAGGCCTTTACCTGATTAAAGGGGAAGGAAACCATCAACAATCGGGCCGTTAATATATTTAGTATATCAACCATGGTGCGATAAAATACCTCTCATTTCTCAGTTTGATACACTCAAACATCACATCGCGTAATTCAAAACTCCCGCTAATTTTGGCACATCCATATTTATAAGATAATGATATCACAGCTCCACTTCCGGCGTTACTTATCCTTAGTACAGATATTTATAAAGGCTATTACGCAATTTACACTAAAATAATTTTGGCTCGTTGGTTTGTTTATTCTGCACAAAATCCAAGTAATCACAGCCTATTGAAGACTACATACATATATTATAAGCCAAAATGATTTACATTATAATTTTGAACAATTACATGTAATTTACGGCCAGTTAATGGTTGCATAACATGTGAATGTGACAATCTCTGCCAAATTCACTTGACTTCTATACATGTATGTGCAAATATGACAACCAAACAAACTTTTGTGCTTGTGTTATATAATAAGCTCCTTTGGATATACCAGTGCCATGCAGCTATTGCAAAAAATGACAATTTCACTGATGTTTGACGGTCTTTTACCATCCTAGACTTTTGTGGATAGTAATTTTCTGAGCGAATACAGCTTTTATTTGTGGTTAATACATGTTCTTTTACAGCTAAGACTTCTGTCGATAGGAGTTTTCTGAGCAAAGGCTGCTTTAATTAGGTTTGGCCACAGGGGACATACTAGTAGTTCATGTACTAGGTTTATACTCTAGATATACACTCCTGGAGATATCTTATTTGCATATGCAGAGGCAATGACCTTACAAATTAATATGTTCAATATCTCGCTTTTGCAGTATCCAAGATGAGTTGTAATATCTCATTAGTCTAATGCAGTAATGCTCTAATTAATCGACTCCTTAACCACAGCAGAATTATGGGTAACTTTTCAGGATTTAGTCCGAAATATGGCTTGTTGCCATTCATCGGAAAGCTCTCGGGGGTGGGGGGAGCTTACCTATGAATGGCAACAAGCCATATTTCCAACTACCAGTAAATCCTGAAATGTTACCCATAATTCTGCTGTGGTTAAGGAGTCGATTAATTAGGGCATTACTGTAGCTTGCTGATATCTTTGGAAAATATAGAAAAAACGAATGTTGAAATTTCATGGTGTGATATCTTGTCGCCATCAAACACGTCGGACTAGCATCACCCAAATTCACCCTCGGAGAACCTCATTCTGCTGAGGCTTCAACTGCTATGGGAGACCTAGGATCAGATTCAAGTTCCCCAGTTGAAGTTGGTGATGTTCACCCATTAGTCACCTCGATAATGCATTTTATCTTCTGCATATTAGGATATATAGAAAGTTTAGAAACTGAACAGAAATTAAAAGAAACTAAAAAAAATGGTATTTTGAGAGTATAGATATTTCCCAGAAGATGAGGCCTGAGCAGAATGAGGTCCCCAGATGGTGAATTTAGTTGATGCTACCCCACTGTTCGGTAGTAGCATCACTAAATACACCCTCTGGGGACCTCATTCTGCAAATGACGTACACACTTTTCATGGCTTGGTCGCCATTTATGGGTAAATTATGACTGATGTTCCCAGCCCTGATAAGTATAGTCCAGACATACCGGTAACTTCCTATAATGTCACTGTCAAAAGGAGCTGATGACAGAATAAAAACTAGGTAGTGTTTATTTCCAATGAACATTAGCTTCCGTTGAGAATTTGTTCTGCAACATTCATGAGATAATTAACTCTAGCGAATGTTAATGTTTCGTTGAGATCTGGTGATATTTGGAGAGGTAATTATTGCTTTAGGCTCGACACTTTTTGGCCAAAAGTTTAGCAAAAAAAAATATGGCCAATTTGGCGACCAATATCGTGAACCCGGCACACCAATATAAGAAATTATTTTAAAAGGCTTTAGAAAGAAAGTTCATCACCGATGGAAGCTTCCCTTATCCGGTATGACAGCGTTTCTTGTCCTTGGAGTTCACAAGTCTGTCTTGCTTCCTGTTTCGTTCCATTAATCTTCATTTGGCTGACATATTTACTGATAATGCTGCACGAATCCATACCTTATTAGTACACATCGGTTCCCTACTGGTTTTTGGTGGATATGACGAAATCTTTGTCTGGAACACAGTAGACTGGATGTCGCTTGCATATTCCCAGTCTCGGAGCTTTCCTGAATTTATATTGATAAAAATTCTTTCTCTAATTGTTCTTGAGTTGTGTTCTGAATAAATTCTTCAATCTGGATCCCTTGAGGGAAGTTTGGTGGTTTTTGCTTCGTTTTGTTAATTAGATTGGGGCGAGGCTAGTTCCATTTCGGAAATCAATGGTACCTCGTATATGCTCCATGACTCTTGATATACATGTATGATAAATAAGATTTGTGGTATGCTATGAGATGTCAATAATTTGGAGTTTGATCCAGGGTTAGAATATTTGAAACCTCTACCACGATCTTCTCAACTGCAGGGTTGGTGAAGTTTCCAAGAATTTTGAAACACTTCAATGGGAAGTTTGTATGTATCGACAGATTACTAGTATATTCACCCACCAAAGTTATTTTTACAAATCTTATATCCAAATTTATTGTGTTTATCCGGGTTTCAATCCAAATGAAGTATATTTCTACGTAATCAAAGTCATCGTGTTTTCTGAAACCGTGAACGAATGCGATTTGAATTTTTCGCAATAGCAGTTAAATTCCTCATTGGAGTGTACTATCTGCCCCGGTAGGTAGTAATAAAAGTATTAATTTGCCTTATATGACTTTGAACTTAAAAAAAGATTCACCATAATGACTGTTTTCTGACTGGGTTAAATATAGATGTCTTATATACGTTAATGCGGTGGTATGTTATGTGGATTGTGAATTATTGAGTGATTGTGTGGGATAGAAGATGAGCTCCCTGTTGTTCCCATGATATTTCCATCTATTGTCAATAGTTTGAAGCTCAATTTAGCAGACTCGTAGATTTAATTATGATTATAGTATCTATTTCTGGCTTGGAACTAGAATGTGCAAATTTAAAATGACACAGAGTTATTTTATTATAAATAATTTATAGATCGTAATACCCCATGGTGGTGTTAAACCATATATTGTTTTGGTTTCATGTTCTTGTATATATATATATATCTTGGGATGATAATAGAATATAACTACAATTATACTGTATACTAGATTCATCAGTGTATTACCAGCCTGGAAGTGTGTATAAAGTGGTTCAGTGTTATCCATCATTAACAACCTTTTAATAACATTTTTATTTATAAATGGATGCCTGCTGATGAGTAGTTGCTTGATTGCCATTTATTCATTTGTAATGATATTAAGTTTTAACAAACTGTTTTGGGCTATTTTTTGAACTTATTGTCTTGAGTATCCTTGCAAATGAATGTGATTTAGAATGTTTCTCTGTCTGTCATCTGGTTTTATGATTCATATAGAGCTGCACTTTAATAAATAAGCCCATGTGGCCATGATGTGGGTGTATGTTTTTTCGTCCCTAATCATTTAAGTGAGCCTAAATACGAATAAGCCAGTATATTTTTTTTTTTCCACAACAAAAGTCAGACATTTGGGTAAAAAGACAATAATTTCCATTTATTTTCTGTTGGTTTGAGTTGAGGAATTCCATTCTGATAACATGAAATTAGCTTAATATGGTTCAATGGTCATATATTTGTTAAATATCATTATATCGTTTGGAAAAATCAACTATGAATAAAAAAAAACACGGTGAAAATCCAGCATGGATGTTAGGTAATGCATCGTGATGATCACTTATTGTTAATATAAAATTGCCGTATAAAAGTAATTATGTTTTAACCAATAAGTTTTTTTAGCCCTTTCATGACGGGAGATGCGCTGGTGCAGCATTAAAGATCCTGTGCTAGTGCATTCTCTTATATATGCGAATCTCCAATAGGGAGACTGGCATATATAATATAGTGTACTGGCTTATAAGGTCAAGGTAAATATTGTAAGGCCAATGTATTCTCTTATATATGCGAGGCTCCCTATGGAAGACTCACATATATAAGAGAATGCATTGGCATAGGGTTTTAGCAGTATTTCAGGAAGCTCCAGTCATGGAAGGGTTAAATCAAACTTAAGACAACAATTATTGAACCAACTTTTTTAACTGAATGTGATATTTCATCCAGTAAATAGGATTTAAATAATCAGACAGTCGACTAATCTTGCTCAGAACTGTACTAGTCAACATCAAGTTGGTACAATATGTAATGATTTCTGATTGATTTACATACATATAATCTCATGTAGTTGATGCTATTAAACTGTACATATTGTGTGCTGAAGTACAATTTGCTTCACACTGCCTTGACATAATTCGCATGAGTTTAGCAAGCTATTGTTGTACACCCCTAGGGCTGAGTATTAAAGGTTAATGCTCCCCATAGTATTAAAGACAGATCCACATAGTGTAGGTGGACATGTAATTAAAATAAATGATGGATCAGGAAGGGGCCTGTATTGATCTGACGATTTGTCCAGTTTCTATTCGCATTTCAAGCCATTGAATTGGTCACCGTCAGGTGTTAAGTAGGTCCTTAACAATACATATTTCATTTCTTACCTGTCTTGGTCGTTTGTCTTGGGGGATGGGGTTCATATACATGTGGTCTCTTTGATGTTAGTTGCTTGTCCTGAGGGGCATTTGTGTGTCATCATAAACACCCAAGTCGTTTGTTTGCAAGCATTATGAAAGACGCATAGTAAAGGGAACACAGCTTGAGATAAGGAGAAAGGGGAGGGGGTTTGATCATGAGGGGCGCAAGAAAATTTTATTTGACATCAGCGGTAACACAACCTTGTTGAACAATAACACATTCCATAATAAGTGCACTGACAATTTTCCGTATCGCCACCAAAAATGGTAGAGGAAACTCTTCGTAATTTATTTCTATGTCTGACTTAATTCACTACATTCATGAAAACATTTTTATACTAAGAAATATTGCTGACCAATCTTCAGCATTTAACATCTGGAGCTGGACTAATGTACATAATCATAAGTCAGAAAAGTGTGTTATATATGTAAGCTTGAATCTATGAATTGGGTATAGGTAAGGCTCAATTTTTTTTTTTTTAAAGGCCTGTCAAATTGGATCGTGTTGGTCATTTCAAAATGGTGCCTGTCCAATTTTAAGTTGTACTGCATGAGAGTGTATTTTAATTTGCAATCAACTTATTATTTGTCAACGATGCACACATTTTAGTGGGTATGGGAATGTATGGGCATGGAGGAAAAGGACCCTAAAAGGTACAGTGTAGATCATGCCATGAATCTCTACTCTGGCTATCGCCCATAACCAAATTACAGATTCATGGCACGATCTACCTAAAATGGACCTGCTGTCCCCTAGAGGAAACCTTGGTATAGCACACTACAGTAATGCCCTAATTAATCGACTGCTTAACCACATCAGAATTATGGGTAACTTTTCAGGATTTAGTCGTGGAAATATGGCTTGTTGCAATGCATCGGAAAGCTCTCCCCGAGAGCTTTCCGATGAATGGCAACAAGCCATATTTCCGACTAAATCCTGAAAAGTTACCCATAATTCTGCTGTGGTTAGGGAGTCTATTAATTAGAGCATTACTGTATAATAAATAATTTTGCGATCCATTAAATTTTCCATACATTTTAGTCTGAATGCCCTAAGCAGTAACTCAACCATGTTGAACAATAACACATTCCAGACGGAGTTAGACAGATTAGCTTTTTGTTTCTATCAACAATTTAACCTCTCCACAAAGGAGCAACCTTCAACAAATAATCGGATGACAACTTGCCAAGAATAACACACACACATATGTTTGCGGAATAAAGCAGCCAAATAGCTCACAATGCTTTATAGACCAGTGTGCAATAAGTAATACACAAAAACACTGAAACACATCCATCATTTGCATGTCTTCCATGTAGAGTAATGCCCTAAATAATCCACTCCTTAACCACATCAGAATTATGGGTAATTTTTCAGGATTCAGTCAGAAATATGGCTTGTTGCCATTCATCGGAAAGCTCTCAGTGAGAGCTTTCCGATGAATGGCAACAAGCCATATTTCCGACTAAATCCTGAAAAGTTACCCATAATTCTTCTGTGGTTAAGGAGTTGATTATTTAGGGCATTACTGTAGATATTAGTAAGGCCATAATAAAAATATGCTTCGTTCAAGTCTGGATATACCTGTAGTGCGTCTGACATTTGTAGAAAGAGGTCCCCAGAGGGTGAATCTAGTGACGCTATCCCACAGTGGGCTAGTATAACCATATTCACCTCTATGGACCTCATTAAACTTAGGCCTCATCTTTTGGGAAGTATCTATATCCTCAAATTAACATTGTTTTTAGTGACTTACTTTTTCCATTCTGTTCAGTTTAAATATCTCTAAATTTTCAGAAGATAAAATGCATAATTGAGGTGACTAATGGGTGAACATCGCCAATATCAGCTGGGAACTTTAATCTGATCCTAGGTCTCCCATAGCAGTTGAGAACATCTATTTTTTGTCTACCAACATTTTTTATAGCTACTGGTACAGTAATGCCCTAAATAATCGACTTCTTAACCACAGCAGAATTATGGGTAAGTTTTCAGGATTTAGTCGGAAATATGGCTTGTTGCCATTCATCGGAATGCTTTCAGTGAGAGCTTTCTGATGAATGGCAACAAGTCATATTTCCGACTAAATCCTGAAAAGTTACCCATAATTCTGCTGTGGTTAAGGAGTCGATTATTTAGGGCGTTACTGTACCTGTCATTCTGACTGCATTATTCCAAGGGAAATCTGATCAGCCTCACACATAAGTGTTAAACTTTCATGACAGGAGCTGCGCTGGTGCAGCATTAAAGACCCTGTGCCAGTGCATTCTCTTATATATGCGAGTCTCTCATAGGGAGCCTCACATATATAAGAGAATGCACTGGCTTACAAGGTCAAGTTACGGGAGCTGTGCTGGTGCAGCATTAAAGATCCTGTGTCAGTGCATTCTCTTATATATGTGAGTCTCCAATAGGGAGCCTCGCATTTATAAGAGGATGCACTGGCTTACAAGGTCAAGGTAAATATTGTTAGGCCAATGTATTCTCTTATATATGCAAGGCTCCCTTTGGGAGACTCGCATAATTAACAGAATGCATTGGCACAGGGTGTTTGTAAAATTTCATGGAAGGGTTAATGTGGAGAGGAAACTGTCCTGTAAACACCCAAGTCAACAGTTGGTCTTGGCACTGATAAGATTGGTCAAATTTATTTTGACTTTACCTATTAAAGTGGCCATTGTCCCTCATTGTCGCCATCTGTTCACCTGCTCGGAGCAGAATCTGGAAATGTTTGTTGAAGTACTCCCCATCAAACATCTGTAGATACGGCTTAATAGAATCATATAAACCTTTCTACCTCTCTTTGAAAATCTGCCAACTCTGAAGCACTGTCAATAGTAACATGTACAAAACTAGAGCATTGCTCTGGCGCTACTATCTTAACCCTTCCCGTCACTGGAGATTACTGAATTTTTTTGAAAACCCTGTGCCAATGCATTCTCTTATATATGCGAGTCTCCCATAGGGAGCCTCGCATATATACGAGAATACATTGGCCTAACAATATTTACCGTGACCTTGTAAGCCAGTGCATTCTCTTATAAATGTGAGGTTCCCTATTGGAGACTCACATATATAAGAGAATGCACTGGCACAGGATCTTTAATGCTGCACCATAACTTCCCATAGGGAGCCTCACATATATAAGAGAATATATTGGCCTAACAATATTTACCTTGACTGTGTAAGCCAGTGCATTCTCTTATAAATGCGAGGCTGCCTATTGGAGACTCACATATATAAGAGAATGCACTGGCACAGGATCTTTAATGCTGCACCATAACTTTCCATAGGGAGCCTCACATATATAAGAGAATATATTGGCCTAACAATATTTACCTTGACCTTGTAAGCCAGTGCATTCTCTTATAAATGCGAGGCTCCCTATGGGAGGCTCACATATATAAGAGAATGCACTGGCACAGGATCTTTAATGCTGCACCAACAGCTTCCATCATGAAAGGGTTAACCACTTTCTTTATTAAATAGATTCTCCTGGCAATTATCAAAGTATACATTGAAATGGTTTATTATTCATTTGGAATTGGGGGGGGGGGGGGTGGGGGGTGTTCAGGATAAATTTGTAGACAACAGTCTTTATGACGAAAAGCTGAAATATTTCTATTAATTAGTTGGAAATGTTCAGATATATTAAAGTTCAACAAACAACCTATGGTCTAGCTTTATCTGAACATTTCCTAACTGAGCTATTGTCAGTGAGTATTTAGTAAAGAAAGGCTTAATATCATCATAGCCCAGCAGGCTAGCATCACCAAATTTACCCTCTGGGTACATCATTCTGCTGTGCCGGGTAGAATCACTAAATTCACCCTCTGGGGACCTCATTTCAATGGTAGACACACTATTTCAAGGCTTGGAAGATCTTTCTCCCAATTGAATGAGAATAGTGCTGAATATGTAATATGTAACAGCTCACTCTTCAATTATAATTTATTCCTGAATAGAGCACACTACACTTTAAGGTTGTAATTCTACACTAGACTAAAAAAAAAACAGTTAATTACAGCCTTCTTCGAACAAGCTGTGACCATTTAATGCAGTATACATTTCTCAAAATTGATTGACTTATGTCACTACAAACCAAAATGAATAGGAACAGATCTATCATGACATTTTCAAAGTAACTAAAATGTTTTTTTCTATCAAATAAGTTGATAATTTTTCCCCATCAGGGAACACAATATTCTATATCCACCATGATTTCCTGTGAAGATATCTGCCGCCAACAAAGCTACGAGTAATAAATGGCTCAGTGGATGATGACGTTATTTCCTCAAATACGAAATTGATGAGAAATACATCCGTTGCTTGGCTTTACGCTTCATGCGCATTGCACACCTTAAATCAGTGATCTTATAGCATTTTTTCTGCTCATATGCACGATGCAACGGACCAGAGCAAACAAACCACATGCCTTTAGAAGTGTAGTCAACATGTATCATGGCTACATCCTCTCCATGTGTCACTTTGTTCAAACACAAAAATATGATGTGTAAGTATTCATAGTCCCGAAGCGATATTTTCATATCGAGAGTTTAATAGATTTATGTTCGCTATTTAAAATAGCATCTTTTTCATCTGAATATTATAACTTAATTCTGCGCAAATTTAGGTAAGCCTTCAAGCAGTTTAGTTTTTGATATGAAAAGTTCATTGAGTACATGTGGGCAGATTTATTGAATATCGCCCAAAAAAGCCATAAATAAGCACTGGCTGGAAGCGTTATGATATCATGTGCCTGTTTACTCATGGATAGGTTGTGTTTAGGTGTTTATATTGATAATGAGGTTCAGCTTATGCCATTATCATGAGATATATGCATTACACCTGTAGGTATGACTGTCGGAATGTTTTGTCAATGACTGTTGCAACACCTCAGGCTTCTGTAACCAAAGTTATGTTCAGCTTAACTGTTTATATACTAAACACACAATAAGTTTGGAGTTTGGGATGATACCCGGGAAGATATGAAAGGGCCGTTGGCCCTCTCCTACAACCCACTTTTGAATGCCATGATTCCGCTGAAGAGCATTTGTAGAGTTTGTGAGATTGATATATGCTCATGCACAAGTAGGTGTTTGCCTGCTGTGCATGAGGTGGATGTCACCAAAGCAGGAAGCAAAACCCCACCCCCATTCCGAACCAGGACCGGCGGAGAAGACTTACCTTGATTTCTCTGTGTGAGTTTTATGTGTTGATATGCATACATGTATATATTGTTTTGAGTTGTGAAAAGCTGTACATATTGTCCTATTTAGTGCTTGCATGGACTCCAGTTGCCTTAGTCTGTTGTATTCCGGGCTTGTACTACAGGCTCAACTCTAGGAAGAGGGTGCAATGCCAACCGGTTGACTTAAGGTCGGTTGGGGCTCCTCAACTCTCGATGGTGCAATGCCCACCTTCCACTCCTGTGCGAGTGTCAGAACCCGTTGACCTGATTGTGTGGTGCGTTAACAGAGCCAGACTGTGTTGGTTGGTGTGTCTCTGAAGGTTTGGTACTAAACACACACATTCTTCCATTCGGTTATATAGTATACATTGGAATGGTCTATTATTCATTTGGAGGGGTGTTCAGGATAAATTAGCAGATGACAGTCAGAAGAACAGATAAAGCAAGTGCTGAAAAATTCATATCAATTGGTTGGAAATGTTCAGATAATAAGTTCAACAACTAATCAGATGTACAGTAATGCCGTAAATAATCGACTCCTTAACCACAGCAGAATTATGGGTAACTTTTCAGGATTTAGTCAGAAATATGGCTTTTTGCCATTCATCGGAAAACTCTCAGTGAGAACTTTCTGATGAATGGCAACAAGCCATATTTCCGACTAAATCGTGAAAAATTACCCATAATTCTGCTGTGGTTAACCCTTTGAGTGCCAGGTCCGATTTTTGTATCAACCCATATACCCTGTGCCAATGCATTCTCTTATATATGCGAGTCGACCATAGGTCGCCTCGCATATATAAGAGAATGCATTGGCTTAACAATTATTATTTTTTTTTTTTTTTTTACAATTTTTACAATTTTAATATATTTTATTATATTCTTTAACAGACTTATTGTGTAGGTTTAGGGCCGATAATATCGGCCGCTGGCACTCAAAGGATTATGGAGTCGATTATTTACGGCATTACTGTACATGAGACGCTACCATTCATCATCTTTTAAACATCTTTACATGATATGACTTGATCATCACTTGAAGAAGTTGAAGGTTCTGTGGAAATATTTGGAACTCGGGACAGATACTATGATTAGTGAGACCTATTAGGATAATTGTACATGAGCAGAACGTCAGATAAACATCGGCTTGGCAGGCGAGGGTTCGAAATATTTGAGTTCGTTCAGGTAGAGAGGCATGACTTTGATCGTGAGCCGGGCACACCTCATTATGCAATGTAAACAGTGATCTCTGAAGTGTCGTCACTACATTCCATGGTTTTGTTGAGCTCCCGTCTAGACATCCAGATCAGCTTCCACAAAGCAGGTTCAAAGATCTTTTTTTCCTATGATCCCATATTATAGTTCAAGGCAATAGAGTTCTGTTATGTCTATGTTTGGAGTCATATCATGTGATTTTTTTTACTGCATGCATCATTTTTATTTACCCTTCTCTTCCCCATGTTGTTGCACCTAGATGAAAATCGTACAACATTCCATTTTTTCCCATTGTTTTTTTCCCCACTATGATCTTCAATTGTGCACCTTATTCTTTTTTCAAAAACCACATATACATTCTAATTTCTCACTTTACATGTATACAATTAAAACGACAAGAATGTAAAAAAAAAAGCAAGCATAGAACGGATTTTCGGCTATGCTAGCAACTAGAATAGACGATTTCCTATGTTGGCGCAAATGAAAAGAGTTAGGTCTTAATGATGTGGGCCCTTTCTGGGAAGTTTGACTCAATTTCAATAAAACAGTTCTGACCCTAATGCAGGGTTTCCGCTAGGGGTTGTGGGGTGGGTGGATGGTACCCCTATGGATCTGGGGGAAATCTTGGTTTTATTTATTGGCAGATATACACATGTGTTTTAGGCATGTGGATTGTGTAGGAACATATTTTGGAGGGGAAATTTGGGTGAGTGGAAAGGGACCTTGACATGGACCCGCAGCACCCGTAACGGAAACCCTGCCTAATGAGAATGGTTGCACACAGATAGTGACCCAGAGAGCGCTTCAGAGACTGTATTACGATAATCAGAGATTGATATCAGATGTTCAGCATCCAAACTCCATGCAGGGTTTACCTCCCTTGTTGACTCGGTAAGACCGCTGCTACCGGCGACATTTCACCCACATTTGGTGGACTTCCGTGATATTAAAATATCTACTAAGGGAACAGAGAAACATGCTGCCCCTTTTAAGCACACAAAATATCGAACAAAATTTGTATAAATTTAGGACCTTATGTTTGAAAAGTCCCACTATAACCGAAGAACTATATTTTGAAACGGTGTGATTCGGTTCTCCCGATTATTTTATCAACACAATAGTATAAACGCACGTGTATGACATTAATTGTCACAACTCGAACGGCAAGTCAAACACAAGAGTTCTATTTTGCTGCAATTTTGACGAGTAGCTATCGAAAATCATCAACAAAACTACCCCTCTGATTTTCCATTCTGTCAGTATGTTTTTAGTGAGGGAATTGTTCTCAAAGCACATAGAAAATTTGACATTGGAGCGATCGGGTTTCGCCATTTTTTGCTGGAAAATCCCTTGCTAATTATAGAAACACGGACTAGTACCCAGCCGTTTACAGAGTCAGAAAGGAAGCATGACTGGTGCGCTTTGGTAGAGATTGATGTTCAGCATCCAAACACTGGCCCCACAGGAAGGACTTTCAGTCATATTCTTCTTAAATGTTGCACTCAATGTTGAATGCGGGCCTATCCTGAGCAGTTTATCAACCCCAAAATCGTTCTTTAATCGTCACTGTATCTACATGAGTTTCTCTTTCGTTCCACTTATGTTGACTTCCTTTATCTCGTCATAAACCACAGTACTCGGGTGCAGCTGATAAAGAAATAACACAGATTATTGTGGCATGATGTCTGCTTGGTTATATGCTATGCAAGCCTTGAAATAGTGTGTCTGTCATTTGCAGAATGAGGTCCCCAGAGGGTGAATTTAGTGACGCTACCCACATAGCGGGCTAGCATCACCAAATTCACCCTCTGGGGGACCTCATTCTGCTGAGGTGTAAGCAGAATGAGGTCCCCAGAGGGTGAATTTGGTGATGCTAGCCCGCTATGCGGGGTAGCATCACTAAATTCACCCTCTGGGGACCTCATTCTGCAAATGACAGACACACTATTTCAAGGCTTGATGCTATGGCCAACTCATTAAAAATATGAAAAACATCTCGCCTGCTCATTTTATATTAAGCATCTGCATATTATTATGGTAAGAAAAAAAAACATAGTAGATACCAGTAGTATAGTTTCTCTATAGTAATTATCTGAAGCAACACACAGGGGCGTGACGGGGCACTGCTACCCTTCCAAGTCGGGATATGTGTGTCTGATTGTTTAATGATGCTATCCCGCACAGTGGGCTTGCATCACTAAATTCACATTCTAGGGACCTCAATCTGCTTAGGCCTCATCTTCTAGGAAGTATATACACTATCAATTTAACATTGTTTTAGTTACTTTTTCCGTTCTGTTCAGTTTCTGTATCCCCTAATTTGCAGGAGATAAAATGCATAATCGAGGTGACTATTAATGGGTGAACTTCACCAACTTCAACTGGGAACTTCAATCGGATCCTAGTTCTCCCATAGCAGTTGAGACCTAAGCAGAATGAGGTTCCCAGAGGGTGAATTTGATGCTAGCCCACATTAATTATGGGATCTATATTACCGGCGGTTCAGTTGGTTCCACAAACCACTCAATCTTAGGGTTCATATGAACCCATATCAGAAACATTGCTCAGTAGTACATACTCTGCATCTAAAATTCTTCATTTTTTATGGCCAGAAAACAAGCAGAATATGTTTTAAATGCTGTTTACATTGAGAAAGTTTGTACTTAACTCACAATCTTTAATTACTTGTAACACAGTGTAACATGCTTTTTAATGGCATGTTACTCATAATAACAGCCTTATCAATTTGGTCATGTGAAGTTTAAACTTTTTTCTTGAGTGTTGCTTGTTGTCATATTATAAAATAATTATAGATAAGAACCAGACAACTTTCTGGTGGTCAGACTAGCAGACAAATCTGAGATTAGTGTGCCTGTTATTTGCAGAATGAGGTCCCCAGAGGGTGAATTTATTGATGCTATCCTGCATAGTGGGCTAGCATCACTAATTTCACGTTTATTATCAACACATAGATTCTATTTCTTTTTTAATTTAGTTTATCTATATCCCCATATTGGCAGACGACTCATTGCATAATCGAGGTTCCAAATGGGTATGCATCACAATATTCACCATTTGGGAACTTCAATCTGAGTATGTCTCCGATAGCAGATAATATCATGCAGAATAGGTCCCAGAGGGTGAATTTGGTGATGCTAGCCTGCTATGCGGGATAGCGTCACTAAATTCACCATCTGGCGACCTCATTCTGCAAATGACAGTCACACTAAACTCAGACTTGCCAGCAAGCCTTGAAATAGTGTGTCTGTCATTTGCAGAATGAGGTTCCCAGAGGGTGAATTTAGTGATGCTACCCCGCATAGCGGGCTAGCATCACCAAATTCACCCTCTGGGAACCTCATTCTGCTGAGGTATAAGCAGAATGAGGTCCCCAGAGGGTGAATTTGGTGATGCTAGCCCGCTATGCGGGATAGCATCACTAAATTCACCCTCTGGGGACCTCATTCTGCAAATGACAGACACCCTATTTCAAGGCTTGCTTGCTAGCAGACACAACTTCTTCCAGATGTAAGACACAACTCAAGATAGCAATAACATGGTAAATTTTCAACATTCACAGAAATCTTAACTCATCATAAGTAAAACTTCTGAAGACTAAGTGAACGTTCAGGCGACCACGATTCAATCATATTGGAAAGTTTTCCATTGTTGGTAGTAACCGGTAGTTAGACTGTGCATGCTCATGACAAGATTGTGAGTACAAAATTAATATCAAGCACTGTTTCATTTTAGATGCCAAATCATGGCATATCCTTGGTTACCTCCACTTGCGACGGAATCAGTCGTGTGTGATTCAAAATTGTAGATGGAAAGATCATAGGGTAGTTAATCACATGGTTAACATGGCTTACGAAGAACCCATGATATCCTCATCTGCGATTTTCTGATTTTGTCGGGCCTGATTCCTCCACTTGCGATTGAATCATGGTCGTCTGAAGGTACACTAAGTATTTATATTCACAGTAATCTGGACATTTTTTAATTAAATTTAATTTAGGTTTCAAGTGGATGTGATTTAATTAGTTAAAATTAGTTGATTAAAAGGAAAATATATGAGATAATAAATCTAATAACCTTACAGTTGAACTGTAGTAACAATCCCAAGATTTGAATGTTAATATTTTGATAATATCTGCACTTATTTGTTTTATTAACAATATGTTCTTCTTTTCAATTCTATTTTGAAAACACTGGAAACAGAGAAATTTCATCACAGACTTGTGTAAAAATATCAGTAACTGTTCTCAACAGCTTCATTTTGTTTTGAAGCAAACACACAACCAGCTAACCAGGATTGGTACAAATGTACCGTAATCAGGGGGATTAACCCTTTACCCAACAAACCGGCCAAAACCGGCCAAATAAAGCTTCAACAGCCTAAAATATCTTCGGTCTGTCTCAATAGAACCATACAAATATGGATATCATTGGAACCGGCTCCTTGACCACATTGTGATAGTTACAGTTATGCCCTGTGCCAATGCATTCTCTTATATATGCGAGTCGACCATAGGTCGCCTCGCATATATAAGAGAATGCATTGGCCTAAAAAAAAATATTTTTTTAACACTTTTTACCATTTTTTCTTACATTCTTTAACAATTTTATAATTTTTAATGTGTTAAGCCAATGCATTCTCTTATATATGCGAGGCGACCTATGGTCGACTCGCATATATAAGAGAATGCATTGGCACAGGGCCCTTCTGTTGGGTAAAGGGTTAATGTCCATAAATTCTGCTCCTGTCTTAACCTTCCGTGACACCTCCCAATGTACCTACTCCATACACTCATCTTGTGCATGCTTCACTGATATATTCTATGGCTAATTGAGGTTGCTTTTGACATGTCTCTGGGTCATGAAGATCTGTCATGCATTTTATGAGCAGACATTTAATCTGAATGTCTAAGCAGGTTGTCCTGATTGTGTATTCTTGTGCTTTGAACTAAAATGACTTTTTTTTTTATCTGCCTGGCATGATATTCTTGAGTCTTGACATGTGTAAATCGAATTTGAAATGATAAATATTGGTTAAACTGGGTACAAGGGACTAAAGGTGTTGGAAGAATGCGAAAACACATAAAAGTCATTAAACCAACTATCGTCAATAACCACATGAAGACATAGATTGATTTTGTTTTACTTTCATTATTAATATCTCTCCAAAAATGAGATTTTGCTTATCAAAACAAATGTTAATTACGTAAACATTACTGTCACAGTGGGATTACCAAGAAATGTCAATTAGTCCAATAAGATACCAAAGTAAAATAAAAACTTAACAGTAGGCATTGGAAAAGTTTTGAAAAATATTAATAATTAATATAAGAACAAAGTCGATCTATTTCTCCATGTATTTTTTAATGGTGATGTTCTTATATTTTTTTGGACATTTACCCACTGAGTGCATTGGGTCCCTTTAATGGTGCACCCATAGAGACCCCCACCAATATGCACTCTCCGTTAGAGATGAAAGTGGATGATAAAAAATGTCATATTTCTTAAACTCTCATTTTCTCAGACTTTTAAGAATGTTGACAACTTCACACGAGAATTCTCTTGAGTATGCAGTATCTAACTCTCTGTGGAAACGGTCTCCTATTCCTTTTATGGATGTATGCTATCCCCGTCTGGCTGAAACCGGCCAGAAATTAAATGAAGATAAATTTTACGAAAGTTCAATACCAGCAATTTGTTCCAGTGTGCTGATAGCTATTTTATCAAATTAGTACAATGAAGCCGTCATTAAATAGTATTGGTAATGATCGCAGCCAATAATCGCTGGTGCGTTGATTACCCGGGGAGTACGCATTACATCGCTAACCTCATCAAGTAATCCTATTTCTATTGATTAAATTCCGGCTGCTAGATATTGATACCTCTGGCGGGGTTCTATTGACGTTCATCAGATATGGCACTACAATTCTCTATGACTCACGTCTGAGTGAGGTTTAAATGTATCAGAAAACATTTCATGCTCCCTTGCACTGATATTTTGATTTTTGTTGCTAGACTTGCTGTCAGAGTAATTGATTCTATATTGGTAGGTCAACTCAACTTTTGATTGTAATGTTGGGCCACTAGCGCTTCATTCGGTAAGGTGCATGGCACATTAACCATTTCTTTACTGAACTTAATGGATATTCCCGCTCAGTTATAAAAGTATAGATTGGTACGATCTATAATTCCTTTGAAGGGATAGTAAAATTAGATGACAGACTGACGATAAGATAATCCAAGTGCAGAAGGATTCATATTCATTGGTGGCAAATGTTCAGATAATAGATTAAAAAAACAACTAATGATCGTTTGTTGAACTTATTATCTGAACATATCCTAAGGGAACTACATGTCAATAAGTATTTAGTATAGAAAAGGTTAAGCCATTATATTCTGTCCGGCGATAGCAGAGCTGGATCGAATCCCGACAAGAGAAGGTTTGTAACCCATTCAAAGGGAGGTTAACCTTGTTAATTTGGTTTTAAGCAGATTTACGCTGTATTTCTTAGCTGACATTATTTCATCGCATCATATCGCCACGGACGCTCACTCTCTCTCACTGGGTCCGTTCTATTAGCAATCTGAACAAGTCAATTACACTGTAGCTGGCAGTGGATAAATAAACCTGATTTGTGTGTTGGGGCAAGTTTGTTGCTTTGTACTTGGATTTTGTTGAGTGTGAATTTTAGTAAAATTAATTCAATGTGCTGCAGGGACTCGCGTGGAGGCTTCAAATTGGGAGAAGTCACTTCTCCCAATTTGATTATTTAAATATGTAGTAGAAACATATGCATCATGGAATGTTAGAGAGAAGTCACTTCTCCCTATGACAAAATAGGGAAAAGTGTCACAATTTAGGGAGAAGATACATACAGTAATGCTCTAAATAATTGACTCCTTAACCACAGAAGAATTATTTGTAATTTTTCAGGATTTAGTCGGAAATATGGCTTGTTGCCATTCATTGGAAAGCTCTCAGTGAGAGCTTTCGATGAATGGCAACAAGCCATATTTCCAACTAAATCCTGAAAAGTTACCCATAATTCTGCTGTGGTTAAGGAGTCGATTATTTAGAGCATTACTGTATATCTCCCAAGTCGCCCTCTAGGCTGGTCCCTGCTGTACCACGAATAAAATTGACAACGTGAAATGACCTAGCGGCATAAACCAAACCAGGTTTATGTGAAATTAATCTTACATGATGGCTATATATAGGCCTAGCAAATTAGTCCCATTTCAATAACTTTTATAGTTCTTGCTCTATAGTTTGTTGAGATAAATAAAACATTTGATCACCTTTAACAATAAGCCTTTCAGGTTTCAAACTTTCAAAAGTTCAAGTACCCTCTTTACATGCTGGGTGTATAATTACTGGACACACCTGTAATAACAGGTTAATAATCCCTTCGTCAATGCTTCTGACGAAAAATTCTCAAAGTCAAAAGTCACAACCTGTGATTAAGTTATTTTTTGCTTTCTAAAGGTTTTCACATTTCAAATAAACTGTGTCAATTTGTGAATTCAAATGCCTGCATATGTCGTCATTTCGTGTGAACTGAGGGGACAATATATATGAATTATGATTGACCATATCCTGTCAATGTTTGCTTCATTTTGGCACATTCAATTATTGATAATATAGTATATTTGTTCAGTGTTTACGATTGTTCATTATTAATTTGAAAAGTATTTATTATTATTTTTGGAATCAAAATCTTTGAACAAATACTAGTAAACCCTAAAGTTACTTAGCAAATTCTTCACCACTCTACACTTCATTCTCCATCTTTAGCAGCCATTCCACGAAAAAAATTAAATTATGCTAAAAGGTGTGAGGCAAAACATTGCTTTGACCATTTCTATACTAAATACTCAGTGACGAGTAGTTCCCTTAGAAAATGTTTACATAATCATTAAGTTCACAAATGGTGGTATAGGCCGTTTGTTGAACTTTTTATCTAAATATTTCCCTCCAATGAAATGAATCCTTCTGCACTTGTATTATCTCTTCACCTGTCTGTTGTCTGCTTCGATTTCTTTTACATCCCATAAAATGAATAATAGACCATTCGAATGTATACTTTTATAACTGGATGGGAGAATCCATTTAGTAAAGGAAGAGATAAACAATTATTTAAGTGCGGCGTCATGCAGATCTGGTGGGGTGATGGTTGGGCCATTGATTTTATGGATGCATTTATTTGCATTAGGGATTGTGCCCTTAACCCTTTACCCAACAGAAGGGCCCTGTGCCAATGCATTCTCTTATATATGCGAGTCGACCATAGGTCGCCTCGCATATATAAGAGAATGCATTGGCTTAACACATTAAAAATTATAAAATTGTTAAAGAATGTAAGAAAAAATGGTAAAAAGTGATAAATTTTTTTTTTTTTTAGGCCAATGCATTCTCTTATATATGCGAGGTGACCTATGGTCGACTCGCATATATAAGAGAATGCATTGGCACAGGGCATAACTGTAACTACCACAATGTGGTCAAGGAGCCGGTTCCAATGATATCCATATTTGTATGGTTCTATTGAGACAGACCGAAGATATTTTAGGCTGTTGAAGCTTTATTTGGCCGGTTTTGGCCGGTTTGTTGGGTAAAGGGTTAAGGCTTATGAAGTTTGTAACATTTTTCCCTCACTGCTTCCAAGTTCAGCATCCTTGGATTTCCAATTGATTTTCTGGTAAGTACCGTATGTCATGTCTATGCGTGGCTTGGATGTTAATACATGTAAACTTCAGCATTTTCTTGACTGTAAATACCAGTATTTTTTTATTTAAAAAAACTGGTGGATGGATCGAGACAGGCAAAATGTAGACCTATACTGCAGCCTACTGTAGATTTTTGCACTAATAGCTGATATACATACTGTTATACATTTGTAATCTATGCCATTCATCGGAAAGATCTCAGTGAGAGCTTTCCTGTGAATGGCAACAAGCCATATTTCCGACTAAATCCACAGCATAATTATGGGTAACTTTTCAGGATTTAGTCGGAAATATGGCTTGTTGCCATTCATCTGAAAGCTCTCACCGACTAAATCCTGAAAAGTTACCCATAATTCTGCTATGGTTAAGGAGTCGATTATTTAGAGCATTGCCATATATAGTGGCTGAAACAATGATGATAAACCTTGTTAAACCAATCTATGAATCAATTACTTTACATTAAAGGTACTCAATCCGATCAGAGGGTCCCCATCTCAACAGATTCCAACAACAACAATCCGATCAGAGGGTCCTATGTTACTATTTATTTGGCTTTTGGGGTAAAAAATATTTGATTCGAGTCGAGGAACCCATCAAACAAAGCTCAGAGTTATTAGATATTGATTTTTGAAATTTGTTATTTTCTCGAGATGAGTACTAATAATCGCCTTCAACTTCGTAATCTGCTCGAGATGTGTACACCAAAACACTATTCAAACAGACAAGGATGGATAACTCTAAAATCAAGTGGTAATAATAACGCAATTTTGACTGTGTTCTGGGCCAGAAAGTATTCCCGATAATGAAAAATAATAGATTTCTAAAATCGATATCTAACAAATCTGAGCTTTGATGGGTGACATCCTCGACTCGAATAAAATATTTTTGACCCCCGAAGCCATTGAATTAGTAATTGAGAGGAGTTTTATCGGATTGAGTACCTTTAAGAGGTCTACATCTCAGATCACATTCTATATTCACCAAGCAGATTTATGTCTGCGATATCACCCTTTAAAAAATATGACGGAGCTATCCGAGTCGAGCACTGTATGGTGACTTTAAGGATTAAATGCGCTGCACTATATGATGTCATACCTGAGAAGTTTAGTGAAATGATATTGCAGCTGTCTATGTGCAAAGCTAAAATATAGGACAACAAAAAACTTCCGCTATAAAGTTTTATGATCATGCATTATGTCTCATGATTATGCGAATTTCTTCCGCATGAAGTAACTCGCAAGCTTGTGCATTTCCCTGCACCTGACAAAATATTTCAGATCTGTGGCAAATCAGTTTTCAGGAGTTTGTATCTTGATTTGGTATGGTAGACCAGATTGATAAAAAAAATATGAAACTTTTTTCTATATCTAGCCATAATCTAGGTTTTAGTGGTATGTTATATGAGACCTGATAGCTAGGGACCAACATAGAAGGCGGCTAGTGAGATACCTTCTCCCTCAAATGTGCCACTTCTCCCTATCCCAGGGAGAAATGACTTCTCTCTCATATTCCAGTATGTATATGTCCCAATAGCATATTTGACGTATATTTACTGATTATAATGGAGTTCTTACTCACTATTGTGGTTTTGCCTAATACTTAAAAATTACTTATGCATCATAGAAGGGTGATTTTCGGGTGTAAAAAAAAATATCAAAACTTATTTATATATCTAGATTTTACTGGTACGTTATTTGAGACCCGAGAGGCTGATACTTGCCAACTTGGTGTCATTCAAGAATGTACTGTAATCAATTAGACTACTAAAGGACCGAGTAAATATATCATCAATCTAAATTTCTTTTCAAGATGAGGAGACGTTGTTACTTTAGTAACCATGAAATTAGCCAGATTTAAAAAAATCATTTATTTATTCAGCAACTTACACAGCAATTAATTTCAGGGACAATTTTCGAGTTCTCATCACCTGCCTATATCCAGGTGACCAACAGATTATCTATCCAAGCACATGGCAAAAAATAACATCGAACAAAAACGAAACCCATAGTGAATCTAAATTATCAAAAGCAAGATAAATTGGGGTAATTTCTGTGAACACACTGCCCATTAAGATGGTAATTCACCTGGAAGGCTGGCTGCATTTAAATAACGGCCACGTGTCTAACAACAGCTGCTGGACCCAAGCATGTAAAGAACATGTTTAATGCCGTGTGATTGCTGAGGTCAAAGGTCTAATGGAATAAGGAAATAAACTGGCCAATTTGTGCGAAATAAAAACAGCTCTATTTACTGATATGGCCATACCCCTTGAAATAATGGAAATATTTTACCGTTTAAGTGTTGTCATTAACACATTGGGCTGGGCACTTTATCTTCAAAAGGAAAAGTTATGTGTGTCCGATATTTTTATTAGACCTAATTTTTGGCCAGAGGTATCGGATTTGTTTTTATAATATGTGTGACATGGTGCGTTTGTGGTGAGAGGCATGTGGTCCATGTTAAATTAGAAAAAGCTTCTGCTCTCAGTACCTTGTACCTAGATTAGATCTCACAAAGTCTGCGAAATAAAAAAGCTCTATTTACTGAAATTTACCATAGCCCTTGAAATAATGGAAATATTTTACTGTTTAAGGGTTGTGGTTAATACATTGGGCTGGGCACTTTATCTTCAAAAGGAAAAGTTATGTGTGTCTGATATTTTTATTAGACCTAATTTTTGGCCAGAGGTATCAGATTTTTTTTATGATATGTGTGACATGGTGCATTTGTAGTGAGAGGCATGTGGTCCATGTTAAATTAGAAAAAGCTACAGATCTCTGCTGGTACCTTCAAGCCATTGCCATTATGTCCATTCTAAAGGGGACCCAAGGCACCTGCAGTTGGTAAATGTGCAAATATTATAAAAGTCAGTAAAAAATATCACCACTTAGAGAAGAACATGAAGAAATAGATCAACTTTGTTCTTATATTCATTATTGATCGTTCTCCAATATTTTGTTTTCGCTTCTTAAACCATTTTTATATAAACAAAAATGTTACTGTGATTTGTCAACAAACATTGCTAATCGTATAGTAAGTTAAAATATTTTAGTTTGAACAGGTCTGAATGTGATTTTTCAGAATACTTTTCAATGCTTTGACCTTTTCCATGTTTATGGAATGGGTCTCAAACCAGGGAAATATATCCAGGGCTGTGTAGATCCCTGATACAGGTTTGGCCGCCCAAATTCTAGAAGCCCAAAATGTCCTCAAACTCCTACTGGACAGTATTTTATCAACTTGAATCTTCACTTTTTCAACGAATAGTCACCTAATTCAACAATATACTGTGCAAATCATAAATATGTGGTTGAAATTGAGTGGGTTAGTTGCACGTTACTTTGTCCTATCAGAAAAATCATGTCATCTCATAATATTTGGGGATATCCTTATCTGGAAAACAGGTGTCCCCCCCAAAAAATCTCGGGATTCTTCCCTGTCTCAAATTCTGAAATGTATGTTGGATAAACGCTTGTCCGTGATGTGTCTTACTTATGAGTCATATCTTCTGCGTCGGATTGCACAATTGACCAAATTAATTAATTACTTCTCCGCTCTAATTAATTTCACCAAGTTGCTACTATACTATGTACCATTCTTCTAGAATGAAGCAATAATACAACATTATGAAGAAAGTGTATAGAGCTAGATGTGTCGGAATGATATCTCCAGCGCTCAACAAAGGCGTTGTATACTCTCTATGTTGAGGCTAATTCATGTGACAGAATATAATATTAAATCACTGTCTGGATTTGCCCTCGCGCAACAGTACAATAGGTTGGCTTTATGTACATTTTTCTTCCTCATAATTACATTGGTATTTACACAATTTATTGTCTGAAGAATTGATGTTGAACAAGTGCGTCTCAAGCTCACTCGCTCAAGTCATATTTTGTCTGGGGGTTACTCAAGGTCAATTGAATTGTAGTGTGTTTGCTACATTGCTCTCTAAAGTTTATAAGCTTCCCTATTCTTATGAAATATTTAACACAGGCATGCGAATTGTCTCCATGCTACTATGGTTTGGCCGTGAAAATTTCAATGTAAGCAAAATTAACAGTTCTTATCATAACAGCGTTGCTTTGCCCTACTAACATCATAGTTGAGTCAACAGAACAACTAAAATATTCATTAGATATTGGCCAGTTCAAATCAAAATGAATTGTAACCGATAGAACTCTTTAATAAGAATGTTAGATTGAATTACGAAAAAAATATACATGATGGCAGTGGTCAGACCAGAGTAGTGAGGGGACTGAACTCTGTCTTGCAGCTTGCTTTCTGCTGTCAACTTCACACCCCTTTTGGGGAAGGACAAGAGTATCAGCTGTACCCTCACCCTCCCTACTCCAACACCCTCCCTCATAGCTGCACGGGCACGCAAATTTTTAGGTGGGGTGGAGCTGACACCTTTTGCCCGAATTTTTTTACATGATATATTCATGATTGTAACACAGTTTTTGTATAATATACCTTGTATGTACACAGAAATATAACAAAATGTATTCAAATTAACCACAGAAATGTGAAAAATACTGTAATTTGCCACAATTTTTCAATGAAATACCTTCAATTTGACCAAAAATATCTCTAATTTGTTCGAAGATTGCTCAAATTTTGAGCTTTCAAAACATTTTGTGGGGGGCTACAGCCCTGGCCCATATGGCTATGCCCTCCCTACTTCAACACTGTTTATGAGAGCCATTTTATATATAGGCACCATTATCTCCAGTTGCTTGTACATTCTGAGAGTTGTTGTAAAGGAAAGGATTTTATCAGCAATATGACATCTTTGTGAGCATAATCCAACCTACCTTAGATGTGTCAGATAGCCTCGGAAATGTTTAAAGTCTGGCTTATAGCCTGTGAAAGCTATTACAACACTTACAACAATTCAATGATTCTGTTGATTTATGTATCAATAAAAGTCTCAACACCTCTATCATCACCCAGATGTTATTCAAATCTGGCTCTTACCACAGTTTATCTGCTATTGTCTCTAAATATTATTCCTCTAACACACTCCTGTTTTGTGATAAAGATCCTCTGATATGCTGTGGCACATGTTTCCCAGATTCCAAGAAATTGATACTAACCCTTCTGTGTGGAGCTGCACCAGAGGAACATACAGTAATGCCCTAAATAATCGACTCCTTAACCACAGCATAATTATTTGTAACTTTTCAGGATTTAGTCGGAAATATGGCTTGTTGCCATTCATCGGAAAGCTCTCAGTTTTCATAATTTGGTAACTTTTATTTCTAAATTATAACCTTATACGAAGGCCATCCGTGCCTTTAAATTCGCTCCACTTTCAGCTACTATCAGAAGCGACAATAGTCTCATTAAAAGGTAAAGTTGACAAGCAGTTTGATTCATCCTGTCCTACATACAGTAATGCCCTAAATAATCGACTCCTAAACCACAGCAGAATTATGGGTAATTTTTCAGGATTTAGTCGGAAATATGGCTTGTTGCCATTCATTGGAAAGCTCACTGAGTGTGTCTGACTTGAATGAGGTCTCCAGAGGGTGAATTTAGTAATGCTATCCCGCATGGTGGGCTAGCATCACATAATTCACCGTCTTGGAACATCATTCTGCTTTAGGCCTCAACTACTATGGGAGACCTGGGATCAGATTAAGGTTCCTATTCTCAAAAGAGTATAACATATTTTGAGTATACCTTGTTCCTATATGTGTATCATTATGTATTTTTGTAATTCAGAGAAATCAATTTTATTATGTCTGCAGCCCCTGTCCATTCAAACTTAGAGCTCTTTTAGATTGTTGTATTATACTTGACCACTTTCTTGCATTTGTGCTGGGCTTACCACTTTAAAGATATGGTAAGCATTATAGCGGGCTATTCAAATAGTCACATCAAATAAAATCGCCATAAACAGAAAGAATATTATATTATAGACAAAATATGTTCATATACCAATCATAATTATCGTGTAAATTGCATTGTTATTGACATGCTAGTACTCTGCGTTATGTAAATAAATGCCATGTTATGTAAACTAACGGTATGTAAAGAGTATGCGATAAGCAAAACACTCAACACAGGGGAGACCCCACTACTTGAACTTTGGTTAGAAATGGCTACCAAATTGTTTACAACATACCTGTATAGCGCTCGTTAATCTTCGCCACTCAAGATTCCGTTGTTGAATGGGTCCCCGTGAATCAATCAACTAAAAAATAATCACGAAGTTGAGTTGAGCTTATCACTCGCTGTTCACTCGCTTATCACTCGTGTTGTACGGTATATAAACAAATGCTCGGCTCACACAAAGTGTGTCTTGTGGATAATATTGCATTCGTACCAACATTATACTATACTGTGAGGAAATTTTCATAATTTGGTAACTTTTGTTCCTAAAATATTACCTATAATGAAGGCCATCCGTTCCTTTAAATCTGGTCCACTTTCAGCTACTATCAGAAGCAACAATAGTCTCATCAAAAGCTGAAATTGACAAGCAGTTTGAAGCATCCTGTCCTACATGTAGTTTAGGTTTAAAAAAAATGCTGTTTGTAGGCTACCAAACATGTGATTCTACAACCAGGCCTGAGTTTAGTGTACCTGTCATTTGCAGAATGAGGTCCCCAGTGGGTGAATTTAGAGATGCTATCCCACATAGTGGGCTAGCATCACTGAATTCACCCTCTGGGACCTCATTCTGAATGGCCTCATCTGCTATGGGAGACATGGACTCAGATTGAAGTTCCCAAATGGTGAATATATATTGTGCTGTACACCAATTGGGAACCTCGTATCGATTGTGCAGTGTGTCTTCTGCATGCCCATTTGGGGATTTAGAGAAACTAAACTAAAAAAGAAATAGAATCGATGTGAAGAAGTTTATATAGAAATTTGATAATAAAGATAAAAATAAAATAACTATCCAGAGAAGATGAGGCCTAAGCAGAATGAAGTCCCCACAGGGTTAATTTAGTGATGATAGCTTGCTATGCAGGATAGTGTCACTAAATTCACCCTCTTGGTACCTCATTCTGCAAATGACAGGCGCACTAAACTCAGGCTTGCCCACAACCCTAATTAATTTGCATATAAAAATGCAAATATGCACAAGGTTCAAGGAACGTTACATTTTCTGATCTTTTACTGGCTACAATTGTGTTGTCATGAGGAAAATTTTGACTTGTATATAACCGAGCATAATGGGCATTTCCTGTGTTATCTAAGGTAATTGTACTCTTGCTTTTGAAAAAAAATATGAATTACGCATGCCGATGCAAGAGGCGACAATGTCACACTAAATTGCACCTGCAAAAAAGCAGTAGGAATGTGAATTAAAGTATTTTTACAGGGACACTTGTCACATTTATTGTGAAAGCATCCGCTGATAAGTAGGAAGTAAGACAGGACGATACGTTTACATAGGGTTCCAGTCAACACCTACTGCCTCTATAATCTAGTACGAAGATGTTTCTTGCAACTATGGTGTGGTAGAAAGTGCACCAGGAGCGTTTGAACATGTGGGTTGGGTGGGATCTTTGTTTAACGCTTCCATGATGGGAGCTGCGCTGGTGCAGCATTAAAGATCCTGTGCCAGTGCATTTTCTTATAGATGCGAGTCTCCCATAGGGAGCCTTGCATATATAAGAAAATGCACTGGGTTACAAGGTCAAGGTAAGTATTGTTAGGTAAATGTATTCTCTTATATATGCGAGGCTCCCTATGTGAGACTCGTATATATGAGAGAATGCATTGGCACAGGGTTTTCACAAAATTTCAGGTCAACCCTTTCTATACTAATATAATACAGGATCAGGGGATCTCCCACAAGGTCCATTACTGGTTTGAAATGAGAAGTGTTTGTGTATTTCCTCTCATTCTGCAAGTGACAGGCACACTAAACTCAGGCTTGTTTACGCTAAGGAAAGAAGGAAGGATAGACATTTTAAATACACAGACGTTTGTGAAATGTAACCATGCAAATGAAATTTGCTTTTTCAGAGTTAACTGTAGTTATATCAGGTTCCTTTGGTAGCAATTTAACTGCGTAGTAAGTGAAAGAATTGAACTCATATGTTAAGTAATGTGTAAGACTCGTTTGAAATTTGGCAGCCTGTTTGCTCAAAGGGAGAAAAAAGTGTTTACAATTTTTGTATTAGCTGAGGACAGGTTATCTAGTCCAGTGATTAAACGTTACAGAGCCACCACTGCTCAGCGGGATTCATGCAACAAGTGATTCGAACCAAATGTCTCTGTTCTCTTATGAATGGAATACTGTAGTGATACGATGCTGATGGTACCCCACATACTGCTCTGAGAAATATAGTTATTTTTTTTCAATGAATATTAATATGGTTAAAGGATATAAGGGCCCCTCAAGTTTCAGATCGTGCCATGAATCTCTACTCTGGCTATGAAAAAAAACAGTGCAGGTAATTTATTTCTTAGTTAATACATGTTCCTTAATGATGTATTTCACTGATGATGAAGGTCCCAGCTCGAGATTGTATGATTTAGGTGACTTTGGTGAGCTATTTTGCTTTTCATTGCTTACAATCATGGAAATTCTCCCAGGTTAATTCAATGTTTATTGCGATATCTGCTCACAAAAAGCATGAAATCTAGAGCTGGGACCAGCCCCATGATGTGAAGTAGATTATTAAGGAATACATGTAAGTATAAACAAAGAAACATATTCGATGTCTTGTTTGTTCAATTAATTGTTCAATTTGGTATATTTACATACTAAGTGTAATTATCACTATATCCAGCATTCCTATTGGTCGGCGCCCACGTGACTAGTTGCAATTATTTCTTGGTGAATGCGCAACAGGTCATAACTGCAGCCCCATAATTACATTGACGCGTCACCGGTTTCGGAAAGAATAACGCGTAATGTTTTGGGCGCATTTGGACTCGCACAGGATTGACTTAATAAATCATCATGTTTCAATATAAAGAGCCACGTTGTTCCTGTTAACTTTGCCAAGGGCGCTATGGGATATTTTGGGCTGGTTTTGTCACGATACACTTTTCGATTTAAATACATTTACAAAAGTGGCTTTTTCGCTAAATGTATATAAATATAAGGATTAACTGTCATGTGGACTGTTTTTATGGAGATGTAACCTTGAGGTGAGTGGTCGTAACTTCGTGTTTTACACAAGTTATGACCACTCACCTCGCGGTTACATCTCCATAAAAACAGTCCACATGACAGTTAATCCTTATATATTATAACTGACTTTATTCTCATACTAATTATATTTCCTTCGGCGATGGCACAAGTGCCATATCGACAAACTTATTAACACACCTGTCGTTCTGTGTTTATTACAACCACCCGTCCTAGAATCTTTGAATTAAAAAAAAATGATTTACAAGGTTTATTCAGGCACATGCAGGGCTTGTTTTGTCATGAGTGATGACGCCTTTATTTTATAGTAGTTCCGGTTTCATGGGGGAGAGCTTTCCGATGAATGGCAACAAGCCATATTTCCGACTAAATCCTGAAAAGTTACCCATAATTCTGCTGTGGTTAGGGAGATTTCTAATGAATGGCAACAAGCCATATTTCCAACTAAATCCTGAAAAAGTTACCCATAATTCTGCTGTGGTTAGGGAGTCGATTAATTAGGGCATTACTGTAGAACACATGTATTGTACTGATTTGTATATATGGAACAGCAGGAACACTAATTTTGGGAACAAGCGTGTAATAAAGATTATTATTGGTTTTATTTTGAACACATGTACAGTAATGCCCTAAATAATCGACTCCTTGACCTCAGCATAATTATGGGTAACTTTTCAGGATTTAGTCGGAAATATGGCTTGTTGCCATCTATTGGAAAGCTCTCAGTGAGAGCTTTCCGATGAATGGCAACACGCCATATTTCCTACAAAATCCTGAAAAGTTACCCATAATTCTGCTGTGGTTAAGGAGTCGATTATTTAGGGCATTACTGTAGACTACCATCCACAGGCTACCAACCACAGAGAAAATTAAAACAAGTGTGCACAAAAATAATATGATACATGCACAGTAAAAAAACAGATTTTGGTTGCTATAATCAGAGATAACATGGTGCGTAGCACGATATCTTTGCTTCTGTGCTGGTCTGTATGAAATCTCTCTGATGTGTGGCGGGTATATTATAACTGACTTTAATCTCATGCTAAGAGTAGAGGAATCTGAAGCCAGAATACATTAAAGCAAACAAAAACTCACTAGTTAGACAAACACTCAACAGGGATATCGGCTGTGAGCATCACAAAACAAACTACCAACATTCTTCATTCACTCTAATGTCTTTCTTTGGAGGAATGGTGGCAAAAAATATCCATTGACTTAATTATGTAATTTGTGCATTACTCTGTGAAAGTACTAACCCTTGAAGATACGGACGGCATTGGCGGTGGGTATGCTGTTAAAATATTCACCTCCGTCAAAAACCGCCATAAAAAGAAATAATAGTAAAATATAGACAGACTTTGTTCTTATACCAATCAGAAATACGTGAATGGCATAAACAGTATATTATTGTCAAATGTTTTTCCTTTGTTATGTAAACAAAAGGAAAAATGTTATGGAACTTGGCTTTTGTTTAGATCCGGATATGGTAAACATAAAGAGCGTTATTTGTTACTGTTTTCCTGATATGGAAATAATAAAGAGCGTTTATATCATTTGTGTGTGATTAACAAATAGAATTGAGCTGTGTTATGTAAACAGAAGCAAAACTTCTGTAACACGAGCAGGCTCTTGTTTACGTACACCATCGTAGGTCTTGACGACAATATACTATTTACGCGTTGATTATGTTTGGCATATTAACAAAGCTGTATATATTTTAATATTTTAAATATGAATATTTCTGCAATGAACGCCACCCGTGCCTTTGAAGTTATAGGCCCAGGGCCCAAGCTAGGTATTGAAAACAGGGAGAAATGAAGTCTCCCTCTGCAGATTTTAGGGAGACTTGAGCCAGAATAGGGAGACTTATAAAAAAAAATACTTAGGCGTACTAATTTTCAAAATTCGCTTTATTTATCTGCACATCAATAAATAAGATAAAACAACAAGATAAAACATATTTAGCAAGATACAACACAAGTATAGCACCTGTATAGATCGATAATCTAAAATTTTAACTAAATTTATAAAAAAATAATTTTTAAACTGTTGACTTTTATCTGAAGAAATTAATTGTCTACTTCATAACTTTTAATATCTGAATTGTTATTATAAATTAAAATTTTTGGAAATGGCTTTTGGCCACTGCTGTAATGTGGGTGTCCGTTAAAATAAACAATAAGGACTAATTAAGGAGGTGTAAAAGCTTTTAATTTTGTTTCTAAAGAGTTTATTGTTGAATACCATCATCACGACAGTCAGTGTTGTCTGATGATAATCCGATTAAAGCAATAAACTTGACGAGTTTGATAGCCGTGTCACAATAGTGGTTAATGTGTTCTTAACAGAGACCAGTTGAGCTTATATAATAGGCCTAGTTTGAATATACACCTATAAAATTTGATAATAAAGAAACTTTTTGAGAAGATGAGGCCTAAGCAGAAAGAGGTCCCCATCGAGTGTGAATTTAGTGATGCTAGCCTGCTATGTTGGATAGCATCACTAAATTCACCCTCTGGGGATCTCATTCTGCAAATGACAGGCACACTAAACTCAATTCACCCTCTGGGGATCTCATTCTGCAAATGACAGGCACACTAAACTCAGACTTGGTCGTTTGTTGAACTTATAATCTGAACATTTTATAAGTTCCTCATCAATGAGTATTTAGTATAGAAAGTGTTCATAGAGTAGAATAAGATGGCAGGCTTTTACACCATCTACAGTAATGCCCTTATTAATCGACTTCTTAACCACAGCAGAATTATGGGTAACTTTTCAGGATTTAGTCGGAAATATGGCTTGTTGCCATTCATCGGAAAGCTCTCCACGAGAGCTTTCTGATGAATGGCAACGAGCCATATTTCCGGCTATTAAATCCTGAAAAGTTACCCATAATTCTGCTGTGGTTAAGAAGTCGATTAATTAGGGCGTTACTCTATGAACAGTGTGATTGTTTCCAATGAAGGGAACGGTTGCTATACAACAATACAACAAAGATTGTTTCATTTCTGTGTTGTCGTCTTTTTTATGGCTGCCTCCAAGAACTATAAGTGAGTGTTTGTTTGCTTTACTGTTCAATTCCAGTAGTGTTGCTCAACTATCATCAAAAATAGACTGGCAGTGTTTAAAACAATGTAGTAATCCCCAATTCAGTGTGCAGGAACAAGGAGAATTGTGGGAGTTAAGAGTGGTCCTGCCCCCAACCCACTCCCCTGTGCTACGCTTAAATGTCTAGACAGTTTGCATGAGAAATGTTGCTCTGAAGGTTCTACATGTACTTGCCGTCATAAATTGCTTCCGGGACCCTGCCTCAATTCTCATTTTCCTGAAGTTTCAAGTTCAACAATAAATTCTATGAATCCGACTTTGATGAAAAATAGTTCATTGCATGCTCCTGGAGATAGAATTCACATTTGATTTTTACAGCTATATAAAACTGCATCAGTCACATGATGAAATGAAAATCAATTCCGCGTCTGGCATTGGTTTCTCATGGATTATCACCTCTTGTCAGGTATTAATTGCAGTAATGCCCTAAATAATCGACTCCATAACCACAGAATAATTATGGGTAATTTTTCAGGTTTTAGTGATTCAGTGAGAGCTTTTCGATGAATGGCAACAAGCCATATTTCCGACTAAATTCTGAAAAATCATCCATAATTCTGCTGTGGTTAAGGAGTCGATTATTTAGGGCATTACTGTAATACCAGAGTTTTGGGCTCTTTTCGATTGCAATTTGCATTTTCTTGGTATCTGGATGATAACTTCATTTAATGTCAATTGAATGAAAATTGGTATACAGGTTACAGCCATAAAGTACAGGTCAATTCGATTTTGAGCTCCGTCCGCCCATTATTACTATGAAATTTGGATGTTCCTTGTTTCCAGATGATATATATAAGCCCGCTAAATTCACCCTCTGGGGACCTCATTCTGCAAATGTCAGGCACTAAACTCAGGCTTGGTTGAATTAGGCAATTGTCCAATAATTCTCACAAAACTTATGGGCCCTTTTTAACATAGATTATGGAATCTTTTTGGAATGAAATTTGAAATAAGCCAACAGACTTATTTATGCCACATTGGCGGTGTTCATGTTACAGCTATAAACTGCATCAGTCACACGATGAAATGAAAATCAATGCCGTGTCTGGCTTTGGTTTCTCAAGGATTATCACCCCTTGTCTGGTACCAGCATGGAACTAGCCTACCTCGGGGTTATTTCTGGAGGGATATCACTTCGGCAAACTTTCTTGCCGTTAGTGGCAACAAGTGAGCTACATTTGAAATAATTCTCCTTTGATCATTGTGAGGATTTACCTCCCGGTGTTGGCTCAGGGGATATGGGGCATGTTCTAATTCCTGAGTAAACTTTAAACATTTTGACTGTGTTGGTGGGAGATTGAATAACTTGTGTTGGCTGTGAGTCACGTTGTTCCCCACACAGAGGTGTTGTATGCAGGGATGCGGGAACAGGTTCTATGGGCCCAGGGCGCAGTCACGGTGTTCTTCACACTGTTGTATTTTGTACAGGGGGCATTGAAACCTTCCATGTGGTCCCGGGGCTGCAGTCACGGTGTTCTTCACACTGTAGTGTTTTGTACGGGGACTTGGAAACCTTCCGTGTGGACCTGGACATCAGTCATGGTGTTCTTCATGCAGTCATGTTTTGCACAGGGACGTTGAAACCTTCTGTGTGAGCCTGGGGCACTGGTCACAGTGTTCTTCACACTTTTGTACAGGGGTGTTGAAACCTTCGGTGTGGGCCCAAGGCAGCAGTCACAGTCTTCATCATGCCGTCGCGTTTTGTACAGGGACATTGAAACCTTCCATGTGGGATCAGGGCAGCAATCACAGTGCTCTTCATGCAGTCGTGTTTTGTACAATGACTTAAAAAACTTCTGTGTGGGCCCAGGGCAGCTAATCATTGTGTTCTTCAAGCAGTTGTGTTTTGCACAGGGCGTTGAAACCTTCCTTGTGGGGTCAGGGCAGCAATCACAGTGCTCTTCATGCAGTTGTGTTTTGTACAATAACTTAAAAAACTTCTGTGTGGGCCCAGGGCAGCTAATCATTGTGTTCTTCATGCAGTCGTGTTTGTACAGGGACTTGAAAACCTTCTGTGTGGGCCCAGGGCAGCTAATCATTGTGATCTTCATGCAGTCGTGTTTTGTACAGGGGCATTGAAACCTTCCATGTGGGCTCGGGGCAGCAGTCACAGTGATCTTCATGCAGTCGTGTTTTGTACAGGGGCCTTGAAACCTTCCATGTGGGCTCGGGGCAGCAGTCACAGTGATCTTCATGCAGTCGTGTTTTGTACAGGGGCGTTGAAACCTTCCATGTTTTGGCTCGGGGCAGCAGTCACAGTGATCTTCATGCAGTTGTGTTTTGTACAGGGACTTGAAACCTTCCATGTGGTCCCGGGGCTGCAGTCACAGTGATCTTCATGCAGTTGTGTTTTGTACAGGGACCTGAAAACCATCCATGTGGACTCAGGGCAGCAGTCACAGTGATCTTCATGCAGTCGTGTTTTGTACAGGGACTTGAAACCTTCCATGTGGTCCCGGGGCTGCAGTCACAGTGATCTTCATGCAGTCGTGTTATGTACAGGGACTTGAAACCTTCCATGTGGTCCCGGGGCTGCAGTCACAGTGATCTTCATGCAGTCGTGTTATGTACAGGGACTTGAAACCTTCCATGTGGTCCCGGGGCTGCAGTCACAGTGATCTTCATGCAGTTGTGTTTTGTACAGGGACCTGAAAACCATCCATGTGGACTCAGGGCAGCAGTCACAGTGATCTTCATGCAGTCGTGTTTTGTACAGGGACTTGAAACCTTCCATGTGGTCCCGGGGCTGCAGTCACAGTGATCTTCATGCAGTCGTGTTATGTACAGGGACTTGAAACCTTCCATGTGGTCCCGGGGCTGCAGTCACAGTGATCTTCATGCAGTCGTGTTATGTACAGGGACTTGAAACCTTCCATGTGGGCTCGGGGCAGCAGTCACAGTGATCTTCATGCAGTCGTGTTTTGTACAGGGGCCTTGAAACCTTCCATGTGGGCTCGGGGCAGCAGTCACAGTGATCTTCATGCAGTCGTGTTTTGTACAGGGGCCTTGAAACCTTCCATGTGGTCCCGGGGCTGCAGTCACAGTGATCTTCATGCAGTCGTGTTTTGTACAGGGGCCTTGAAACCTTCCATGTGGACTCGGGGCTGCAGTCACAGTGATCTTCATGCAGTCGTGTTTTGTACAGGGGCCTTGAAACCTTCCATGTGGTCCCGGGGCTGCAGTCACAGTGATCTTCATGCAGTCGTGTTTTGTACAGGGACTTGAAAACATTCTGTGCGGGCTCAGGGCAGCTAATCATGGTTTTAGAGACCTGTGCAACAACTCAGGGAAGACTTGAACGGATAATCGACTGAAAATTAGGTACAGTGTTTGACCAGTTTATTGATTTCTTTCCTAACAATGTCCAACAGACATATCATCAAATGTGGATAGATTTACAAATCTAACGAAACAGCTTTTGTTCTGATTGCTAATTAAAACGCAAACAGCGCTGTGTATTGGATATTGGGACAAACTATGTGCAATACTTTATCGAATAGGGATATAAATGCGTCTCCGGATCAATGCAAGCATGCTTCTGCTGAGCTATAAAATTACCGCTTGTCGTACTACTCTATCATTGGGGGATACTCCAGAAGTTTGAATCTCGTAATTGAATTGAAGTTCGTTCCAGTGTACGCTGGTCTTATTGGTCTATGTGTGCATAAGGTACTAGTAGCATATTTATTTCCAGTAGAGTCATAGAGTATGTTGGCCTGTCTGGAACAACTATCCTCTCATGGATAGCCGCGCTGCTAAAGCACCAGGTTTTACAAGATTCTTGTCAATTCCGCAAAACGCACACATGCAATAACATTTTTGACATCAAAATCAAATGAGCTCATGCCACTGGCCCACTTCACTGTCAAATTAACCCTTCCATGCAGGAGGGCACTTTTCGGGTACCTACTGGACTCTCCTTGGCCAGGGCAGTGGGGGGGGGGGGGGCAAATGCCCCTGCATACCCCCCTTCTCCGGCATCCCTGCTTCCATGACTGGAGCTTTCTGAAATTTTGCGAAAACCCTGTGCCAATGTATTCTCATATAATGTGAGTCTTCCTTAGGGAGTCTTGCATATATATAAGAAAATACATTGGCCTAACAATATTTACCTTGACATTGTAAGCCAGTGCATTCTCTTATATATGTGAGGCTCCCTATGGGAGACTCACATATATAAGAGAATGCACTGGCACAGGGTCATTAATGCTGCACCAACACAGTTCCCGTCATGAAAGAGATAATTTGGGCTAAAGTTTCTTAGAATGTTCCACCATTCACCATGCCAGGTTTTAATATTTCCTATATTGTTCATGAAATATGTCTCTGTGGTGTGAATCGTTGGGTATGCAGGCAGTTATTTAGTACAAGTGAATTTTAAATAAATAACAGGCACTGTTAGAATTATATTTCTTTGAGAAATTCAAATCTTTTGGCAACTATGGGGAAGTCATACAAAATTGCCCTCTTCGCATATCTCATCGATAACTTCTTGAAATGTCCGCACCAAACTCTCCAAGATTATAACATAAGTGGTGATTCTACCTGTAAATGGTAGGCTGGACAAAGACCGTTATATGCCTCCCGGAGGTATGACCATTCAATGGTAATTAATTTAAAGACCTTTCCTCAATAAGGCGGTCCAACTTCAAAGAACATACTTTCACCCTAAGCTCTTGTGAGAGTCTTATTTGTGTTTGTTTGTCTATTACTTGAACATAACTTTTGTTGACCGTTGTCATTAAGGTAATGTGATAAGCTTGTTGGTCGGGTTGTTGTGCTATTCTGGACATGTTTACCACAATGATCTTGTGAATTTTACAGAAGTACTCTTAATAATGAGTTCTGTAACTAGACCTAACTTTGCTAAATCAGGTGCCAAAAAGGCATATCATGCACCCATGTTAGTGTTTCAATCCAGGCATTTCATACACCGATGTTAGTGTCTCAATCATTAAAGGCATATCATGCACCCGTATTAGTGACTCAATCCTTAAAGGCATATCATCCATGTTAGTGTCTCAATCCTTAAAGGCATATCATGCACACATGTTAGTGCCTCAAACTGATTAACCAACACTCATTACATATGACTGACTACTTGAACAATGCAAAATTCAACTATACTATTATTGCTGAAATCCCAAATACATTTACAGGGCGCTCGAAGCAAGCCTAGTTATCCTTATGTTATGTTATCCTGCACAGTGGGCTAGCATAACCAAATTCACCCTATCAGACATCATTCTGCTTAGACGCCATCTTCCAGGAAGTATCTATAGTCTCAAATTAACATTGTTTTTAGTTACTTTGTCCTTTCTGTTCAGTTTCTACAGTATATCCCCTAATTTGCAAAAGAAAAAATGCATAATCGAGGTGACTTTATTGGTGAACATCACAAACTTCAACTGGGGAACTTATAAGTTGAGGCCTAATGAGGTCCTAGAGGGTGAATTTGGCGATGCTAGCCCACACTGAGCACTTTATACTTCTTGTAAAGGGCAGGAGGGGGAAGTGCCCTCTGCATTGTCGCCCCTGCATATTTGTTGTATCAGAAAACACAGCATCAGAAGTCCTGAACTGGGTCCAAATGTAAATTTTTGCCAATAAAGGTCTATCTAGACTTAATTATACCCAAATACCATTCAATAACAATGTCAGTGACTTTACTTGTGTGCGTTATTAAAACACAACATAAATATACATGTAGTCTTGTCTTTATTTTTGTTTCAATCATTCACAGTGATGCAGGTTTCTTGACATCGCAGTTAGCAAAATCTGCAAATCTTTGAAAAATTTGAAATTGGGAACTATTTTGAATTATCAGAACTCTCATCCCCCTGCAAATTAATTGCATTCAAGGCCGCAGGTATATTCGTAAATTCAATTATATTCTTAGGACGGGAAGTTGGAAAATGAGAAACTTTTTATGAGCTGAGGTTCCAGTAAATCGGCTTTAGTCGTAGTATTTCTATGATCTTAGAAGAATGTTTGGCATGTGTAGCATCCATAACCAATCGTTAGAAGGATAAGGAATTTTATAATGATTGAGTTCTCTTCACGGAGTCCATGGAAAAACATGCAGCTTCACGGTGAATAATTTATGGGATAGTGGGCCACAAAACCCAAGAGTTAACTATGTGCACATGGAATACCAATACAACAATGCATTTTATCAGTGATCAGAATGTCTATGCGAATTAAGGTAGGGGTGGCAGACTCAAGGTTGTCTATTCTCAAATTTTGTTGTTGCAGAATTAAGGTTTCTATTACTTCACAGATTCTCTCTTTACAGACCCAAGGATTAAGGTCATATCACATGGGGCAAAAAACCATGAAAAGACATTCTTTGGGAAAGGACTCCAGATTGCCAATTTTTTCTCAGATCCCTGATCTCTGATATATCAGTTTTATGGAGGCACTGACTCAGTATGAATGTTCATTGTTTGCCTATCTTCAGTATAATATTGTGATCTGATATACAATGTAGTTCACAAGAGGACTTGACATTAGTCTAAATATCGACCGTATTATTAAATACTCTCGCTTCTTTTGGGGAAAAAAAGGGGTCCAGTTAGAGAACAACTGATCTATAGTGATATCTGACCTATGGGGTTTTCTCATCAATGAGTATTTAGTATGGAATGAGTTAACTCATTCTCGGTTCCCATTTGATGTATTTTATTATAAGAACTCTCATCGAGTCTAACCCGGGTTCTATTTTATCACAGTGAGTAACGACAGGAGTCAATCATAGCACTGAGCACGAGGTTTACTTTATTTCCACTGTGTTAATTCCACTGACCTTTATAGATTGTGTAGCTGGAATTCTAATTTTCTGAGGACACAAGTCTGTTCCGACAGACAACAGACTTTATTATTGACACTGCTCTCCGGGCCTTATCTGACATGGCGCACTGATTGGATTAATCCAGTCCATACCTCAAGGGGGATAACTCACAACCCGATAGATTTGTTCAACCTGTCTAGGTTACCCTCACCTGAGTATGATCTGACAAATTCAATTAATTCCTCTCTGAATAACAACGGTGCGGCGCTACTGGCACGGGGCGTGCTATTGATCCTAGTCTACATTAGTTCACTCCGATAGCGAAATGTTTCCGAATGAAATATTAAGTCTTTGAGTTTGCCATTTCTTGTGGCTCAGTTGGTAAGAGTTATAGCACATTAGGCACTGAGTTTATTGATCCGTGTATAGTAGATATAAAAATGTTTTTGACTGAAATAAAGTTCAGTGCCTCTTGTGTGGATCAGTTGGTAATGTTCATAGCACATTAGTTTGTCATAAGCCGCCAAGTGATGATGAAGCAGTTTAGATTCGCGGCAGGTGCACATTTGTAATGGGAGGTTAACTTGATATGCATATCTGGACATATTTGTTACACATTTGCTTTCTGGATGTTGGCGGCATATATACATGTATGCAAACACAACCTATATGGTTGGAAGTACTATAATTGGTGACAATTTTAGTCTCTAATTAATCGAAAGTAGGAAACATTGAACTCTTTACTCCAGAACATTATCCAGCTTTTTTGCATCAGACCAGCTGATCAGGCATGAAATTTCTCACTTTTGAACATATAAGCCTTATCACTGGTTCGCGATTTTCAAGATGGCCGGTGGTTCCATATGGCCCGATTCCGAGCATTTTACCCAACCCACCAGTAAAAGGTGAAAGTTAAGAAGTAGCATCCATTTCTAAACATTCGGCAGCTGAGTGCGAGCATTTTTTATCAACATTTTATGGCTTAATTTCATTTATTCTGAGTGCAACTACATGTTTAAGAATTGTTTTGTGGCCATGTCATCTACAGAGTTAGGATCTGGTGACGATGCAGACATTCAGACGCCCTCTTTTGTCAACGAACTTCCCATAAGTTACTGATAAATAGCGAGTCCTTGCGTTAAAAAAATAACCCAAAAACATACGTGATACATCCAATCCATCTACTGTGCGAAACCTATGTATTGTATGTATCCAGGGTGATTGTTTAATTAGTTTTATGAAGTTCTCGCACCTGCGATTCGGTAATTCCCAGACTGGAGCCATATGCTAAAAAATAGATGCTACTTGTTAACTTTGACCTCCGGAGACCAAATGGCGGATTCACCGCGAGTTAGTGATCTCACTTATTGTCTGGACTAGAACCCCCCTTCCCACCTCACTCATGACAATAAAGGTGGGCAGTATATTAATCTGAAACCGAATGTTTTTGCCTAACCTTGGCTAATTATTGCCTGGTCTTTGACTTTCTACAAATAACCAGCAATATTCATAAAAATGCACTGTCTTGCTCCAGTACATGTGGGAAGTTATTGTTATGACATCTGAAAATGAAGCACATTATGATTTTTGTCAGCACTCTTTGTGGAAATGAAAAGTGTGCTTGGGGTAATGTTTTATGAGTGATCGAGGTAACTGTTCTGTCAAATATGATAAGACAAACGGATATGATTGAGTATATCTGTTAGATTCAGATTCTTGTGTATTGCTACCTCTTACTAGTATTTATTGCTGGCTGCCGATCTGTAAAAACAAATTAACTCAGGTGTAATAACCTCAGATGTATACTGTGCAGTCTCCTTGAAAAGCCCATGGAAATCTTAAAGGTACTCAATCCGATGAGACAAAATTTCTTCAAAATACGCTTTAGTTATCAGAATCGATTAATTGCAACAAAATAATGTCAACCACTGTCAACTATGGTATAAAATTTCACAAAACGTGTTATTTGTCAACATTTTGTTCAATGAAATATGGCCTTATTATCACTTGAGTATCACAAAATTGGCTGTATTATCACTTGATTTTAGAGTTATCCATCTTCATCTGCAATTTTGTCCGAGACCGTCCATTTGACAACGTTTTTCTGGGCCACAAATAATTGCACATCTCGAGAAATAACAAACTTCAAAAATCAATATCTGATCACTCTGAACTTTGATGGGTGGTTCCTCGACTCGAATCAAAAATCGATATCTGATCACTCTGAGCTTTGATGGGTGGGTTCCTCAACTCAAATCAATTATTTTTTACCCCCCGTAGCCAACAAAATAGTAATTTAGGAGCATTAATTCGGATAATGTATCTTTAACCCTTTCAGTGCCAAGTCCGATTTTTGTATCAATCCATATTTCCTTGATCATTTAAAAAATTTATTGATTATAATAATGTGATACACTGATGGAAAGAGCTCTTAGAGCTCTTTCCATCAATGTAACACATGATTATAATCAACAAATTTGAAAAATGATCAAGGAAATATGGGTTGATACAAAAATCGGACTTGGCACTGAAAGGGTTAAACAGATTTACATCTCTAGATTTCATGGACGTTTTAATTTTCTGTGACAGAGATTCCTTTTCTGGGACAAAGTGACTTTCCCAAGATGATGAAATAAATCGTTTCCAAATATGGAGTGCATGCATGGCGCAGTAAACATTTGAGAATCGTAGTATTTAGTAGTAGTTATAAAAATTACAAAATGCGAATGAATAATCAGTAATAACTACTCAAAGATGACGTTTGCTAGAATGCGATGAGTGTAATGAATTATGAATATGTCGCCTGTATTATAAAATATTTTATGTTTCGATATCATGGGAAAATTGTCAAAATGTCATTGACCTCGGATCTCGCAGTTTAAATATAACCAACCATGAAGCAATGTTTGTAATTGTTATCAACTTTTTATATAAATGGGATTCCGCCTTGAAATGATCTGTTATGACACTAACCAATGAAATCGCACATGTTCTGAGCCGTAACCAATGGAATGGACGGAATCCATCAATACAGAAAACAAAACTGAAGCACAGATCTAGAGACGAAAATCTGTTAGGATTTCTGTCGGTTTTTCATAGAGATTGTATACTGTCATGAGAAAGGGGAACGGAAGAGTGCTTCATAAAAAAACATTAGTCCAGCTTTCCTTCGATGAAGGCCAGCCAGTGAAATCGGTAGGGATAAATACTGGTTTACCTCGAAGTATTCACCCTATACCTTTCTATATCGGACTTTAAGCTTAAATTTCATGTTCATCTAAAATCACTGATGATGGAACAAAAGTTTACAATTGTGAAAGTAACCCAGTTAATTCCGTAGAAAATGTTATATTTGTTCTGAACCTAGCATGAATTGTCAATTAAAAAAAGCTATTTATTGTGAAATATATATCATTTCAAACGAATAGAAACTCATTTGATCTCGCGACTTCAAACAATGGTTTCGATCAACATGCAAAATTTTGTTATTGAAGTATCATCAATAATGAATATTAGAACAAATTTTATTTATTTCTCCTTGTTCTTCCTACATTTTCACAGACTTTTATATTTTGTGCACATTTACCCACTGCGAGTGCCTTGGATCCCTTTAAATGTTGCTTAATATGAACGTGCTGACATTATTTTTTTTTACTTACAGATGCTGTGTTTTCCATATTAGCAACAGCAGAGAACAATACACTGTTATTGCTATCAGACATTTATTCCATTCCACGAGAGAAGCACGAAGGAATATTAAACCACCTGTTCACGCAGCTCAGACAATACATCAGGCGGCAGCCTATCAGCATAAAAAACAGCGTCGAACATTTCTTCGACAAAATGTTCCCCTTAGTGTTTCAGTACACGATAAGTGACCCAACAAATGTGGTCATTGACGAAAGTTACCAAAATTGCCTTGAAAAGAACAGACGCTTTGTGACGCCAATGCCTTTCTCAGACTTTCCGTTAAGACTCAGTGATGAACTAGTGAAGGTGCTTTCTATTTCCAAAACATACTTGGAAGCGTTGACAGTCATTGAGGAGGCATTAGGTACGATAGACACCATTCATATTGAAGCAGATTGCAAGAAGGCAATAACGCGACTTCAGTATTGTTCACATTGCAAGACGATTTTCGATATAAAACCTTGCAAAGGATTCTGTTTGAACGTCATGCGTGGATGTCTTGCACAAGTTGCGGAAGTTAGTTCAGAATGGGACGGAGTAATGGAGAAAGTTGATAGCCTCGCTCTGAATATGAAAGGCATGCATGCAGTGGAAACCCTGGTGCAACATGTCGATTCTAAGATTTCAGAGTCGCTCATGCATTCTCTGGACATTGGATCTAAACTGTTTGAGAAGGTAAGGACATTAATTAATTGAATACTCCTTGATGAGTAGTTTCTTGATTTATTCACATTGATTCATTTTGAGGAATGATCAGCTAATGAGTTCAACAAAAAGAACAAACAGTCTCAGGTCCTGTGGGTATACTGAATGATAAACGTTGGAAATTTGAGAGTCTAAGCGACTGAATTCAAAATTCCAAACAAAAAATTTGTATAAATGACTTTTGTGGCTCAAATTTTATGAAAATCATCACCATTAAGAAAATGAGACCAAAAGTGTAAATTTCCTAAGAGATGGTAAGATGGGGGTTACTTTTTTATGATTTATGTTTTTTAACATTCATTTTGTTGGAACAGCTGGTTGCTGGATATGTGCTGTTGGTCATACTTGGGTGGATACCTCCTTCTCATCAAGACATTCTCAGGGCATTTAGCTATGTCCCTGGACACCAGGACACATCAGTCATCTTAGCCCCTATAACTAAATCTTGAATCAGTAACATTCAGAGCGATGGCTGCATCTACTGAACTACTCTCACCCGATGTTTTAAAAAATATAGACCATTTCTAACACATGTAGAGGTATGCAATTAAAAATCATTGAATAAATATGATGTAACTTAAAATACTTTTCAAAAAAAAAATTCAAAGAAATTTCTCCAAAATTTCAGTGAAAATATTAGTTCAAATAATTGTGATATTTTGGCAAAATTTCACTGAAATTTTAGTCCCATATTTCAAAGAAATTTTGTAATTATTTTGACTAACATAATTTGTGTTATTTTGTTAAATTCTTTTGGGTTTAGCTATATCCCTGGATAATTACGCCCCATCAATCGAGCCCCTATAGCTAAGTCCCTGCTTGGGATATTCTCTGAGTGATGAATTCCTTTAATAGTGACACCATGAAACTATCTCAAAAGTGAAAAGGTTTCCCATTTATTAGTAACAGTCTGTCAGTACAAATTATTCCATAAAACATTCCAGTGATTATAATTACTACTTCACTGATCTGAACTCGACTTGATTTAAGGAAGAATAGTTCCTGATAAACTTGTTAAATTACTTTCTTTCTGGTCTACATTTCCCATCTAATCACATCGCTGGAACAATCGAATCAAGAATCATTTTGTGTCTGAACTAGATTTCCCAGAAATCATTTATCTTTCTTAAGAAGTTTTTCTGAGTACCCGCTGCTCTGAGAGGTCAAGTCGAATCTTCACTCAATTACATCAAAAGAAGTGTATTTGCGTGGCTGATAGATTGCTCCAGTCCGTGATGGGCATCAATCGTGTAATCGGGTTACATATTTTACGCACATCCATGAATTATCACTCTGATATTTGTCATTTCCAGTAAAACGGATTAAGTTCGAACCATCTGTGGTCTGCTCCTTTGTGAATAATCAATTTGCCACCAACCAATAATGGTTTTTCGTATTTCGCTATACCATCGATCACACTTTAAGGTGGCTGTGAATATAAAATTATAAACAGTGAATAATCTAAAACCTCCATAGGGTGCTGGTCAATACTTTCATTTCACATATTATAGAGTTCAGTATTATGTATGGGTAGCATTAGCATGGGTGGGACTGGGAAGTTTATCAAAGTTAATCAATGCTGAATCCAAGTTATACCTGGATGAGTGACCATTGAGAAATCCCATGCATGGGTGGAGGAAGAGTTAGTTTTTAATGGGTAGTCATTTATAATTGGTAGTCATTTAGATTGCTGACCATCAATGTTAAAACGTTAAAATAACTGGACTTCATGGGAATTATAGAATTCAATATTTTTGCAGGACATATGACCTTTTTGCCACAGTTGATTCAAGACTCGATTCGATATATTTCTATCCTTCAAGTCAAAGGTAAATTGGAAATTCATAGGGCCCTAAAAATATAGGTTTGTTTCCTAAGTGCCACCGCAGACACTGCGATTTAAATCATAAGTGGGAAAAATCGTAGGTGGATAAAAGTGGCCTGCCTGCTGACACTAAGGTGCTGCGATGTCGGCATCTGCGATATTATCCACTTGATCGATCACATGATACCATGTAAATTGTGAGACCAGTATGACCATGGTCATGTGACAGCTACGATCGCCAAGGTCACGTCACGATTTTCCTGGTAAAAATCAAACATTGCTTGAACTCTATGATATGGCTGCAATATTGTCATGAGCATGCGCAGCGGATGCTCCACCTGCGATTTTCCCACTTACGATTTGCAGTGGCTCTAACACATAATAGAAAATCAGAAGCATTATTATAATGACCAAAGGGTACAACCTTCAGATGAACTCTTTCCCCATTTAACCATTTCTTTACTTAATTTATTCTCAGAGTTATTAGTCTATTATTCATCTAAAATACTAGAATCTCAATGTTAACCCTTTACCCAACAGAAGGGCCCTGTGCCAATGCATTCTCTTATATATGCGAGTCGACCATAGGTCGCCTCGCATATATGGTCGACTCGCATATATAAGACAATGCATTGGCTTAACACATTAAAAATTATAAAATTGTTAAAGAATGTAAGAAAAAATGGTAAAAAGTGTTAAAAAAAGATTTTTTTTAGGCCAATGCATTCTCTTATATATGCGAGGCGACCTATGGTCGACTCGCATATATAAGAGAATGCATTGGCACAGGGCATAACTGTAACTATCACAATGTGGTCAAGGAGCCGGTTCCAATGATATCCATATTTGTATGGTTTTATTGAGACAGACCCAAGATAATTTAGGCTGTTGAAGCTTTATTTGGCCGGTTTTGGCCGGTTTGTTGGGTAAAGGGTTAAAGCTGTAAAATAGGTTTCATAAATATTTGCCAGGATCCCTGAATGCATCTTTAATGTCATTCAGATCCTTGTTTAAGATTCATCAACCATTTCATACTCTTGAAAGTGTCCCATTTCACCAGATTTCACAGCAATAACTCAGCACAGTGCTTGAAAAGTAGAGATTGCTTTCACCATTCCCGAATCTTGTGAGGCTAAATTCATTCACAAGTCACCCTTGGGGATATTTTGCTCTCACTATCAAATTGATTTTCCTGTTTCATCTTCATGTTGAGAAAAAAGATACACAGAATTACCATCTATTTAATTGAATTTGAAAAAAAAATGGATTTTCTATGTAATTCTTCTAAAATGTATGATGTATCACCAATTTGACTCTACAGAAAGCTCGATCAATAATTTTTGTTGCTTGGCTAGCATAAAAGAAATTCCTTTTAACTTCATTGTCCATTGCTATAAATGACTATCATATTATTTGCTAAACAAGTGTAAAGCTGTCAGTAAGAGTGTTCAATTTATATGCATAGCTTTAAGATAGATCTCCAATGGAGTTTATTACGATTTTGTACTTTCGGTTTCGCGCATATCCGGCTGTATCTGGTGGAATTCAGAGTATTTTTACGAAGTGTCTGCTTCTTTCTTTTCAATAAATGGTGGTATCTCCCACACACAGCAGCTCTTTTACAATTACCAACAGGACATTCATTACCATTTTATTTAGGTCTATATATTTATAAAATAAACACACAATAGAAACTCATAAAAACTATGTAATCTTCATCATAAAAATTATTTTTGAAACATGAACATATTTGGGCATACCTCCCGAAAAAAATCTCCTGGATTGATATTTTCAAAACTTAACAGGTCTGATCTCCATCTAAGCTGCTCACTCATTCTAAGCAGTTAAAACGATACCGTGAAATTTGTATCAAAGCACACAAAATTACGAGAAATTAGGCCATTTTGACCAAAAAATTTCACTGGGTGGCTAATGACTAATGTACTGTGCACCTTAAAGGGGCACTGTACAACACATCCAGTCATTTATGGGACCATCTCCTATTATACTCAACAGAATATTTGCAACAAATGAATTAATTTGAGCCAGGGATGCGTGCAACTTACACCCATGTGTTCTATGAACGATGTAAACAACATGGTAATTATAATGAAAATGAGTTTAAGACATATTATCTGATTATTGCACAGATGACAACATGGTAATTATAATGAAAATGAGTTTAAGACATATTATCTGTAATATCTGATTATTTCACGACTTCAAACTGATATTTTGTCGTCTGCCAATTGGGGATATAGAGAAACTAATCTGAAAAAGAAATAGAATCTATGTGAAGAAGCTTCTATAGAAGTTGAAACTTTCCAGAGAAGATGAGGCTTAAGCAGAATGAGGTCCCCAGGGGGTAATTTGGTGATGCTAGCCTGCTATTGGGATAGCGTCACTAAATTCACCCTCTGGGGACCTCATTCTGCAAATGACAGACACACTATAATCAGGCTTGGTATGGAGGTGTTCTTCAGTAACATGAGTGTAATAAAAGTCATGCAGTCTTGTTTTGTTTCATGGAATTTTCCTTATTTGTTTTCTATTCAAGCATCTTCGGTGATAAATTACAGGCAAGAGTCATAAATGGTGTAACATTCATATTTGGGTTATTACGTTCCTCTGCTTGTATAATAACGATCCTAATATGATGGATGGTAACTGAAATTGGGTCATTCTTACAACAATTAAAGCAAAAAAAAAGAAGTGTGCTCGCAACACATTTTCGCAAATGAATTAATTAACTTAATGGGTGAAAATTAATGTTGTGGAAAAAAGTTACGAATTCTCAACCTACGCTGTACCATCACAGGAGGCGGCCTTTAATGTTAACCCTGAATGACCTTACATAGCAGACGAGATCTAAGTTAGATAACTGTCACAATGATAGTTTTAAAAAGGGACAGTCATAAAAGGAGAAAGCTGTTGGAGTGAAGTGCGAAGATCAATTATAGCTTTGTAGCCCTGCACGCTATCAGTCCGTTTAACTATTGTCGAAGTGGTTTGACTTCTCATGTGTTCATCTTGGTGTTTTCTGTATGAATGAACAACATTCTTTGGTCCATGGTTGAATAAGTGTACAACATGCAGTCCCGAGGCACCGTCTTTTCATCACCGCATTCCTTTAGGTCAAGAGTTTTCTTCCTCCGAAGATTGGGCCTCTCTTTCCCAGGCTTGCGTTTCCTGAGCTGATTCATGTGACTGAGTTCGAACCACCTTTTCGAACTCACTGCGGATGTAAACATAACTGGTACCTGCTGGTTGCCTTTTATGTGGTTCATGGGAAGTTTCTAACATGGGTATTGACCGTATTCAGTAACATTTCTTAAGTGTTAAATACAATTTAAGTCCCAAAAGCCAACAGGTGTGGAACAGTTTAGTGTTGAAGGTGTTGTAGTTCCAAAACCCAACATTCATTACATCAACAAAACCTAAAAAAGTCAATACTGCGCCAAGAATCGCCAACTGTTCTTGAAAATATGTTGGCAACTTGGCAGCCGTATGATACATGCATAATCTGGTTTAAAGTAAAGCCGAAAGAATGCTTAGGAGATATAAACAGACGACAGATAATAGAAAGTGCACGTATCCTATTCATTCAAGTTGGTGGGAAATGTTCAGATAATAAGTTCAACAAATGACCATATATTAATTGCAGGCTTGTTTGAACACTAATTCCATACAACCATCATAGTCAGTTACAGTGTTGTAGGTGCCATGTATTTCCCCAAATTTTATAAAAATCTTGGAAGAAACTTCGTGTTTGAATAGCATGGATAATCATTATCAGATAATAGTGCAGTATGTCTGACATTTGGCGAATGTAGTCCCCAGAGGGTGGAATTTAGTGATGCTACCCTACACAGTGGGCTAGCATCACCAAATTCACCCTCTGGGGACCTCATTCTGCTTAGGACTCATCTTCTGGGAAGTATCTATAGTCTCAAATTAACATTGTTTTTAGTTACTAGTACTTTTTTCCAATCTGTTAAGTTTTTATATCCCCAAATTTGATGAAGATAAAATGCATAATCAAGATAACCAACTTCAACTGGGGAACGTTAATCATAACCTAGGTCTCCCATAGCAGTTGAGGCCTAAGCAGATTGAGGTCTTTTTGTCTAACTGTAGGCTGTCCATGTCCTGAAAAACAAATGGTGAAAAGATGTACGTCTTCCAGCCCACTGTGTAACGAGCTGTGGGCTAACTGATGAGGAAGATGGGGGTCTGATGCGTTGTCCCTGACTGCTCGCGCTCACATTAAAATACCACCAAATTGTCTTCACCATCAACAACTGTAGCATTTGATATTTTTTATTTACTGGATATCCCATCATCAGACACGAAATTATCAATTTATCGTGTAATACTTCATCAAAGTAGACTATAAATGAGGCATATAGTCCAATTATCTACGTTGTTAGTTATATATCGGTGTGGTAGACGTTAGACATAATGGCCCGCTGTCTGCTCCTGCTACTATTCAGTACATTGATACCTGCTAGTATTAATCTGTTTTAGCCTGAAATATACCTCCCCTAAGCCTGCATAGCCCAGTTACATATTCGCTATCTTGTAGGGCAAGCCTGAGTTTAGTGTGCCTGTAAGTTGCAGAATGAGGTCCCCAAAGGGTAAATTTAGTGACGCTATCCCTCATAGTGGACTAGCATCTCTAAATTCACCCTATGGGGACCTCATTCTGCTTAGGCCTCATCGTCTTTGGAAAGTTTCTTTATTATGAAATTTCTATAGAATCTTCTTCTCACAGATTTCTTATTTTAGTTTAGTTTTTCTAATCCCCAAATTGGCAGACGATACATTGCATGATCGAGGTTCCCAATGGGTATACATCACAATATTCACCATTTGGGAACTTCAATCTGAGTCTACAGCTCAGGTAGTAGATAAAGCTATGCAGAATGAGGTCCCCAGAGGGTTAGTTTGATGATGCTAGCCTGCTATGCAAGATAGCATCTCTAAATTAACCCTCTGGGGACCTCATTCTGCAAGTGACAGGCACACTAAACTCAGGCTTGTTGTAGGCAGTGGGTTCAACTTTTTATCTTTTTATCTTTAATTATTTCCCAGTTAGATTTGGAGATATATTGAGATGAGGCCAAATTTACTTACTTAACACTTTAATTACTGAAGACTTGGGGACAAGTTGTTAATTGATTCCTATTGATTCATTTGTAGGGATGTCCAGATAATAAGTTAAAGAAAGAGCCTAAATATATACTTGACCCTTTTAAGGATTCTCTCGCTGACATGTAGTCACTAACTTGATTCTAATTCATTCATTTGTAGGGATATTCTAAACGACAAGGGGCCTCATCATTCAAGGAATTTCAAAATCTTATTAAGTCATGACGAGGCCATACCACTGCGTCTGATACAAATTTTTTTTTCTCTCGTCTGCTCATCAGCGTTCCATTTTCATAAGAATAATTCTCACTTTTCCGACTTTTACGGATATAGAACTTCAGGCAGCATTTGTAATCTATTTTTTTTTAAGAGTGAGGTTTTATGGAAACAATGATATGCTTTCTATAACTAACAAAATTTACCCTTTCCGAGTTTCGTTACTAAATACTCATTGACGAGTACTTATCGCTTAGGAAATGTCGAGATAATAAGTTCAGCAAACGTTTGTTAACCCTTTACCCAACAAACCGGCCAAAACCGGCCAAATAAAGCTTCAACAGCCTAAAATATCTTCGGTCTGTCTCAATAGAACCATACAAATATGGATAGCATTGGAACCGGCTCCTTGACCACATTGTGATAGTTACAGTTAGCCCTGTGCCAATGCATTCTCTTATATATGCGAGTCGACCATAGGTCGCCTCGCATATATAAGAGAATGCATTGGCCTATTTTTTAAACACTTTTTACCATTTTTTCTTACATTCTTTAACAATTTTATAATTTTTAATGTGTTAAGCCAATGCATTCTCTTATATATGCGAGACGACCTATGGTCGACTCGCATATATAAGAGAATGCATTGGCACAGGGCCCTTCTGTTGGGTAAAGGGTTAAGCTTATTCTCCAAACATTTTCCACCAATTCATTTTATATGAATTCTTTTGCTGTTATCTTTTCGTCTGGCTGTCATCTGCTCATATATCCTTAACATATGTCGGAATGACTAATAGACCATTCCAATGTATACTGTTGTAACAGAATGGGAGACTCCATTTAGTAAGAAAAGGGATAAAACAATAGAAAGAGACATAAGGAAAATGGGATACTATAAACCATCATGAATGCAATAAGGGCCTCACGTTACAGGATTACCAAGGGAGTATATTTCCATTCTTAATTACAAACCCTCCGAACTTTTAAATAGTTTTTCCGAATTAAAATTTTAAATCCAAGATGGCTGCTGGTGGCCATGTTTTTAACGGATTTCGGAAAAAATTGATGACTCCCATCTAGTGGTCACCCCGAAGATATACATGTATGTAAATATGAAGTTTGGTGGGGTGGTCTGTGGGGTGTGCCGAAGGATTTAGTCATGCAACGAGTAAATTTCAAGATGGCTGCCAGCGGCCATGTTTGTCATCTATGATTGTTCAAATTTGATAACTCCGATCTAGAGGTGATCCAAAACATGCATGTAAATTTTATTAAAATTTGAAATCCAAGATGGCTGCTGGTGGCTATGTTTTTTAAAGTATTTCGGAAAAAACAGGAGGCTCCCATCTAGAGGTCACCCCATATAAGGTGACAATCGGATGAGAGATGTGACCTGTAGGTTTTGCTAAAGGAAATTTTTGACTGATGGACGGAAGTCTGGGTGGCCCCAAAATCCTCAGGTTGCCATTGGCTACCCAGTGAACCCATAATGTATGTAACTACTAATTATAATTGTAAACCTCTCTCAGGTACCTGAGCCTAGAGGTTTCAAATTGGGAGAAGCTGCTTCTCCCTGTTTGGTTATTAGGGAGAAGGGGACCAGCTTTTATCATGGGGAAGTATACCGTTAACAATGGCTGAAGTTCAATTTATACCCCAACATCACCCTTCTATGATCCAATAAGTATTATGCGATACAAACACATCTATAAAACCATTATAGAGAGTTAATAACACATTTTATCACATAATTTGGCCATAAAAGCAGTTTCATAATTATCGGTAATAGACACGTTTAATATCAGCGTGTGCGATGACGTCACGGCGTTCTTCAAATAGCTTGCGATCGCTGTAGTTTATGATTGTTGTTTTCGATGAATATTTCGCGTTGCTTCGGGTTTATTTGATCATGTGATAAAAGGTATCTCACACTCGTCCTATTTTATACGTAATTTATCAACCTCGTCCTCTAAATTCTATTTGAGCCTCGGTAAACCTCGGCTCAAATCGAATTTAGTGAACTCGGTTGATAAATTCCGTATAAAATAGAAACTCATGTGAGATCCTCTATATAATCAATAAATATTCTTTACATATGCTGTTGGGACATACATGTACATGTATATTAGTATATGAGAGAGAAGTCACTTCTCCCTGGGACAAAAATAGGTGGCACATTTCAGAGAGAAGCAGGGACCAGCCAATAGGTTTCAAATTGTGAGAAGTCACTTCTCCCTGTTTGGTTATTTAGGAGACGTGGGCTGTTGACATGGAGAAGTAGCAAAGAATAAAGTTAAATTTACACCCCATGATCACTCTTTTATGATCCAATGAGTATTATGCAACACAATGGCACATTTATCAAACCATTATAGCGAGTAATAACACCATTATCTATCTATATTATATTTTGGAACTTGTCTGTCTGTATGTATGTGTGTTATAGACTCAAAAACTGCTTGACCGATCAATCTCAAATTTGGTATGTAGGCCTATTTTGATCCCAGGAACAATATGGGTGGGTCCAATTTCATGTGCGACCGTGTCCTTGACCTTGAACATGACCATATGCGCTCATACCCAACTGAAATTTCTGGACCTTGACCGATCCGACTTAAATTTGGTATGTATGCCTACTTTGATCCCGGGAACAATATGGGTGGGTCCAATTTCACATGCAACCATGTCCTTGACCTTAACCTCGCTCATATACACTCATATAGGCATGTTTCTGGACCAATCACGCAATAGTTTGTTTCTTTCTCCTAATATTCTGCCCAGATGGAGACGATCACAAAGAAATCCCTTCATAGCCCTGACGAAGTCGGGCACATCAGCTAGTAAACAATAAATTTAGATATACTTTAAACATGCTGTTGAGACATATGCATACTGATATATGGGAGAGCAGGGGCGCCGGAAGTATCCAAGGGCAGGGGGGGGGCAGAGCCTACAAAAAGGGCACTTTTCCGCAAAAAAGGGCATTTTCTCCGCAAACTCGGGAAAATAACCATAAATTAATTGTGGAAAAAATCCCTATTTTAATGTTATTTGTCGGTTTTAATGGCCGTTTTGTGATAAAATTGACAAAAAATTAATATTCCTTGTGAAATTGGTGGTATTTGGACCAAAAAAGTCACTGTTTTGCTATAAAAACACGAGATTAAACACACAGCCCCTGTGGGAGAGAAGTCACTTCTCCCTGGAACAAAAACAGGGAGAAGTGGCACATATTAGGGAGAAGATGCCTCCCAAGTCGCCCTCTAGGCTGGTCCCTGTGAGAAGATGTCACCATCTAGGCTGGTCCCTGTGAGAAGATGTCACCCTCTAGGCTGGTCCCTGCCTCTCGATTACCGTATATAGGTTGAGTTGTATGAGAGCAGATATGTGTCAACATGCTCACACATGGAGAGATGGTCTGCATTTTTATCAGATAAGATTCCTCGTAAAATGAACACAAACAGGTGATATGCAGATATAGAAACGAATGCAAACATATTGAGTGTACCACACGGTCATATATTATCACTGAATGCAATTTATGAAAATTGTACCTGACAAGCTCACAGTCAAGTGTCCTCAGTAAGAAAATTACACATGGGTGCACTAATATGAATGAAATACCAAACTACACAATAAACTCTATAGTCATTTCTCATTCACTTGTAACAGACCAATGGGTTTCAACAAGCTTTGCTTACAAATTTTCAATATAATTAAATAAAAAATTCCCTGAAAAACTTGAGGGAATATAGTTTCCCACAGTTAACGTGCTGGGATTGCCCACTGTTGGATTCATTATAGGTTTTGATAAGATTTTTTGCCTGCTTGTTTCAAATTCCTTGTCAAAACTATTTTGCACCTTTTAATTTGAAGACATAATTTCAAAGTTATTGCTACAATCTCATTATGAACAGGGGCAGTGGTTAAGAGGTTATGCAGGGGCTTTTATAGCGCACTTGTCCTTTGTTAAAAAAAATAAAATAACAAATTTGAGAATTTGATTATTAAGGTATGAAGGGTTTGCTGTCAATATTGGTTATATATCAACAATTATATAAGTTCAGGTCATATGTACTATTAATTGTTATCGTGGGTGCTGGAGTATGGGTGGGTGGAGAGGGGGGTGGTCACTACCTGGGTTGGGTGGGATGTTGGACGCAATCAGCCCTTTCATTCTCCACATAAGAATTACCCCATATATAAGCTAAAACAGCATTTTTACATTGTCTAAAGAGGAATATAGCATTCTAGTAGCTTAACCTCTTCGCTGCTTTGACGTCAGCAACTATTATGGACGTAAAAGTGCACGCCGTGTGCTATATGACCCCACCTTGCTCTTGATTGCTCCACCCCCCCCCCCCCCCCCCACGCCTGATTGTATTCCATTCCCTCCATCCAGACAATTTTTATCAGACTCTCTCCAAACAAGTAAATCAAATTGTGTGACCTTATTTTAATTTTTAATTTTGGAATCAAGCCTGCAAATAGTGTGTCTCTCATTTGTTCACCCTCTAGGAGCCTCATTCAGTTCCCCAGTTGTTGATGGTGATGTTCTCCCATTAGTCTCCTCGATTATACTTTTTATCTTCTGCAAATTAGGGGATATAGAAACTTCCCAGAAGGGGAAAAGTAACTAAATAATACAATGTTAATTTGAGACTATAGATTCTTCCCAGAAGATGAGGCCTAAGCATAATTAGGTCCCAGAGGATGAATTGAGTGATGCTAGCCTGTTGTGCAGGATAGTGTCACTAAATTTACCCTCTGAAGACCTCATTTTGCAAATGACAGATACACTAACTATTTGCAGGCCAATGCCTGTATTGTTAAAACTAGACTGTGTTTCATCTCAATCGACTTACGGTCTACTGTAGGTACTCTCATGGTTAAAATTATTTCAAACTGGAGGAATCGAGCCAATGGAATTACTTGCACATCGAATGATGCATTGCTTGACCAATCAATAGCTTCCTGCAAAGGCAATTAATTGTCACTTATTCACACAAACCACACCACAGTGTTCGACTGCAGTTACATGAAGTTCTCAAATAAACTGCGCCTTACCGTCTCGCATCTTAACTTATCAAACATCGTATGTTCAAAATCAAACTAATGTAAGTTACTGCATAATTGTGGAATGGTCAGACAGAACAAGTACACATAATAGAATTTTTTGCAAAGTTATTCAAAGTTTATTAACCCTTTGAGTGCCAGGTCGATTTTTGTATCAAGAGAATGCATTGGCCTAACAATTTTTGTTTGTTTGTTTTTTTTACAATTTTAATAATTTATTCTTATATTCTTTAACAGACTTATTTTGTAGGTTTAGGGGCGATGAGATCGGCCCCTGGCACTCAAAGGGTTAATCTATAGTTAGTATTTTCACCTAACCTATGGATAATTACGTCACATGCCAAATACTAGGGTTGTAGCTTATTCGTAAACGGCGTGCGCATATTCTAAGTAAGGAGATGACGCAACATGATCACAATACAGCTAAATAATATTTAATATAGCATGCTAATATGGCTATTGCTTCATCACATTGTTCTTTATTACCTAGTATATAGTATCTGAAATGTGAAACTTGTATATACAATGTAGTGAAGCAAACCTTGAAACATGCATTTAATTATACAAATATTGGTTGGAGGAAAAGTGACCACTATTGCATGTTCACATGACTTCAGGCGCACATGTGTAGATCTATGTGTGAATCACAATTATAAACATAGCCTTATTTGGATATATGAATATTAACCCTTTGAGTGCCAGGTCCGATTTTTGTATCAACCCATATACCCTGTGCCAATGCATTCTCTTATATATGCGAGTCGACCATAGGTCGCCTCGCATATATAAGAGAATGCATTGGCCTAACAATTTTTTTTGCTTTTTTGTTTTTCACAATTTTTTACAATTTTAATATATTTTATTATATTCTTTAACAGACTTATTGTGTAGGTTTAGGGCCGATTATATCGCCCCCTGGCACTCAAAGGGTTAATGAGTTTTCACAAAATGGGGATTTTCTCTTCATCCATGAAATCAGTTTGAGAGCTGGTGTCATCAGACGTAGAAGTAAGACGTAGAAGTAAGAAATAAGACAGAGTCTGGATATTTATCATACTGGGCCAATGGAAACTACTAAAATAATAGGACTTCATCAGTCTGGGTATATTTTATTACTCAATCAGTCGGCACGGTGTGCATAAAGATCTTGCTTTGATCAATTTTGATGGCTGAAGCATCATTTGTTCTAATTAATCAATCTCTCTTTGCTTTATCATGCTGGTTTCCATTTGTCCCTGGCTGCTGCTCCCACACATCAGTGGAGAGGCACAGCTGTTATGTGGCATAAAGCACATCATTGCACCCCATGTCATCAATCACATGTTTTTGTTGGTTTACTGCAGTCAAGGACAAGGGTTGCCTTCTTTGCCAGAGGTTTGATTCCATAGATTCCTGCAAATAGTGTCTGTCATTTGCAGAATGAGGTCCCCCGGAGGGTGGATTTAGTGACACTATACTCCACAGAAGGGTAGTGTAAAAAAATTCACTCTCTGTGGACCTCATTCTGCTTAGGCCTCAACTGATATGGGATACCTCCAATAAGATTGAAGTTCCCAGTTGAAGTAACCTCGATTATGAATTTGATCTTCTGCAAATTTGGGGATACACAAACTTCCCAGAAGGAAAAAAGTAATTAAAAGTAATGTTAATTTGAGACCATATATACTTCTCAGAAGATGAGGTCCCCATAGGGTGAATTTGGTGATGCTAAACTTCTGTGAGTGATAACATTACTAAATTCACCCTCTGGGGACCTCATTCTGCAAATGAAAGACACACTGTTTGAAGGCTTGATTCCATATGATTCTGGCACATATTGGAGCTGAAGCACAGACCAGAAGATCTCATTATAATGGGTCTGGGGACACTGGTACTCATCTTTCATGTTTCCAAAAAGCACTGTTTACTAATTTGATTGACGCTCCACAATGCCCACATGCTTTGATAACAATGACCGGTTATGCCTTGTAAATGGGAGAAAACTGTTCTACAAAATTTCTCCTTTAGGAGTTATTATAAACTCAAAAGGCAATCGCGAGGTTGTGCCAAAATTGTATAATAAACAAGAATGAAATGGTGATATATTGAAGAACAAGACATCTTGTAATGTTCTTGGGATGTCATACTGCATACTTGCATGATATTTGTGAACATCGAATTGATTATCCTGGAGAAATTCCATGATTGTAAGTGACACAGAGAAAAATCGCTAACCAAAGTCACTTAAATCGTGCAATCTCATTCTGGGACCTTCACCGAGAGCGAAATACATTATTTCGAAGGAACAGTTATTAACTAAGAAATATATTACCTGGGTTGTTTTTTCATTATTACAAACTTCCCTTTTGCAACATCAAAAAGTTCCCAGGTTTTTAATTGGTGGAGTATGATCTCTACAGGCGATGCCAGAATAGAGATTCATGGCATGATCAAGGTTCTTTTCGACAATGCAGATGATCAGGCAGACGTCTGTCGTAACCAACTACGACCTCCATCAATCACTCGGCAATGCTCTGACCACTTCCTGTGCAGAGCCCGCCGTAACGACACCATTATACAATTTAGTCATAACAGTAATGACATCAGCCCATCAACAGATTTCTCCAGACAGTTCTTTGTGCACAACGCAGGGTAATGTGTCCTACTGAGATCCACTCATAGGGGCGCCGACCTAATAACGTCTGCTCAATTGCTGTCAATTTTATTAGATCATCATTTCTGATGCTCTACACTTATAGTTTTATTGCTGGTTGTCTTCATTTTTTATACTCCCATTTTTAAAGGCCCACTTAATTTTCGACTCACCGAATATATTTTTTTTATAATGCCTTGATATACGGTTTTAATAACAATCTATGCCATAAAATATGATTAGAATACTGTAATTCATCACCATTTGGAATGTCTGTTTCTCAGAATGTGCCAATAGAGTAATAGAAAATAGCTGAAATCATAAAATCATTTCCCCCGTTATGGCTCCCAGAATGCAACAGAATTCAAACTATAGTTTTATTTTCAATGGAAAGGGAATAACTGTATATCTAAACATATAGAGTTATTCCCCTTCCATTGAAAATAATAGACTTTGTGCAGAAACTTGAGCATAGAACTGACGTCGGTAACTCAACAAAAACAACATGTTCACTGTTTATTACATCGAATAAGTTGAAAATACAGTGTTTTGGAGCTTTCTCTTTCAAATGATATATATATATAATATGGCATATATTTTATATAACGTGATCTGGGGTTCGAAAATTAAATGGCCCTTTGAATATTGAGACATATTACGGCATCTGTTTGTCCGTCCCTCTGTCACAAATCTATAGAGACAGAAATCTGTTAAGCTTTTCAATGAGACTGGCTACGAATGTAATTGGTGACATTGGCCACATCTGCAATAGTAGATGCTCAGATCAGATCTAGCCTGGATATAGTGTGACTGTCATTTGCAGAATGAGGTCCACAGAGGGGGAATTTAGTGATGATATCCCTCACGGCAGGCTATCATCACCAAATTCACCCTTGGGAACCTGATTCTGCTTATGTCTCAACTGCTATGGGAGACCTGGGACCATGTTGAAGTTATGATGCTCACCCATTAGTCACCTCGATTATGCATTTTATTTTCTGCAAATTAGGAGATATAGAAACTGAAGTAACTAAAATTATAAAAAACAATGTTAATTTGAGACTATAGATACTTCTCTGAAAATGAGGCCTAAGCAGTGAGGTCCCCAGAGGGAGAATTTGGTGACGCTTGTCCGCTGTGCGGGAAAGCATCACTAAATTCACCCTCTGGGGACCTCATTCTGCAATTAACAGACACACTATTTGCAGGCTTGAATGTGATTTGTGCCTTGTGACAAATGATCACATCCGCAATTCCTTGCATCACTCAGATGAGATTTTGTTAATTTATTGAATGTGTTCTGCACTCTGGATAAACTCTTTGATTCAGTTCCCATGTACCTCAATAGAAATTCCTGAAAGTCTTCAATCAGAAACTCTGTGTGTGTCTTGGTGATATATATCAGATTATGCAGAATCGGCAAGATGCTATCATATCCCTCTAGGGGATGAACCGAAGATGCATTGCCGTCTGCTTCGAGAATGTGAAAACCCTCGTCATGAGATCGCTAAGTGAGATTTCTCTAATTCAATCACTCTTATCGTTGCTATATTTGACAAGAGCAATTCATAATGTGCACATGTTTGTGCATTTGAAATGTTCAGTGTTGATACACACCGACTAGTAGATATGGCACTACGCAGATTGCATGTTTTGTGAATTTGAAATGTTCAGTGTTTATACACACCGACTAGTAGATATGGCACTACGCAGATTGCATGTTTTGTGAATTTGAAATGTTCAGTGTTTATACATGGTGACTAGTAGATATGGCACTATGCAGATTGCATGTTTTGTGAATTTGAAATGTTCAGTGTTTATACAGGGTGACTAGTAGATATGGCACTATGCAGATTGCATGTTTTGTGAATTTGATATGTTCAGTGTATAGTCCAATATAAAAAAAATTGCTTGATTCTCATTTCCGACCCGATTTTGGTCCCCCCTCAAATTTGTTAATTTGGATTTCATATGCCTTAACCTTCAAAGTATATTGCAATGACCCGTAAATAATCGACTCCTTAACCAGAGCAGATGGGTAACTTTTCAGGATTTAGTCGGAAATATGGCTTGTTGCCATTCATCGGAAAGCTCTCACTGAGAGCTTTCCGATGAATGGCAACAAGCCATATTTCCGACTAAATCCTGAAAAGTTACCCATAATTCTGCTGTTGTTAAGAAGTCGATTATTTAGGGCATTACTGTACATGGCAATAACCCATAAATCAGTTTATTTCAATCTAACTTGGAAATTTAAATCGCCTTTTATTGTATTGAACTGACCGTGTCACTATTTAGAAATATGGCAGACAGACCAAAGGGTATAATGAACAGATGACAGACAGACCAAAGGGTATAATGAGCAGATATGACAGACAGACCAAAGGGTATAATGAGCAGACGACAGACAGACCAAAGGATATAATGAGCAGACGGCAGACAGACCAAAGGGTATAATGAGCAGACAACAGACAGACCAAAGGGTATAATGAGAAGACGACAGACAGACCAAAGGGTATAATGAGCAGACAACAGACAGACCAAAGGGTATAATGAGCAGACAACAGACAGACCAAAGGGTATAATGAGAAGACGACAGACAGACCAAAGGATATAATGAGCAGACGACAGACAGACCAAAGGGTATAATGAGAAGACGACAGACAGACCAAAGGGTATAATGAGCAGACGACAGACAGACAGACCAAAGGGTATAATGAGCAGACGACAGACAGACCAAAGGGTATAATGAGCAGACGACAGACAGACCAAAGGGTATAATGAGAAGACGACAGACAGACCAAAGGGTATAATGAGCAGGCGACAGACAGACCAAAGGGTATAATGAGCAGGCGACAGACAGACCAAAGGGTATAATGAGCAGACGACAGACAGACAGACCAAAGGGTATAATGAGCAGACGACAGACAGACCAAAGGGTATAATGAGCAGACGACAGACAGACCAAAGGGTATAATGAGCAGACGACAGACAGACCAAAGGGTATAATGAGCAGACGACAGACAGACCAAAGGGTATAATGAGAAGACGACAGACAGACCAAAGGGTATAATGAGCAGGCGACAGACAGACCAAAGGGTATAATGAGCAGGCGACAGACAGACAAAAGGGTATAATGAGCAGACGACAGACAGACCAAAGGGTATAATGAGCAGACGACAGACAGACCAAAGGGTATAATGAGCTGACGACAGACAGACCAAAGGGTATAATGAGCAGACGACAGACAGACCAAAGGGTATAATGAGCAGACGACAGACAGACCAAAGGGTATAATGAGCAGATATGACAGACAGACCAAAGGGTATAATGAGCAGACAGACCAAAGGGTATAATGAGCAGACGACAGACAGACCAAAGGGTATAATGAGAAGATGACAGACAGACCAAAGGGTATAATGAGCAGATATGACAGACAGACCAAAGGGTATAATGAGCAGACGACAGACAGACCAATGGGTATAATGAACAGATGACAGACAGACCAAAGGGTATAATGAGAAGACGACAGACAGACCAAAGGATATAATGAGCAGACGACAGACAGACCAAAGGGTATAATGAGCTGACGACAGACAGACCAAAGGGTATAATGAGCAGGTGACAGACAGACCAAAGGGTATAATGAGCAGACGACAGACAGACCAAAGGGTATAATGAGCAGGCGACAGACAGACCAAAGGGTATAATGAACAGACGACAGACAGACCAAAGGGTATAATGAGCAGACGACAGACAGACCAAAGGGTATAATGAGCAGACGACAGACAGACCAAAGGGTATAATGAGCAGACGACAGACAGACCAAAGGGTATAATGAGCAGGCGACAGACAGACCAAAGGGTATAATGAGCAGACGACAGACAGACCAAAGGGTATAATGAACAGATGACAGACAGACCAAAGGGTATAATGAGCAGACGACAGACAGACCAAAGGGTATAATGCAAATGTAGAAAACATTGTTTAAAGAAAGCTACCTGCTATTGAAAATCAACTATTTGAAGCCAATATCAGTAATTATCGTAATCTTATGGCATTTATTTCACATGTTGGTAATTTATTCGATTTTTATCAAATATATAGAAGGATTCTTATACATTGGTGGGAAATGTTCAGATAATAAGGATGGTCATTTATTGAACTTATTATCTGAACATTTCGTATGGGAACTACTCGTTAATGAGTAGTTAGTATAGCAAGGGTTAAGAATAAAATATGAAAAATAAAACTCGCCCACCAAAATGAGTTTGTTGAGAAGCTATTAATTTATTTATTGGCCTTACACTCACCGACTAGCAGATATGGCACTATGCAGATTCTCACAATTTATGCTTTGACAATAATGTCCAGTGGTTTAGAATTGGAAGTTTATTTAATACTCAAATTCAGACTCATGGTTCCATGCTGTTCATCAAAATACTAGTCCAAGATCAAAGAGGTTTTATTTTCGAGCAAATAGGAATTGTTTAAAGCACTTGTTGCATCAATCTTCATTCATTTGTGTCCCGTTGCTATGTACTGGTTGGTATGTACTGTACTCTTGAACAGAAGTTATGCTAAGTGGTGACTAGTTCCACTGCACTGGATGCTGGTGCAGCGTGTTGTTGCATAGGAGCTTACCAACTGTCCAGATTTGATTTTGAATCTGCTATTATTTTTTGTTCGAAAGAATGTATCTGATACTATTCTTTCAAAGGAGGGTGGTACTATTGATATAGTATAAGCTTTCTAAAGATCTCTGGTGGCAGGCTACATAATTATAAGCTGGGTTATTGAGACAGTGCAAATTGTTTTTTTAATCCCCAATTGTTTTTTTTTTTTTAATTTCCATGGTCTCAAAAACCCATGTAGCTTCTAAAATCAGCACCTTGTGTGTTATATAGTCCCTGGCATGTACAAAGGGCAACGCTTGGCATGTCTCGGAGACAAGTACATATAACATGCAGCTATGCCAAATATCTACCATATAAAGTCATGCTCTAATTAATCAACCCCTTTATCAAGGTTTCAGGACGATAATGGCAGTCATTGTACCACCATTCAACCATGCTCAAGTGGTTGACATGTGACATCCGCGGGTATTAAATTTTACTACGGTACTAGTAATAATTTTTTGCGACCGCCATACTCCGCATTAATTTTTCACCTGACCGCTTTACACCCAGTCCAGTTTTTCGTGAGCGCCATGCACCGCATTAACTATACACAAAACAATGTTTCAATTAAATTTTGTTCACTGTTTATTCAACATTTGAAGTTGGTCACTGACTGACATTCACAATTGCATCATCAATGCAGTGTCGCGCCAATATAGTTGTTATATTGCTGACTTTGAAAACAACATAACATTCATATAAACATCGTATGAAAATGAGGTCTAACTATGTATGCAAGGTGGTACGAAGGTCGGCCGCGGTAGGATTGATCATGGTTAATTGCATAAACGCGGTCGAGTAACGCAGTAATGTCAGTGGTCAACGTCGTTAAGGATGGTCGATTAATTAGAGCATACATGTAGCTGTTCATAGTTATGTCCATACAGATTCAGAGGGTGCATGGCAACTCCTTCCCCCATACAAGATACAGGTAGAATATATTAGAGCAATCTTGGCTTCAACCCATTTAGTATGTAATATCTACACTCTACATGCATTTGCACTGTGGACCTTGAAAGAAGATGTTGGTTGATTTGAAATCACATCATATATAGTGCACAAAGGTCCCAACTCATTTTCATGTTGTGTGGAACGCAATCAGAATATATCATTCAAAATGGGCACTAAATGCTGTTTTAATTTGTAAGTTGAGTGTAAATATAAGAAATGGATGTTGGTTTCGTTGCATTCATTGAGTATGGATGCAAGTTGGTCTCACATTTTTATAAAAGAGTTCCACTCAAAATTTCAGACCAATTTACATTCATACTCCATGGAACGCAACAAAATCAAACATCCATTTCTTAAATAGCTTCCACCAAGTTTTAATTGGAATGGTCTATTCTTCATTTTTAGGGGTGTTCTGATAATATAAGTCAGACTACAGGCATAGAAACATCTATCTTAATGAATTTCCAGCAATGTCCTCAACCTAAGGCTAATCAGGCTTGTTGTCTGAATGAACATATAGGAATCAAGTAACTACTCATCAATGAGTATCCAGTTTTCAAAAGAGTTATTTAAGAAATGAATGTACATTCATTTCTTAAATTTTTATAGCTTTTTGACGATTTATTGCCATAAAAAAATCGGAGTGTATTTTAATTTATTTTTCACAAAATCTGCCGAGAATTTGAGACTAGACCACATAGCACATTTAATAAGTCAACCCAATATAAGATTTTCAAGCACTTAGCAACATTAACTGTATCAATATAAATAACTGGCTTCAGACGGAATTGGCTGAACTTTGAAAATCATGCCAATTATTCTGCTGACTGCTTTTAGTGATTAGGTCTGATTAGCTCAACAATCTTTTTTTACCTCCTGTTTTTTGTTATGTTCTGTGTGTTATTGGAGTATGAAACGGGTGACCCAATTGACAGTTGACCAATCACCGAACAGGATTTAGTGTAACACCGACAGACTATGTAAATATCTAAGTTTAAGTGTAAAGGAATCCAGAACATGAAGGGTGAGTGAACATTTTTAATGGAAATTTAGTGAAATAGTGCTGCAGGAAAAATGAGTCAGAAGTGCAATGTCTAGGGGGTGTCTAGGTACAACTTTTTATCAAGCCATCAAAAAAGTGTGTCCTTCAAATACAAAGGTGTCGTGTGGCCTATATCCGGACAAAAGACTTTGTCACACTGGTGCACAAATGACATTTCCCAGCCCGTATTTACCCCTTGCACACACATCACTCATTTCAGAGCAGGCAAGAGCTGAAGTTTAGCACCTCGATCATTGTTCAAATATGGTCGTTTACAACCATTAGGGATACCAGATACTGGTGATCCATGACATAAATCATCATTGTTTCTGATTTCGGTGTCTGTTTACTAAGTTTTCACTGATATCACCTTCACATTCATGTATGATAATTTTATTTTCATGCTTCCTTATCTTGCCAATGTCTTTGTTGCAAAGAGTTACGTTGTTGATTCAACAACATGGTGTCAACACTGCTGCACATTCATGTATTGGCGCAGCATTCTTTAACCCTTTACCCAACAGAACGGCCCTGTGCCAATGCATTCTCTTATATATGCGAGTCGACCATAGGTCGCCTCGCATATATAAGAGAATGCATTGGCTTAACACATATTAAAAATGATAAAATTGTCAAAGAATGTAGAAAAATATTATAAAAAATGTAAGAAAAAATTATAAAATTGTTAAAGAATGCATTCTCTTATACATTCGAGGCGACCTATGGTCGACTCGCATATATAAGAGAATGCATTGGCACAGGGCATAACTGAAACCATCACAATGTGGTCAATGAACCGGTTCCAATGATATCCATATTTGTATGGTGTTTTTGAGACAGACCGAAGATATTTTAGGCTGTTGAAGCTTTATTTTGGCCGTTTTGTTGGGTAAAGGGTTAATATTAACCATCAAGGCCCCTACGGGAGGACAAATTCACACTTATTAATAATTACACTTAAGTGCAATTAAGTACACTGATTATTTATCAATTATGCTGAAGTGCAATTGAATTGTTCTGAAGCATAATCCTATTGTGCTGAATTATTGATACATGTAATGGTAACCCCTCTGAGTTGAATATAATATTGAAATAACCTAACTGGCAAGGGAATAGCACACCAATAGTTTGGCTCCATAGAGTTTTTCAGTTGCTTTCTTGTGATCGGTGGTTTCTTTATGCAGTGCATTTCTCTTTCAGTGGAATTTCCCCTCTTCACAGTCTTTTGTTCACCACTATAGAACTGACATCATTCATGATATGGCCTAGCTTATGAAATAACTCTAAAATTTAATCAACTAATCAATAAGCGAAAACATATTGCTAAACCATCAAGTGAAATACTAGCATATACTGAGAGGGAAAGACTAGAATATACTGAGAGGGAAAACTGGCATATTCTGAAAGACCTTGAAATAATACTTTAAATGCTTTATTGCCAACCATATGTGAAAACATTAACCCTTTTAGTGCCAGGGGCCGATCTCATCGGCCCTAATTTATGGTCTGTAGAGTGCCAATGCATTCTCTTATATATGCGAGGCGACCTATGGTCGACTCGCATATATAAGAGAATGCTTGGCACAGGGTATATGGGTCGATACAAAAATCGGACCTGGCACTCAAAGGGTTAATTAAAAATATGATCTCCCAGAACTTGGCATCATTGACTGAAGAATCCTTCTGTGATAGAGATCTATAAGTTAAATTTAGTTGCAAATAGAAAAATTATCCTATTTTCAAAGTACATGCCAATTGAATATATAATATGATCAAAGAGTATTATGTGATATTTAAAAAAATGTTGACTTTATGCTCAAATTTTTAATTTTATAGCTCCTTGTATTTAACGGAATATTCAATTTGTTATGAAATAGATATGTAAAATAATGCAAAAACTTTGAGTGCATTATCTCTTATTATCAGGCTCCTGGGTGCAATTGTGTAAGTACTTGCACCGTTATAACGAGTTTCATGTCCTCATGATATGGGTATCTGCTGATGTAAACCGGTGCTAAACTCTCAAACACATGGGTGGTTGTCGGAGGAAGTGAGTCTCATATTCCAGTACATTGGTTTCATATCGTCTCACAATGTTGTAGATCCCTGTGAATAACTTTTTCACTTTTTATACACCGCCCCGCCCCCCATACCCCCCACTCATAACAAGTTATGCATGTTGAAAAAGGCTGTATCCTTAGAGTCTCACTGGGACAGTCTGTTGTTTTCACAAGGCACCATGGACTTTGAATCTTAAATAAAATAGGTAAATAAAGTAAAGTACATCTGAAATCTAATGGAATGAAATCGTTACATTTGGAAACTTTTAACGTACTCGCTCCAATGCAGTTAGAAAAGTACTCATTATAGCGAATTAACGGCCTTAAAAAATGATTATCATGTTTTTGGGAGCGTAAATACACATGATATTTGTATTAGATAGCCTAATTTATATTGGAATGATAAAAAACATTGCATCACACATATTAAAGGCATGTGCACTGTTAAAATTATCAGATCTCTTAGATAACAAATAAATCTAATAATGAGATCTGGTGCATATGCCTCAGACAACTGACCGGTAACCCTTTCTATACTGAATACTCGTTGACGAGTAGTAGTTCCCTTAGGAAATGTTCAGATAATAAATTCAACAGGTCATTTGTTGAACAAGCCTTGAAATAGGGTGTCTGTCATTTGCAGAATGAGGTCCCCAGAGGGTGAATTTAGTGATGCTACCCCGCATAGCGGGCTAGCATCACCAAATTCACCCTCTGGTGACCTCATTCTGCTTACATCTCAGCAGAATGAGGTTCCCAGAGGGTGAATCGGGTGATGCTAGCCTGCTATGCGGGGTAGCATCACTAAATTCACCCTCTGCGGACCTCATTCTGCAAATGACAGACACACTATTTCAAGGCTTGTTGTTGAACTTATTATCTGAACATTTCCCACCAATTAAATATAGTTATCGGATCATTATGCATATGTTTTATCTGTTCATCTGGCTGTCGTCTGAACATCCCTCCAAATGAAGGATAGACCATTCCAATATATACTTTTGTAACTGGTTGGAAGAATCCATTTAGCAAAGAAATGGCTAGTCAGCAATAAGGGGATGGGGCACTACCAAATGCATGTCAATATAACTTATCGTAGTCAGCAGTCAGGTCCAATGTACCTTTCGCACGTCAATATGCCATTGCATTCCAAATTATTACCTCAACTGATCAATATATAATATAGCAAAAATATGATTTCATATCGTACTACACACGCCATATTGGCAGTAATAACGATGGTTTGTGACCTTGCATGATTCGTATAGGTTATTGCTAGTCAATCAATATAGGTCCTTGGTTCGGAACTGGATAATGAGTTATAGGTATGCCTCCCGACACTCCTGTCCTTGGTGGATTTAGAGATAATGAATTAATCAAATCTATACAGCCAGCACATACGACTGCTTTTCTCAACTTGCGAGGGACCTTGAGCAATATGAAACCTGGTATTACCAGTCAGTAAAAACTATTGAATCACACAATGTGAACATCTCGCTTTCACCAGTCACAAGTCTGAATTTAGTATGTCTGACATTTTGCAGAATGAGTTCCCCAGAGGGTCAATTTAGTGATGTTGTCCCACACAGTGGGCTAGCATCCCCAAATTCACCCCCTGGGAAACTCATTCTGCTTAGGCTTCATCTTCTGGGAAGTATATATAGTCTCAAATTAACATTGTTTTAGTTACTTTTTCCCTTCTGTTCAGTTACTATATCCCCTAATTTGCAGAGGATCAAATGCATACATGTAATCAAGGTTACTAATGGTTGGACTTCACTAACTTCAACTGGGGAACTTCATTCTGACCCCAGCTCTCCCATAGAAGTTGAGGTCTCAGCAGAATGAGGTCCCCAGTGGGTGAAGTTTGTGATGCTAGCCCGACATATGGGATAGAATCACTAAATTCACCCTCTGGGGACCTCATTCTACAAATGTCAGACACACTAAATTCAGGCTTAACCAGTCAGTTTAAAGTTTGAATGTTAATATCTCCCTATAACCAGTCAGTATAAAGTATGAATGTTAATATCTCCCTATAACCAGTCAGTACACATTTTACGTTGTTTTTCTGGTCTTTTGTTGGTTAATTGTGCCTTCTCTGTTGGTCTCTGCATGCTAGTTTTGGTAGCTTTTTTATTCCTTTATTTTATGATCAATTTGTTTTTGTAGTCTTGTCATGACCACAACGAAACTGTGAAAATGCAATTATGAGATTGTTTAGACTAACAAAAGCAGAGGTATCGCCTTTAGAAAAGAATTTACAGTTTCCGTTCCTTGTCATGCAATTTGGAAAATTTTGAAACGTGACTCAGGTATTTACTACTATTCAGGGTTTATGCTAGGTGTTAGGGGAATGGTAGCTGCTGGGGGAAATCTCAGTGCATCAACAAACTGCGAATATCTACTTGTATTTAATAAAATCAGTTGATAATATAATCCAAGTTCTGAATGTCTATGGAATTAGAAGTATAGTAATGCCCTAAATAATCGATTCCTTAACCACAGCAGGATTATGGGTAATTTTTCAGGATTTAGTCGGAAATATGGCAACAAGCCATACAATGTATTTCCGACTAAATCCTGAAAAATTACCCATAATTCTGCTGTGGTTATGGAATCGATTATTTAGGGCATTACTGTATAAAAGTCAAGGAATCATAATTATGTTTTAAATTTAACAATATTTGAAGGGTTAAGTGATGTAAGGGTTTCTGTCATTTGCAGAATGAGGTCCCCAGAGGGTGAATTTAGTGATGCTACCCTGCATAGCGGGCTAGCATCACAAAATTCACCCTCTGGGAACCTCATTCTGCTGATGTGTAAGCAGAATGAGGTCCCCAGAGGGTGAATTTGGTGATGCTAGCCCGCTATGCGGGGTAGCATCACTAAATTCACCCTCTGGGGACCTCATTCTGCAAATGACAGACACACTATTTCAAGGCTTGGTCATTTGGCACTGCATATAAACATTGATATCAATAGGCCTGTGCCAATGCATTCTCTTATATATGCGAGTCACCCTGTGAACTTTGCAACAAACAAAAGTCAAGTTAAATTCGCGTGTAAAATGGGTACTGACAATTTTTCGTACCGCCACTGACAACGGTATTACCGTATAGGAAATTGTTAAAATTTGCTGTTTATTTCAATGTCCGACTTCACTACATTCATGACAACATGTTATTGCCAATTCCATGAAATATTCCTGATCATCCTTCAGTGGCTAATATCTGGACCTGGTCTACATAATCATAAATCAGAACGAGTAGGAACAGTGTGTTATTTGAGAACGTAATCGCGATGTAACCAGGCAGAATCAACCAAGTCGCTTTTAGCGATGTCCACTTCGATATCTTTCAGAATAAGCCAATAATTGTTTATTTTTGTATGTAGCCCTGAAAAGCATTCTTTTCAGTGTTAAAATAAAATAAAATAATTTCGATTTTGATCACTCCCTGTCGGTTTTATTATATCAGGGTTTCCGCTAGGGGTAGGGGAATGGGGCCGGTAGCCGTCAAGGGGAAAAATCCAGGTAAAAGTAGCCTGTTTTACTTTTAGCACTGGTTGAACTACTTTCGTTATATCGGCCAATAGAATCGTGTGAGAGTAGAAACGCAGATTGTTTTGTTCCATTTCTGCCCAAGTGCCAAGCTATCAAACTTTATACATGGACCTGTAACTTTAAAACTAGTAAATTTATTAGATATATATTAATTTACGAAGTACATGTACAGAAAACCAGTAATTTTAATCCCGAGTTAAACGTGCTCGTTAATGTTAAAAGACTCACTGTGGAAGACACAGCAGATGTTTCGGATGCATAACGTAATCGGAATATATTAAGGCTGATTACATACAACCGCAACGTAACTAACCGACCTCAAAGGCATAGCTCCTAGCGATGTCAGTTCTGATCACTTCCTGTTTCAATTTAACAACGCGTTTTAGAGTGTACACTCACAAGATATAAAATAAATTCACCTTTTAAAATTCCTTAGTACTATTCCAACAAAATTCAGAAGTTTTAAACATCTTTATACCTTTATAGACATGCAGTATGTCCTGGGGTATGGCAGGAGGGGAAAACTTGGCGAGGGGAACGGGGCCGTCAATGGGACCCTGTGCCGGTATAGCGGAAACCCTGATTATATAGTGGCAGATACACAGGTGATGTAGGCAGTAATCTGTGGATCGGGTAGGGGAATATGACGGAGCGGAAATTTGGGTGAGGGGGGGTGAAATGACCCGCTCATGCCCCGGATTGCCCCCTATAGCGGAAACCCTGACAATTAGAATTTGTGAACATTGGTTTGATACTGGATAATGAGTTACAGGTATACATTTACCTCCCCACACTCCTGTCCTTGGTAGATTTTAATACTGACAAGATAATAATATATTAATGAACACTCTATACAGCCAGTATAACTGCATAAACTTAACTGCAATTCAATTGATGTGTATCAGAAGTCATGACAACATATAGAATTTGGTAACAACTGTTACCTTCATATCAGTCTGGCCATCTACACATAATACACATGTTCAAGGTTTCATGCTATAATGAGTGTGTTGGCAGCCTTGGAATAGAGTGTCTGATATTTGCAGAATGATGTCCCCAAAAGGTGAATTTGGTTATGCTAGCCGATGAATGGCAACAAGCCATATTTCCGACTAAATCCTGAAAAGTTACCCATAATTCTGCTGTGGTTAATGAGTCGATTATTTTTGGTATTACTGTAACATTCACGAATCATACTCAATGTCCAGCAAGCAACGCAGATTCTTATTCACCATTGTAATTCTGTATCAAATTTGTTTCCCCCCAACAATGGGAAGGCCCCCTAATGGCTGAATCGGTAAGGTGCATAGCATATTAGGCTGTCATAAGCCCTCAAGCTATGATGAGACTGCATCGATTTGGGATAAAACAGATGTGTTCCGACCTTGATGTAATAGTAAATTACCCCCCTGCTAAAAATAACTCCAATTTACATGGTTAAAGTCATTTGAAACACTGTTGCAGATCACAGTGAATAATCTTGATGGATGCAGGAATTTCAATAAATTTTTAATCAAAATTGCCAGCACACAATCCCATTCTTTCGAAAAAATTAAATAACGACTCTCTCGTTTGCGAAATCATTTTTGATTTTTAATGTGATTTTTTCAGGACAAACGAAGGACTGTTTTTTTATTTATTTTTTTTATTTCTACGTAGTTCAGACATTGTGTTTTACGAAATAGCACAGCAGATGTTGTTGAATGTTTTGACAGTAACAGTTTAACCCTTTCATGACTGGAGCCGCGCTGGAGCAGCATTAAAGATCCTATGCCAGTGCATTCTCTTATATATGCGAGGAGCCTTGCATATACAAAAGAATGCACTGGCTTACAAGGTCAAGGTAAAATATTGTTAGGCCAATGTATTCTCTTATATATATGCGAGGCTCCCTATGGGAGACTCGCATATATATTTAAAGAGAATGCATTGGCACAGGGTTTTCCGCAAATTTCAGGAGGCTCCAGTCATGAAAGGGTTAATTATGAATTCTGCCAATGTGTGAGTGCCTGAGTCGTAAAATTTCAGTTTATAGTTGTAGCGAAATACAGGGGCGCCGGAAGAGGGGGGCAGAGGGGGCAGCTGACCCCCCTGCCCTTGACCAAGGGGGGCGAGCGGGGGCAGGACTTGCCCTTTTTTTGTGTGTTTAATCTCATGTTTTTATAGTAAAATGTGACTTTTTTGGTCCAAATACCACCAATTTCACAAGGAATATTAATTTTTTGTCAATTTTATCACAAAACGGCCATAAAAACCGACAAATACCTTTAAAATAGGGATTTTTGCCACAATGAATTTATGGTTATTTTCCCGAGTTTGCGGAGAAAATGCCCTTTTTTGCAGAAAAGTGCCCTTTTTGTAGGCTCTGCCCCCCCCCCCCCTGCCCTTGGATGCTTCCGGCGCCCCTGGCGAAATAAGCATGTAAAATGTCTTCTATAATATATTCTGTTTTTTCTTCAGGCTGAAACAGTATGTGGGAAGCTGAGCGTTTCCACAAGTAAAGAGGAACAGAAGGATACAAACATTCCAGGATCCCGAGTGAAAACCGTGAGTCCGCAGGTCGAAATGGACCTCCACGAGCATGTCATGTCATTCTCCAAACAACTGCTGCAGTCCCGAGGACTTTATACGAGGTTTTCTACGGATATTTGCGAGCAGGATATTTATGAGCTTAAACCAGACATGATTTGCTGGAATGGGACTGCCGCCGGAAGGTTAGTTGTTCAGCATATATACCATTATATTACACATATATACCATTTAGAGTATATTACACATATATACCATTTAGAGCATATTACACATATTTACCATTTAGAGTATATTACACATATATACCATTTAGAGTATATTACACATATTTACCATTTAGAGTATATTACACATATATACCATTTAGAGTATATTACACATATATACCATTTAGAGTATATTACACATATTTACCATTTAGAGTATATTACACATATTTACCATTTAGAGTATATTACACATATTTACCATTTAGAGTATATTACACATATTTACCATTTAGAGTATATTACACATATATACCATTTAGAGTATATTACACATATATACCATTTAGAGTATATTACACATATTTACCATTTAGAGCATATACACATATTTACCATTTAGAGCATATACACATGTATGCCATTTAGAGCATATATGCCATTTAGAGCATATGTACCGTTTACTGCATATATACCATTTACAGCATATATGTGCCAGTTAAAGCATGCATACCATTTATAGCATATATGCCATTTAAGGCATGTCTACCATTTACAGCATACATGTACAGTAATGCCCTATAGTAATCGACTCCTTAAACACAGCAGAATTATGGGTAACTTTTCAGGATTTAGTTGGAAATATGGCTTGTTGCCATTCATCGGAAAGCTCTCGGCGAGAGCTTTCCGATGAATGGCAACAAGCCATATTTCTAAATCCTGAAAAGTTACCCATAATTCTGCTGTGGTTAAATGAGTCGATTAATTAGGGCATTACTGTATATGCCGTTTACAGCATATATACCATTTACAGCATTTATGCCATTTACAGCATATATACCGTTGATAGCATATATATATATATACCAACCATTACTGGTAGCTGATAAAACAAATTATCTTGTTTAAGGATGCCCTAGGTATATAGCCTATCAGGTCTCATCTCCTGGGATTAAATATCTATAGTATCAAATTTTAACTTTGTTTTAGTTAATTTTTCACTTCTGTTCAAGTTTCTATATCCCCTAACTAACAGTTGATAAATTGTATAATTGAGGTGACTAATGGGTGAACATTACCAACTTAACTGGTGAACTTCAATCTGATCCTAGGTCTCCCATAGCAGTTCAGGTCAAAGCAGAATGTGATCCCCAGAGGGTGAATTTGGTGATGCTAGCTCACTGTGTGGGATGGCGTCACTAAATTCACCCTCTGGAGGACCTCATTCTGTAAATGTCAGACACTACTAGTATATCCAGGCTTGAAAAGCATGATGCCATTGTAACTGGAGGTCTGGAACCTTGAATACGTCTTTAAAGGTCTAATGCGTGATTTGACGCCAGATAATTTACATTTTTTGTCTTCGTGCCTGAAAATAATAAGAGCAAATCTAAATTAGTTGTTCATAAAAGGTAAAAAGGTCAAAAGTGGCAGATATTGACTTCTGTAAAATGACATTTTATATTGTTTTGCGTTTTATGACACAGCCATAAATCCTCAAGCGATCAATTCTTGTGGAGAAATTTAACGTTTCTGCGATATTCCCAGTCAATATAATGATGATAAAAATATGTTGATATCTCTGTGGAAGTAAGCACTAGTTTTCACTTACATACAACTAAGAATAGAGTTGTCATGGCTTTTTCGTTTGATGTAATAGTAAATTATTTTGCACCAGCCTTGAAACATTGTGTCTGACATTTGCAGAAATAGGTCCCCAGAGGGTGAATTTAGTGATGCTTATAACCCGCACAGCGGGTTGTGTGGGTTAGCATCACCAAATTCACCCTCTGGGGACCTCATTCTGATCTGATGGATTTAATGGTTGTTGTAATATCATAGGATTTCATAGCTATTAAAATAAATGACTGACTCATTTAACAATGTGATTGACTCTCACACCAAAATATATGACGCAGGGAACCAACCCTGCATTTCTAGCTAAATTTGAAAGGATTGTTCAGCTATAACTGAATGACGATAGTCTCAAATTAACATTGTTTTAGTTACTTTTTCCCCTCTGTTCAGTTTCTATATTCCCTAATTTGCTGAAGATAACATGCATAATCGAGGTGACTACCGGTAATGGATGAATATCACCAACTTCAACTGGAGAACTTCAGTCTGATCCTTGTGTCCAACTAAGAATAAAGGTGACATGGATTTAATGGTTGATGTAATATAGGATTGCATAGCTATAAAAATAAAAAGAGTGACTCATTTAACATCTAATTGACTCCCACACGAAGTTTCCACTGAAACAGGATGCAACTAAGAATAGAGGTGACATGGATTTAATGGTTGATATAATATATCATAGGATTGCATAGCTTTAAAAAGACTCAGTGACACATTTAAAATGTCATTGAATCTTACCCCAATATATGATAGATGGAAAAACCCTGCATTTCTAGCTAAATTTAGTAAAAGAATTGCAAAACCATTACTGAATGATGATAATCTAGCAACGAGATTCATAATGTTCATGTCAGAGACCATCCAAGAGGGTGACTAGGGAGACATCTTCTCCCTAAAAGGTGTCACTTCTCCCTATTTTTGTCCCAGCGAGAAGTGACTTCTCTCTTATACATGTATATCAGTATGCATATGTCCCAACATCATTTTTAAACTATATGTATAGATATAATGGTGTTCTTATTCACTATAATGGTTTTATAAATGGACTCTTGTGTTGCATAATACTTATTGGATCATGGAAGGTTGATGTTGGGATGTAAATTGAACTTCAGGCATTGTTATTTCTCCCTGATAACAGTCCACTTCTCCCTAATAACCAAACAGGGAGAAGTTTCTTCTCCCAGTTTATAACCTCCAGACTGGTCCCTGGCCCGTGTACCGGCCTCAAAATATGGTGCTGGACATTTGCTGAATGAGGTCCCAGAGGGTGAATTTAGTGACGCTACCCTCACTAAATATAGCCTCTGGGGACCTCATTGTGCTTAGGCCTCATCTTCTCTGGAAAGTATCTTCATTATCCAAATTAACAATTTTTTTAGTTTCTTCAGAAAGTTTCTTTTACTTTTTTAATTTCTCTATATCCCAAAATTGGCAGATGACACAATGCATAATCAGGGTGCCCAGTGGGTGAACATCACCATCTTCACCATCTGGGAACTTAAAATCTGTTTCTAGGATAGCAGACGAGGACATGCAGAATGAGGTACTCAAAGGATGAATTTTTTTTTATTTTATACACTAAAATCTTATTAAAAAGTAAAATAGGTTTCGTAAAAAATTTATTGCAGCCCTGATTACATCTTTTAATAACAGATCATTCTAATTAAAATCATGCTGACGAACAAGCTACACTTTGCAGAGTCTAAAACGATTTCATGATCATTCATATTATTGCCGCTATAAAAAGCTTCTGTAGAGAATCCCTGAGAACAGCCTCATTGGCTTCATTGCTTTACTGTTAAATGTTGTATGGATGACACTGACATAATGCTTCTTGGAAGTAATGGAATTCCCCGTTATTTTGTTTAGACTCTGTAACACATAGCTTGTTCAAAAGTGATTTTAATTTAAATATTAGATGATTTTCTGACCATGGCACTCATATAAACTATTACAGTCTTGAACCTACAATTTAATGTCAGGGGATCTGGACTTGGCTATTTTACATTTTAACCCTTTGAGTGCCAGGTCGATTTTTGTATCAACCCATATACCCTGTGCCAATGCATTCTCTTATATATGCGAGTCGACCATAGGTCGCCTCACATATATAAGAGAATGCATTGGCCTAACATTTTTTTTTTTTTTTTTTTTTTTACAATTTTTTACAATTTTAATAATTTATTCTTATATTCTTTAACAGACTTATTTTGTAGGTTTAGGGCCGATGATATCGGCCCCTGGCACTCAAAGGGTTAAACAACTTCAACAGAATTAATCAATTACAATAAGCTGTCCAACCCGTTGGGGGTCAAAGGTTTAATGCTCATATTTGCGGTTACTTGGTGACAGTGTTAAAACAAATCGCTTATAGTGCTTTGCATGGCTTAGTTTTGATCCGTTAAGTGACTTCTAAGGCAAAACTCAAGGCTACATGCTTGGTCTGTGATAGCTGTTTAAACACTGGTGCATTCTTCTCCATACAGGCCGATTTCATCCACGCTTGGTATGAACTTGATTTTATTTGTCGATTGAATCACACGAGTGACATGTGAGAAAGAATGGCTAATACGGCATAGAATGATGCAGTGTCTATTTTGAGAGTTTGTGTTTCTGTCCACTTCTGGAGGTATCCTTGGTGTAATCTTACTAAAGTGACACTCTACTCTCTTTCTGGTTGATTTCTATACAGTTCACATGAACTGATCTTTACCTTCAAGAATAGTTATAATAAGTTGTTATAATAATAATAATGGTTAGTTTTTATATACCGCTTAATCACATTAGTCTCTAAGTGCTTTAACAGTTACATTATTACCCCAAACTGAGAGCTTTCCAATGAATGGCAACAAGCCATATTTTCGACTAAATCCTGAAAAGTTACCCATAATTATGTTGTGGTTAAGGAGTCAATTATTTAGGGCATTACTATATGTATACTGATATAAGAGAGAGAAGTCACTTTAGGGAGAAGTGGCAAATTTTAAGGAGAAGATGTCTCCTAAATCATTCGCTAGACTGGTCCGTGTCCTAAATCGCACTTTAGACTGGTGATGTGATGGCTGCAGTGGATCTCAGCTCTCACTATATTGATATGGAGTCGACCTACCCTTTGTCAATTTTGTAAAATATTGTATCAAACTCCTTGGAATATAAAAAGAGATTACTCATCTTGTAATAACTATATCTCCACACCACAGGGGCCTATTTTCTAAACCTCAGGCGGCATGTGCCCCTTGTACCATATAATGATTCGAGAATGAGAAATCATCATCATTTTCTAGCAATGCCCCATTGTCCCACCCACCCGATGAGTAGGCGCGTCATTCACCTAAGCATAAACATCTTAAATGAGAGAAAAGCTGTTATTGTTATGGGTACAATAGCCACTAATATCCACCCACATTAATCTACCCTTAACATCGTGGACATCCGCCATCTGGCGCATGGACGATCGGATACTTGAAGAAATAATATGCATCCATTGTCAAAAGAAACTGTTCAAACTGATCAATGAGTCATTCTTTCCAAACCACTAATATTTTTCTTTGGGATTTCAGGTTAAATTTTGAATAGTCCTTCATATTCAGACTAAGCCGTTATGTTGCATTTCTGATAAATCTTGAAAGAATTCGAGATTTTTAAGTCCTGAGTTAAATTCTCTTGGTTCAAGTTACCATTTTGATATATATGTCATGTGAGATCTGCTATTGAGGTTTGAATCTCAGTACCACCTGCTGATGACAATTTATTGATATTTCTTAGAGAAACCTACTCTTTCTACAATCAGTAATGGGTTATCAGATTTGAATGAAATTGGGTATGGAGGTTTACCAGCATGAGTGATTTCAAATGAGTGGCAAATGACGTTGTTTGCATTTTCCATTCTAGAGTTATCCCTCTTTGTTTATTTAAAATTTGGGTTCTGTCTTGCCATGTTTCAATTTAGCTCTGTGGGGGGAATGCCAGAACCTGAGGTGCAATTTCTTGTTTTTCCTGGAAACAGGCAGTTGCTATTCTCCCATACATATTTCATTCAAATATATCTGTCAATTTGTTCCCATTCAGACCAGCATTTGGCCCAGATAAGTTGTTGACAAGGAAACTCATTAATTTCTGTGAGTTGTTATTTGATGTCATTTCTCATATGATCTGGTTATGGAGCTGAAGGATGTCTGACATAAATTATCTTTTTTTGTGTCAGCACATGCAGGGTGTGTACCTGATGTAATATGTGATATATGACAGCTACTTTGATCTGTTTATTAAATGTACCTGTTGACTGAAGCCCTACTGTAGTGCTCTGAGTGATGCCTTCATCCAGCCTATCCATGATCACCCAAAGCCACCAAGGGCCAGTGGAGCACAATATCAACTGCTCAACAAGCCTGAGTTTAGTGTGCCTGTCATTTGCAGAATGAGGACCTCAGAGGGTGAATTTAGTGACGCTATCCCACATAGTGGGCTAGCACCACTAAATTCACCCTCTGGGGACCTCATTCTGCTTATGCCTCATTTTCTCTGGAAAGTTTGTTTATTATCAAATTTCTATAGAAACTTATTCACATAGATTCTATTTCTTTTTTAGTTGAGTTTCTCTATATCCAAAAATTGGCAGACGACACATTGCATAATCGAGGTTCCCAATGGGTGTACATCACAATAATCACTATTTGGGAACTTCAATCTGAGTTTATGTCTCCCATAGCAGATGAGGCCATGCAGAATGTGGCCGCTATGCAGGATAGCGTCACTATATTCACCCTCTGGGACCTCATTCTGCAAATGACAGGCAGGCTTTCCACTCAATCATTTCAGCTTTCTGTGGAAATAACCTCTCCCATAAATAGACACCAAGAAGTAGAACCTAAAGCATTGGGCTCAGTAAGTTCACCTGCACCCATACTGGATGCAGTTGTGAATTTTCTCTCAGAAAATAATTTTAACCGAATTTCCTTTAACCCTTTGAGTGCCAGGTCCGATTTTTGTATCAACCCATATACCCTGTGCCAATGCATTCTCTTATATATGCGAGTCGACCATAGGTCGCCTCGCATATATAAGAGAATGCATTGGCTTAACAAATGTTTTTTTTTTTTTTACAATTTTTGACAATTTTAATATATTTTATTATATTCTTTAACAGACTTATTGTGTAGGTTTAGGGCCGATAATATCAGCCCCTGGCACTCAAAGGGTTAATATCAAATTTTATAGCGATAGATCAGGATAGATAGTCATTAATTTGTTTCTGCTCTGATGATTCCTAGTCAATGAAACTAAACACAGTTATAATTTATAATGTGAGACAAGAAACAATATGAATTTTGAGTCAGTTGATGCGGAGGCTTAAATTTGTGAATATTTGATCAAACTGATTGGTATAGATCATATAAACAATATTTGTACACATCCAAGGATCATTTTAGCAACATACAAAATGTCCTGGGGTGCCATGCAGTCTCATTGAAAAGCCGACGAAAATCCTATATCGGATGTACGTCTCTAGATGTATTCATTATATTTCATTTCTACGACAACGTGGCATTCCCAACATGAAGTAATAAACCGTTTCCAAATATGGAGTGCATTCCTGGCATAGTAAATGTTTGTGCGAGTCGTAGAATTTAGAAATAGTTATAAATACAACAAGATGCGAAAGAATAATCAGTCATAAATATCTTTGACTGATAAAAACTCGAAGATGATGTCTCTTATATTGCGATGAGTAAAATGAATTAGGCCTATGAATATATCGGCTGTATTCAGTTTTCCAACATTAGTTGAGTTTGACAATATGCCACTCTGTGCCACTCTCAAAATTAAATGGAGGGAATCCCTTCAATACAGAACCTAATTTTAATAGAGAGTTCTAGAAACATACATCTGATACAGGATTTTCGTCGTGTTTTCAAAGAGACTGGGTGCAGAACAGGGAGGGGAGGGGTGCATACAGTAATGCCCTAAGTAATCGACTCCTTAAACACAGCAGAATTATGGGTAACTTTTCAGGATTTAGTCAGAAATATGGCTTGTTGCCATTCACGATGAATCATGCAACAAGCCATATTTCCGACTAAATCCTGAAAAGTTACCCATAATTCTGCTGTGTTTGAGGAGTCGATTACTTGGGGCATTAATGTACAGAGTCTTCATTCCAAAATCATTCACTGCTCTGTTAAAGATTGTGTCATGAGTCATTTGTTAGGGGAACTCATAATCATGTTTAGGAATTCATTACTTGTTTAACCCTTCTATGGCAGGAGCTGTGCTGGTGCAGCATTAAAGATCCTGTGCCAGTGCATTCTCTTATATATGCGAGTCTCGCATATGCAGTCTCGCATATGCAGTAATGCCCGAAGTATATGACCCTTTAACCACAGCAGAATTATGGAAAAAAATTCAGGATTTAGTCGGAAATATGGCTTGTTGCCATTAATCGGGGAGAGCTTTCCAATGAATGGCAGCAAGCCATATTTCCGACTAAATCCTGAAAAATTTCCCATAATTCTGATGTGGTTTAGGGGTCGATTATTTAGGACATTACTGTATAAGAGAATGCACTGGCTTGCATGGGTAAGGTAGATATTGTTAGGTCATGTGACCATCATCACACTGTGGGGTGGTTGAATTACTACCACTTCACAAGAGTATGAAAAATAGTGGCTTGCTGTGTCCGGGATTTTTTTATGTGAAAATTATCAATCATGGGAATCCAGTTTTGAAGTGAGCAACGCTATCAGATTTTAATGTGCTACCTTTTAGAATTATTAAAGACAATTGCACTCATGGACCTGCACCAGACTTGAAATAGTGTGTCTGACTTTTGCAGAATGAGGTCTCCAGAGGGTGAATTTAGCTATATACCCGCAGTGGGATTGCATCACTAAATTCACCCTCTGGTGACCTCATTCTGCTTAAGCCTCAAGACCTAGGATCAGATCGTTGTTCCCAAGTTGAAGTTGGATATGTTCACCCATTAGTCATCTCAATTATGCCTTTTATCTTCTATTAATTTGAGACTATGTGGAATTCCCAGAAGATGAGTCCTAATCAGAATGAGGTCACCAGAGGGTGAGTTTGGTGATGCTAATCCGCTATGCAGGGTAGCATCACTAAATTCACCCTCTGGGGACCTCATTCTGCAAATGTCAGACACACTTATACAGCTTGGATCTATAACAGTGTATTAAGGAACCCATAATCTTCTTTAGAGGTTGGTGCTTTGGTGTTAAGTGGCCACTGTTTAGTTCATTCATGCCTGATTTGGCACTGCTCTCTGGTTGCTTAATGTGCCTTGAAATGTACCCAATAGAAGTTCAATGGATCAGGGGTATTGTATGACCACCTGTTAGACTAGAAGACAAAACAAGAAAATTAAATAAGGGCTTCCATAACATCTGGCAGAAACGATACGATCTGGCAATCCTGAGTCCGGTTGTCCCCATCATGAAATGCTTATTTTGGGAAATATGTCAGGGTAACTGTTATCGCTGACATTTGATGGTTTTATAAGATAGTTAACCCTACATACTCATTCAGTTTTATCGTTTGTTGAACCAATTAAAGATGCAAAATCCAAATTAATGCTGCCAAATGACTATTTCTTTGGCTTCAATGGTGAAAAATATTTGATTCGAGTCGAGGAACCCACCATTCAAAGCTGAGAGTGATCAGATATCGATTTTTGAAATTTGTTATTTCTCAAAATGTTTAATTATTTGTGGCCCAGAAACGAGTCGTCAAACTGATTGTCTCAGACAAAATTGCGGATAAAGATTGATAACTCTAAAATCAAGTGGTAATACGGTCAAATTTCATAATACGAAAGTAATAATAAGGCCATATTTCGTTGAACAACATGTTGATAAATATCACGTTTTGGGAAATTTTATTCCATAGTTGACAGCAGTTAGCATTATTTTGTTGTAACTAATCGATTCTGATAGCAAAGGCGTAAGAATTTCTTTTGTTGTAACTTGATGATATGGTGACCATCTGATCGGATTGGCTACTGTTAATAGTAATCTTCTCCACTTCTATTATTTTTTGTATGTCTGTCGTCTGCTAATTTTTTCTCAACACCCCTACAAATGAATAACAGGCAAATCCAATATATTATTTTATAACTGAATGGGAGAATCCATTTAGTATAGAATGGGGTTAACAAGGTATATTTGGCAAAAGATGGTTAAGAAATCTGGCAATGGAATCAAAAATCCATTTCAAATACTCAACATGTATACAGGATTATTTCCTGGCTGTTAGGGCTTCAGAATACTATGTAAATAGACTAATATCAGGCATGCACACAAGGGCAATCAACTGATTGGAAACAAATTCCTTTCTGGCTCTTTACGAAGTCGGATCATACAAAATTAAAATACCTGATCACGCTCTAGTCAACTCTCTATGATTTTGAGTGCAGAACTCACTGCCTCTTCCAATAAATCGGATGCAATGCATGAGCTGGGGATTTATGTGCTTAATTTCGTTTTACGCCTCAATGGAAACCTTTATCCGCCAATCACGTATTTTCAGTGGTACATAGGCTTAGATAATAGTACTTAACCATGGAATAGAGAATAGATATATTACCTCTGAACAGTAGATTATCTGGATTAGTTGTCAGGTATGTAGGAAAAGCTATAGGAGAAATTCACGAAGGCTTATTCCTGATTCTAGTGTGTTATACTATACACTGTATACAGTAATGTCCTAAATAATCGACCCCTAAACCACAGCATATAATTATGGGAAATTTTTCAGGATTTAGTTGGAAATATGGCTTGTTGCCATTCATCGGAAAGCTCTCACCGATGAGGTTAAAGGGTCATATACTTTGGGCATTACTGTAGGTATAGTCGCACATAAAATTGCTAGATCAGTGTCCTACTTTTGTATGTTTACACTATATTGGGGATGGTAATTTTTTACGAGAAATTCCAAATAAAAAGTACTGCTAACAATAAATGAATAGGCAGGACTTCATTTAAGCCTGAATGTTCAAAACATATAACAAAATTTCTAAACTTGCTACATCGCTCAGGAAATTTTCATTGGCATGACCTGATGTTGAAAATTGCAGTGAACTTTCGTATAATTGCCACTATCAGTATTATTGCAGCGAGTTAAATAATTGTCCATTAGTGATATCTATATACCATTCCAGAAGTTTTATACACATGTAATTAATTTAACAAGGAGTAAAGTGGCTGGGTCATTGGTTTGTGAAATATGTGCTGCAAGAGGCCATATATCTACAGGGCAGAAATCATTACTTATTGTTCCCCATTTGAAGTTGGTGATGTTCACCCATTAGTCACCTCGATTATGCATTTTATGTTCTGCAAATTAGGGGATATTGAAACTGAAAAGAAGGGAAAAATTAACTAAAAACAATATTAATATGAGAATAAGATACATCCCAGAAGATGAGGCCTAAGTAGAATGAGGTCCCCAGAGGGTGAATTTTGTGATAGCGGGGTAGCGTCTCTAAATTCACCCTGTGGGGACCTCATTCTGCAAATGACAGACTCACTATTTCAATGCTTTGTGGGAAAATTCTACCATAAGAAAATACTTACTGGTATAAGAGTACCCCACATAATGTGACGATATCATTCATCTAAACCAGCTTAAAACAGGTTTGGAACAACTTGTTATCTCACATGTTTGTTTCCTTCGAAAACAATGGAAACACATGTAGACCTGATTGTTCAAACAGCGGCTTATCAGCCAAGGTTTTCTCGCTCTGTGAACTGCAAACAGTGATGCAGTCCGTCCGCAGAAGGACATACCTGAAATAAGTGCTGTATAAATTTGCACCTCCACGAGGGCGTATTTATCTAAAACTTGGAAAAGTTTAATCTCCAAGTCATGCAGAGGCTCTAACTTCTTGGAATTCGGATTTCTTGTGTGAAATTATTGAGATGACATTAAAACCACATGCATTTCTGACATTCTTTTTTGCATCAAAGAGCAAATGATAGAATATGTGGGAGAAATACGTCAATGACATACTGGCTTGCCGATAACATATAGATTAGTGGAGTCTTTCCAAGATCCCAGTTGTTCACTAATATTTGAACCAGTTTATGACTTTGAAAAAATAGGTCTATGTTGTTGTTTGAGATTTTTTAATTCATATGAGCATTTAGCAGACTCGTGTGTACCGCACCACTACCCTATCATGCCCATGCCATTGTGTAATTTCTTGGCAATCCTGATAGGCTACCAACCTTCTTTGCTTACCACTATCTCCATAGTACATGGTCTGGCATGCGAAGCACGATAAGCTGTTGTATGAATGTTTTAAATTCTTAAGGTGGCCCTCACATGACCAATTTTTATACACCTGTTTAAAAAAAAACTGGACGCATTACGTTTCGGTCTGTCCATTTCTCTGTCCGTCCATTCATATTTGTTTCCAAATTATAACTTTTGTTGTACTGAATTAAGTTCAATTAACTGGAATGAAATGTGTGACTCATATATATAAGAGAATGCATTGGCTCAGGGTTTTCGCACGATTTCAAGAACCTCCAGTCATGAAAGTGTTAAACTTGGATATCTTATATTTGGACTAATTGGATTTTCATCGATAATTCCACTGTAACAGTAAAGCCGCTTACACATGGGTGCGGCGCGGCCGACTCGACGCAGCCGGACGATCGAGTTTGTGCAGTCATGAAGCACGGGACCTTACACATTGGCGCGGTGCAGCCAATCGACGCGCGGCGACATTTTTAATGAGCGGCGCGATTATTTTCAATGGAACCGTGAACCATTTTGCAGAGCGATCGCGCGACGAATCACTGTCAGATCAAAGCATTCCACACATATTCATCGGGTCATGTAGTACTACCTCAAATTTAAGGGAAATCCCGTACCCTGTATTCTTTCTTTATATCATCTTCGATGAAGAAAAGTATCCGTGCGAACTGTTCCCTTGACGTTCTAAAGTATTGTATAAATTTGTCCTCACCTGAATAGAGTTCACGGTATAAATGATTAAATACACCATGTAAATATCTCTTCTTATTAATTGGGTGTACCCAAAACCTTCTATTTCTCTTCTTTTTTCGTTATCGATACAAATATGCCAGTTCTATTATAACAAGTGTGTCATCAGACACTGCCTCCATTCTAGAAACTAATGTTATGAAACATAATACTTCGGGCGTTTATAATTATTCTGCTGCGGCCATGTGAAAGCGACACACTGTCGCGGCGATGACAAAAAGTTTATTCGCTAGATAATCGCGCCGGCCGCGCCACTTCCATGTGTAACCAGCTTTACCTTTACATAACAGTTATTGGTTCTTTAGTCCATCTATTTTTTCATGTACTTGTTGATGATAGTTTATTTACAGACTTGTGTTACTTTGAATGAACCCACTTCTAATGCCACTTCAAATTCCCTGATAACCAACCAGTCAATGTTTGAATAAATGTTTAAGGGGTTTTAACCCCTGAGCTATGTCAGGAGGTGGAAAGTTTAGATGAACACACACAGAAAACTACTTAAATGTTAAGCTAGTGCACCACCTTAACGAAGGAATCTATGCTATCCGAAGACCACACCAAGCATATTATATAACAATATTAAAAATGTCTAAAAGATGACTTTTTAAATCATATACATGTAGCAAGTATACATCAGCAAGTATAACAAATTATTGGAAATGAATAACTGCATGATCTGAACTAGTGAAAGTGCTGAGAATGCTCTTCCCAAAATTTTCCTTCTAAAAATATAATTAAAGTCATCTTTTTGACATTTTTATTATTATATAATATGCTTGATGTGGTCTTCAGATAGCATAGATTCCTTCCTTAACCCTTTGAGTGCCAGGTCGATTTTTGTATCAACCCATATACCCTGTGCCAATGCATTCTCTTATATATGCGAGTCGACCATAGGTCGCCTCGCATATATAAGAGAATGCATTGGCCTAACAATTTTTCATCATTTGTTATTATTTTTTACAATTTTAATAATTTGTTTAAAATCTAAATTTTTTATTTTTTTTTATTTTTTTAGGGCCGATTTTACAGACCGTAAATTAGGGCCGATGAGATCGGCCACTGGCACTGAAAGGGTTAAGGTGGTGCACTAGCTTAACAATTAGGAAATTTCTATGTAGGTTTATCAAAACTTTCCACCTCCTGACATACTGGTAGCTCAGATCAAGTCAGACGTGGAAACCCCTTTAATAGCGGCAAACTTTGTGGGCTGCATTTCAATGCTGGGAGAGCTCAGCCGTGATATTAACCCTTTGAGTGCCAGGGGCCGATCTCATCGGCCCTAAACCTATAAAATAAGTCTGTTAAAGAATATAAGAATAAATTATTAAAATTGTAAAAAAAAGGCCAATGCATTCTCTTATATATGCGAGGCGACCCGACTCGCATATATAAGAGAATGCATTGGCACAGGGTATATCGGTTGATACAAAAATCGACCTGGCACTCAAAGGGTTAAAGATATTTAGGTAGCGGCCAATTTGAGAGGAGTTATCAGTAGACATTCCAGGCTGAATTCATCCTTTCTTGTGTTGTGATACTTTGTGCTCGGGGTTATTTTGTTTTATCATATTTATACACATGTTTTACATAATATGAGACATTTATTCCTCTACTGTGTGTTCTGGGGTCTCTGTTCTTAGAATGACGGGTTAGCCACCATCAGCGAGGTATCTCAGTGCATTACAGTCATATCAATAAAATGATGTGAGTTTATTCATCAGGGAGATCTAAATGTGGGTGGATGGAATTCGTTTCATATTATAAGGCCTTACAGTAAATTGTTGCTATCATTTTATTATTTTGGCCTCTACATACAGTAATGCTCTAATTAATCGACCTCTTAACCCTTTGAGTGCCAGGGGCCGATATTATCGGCCCTAAACCTACACAATAAGTCTGTTAAAGAATATAATAAAATATATTAAAATTGTAAAAAAATGTAAAAAAAAAAATATTGTTAAGCCAATGCATTCTCTTATATATGCGAGGCAACCTATGGTCGACTCGCATATATAAGAGAATGCATTGGCACAGGGTATATGGGTTGATACAAAAATCGGACCTGGCACTCAAAGGGTTAACCACAGCAGAATTATGGGTAACTTTTCAGGATATAGTCAGAAATATGGCTTGTTGCCATTCATTGGAAAGATCTCGCTAAGAGCTTTCCGATGAATTACAACAAGCCATATTTCCGACTAAATCCTGAAAAGTTACCCATAATTCTGCTGTGGTTAAGAGGTCGATTAATTAGAGCATTACTGTAAGTGAAATTCAGACCACCCTTACTGTCAGTCTCTAAGATTTTCGGCAAATGTTTTTTCATCAATCATATTCAGCTCCATGAAATGGACTTTAATTATATCTTACAAGTGTTTAATTAAAGAAGGAAGCTTCGTTTGAATTTCTGAATAAGATTGGTTAAAATGAGTGTTATATTTATACATGCCTGCAAATATTGTGCCTGTCAATTGCAGAATGAGGTCCCCAGAGGGTGAATTTAGTGATGCTATCCCGCATATCTGTAGGCAATAGTTACTTTTTTCCTTCTGGGAGTTTCTATATCCCCTAATTTGTAGAAGATAAAATGCATAATTCTGGATGTTCTCCACTATAAGGACATTCACTTGAGTGTTCCATCGTTTTGTTCAGGATTTTCTTTCTTGAGTTATTCATCTTTGTTCATCTGAAAATGCTGATTTTTTGGGTCCATCAATCATGGGTTATATGTACTAGGCTGTATGCCACATGGGTGGGGGGGGGGTATGCACTGGACAACAGTCCATCTCATATTTGATCTGCCAAAATTGTAAAAATCGTTACAATGGTATGACTAGGTCATTACAGTTGCACAAACTAAGCTTGAATTGGACCATTGACTCCGATGCATTTCCATTATATAACTGCACACACTTGGGACTATGCTGACTGGCTTTTCGTGGACATTGATCAAGCCTTGAAATAGGGTGTCTGTCATTTGCAGAATGAGGTCCCCAGAGGGTGAATTTAGTGATGCTACCCCGCATAGTGGGCTAGCATCACCAAATTCACCCTCTGGGGACCTCATTCTGAAAATGACAGACACCCTATTTCAAGGCTTGCTTGAATTGGACCATTGACTCCAATGCATTTCCATTATATTACTGCACACACTGGGGACTATGCTGACTGGCTTTTCGTGGACATTGATTGATGGTTTATTCTAGTTATTGGGACATCTCTTTGAGTTATGTTCTGTCTCTATAGATATCTATGATTTATGTCAGGCATGGCAGGAATCAATTGGGTTTATTGGGGCATGAGATGACTTTCCTATAGGATCTATATGAAACCAGCTATCTCACTTATATAGTTTCTATATGACTCAGAAATCTGAGACGAAATTAAGGTTGCCTCATGTGACCAAATTTTGCCATCCTTGCAAAAACTAGCTGCTTATGTAAAGCACTGATTGATGGAATTCCACCACAGTCAGGGATGCTGGGAAGACGACTGTCTTGGCCACGGCACTCCAGACAATACTTATATGTAATACATTTTATATGAACATAAATCTGATCTGACATATTGTCATGTTATTTTTTATTGTGAAATTGAAATAAAATAGTATCCTATCTTGGTTGTGGCTAGATGCACTTCATACAAGGGGTGGGGTCATGTCTAGTATAAAATTTCATCAGCTCCATCACCTGGTTTTTTTACCAAATTTATATATGAGAGAATGCATTGGCCTAGCAATTTTTACCTTGTAAGCCAGTGTATTTTCTTATATATGTGAGGTTCCCTATGGGAGACTCGTATAAAAGAGAATGCACTGGCACATGGTGTTTAATGCTGAACCATGCAGTTCCCGTCATGAAAGGGTTAACTGTTCAAAGTGGGTTTGAGCCCTAGAATTTTTCAGTAGGAAAATCACATGCAAAGTCAGCAATAAATCTCCCTGCTTGAAAGTTATAAATGCCCTGATAATGGGTGCGGTGCGCCAGGTGTTTCAAATTTCAATTCTTATGATTCTACTGATATTTCAGACTGAGATCAGTAGCTTCAATTCTCTGTGCTTTGACAACCAGAGATATGTGTTTAGAATGTGACAATTTGAACCTGTGCCATATCATCTTTGGGGCAAAAAGTCATTAAAGACTCAGGTGAAATTATTTTCTCATTTAGAAGGAATCTGAACCCTTGATCCCATCACACTTGAAGTCAAATTTAAAACCAGTGAAACAGCTTAAAAGTTGGTACACTAGGTCTGCACCATAGGGGGTAATTTAATATCTAATAACGTCACTGAAAGTCAAGTTTCTTTTTGTAACCTAATCTACCTCGGCACATGCAATTTACAAATAGTACTCATTTGTTAACGAAAGTGGAGAATGCCTATTATAATATTTTTTATCCAGTACAATTTGGAATTGAGCAGTAATTGTTTGAGGTCTGTCGTTTCTTAAAGCACATTTTTCGTGATTAGAGTGATGCTATTGAGTGTTTCGGCAGTGATATCTTTAGAGATGGGGGCTTGTCCATAGAAAATCACGAGCCAATTATAAAGCCTATAAACTACACAGGATGCTTGGCAGATGTCCATTGAATAAAAAAAATCATCTGCCCTCAGCAATACACCAAAAATATCGCTGGCGAAAGGACAGTGAACAAGTTCGTCACACTTCTTAGCGGGCGGCTTATTCAATTGGCTAAGGAGATATTTGAGGAATTTCCACCTTTGTTCTCTTGCGCAGCCAACTGTTTGCATGAAATTCGACCTGAATGACCCTCCAGTCACAAAACGAGTCATACCTGTCTGGGGGGCAAAGTCTTACATCAGAGCTATATTTGATTTTAGAAAGTAAATGTCGTCTTCTGTGTTTACGGTCTTATCACTGATCCTCTATGAATTTCAATCACTTTCAATTCGTCATCATTATTTTTAGGGGCACCACTCCACTTACGCGAGTTGCTTGTAATCTATTGGTCAGAAAGAACGTTAGTCTTTGATCCAAACTAAGTATAATTCACAGAATATATTATATATATCTCTCACTTCCCTTTTCATATAAAATTTGATGGCTATCAGGATATTTAGGTTAATTATTACAAATTATTTATTTTATTATTTATTCATGAACCAATACCAATCATGTACATTATACTTATTATACGCTCTAGAGAAGTTTATGGGGGAGGGGGGTTATATTGGAATCAGCTTGTCTGTCCACCAGCCATGGATGCAATATTGTATGAGCGCTTGTATTCTATATTTTGTGGTCAATTTTGTTTTGACCTCTACAGATATTTACCGCTATGCGAACATGTGGACCTGTGATTATGAGCTTGATCCAACTTTTTTGTGTGGAGTTATTCCCCTTTTTCAAAGAAAGGAATTTGCTAAGAGCCACCTGCTACACAGCAAATCTTTACTGCTGAAAAAAGTGAAATGATATAGACAAAACCAGACAGTTATTACATGAGTACATTGGCACCTGTCTGAAGACATTTTTCTCTTGCACCATTCCAATGTTGGATGTAAATCCCTTGAGTGGCACATGTAAGCCCTAATGAGTTTGGAATTGGACAACATTTTCACAGATTGCTCTTGAGTTATCTAAATTAAGACAGGTACACAATCATGCTAGCTCACTGAGGAAGGCCACTGTGCAAGTTCTGAAAATAAATATGCTAATAAATACAAGAAAATATCACAAAACTTCCACACTACTCTCATGAGTTACATGCTATTTATAATGGAAAGAATACCTGTGGTTAGTTTAGTGCTTTTTAACTATTTTTGATCAGAATTGGTACACAATAAGAGACTTATTTCTATAAACTGGATAATAAATATTGCTTCTAAAAATCTTGTGAAATTAATGTGAATATGTAATATTATTCTATCGTTGTGGTGATGAATAATTGTTTAATGATTTACAGTAATGCCCTAAGTAATCGACTCCTTAACCACAGCAGAATTATGGATAACTTTTCAGGATTTAATCGGAAATATGGCTTGTTGCCATTCATCGGAAAGCTCTCGGCGAGAGCTTTCCGATGAATGGCAACAAGCCATATTTCCGACTAAATCCTGAAAAGTTATCCATAATTCTGCTGTGGTTAAGGGGTCAATTATTTAGAGCATTACTGTATTTCTCTCCTGCATCTACATTTTTTCAACCAAAACGTTCATGAACTGGGCTATAACGGTATGGATTCAGAGAAAAATGATAATAATACAGTCAGAATTGAGTTCTATTTACATGACATTGCGTCTTAGATACCGTACAAGTGTAGCTATATAAAAATCTAATCCATCGGTCAGACCAGCATCAGTGACAGTCGACTTTTTTTGATGCATCGATCTGAGTCAGAGACTTTGCTCTCTTGCATCATGAATGAGCAGTTTGATTTACGAGTCCTGTGTATACAAACTGGCAGGAGGCCTTGTTGATTTTAGGTGTATTAAAGTATGTTGATTTATTGTTGCAATCGGTATCAATCACTATAGCCTATTGTAGGAAGAAGATCATGGATACCTGATAAAGTCTTACTGATGGAGACTTCCCCCACAAATACGCTATCAGTATCGATTGAAAACTATACCGACAAATTTGTTTCTTAAATTGCGTGCAATAATTTCTTCCGTTGGAAATTTGACCATATCAGAAAACACATTAGTTTTGCTCGCAGCTTGATGAAATCTTTACAACTACATCTTGATTGTCCATTTCTCCCCGACCACTTGTAGAATACTGATCTGTAATCAAGAGATTGGTTGTGTTTGGAATTGTAATGTGTGCAGCCGGGATGTCAAATTGATTTAAAGTTTTTATTGCTCAAGGACCCATATTTAAAGCACCCACGCAAATAGATTTAGAATTTCAGAGGTCCTCACAATGTTCGAGTTCGAGTTCCATTAAGCTGACCAACGAGAATTGGTCTAAATGATATTAATAGACTTAAATCACATGTGAATTCTTCATAAGTTACTTTCATTTTTATCGCGATGCTTCATTTCCAATTGCGCGTTTTTTTGCAATTTCCACACGGTTGCTAACCGGAAATCACGTGACAATTTCTCCAAAATCTATTCCTGCGATCTTGAAAAATCACTGATGGATATAGGAAAAATTATATGACGTCATTCACCTGCCTTAGGTATAAGCACCCTTGGTGGTTGCTATTAAGTATACATATCTCAAAACATACCTACATGTAATAGTTCTGAAAAATTGTTGATCAAATGCTGAAAACACCTGTTTTGTTTCTTATATTTTTTGATAAATTTGAGATCATTTTGATTGCGCCAGTTCAATTTTTTTAGTTACTAGTGGTATCATTAAAGTTGCAATTGTAGATCTTGTGAAGAAAATCTAGAGCTGTCAAAGCTAAGAATAGAATAAAATTGTCCAAAACTTGTTATTTATCAACATTTTGTTCAATGAAATATGGCCAGATTGTCTATATATCAAACGCTAAGGCCACTTGATTTTAGAGTTATCCATCTTCATCCGCAATTAGGTCCGAGACCATTGGTTTGATGAAAGCTTTCCGATGAATGGCAACAAGCCATATTTCTGACTAAATCCTCTTAAAGTTACCCATAATTCTGCTGTGGTTAAGGAGTCGATTATTTAGGCATTACTGTACTTTGATGTGGCGTTTGTTGTTCCAATTTGTCTGTTGGACTACAATTTGTCTAGACTGGACAAATTCGTGAGCTTGTCTTTATCACCTGCATCCGATCACCCAAGTTTTTTCATTTTTTTTGTGTTCTGCATGTCTTCGAGCAAAGGTCTCACCCTGATGTACTGTCTAGCCATGGCATTGTAATTATAATCCCATGGTGGTATGGACTCTGGCACACACTTCATTATGGCAATCTAGTCTGGCAATGTAATGATGTTGAAAGCCCCCAGCACTCAAGCAATGCAAGAAGTGTGTCCCACACACCCTTATTCATAGAGACGGCTCATTACTTATTCACCACCTGGCAGAGTCTTAAAAAATTTAACCCTTTTGTAATAAATGGATTATCCCATTCAGTTATAAAAGTATAAATTGGAATGGTCTATCATTCATCTGTAGGGATGTTCAAGTAATAGTAAACAGACGACTGACAGATGAAAATATAATACAAGTGCAGAAAGATTAATATTTTTGGTGGGGAATGTTCAGATAATAAGTTCAACAGATCTATGTCGTTGTTGAACATATTTTCACAACATTTCCTCAGGGAGCTACTTGTTAACGAGTATTTTAGTAATGAAAGGTTAGGCCACACAACAAAATAATCTGATTTACGAGCATTTACATGTAGGTTGAAAAATAGTAGATGCAGGAGGGAAAATAAAAACAAATTATGCGCCACCACCACCAACAATTGACAAATAGCCAAATTTTTCATGAATTTTACAAGATTTTTTAATACGATAAATTTTACTCAAATTATAAAACATAAATTGAGGTACAGTAATGTTCTAAATAATCAACTCCTTAACCACAGCAGAATTATGGGTAACTTTTCAGGATTTAGTCGGAAATATGGCTTGTTGCCATTCATCGGAAAGCTCTCACAGAGCTTTCCGATGAATGCCAACAAGCCATATTTCCGACTAAATCCTGAAATGTTACCCATAATTCTGCTGTGGTTAAGGAGACGATTATTTAGAGCATTACTATATTTCTTCCCATAAAGCTGTATAAATAAAGGCAAAGAAGGTGAAAGCAAAAAAAAAGACTCGATCTGCCATCATATATTTTCTTTGCCATTGAGTCCACATGCTGCATATTTTAATCAGTGTGTTCATACAATCATATAAAAAATATTTACAATATTGAGGAAAGAGTTGTAGGAGGGGGTTCATAAACCAGGCTATTAATTTTCTGTTGCCTGAAGGATGTCTTCACTTTTTGTAATGCCAGGTGCTTTTTCATTTAATTTTCCATATGCCTATCTCATTAATCACTTGGCCTTTTATTATAACATCTTAAGCGCTAAGCTTCCATTTATCTTTGGCACTGTATCTTTGTGAAACATGCCAGTTTTTTTTTTCTTTGATTTTCTTTTCAATTTATATCAAGAAAATTTGCTTGCTTTAAACATTTGGTTATGGGTCAACACCCTGTTCTAAAGTTTGCTTAAAACATGATCTATTTATCTAATTTATTCATGTTACCATCTGTCGAAAGTGGAATCAAGGTCAGTTTTCGTCATTCAATCTTTTGTGGCGATCAACTGCCAAAAACAAATCCTTTATAAATATGGAGCTTACGTATCCATGGTAATCAGGAACCAAATCAGCTTCACCATTACTGGATTAGTGACTGACTGAGTCACAAGTGGCCCCTATGTGGGAAGGAATTTATTACTGTTTCTGAAACACACTGGTCAGTCGTCATACACTGTGTCATATTCATTAAGTGCATGATTCCACATATACTAGTATGTGTCATCGATGTCGACTTTTTATACCCCATCCGTCCATCCTTCTGTTTATTAGGATGTCCATTTGGGCAGATATCTCAACCACTGGTTGTTGGATTTCAATGGAGTGTTCACTCGTTTTGTATGATTTTTTCCGTTTGGATGTATTTTTTTTTTTATCTGGAAATGTTGGTTTTTGTCATTCCGAGCACATATCTCAGCCACAGTTTGTCGGATCTCAATATAATTTGGCATAGCTGTTCACCACTATGGGGGCATTCAGCTGAGTGTTCAATTGTTTTATTTGGGTTTTCCGTTCTGGAGTTATTCATCTTTGTTTATCTTGAAATATATCTTTTTTGTCCATCCGAGCAGATATCTCAACCATTATCCATAGGTTGTCGGATCTCAATGAAATTTAGAATGGATGTTCACCACTCTCAGGACATTAAATGGAGTGTTAATTAATCATTTTGTTCAGGGTTTCTGTTCTAGAGATATATAGTCATCTTTGTTTATCTGAAATTTAGATTTTTGTGTCAATCTGCCAGATTATCTTAGACATGGGTTTTAAGTATGCCCACACAAGGTGGTATACCACATGAGGGTATGCACCAGGCGACAGCCCAGCTCTTGTTGTGCAAATCTTCCATAATATGAATGGTCTGCATAAAAGAACTGACGACATAGTACAGTATGCCCTAAATAATTGACTCCTTAAACACAGCAGAATTATGGGTAATTTTTCAGGATTTAGTTGGAAATATGGCTTGTTGCCATTCATCAGAAAGCACTCACTGAGAGCTTTCCGATGATGGCAACAAGCCATATTTCTGACTAAATCCTGAAAATTTGGTGAAAGCTTTCCGATGAATGGCAACAAGCCATATTTCTGACTAAATCCTGAAAAATTACCCATAATTCTGCTGTGGTTAAGGAGTCGATTATTTAGGGCATTTCTGTACTCTCTGAACTTGATGGCATTTCACTTCACCTTTGAGGGGTTGTCCTAATTTTGAGAGTAATCGGGAATACTCTCACTGTTGTTAAGGCGGTCTTATAATAAGACCATTAAATTGGCCTCAGCTTATGCAAATTCCTATAAAGTTAACTTAAACCTATTTAAGGTGTAAAGACTCAATTACGTGGACTAATCTTAGACAGGTATCATTGTGGCACACCCGTCTATTTTTGGAATTGATGAATTTAAAAGCACACTTACGTTCACAGCCATTTATTTAACGCATGTTCAGTGCAATTTCAGAAACAAATTTGATCTCTCGTTTGAAAACTTGAATCTTGCGAAAAGAAGTAGCCAATATGCTGTGATTATTTTTTTTAAATTGCTTTCAGCTATATGTAAATTGAAAATGATTTTAATTTTTTTTCTAATTTTATTATTTTTATAAACTATTCTTGCGGCAATGTCAACTCCACTATGTGTGATTTTAAATTTCCATTGTCTCAACTGGAACATAATGGCTATATTCTATTTAGAAACGAGTTACAGTAAATCAATTCTTTCGATCTTACAGGTAATAAATATATGGGAGGCTATAATTCTCAGGTACAAAAAACCTGAATTCTTTCTTGAGTTTTAATATGCCTGTTTGTTTTTTGTGGACGGGATGTATTATGTTATTGGTCTGTCCGTCTGTCTATCTAACCGTCCCTCCGTCCATTCACTTTTGGTTTATAGATGATAACTTTCGATAGTCTCAACTGAATGGAATGAATGGTATGTATGCCTGCCAATTTTCACCAGAGTTATGGCCCTTTTTCATTTCCGAATGATATAACTTCAGCATTTCTGATATGAATGGAATGAAATTTGGTATGTATATTTACTAGCCCAAAATACAGGTCAAGTTCGTATTTGGGTTCTGCCTGCCAATTATCACCAGAATTACGTCCCTTTGTTGGAATTACCATGGACATATGTTCTGTATTCTGCTGTTATTGTGCTATGATTCTATCGCTGTTATGCTATGGTCTTCTAGTATTCAGAATATCCTCTATTTTCTGGGTCATGCCATGAATCTCTACTCCACAAGCCTTGAAATATTGTAAGCAGAATGAGGTCCCCAGAGGGTGAATTTGGTGATGCTAGCCCGCTATGTGGGGTAGCATCACTAAATTCACCCTCTGGGACCTCATTATGCAAATGACAGGCACACTATTTCAAGGCTTGCTACTCCAGCTATGCCCATATAGATCATATTCCACCAGTACAAAACATGGGAACATTGAACAAACACAGCAGAGAATATATTTCTTTGTTAATATTTGTTCCTCAATAATCTACTTCACAGTAGGGGGTGGTCCCAGCTGAAGATTGCATGCTTTTTGGTGACTTTTTTGAGCCGATATTGCAATAAATGTTGAATGAATTTCCCGGGAGAAATTCCACGATTGTTAGCAATGCAAAATCATGCAATCACAAATTCACTTAAATCTGAAACTTCAAATTGGGGACTTCACTTACAGTCAACTACATTATTAACTGGTTCGCTGCTAAATATCCTACATAAACGTAATAAAATGCGTATATATATTTCAACAAACAGAAAATTATTGAATTTTATGCTCGGAGTTGATAATTTGCACTCTTTTCTCAAATTTGACACACATATATATACATTTGTGATTATGTTACCTGGATGTCTCACTAGGCTATGGTTATGAGCTTGGATGTCTCAATAGGCTATGGTTATGAGTCTGGATGTCTCATTAGGCTATGGCTATGCCTATGGGCCTGGATGTCTCATTATCCATTAGGCTATGGTTATGAGCCTTGATGTCTCATTAGACTATGGTTATGGGTCTGGATGTCTCATTAGGCAATGATTATGAGTCTGGATGTCTCATTATGCAATGGTTATGGGCCTGGATGTCTCATTAGGCTATGGTTATGAGCCTGGTTGTCTGTTTGTCAAAGTAGGTTATCAATATGAGCCTGGATGTCTGATTAGGTTATGGTTATGAGCTTGGTTGTCGGCCGCCCTTAGGGCAAAACGTTTGTAATTTTTCTCAAACTTTTCGCGATATAAGTACCTTTTCTGACAATTTTATTGGTCGGCATCCATTCAAACTTCACATTGTCCCAATTTAATTATATATGTAACAATATTTCTTAAATATTACCTGACAAATGCTATTTAAATGATTAAACTAAACAAAAGTTGACTAAACAAGACAGTGTCATTGCCAAAGCCCATATCTGGGCTTCCAGCACTCTTACATAGGGTCCAAATATGGGCTTTCAGCACTGAACCAGTTAAGGAACATGTAATAACTAAGAAATATATCACTGTTTATTCAATGTTATAAACTTCCGTCACAACATCAAAAAGTTCACAGGATTTTTACTGGTGGAACATGATCTCTACTGGCATACAGTAATGCCCTAAGTAATCGACTCCCTAACGACAGCAGAATTATGGGTAACTTTTCAGGATTTAGTCGGAAATATGGCTTGTTGCCATTCATCGGAAAGCTCTCGGGGAGAGCTTTCCGATGAATGGCAACAAGCCATATTTCCGACTAAATCCTGAAAAGTTACCCATAATTCTGCTGTCGTTAGGGAGTCGATTACTTAGGGCATTACTGTAGCATAATAGAGATTCATGACATGATCTACTCTTATCTGCATGCCAGTTGGACGCCCAACCATTCTGACCCACTTCTGAAACCAATACATCACCCAATTAAAAGCCGCAATCAGACCAAGTGACAAGAAGAGCGTTGTATGTGAGATATTGGTATAATTATACACCATGGGATGATATATCATTGAGCAAGATCTCCTTCCGCCAATTATGTCCATATATAAAATACTGATGTCACTGGTTTCCAAGACAATGACATGTGATAGCCTCTACCACCCTCTTGTTAAATAGCACATCATGCTGTTGTGATTTAGTTTAAACATATTTTAATGCTAACACATTATATATATAACAAATTGACAAAGGGATTGGGGCACAAGTGCTATCATTTAGAATCTGCGATCCCTACTGTGATCACCAGCTCACTTCAAGACTCCTTGAATGATATATAAGTGAATGAAGGGAGACCCCTATCTTCGACCTTCAGTTAACCCTTTCATGAAGGTGCAGCATTAAAGATCCTGTGCCAGTGTATTCTCTTATATATGGGAGCCTCCTTACAGGAGAATCCATTGGCACAGGGTTTTCGCCAAATATACGCGAGTCTCCCATAGGGGGTCATAGTGGTCAATGAAACACATTGCGTATTTACATAGCTATTTGCTCAATATTCTCATATATTAGGTAGAATATTTCTTGCTTTTCTTTCGAAACCTGGCAGTCGATCTTGGAGTTAAAGGCTCACATAATTTTTGAATCCCCAGATCACATTATATACAACATATTCCATTTTGAAAGAGGAAGCTCCAAAATATTGTATTATCAACTTATCTGGTCGATTAAGCTGTGAACATGTTGTTTTGTCAAGGTACCGACATGTGTTCTGTGCTTAATATTGATATGGTCTGTACTGCCAGTCTATTATTCTCAATGGAAGAGGAAAAACTCTATCTCTTAGTTGTGAGTTATGATGCATTCTGGGTAAATAATAGGTGAAGTCTTGGTGTGAATATGAGAATCTCTGTCACTCCTTGGCTACAGATGTACCGGATTCCAGTAAAAATGTATATTTTTGGTTCCTTTTTCAAATTGTGTATAATATGGAATATGTTGTACATAATGTGATCTGGGCATTCAAAAATTAACTGGGCCTTTAAACGCATGGAACACCATGCATGCTCAATATTAATTTGAATTCTAGTTAGATCCATTTCTGTATCTTGGTCACGTTCTATTGGTATCATTTTATGGTGTGTATATTTGGTATGAGTGTGCTTTATTAGGGTATAAAACACATAGCACAATAGGCAATTGACCAACCGGAATTTTAGGATTTAATATAAATTACTCGGGCCATGTAAATATATCGGCATAAAGTTCAAACACTAGGGTGGGATAACACATAATTTGAGACCCAAATTCAAAGTCATCATGCTGTCATGCAGTATTAATAGGTCACTACTGGGCTTTGCATTGCATGATAGGAATGACATCAAGTCTGACTCGTGCTAAGGGACACATTAAAACTGGTCTGCTGCTCGCCTTTGTTCAACATATGCAGCGATTTCATAACCATTCAATCTGGTGACCTTTATTTTACAATCCACAAGGGAGACCACCGTGATACATCTGCTTCACCCATTCCATTACGCATCATGTGTTGTTCGCTGGAATTCATCTGAACAAAGTAGCTCTTAACTTTTTTGTTGCCCCTTTCATGGAGTAATACATATTTTATTCATTTTTTTTCTACATGATAAATTTTTATGGTCGTGTGTCACTTGGTGTTCCTCTCGGAGCTGAACTGAAGGTCTGGTTTTTTCAGACGCTCAAATCCAACATATCTTATGTTGCATCTTTTAAAGTCAGTGAACTAAGTGACCTATAGCTATCCTTGTCCTGATATGAGAAGTCCATGCCTGGATATAGCATGTCTAGTTAATAACTAGACCAAGGTTTCCTTACAGTCAACTCTCTAATTTGAAAGTAATGAAAATTAGGTCTGGTTTTAATAAGACTGGGATATAGCATGTCTGATGTTTGAAGATTGAGGTCCCCAGAGGGTGAATTTAGTGATGCTATCCCACAAAGCAGGATAGCATCACCAAATTCCCCCTATGTGGACCTCATTCTGCTAAGGCTTTATCTTTTGGGAAGAATCTATAGTCTCAAATTAACATTGTTTTAGTTACTTTTTCCCTTCTGTTCAGTTTCTATATCCCCTAATTTGCAGAACATAAATTGCATAATTGAGGTGGCTAATGGGTGAACATCAACAACTTCAACTGGGAAACTTAAATCTAATCCTAGATCTCCCATAGCAGTTGAGGCCTAAGCAGAATGAGGCCCCCAGAGGGTGAATTTAGTGATGCAAGCCCACTGTGCGGGATAGCTTCACTAAATTCACCCTCTGGGGACCTCATTGTGCAAATATCAGACAGACTATTTACAGACTTGGGCCTAGCAGCTGCAATGATTATATAACTTCAATATAAGACTTCAAATAAACAGAATAAATCCCCAACCTGATGTGTGGCATTAAAATAACATACAGTTATGAAGCAATGACTCAATCAAAATCATATTTTGAAACATGACTAAACTGTAAAAATAATAAACATGCAGGAGATGTAGAATCTGATGTCTGGGCCAGGTCTGGTTTAAAAAAAAATATTGAAAGGTCATTCAAAGCTGAGTGTGATAATACAGTGTCTAAGTGGAACATATTTACCAGTTATTATAGGATATTATGCAATTAAACACATAGATTTACACAGTTTATACAGTGATTATGATCTATGTTGTACATACTAGTATGTCCATGGTAACATATTATCTGGGATATATTTCTACATGACGATAATTATAACACACATATTTATGAACTTTTACTCATGACGCTGCTTGTAGAACATAGACCCCATGTATCTATTTCAATAGGTTAGAATAATAAACTATAATATTAGTTTGGCATACAATCATTGCCGGAAGACACAAACAAGGCTGTGGGGGGGGGGGGGGGCATATCTTCCAGAATGTGTCAATTTTTTTTATCAGAGCACATGTATATAGCATGCAAAGCAGAAACACTGTATTCTGCTAGTCAAGCCACATATTTAAATATGCCCTGTCTGATTTAACATCCCTAAATTACTATTTCTTCTGCTTCGGGGGGGGGGGGGGGGGGGGGGGGTGAGAACTGTTTGATTTGAGTTGAGGAACCCACCCACCCTTCAAGCTATTAGATTTAGATTTTTGAAATCTATTTATTTTCTCCAACGTTGAAATACGATAAAGGGTGTCTGAAAAATGACAAATGTAATAACATTGTTCTTCTGCAAGCCTGAGTTTAGTGCCTGTCATTTGCAGAATGAGGTCACCCTCTGGGACCTCATTCTGCTTAGGCCTCATCTTCTCTGGAAAGTTTCTTTATTATCAAATTTCTATAGAAACTTCTTAACAAAGATTTGATTTCTTTTTCAGTTTAGTTTCTCCACATCCCCAAATTGGCAGACGACACATGGCATAATCAAGGTTCCCAATGGGTGTAAATCACAATATTCACCATTTGAGAACTTCAATGTCTCCCATAACAGATGAGGCCATGCAGAATGAGGTCCCCAGAGGGTGAATTTGGTGATGCTAGCCCACTATGCGGGATAGCGTCCCTAAATTCACCCTCTGGGAACCTCATTCTGCAAATGACAGGCACACTAAACTCAGGCTTGTTCTTCTGCTAAGGGACACAGGAATGTTTTTTTTTTACTTTTCAAAATTTAAGAACCTTTTTTATCCCAGGAAAATTTCTCAAGTCAGACGACTGAAATATATGCTGAGTGTTGAAATCGACGAGCCCTTGGAGATATCTCATGAGTTAGCATTCCAGCTTGTGTAAATAAATCAGCCCCCCTCTAATAACAGCCATCAAATCATCAGGCCACCAATTTTAGAGCAAATTGTTGGGAACTACAATTGCCCTCTTATATCCATTGCCTCTATTAGGATGCTATCGGTAAAAATTTACATTCTGAACTGACAAAACGGTGGCGCTGAAAATGGATTGGAGTTCCATTAGTACGAAACTAATAACCCTGGACTGGGCGGAGTGTTCCATTTGAGACGATTGGTTGCCGTTCATTTCACTAACAATTCCGCTCAATCCGTCTTAGTCGTAGGATTAACTAGTTTCTCTCTCTTTGACTTTCTACGCTGTATATTAATGAGTCTTTGCATCTTAGCCTTTTCTTTCACTTTATCCTTTTAGTTTTTTCCCATAACATCATTGAATTAATTAGCACCTTTGGACTAAAATCAAGGCAATGTTGTTTACCTTTCTGCCAACAAATTGTGACTTTATTGTGAACAAAAATAAGTTTTTTTTTAATAGTATCACCTATTGTAACGAATGTCTGAACGTGTCTTGTTGAAAAAAAATGTGTTTGTTAATTACTAACGCTTTGTTCAATCTTTTACATGTTGTTGTCATATCTTTAGCCGTAAATAGTACAGCAAGTGAACCAGGTTTCTGCTTGTCTGTGTGGCCAATTATCAGTGACGTGGCTGTAGGGTCTCCATTGGGGCTGGATTCATTCTCTCTCAATTTACATATGTACAGTCCCTCAGAATATTACATTTGTATGTCACACAAGTGTGAAATATTTTATTGGTAAAACCCCTGGTCAGATGAGGCCATTACCGTTGATAAATATTCTGCTGAACCATGGGTGATACAGTAATGCCCTAAGTAATCAACTCCTTAAACACAGCAGAATTATGAGTAACTTTTCAGGATTTAGTCGGAAATATGGCATGTTGCCATTCATCGGAAAGCTCTCCCCGGGGAGAGCTTTCCGATGAATGGCAACAAGCCATATTTCCGACTAAATCCTGAAAAGTTACCCATAATTATGCTGTGTTTAAGGAGTCGATTACTTAGGGAATTACTGTAGGTGGAGCAACATTTACATGCTATTGTGGTGGATTTCTCATTGTTTACTGATATGGTGTAATCTGTTGTACCTCCGTTTGAACAGGACGACAAACCAAAGGCTGACTCACCTTTAAATAATCAGAGTGTGTTCCTGTCGTAAATAATAACAGTGAATTGTTTTTTAAGTCAGTTACCAACAATCAAGCCTTGAAATAGGGTGTCTGTCATTTGCAGAATGAGGTCCCCAGAGGGTGAATTTAGTGATGCTACCCCGCATAGCGTGCTAGCATCACCAAATTCACCCTCTGGGAACCTCATTCTGCTGAGGTGTAAGCAGAATGAGGTCCCCAGAGGGTTAATTTGGTGATGCTAGCCCGCTATGCGGGGTAGCATCACTAAATTTACCCTCTGGGGACCTCATTCTGCAAATGACAGACACTATTTCAAGGCTTGCCAACAATTTTGCTGGTGTAACTTGTAGCTTACATGGCTATTGACCCTTTATGTACTAAATACTCATTGACACAATTACAGTAATGCCCCAAGTAATCGACTCCTTAACCACAGCAGAATTACGGGTAACTTTTCAGGATTTAGTCGGAAATATGGCTTGTTGCCATTCATTGGAAAGCTCTTGAGGAGAGCTTTCCGATGAATGGCAACAAGCCATATTTCCGACTAAATCCTGAAAAGTTACCCATAATTCTGCTGTGTTTAAGGAGTCGATTACTTAGGGCATTACTGTAATTTAGCTAAATAATCACTGATGGCAAGACCTTCATGAAACTTCTAGGCAACCTGTTTTTCATCAGTGCCAGGCCTGAGGATAAGGTGCCTGTCATTTGCAGAATGAGGTGGACCTCATTCTGCTTAGGCCTCATCTTCTCTGGAAAGTTTCTTTATTATATAATTTCTATAGAAACTTTTTCTTCACATAGATTCTATTTATTTTTATTTTAGTTTCTCTATCCCCAAATTGACAACACATTGCATAATCGACGTTCCCAATGAGTGTACATCACAATACTCATCATTTGGGAACTTTAATCTGAGTATGTCTCCTATATCAGATAAGGCCATGCAGAATGAGGTTCCCAGAGGGTGAATTTGGTAATGATAGCCCGCTATGCTGGATAGCGTCACTAAATTCACCCTCTGGGGACCTCATTCTGCAAATGACAGGCACCTTATTCTCAGGCCTGGCGAACTTAAATTACAGCTATATATAGGGGCGGCAGGAAGACGGCCCATTTTGGCCATTCCGCTCCTGTACAATATACCTATGTTCACTTTTGTATATTGTATTGTTACAAATATCTATATATTGTACAAATAAATACTACTACTACTACTACTGAATGGTCGTTCGCCTCAAATTTGCATGTCGGTGGTAGGTCCTGATATATTTTAACAGGGTCATCATCGAAAAATTATTCTCATCTTCAAAAAACGATCCTGCATGGTTGCCATGGTAGAAAATTACCTTTGAGTGCGAAATTCATAAATCACTTTCAAAAGACATAGATTTAATCAGTCTGAGTGCTGTTGGCATGTTTAGCCAACTTTTATCCATGATTTGCAGGGCGGCTATATTCTTTTGTAGCCATCTTTATCATGTTTTGTTTTATCAGTGGAAACATGTCAAGGATTTAAACATAACATTTTGATAAATCTGTTTCAGTACATTGCTTGGTTGAAACGTCTGGATTGATATGTTACTCATATCTACCATGTTAAATTCTTTAGTCCTTGTGATCTGTCTGGATTGATTTGTTACTCCTATCTACCATGTTAAGTTCTTTGGCCTTTGTGATCTGTCTGGATTGATATGCTACTCATCTTTACCATGTTTCATTCTTTTGTCTTTGTGATCTGTGCTTTTAAAACTAATGTACAGTAATGCTCTAATTAATCGACCTCTTAACCAAAGCAGAATTATGGGTAACTTTTCAGGATTTAGTCGGAAATATGGCTTGTTGCCATTCATCGGAAAGCTCTCCCCGAGAGCTTTCCGATGAATGGCAACAAGCCATATTTCCGACTAAATCCTGAAAAGTTACCCATAATTCTGCTTTGGTTAAGAGGTCGATTAATTAGAGCATTACTGTAGGCCTGTTTATGCCATTTTTTGTGTCTGAACTAAAATGTATCAGGCAAGCCTGGAAATGGTGTTTCTGACATTTGCAGAATGAGGTCCCCAGAGGTTGAATTTGGTGATGCTAGGCTGCTGTGCGGGTTAGTGCCACTAACTTCACCCTCTGGGAACCTCATGCTACTTAGGTCTCATCTTCTGGGATTAAGTGCGATCTACAGTCTCAAATTAACATTGTTTTTATTAAATTTTTCCGTTTTGTTCCGTTTCTATATCCCCTAATTTGCAGAAGATAAAATGCATAATCGAGGTGACTAATGGGTCTAAGTAGAACGAGGTCCCCAGAGGGTGAATTTGGTGAAGCTAGTCTGCTGTGCGGGGTAGGTCACTAGATTCACCCTCTGGGTACCTCATTCTGTAAATGTCAGGCACACTGTATTATATCTATATCCGGTCTTGGTATTGTGTTGTGTGTACATTAGATGGGCCATGAGGATAAGACACTGTAATAGACCCAGATGAATTAGATGGGACATGTTCCCCAAAATGTGCTTCTAGAAAACTGTTGTTAATAAGATAACATTATGGGTGGCCCAGTCAGTGAGGTGCATAGTACATTAGGCTCGCATAAACTGATCAGCAATGGCACAGCTTTTTCAATTCTCGACAAGTGTGAATTGGTGATCATGTGATCTATGTTAATTCAAATGAATAATAGACAAGCCTTGAAATAGTGTGTCTGTCATTTGCAGAATGAGGTCCCCAAAGGGTGAATTTGGTGATGCTAGCCCGCTATGCGGGGTAGCATCACTAAATTCACCCTCTGGGGACCTCATTCTGCAAATGACAGACACACTATTTCAAGGCTTGATAATAGACCATTTCAATGTTCTATAATGAGAATCCAATCAGCATAGAAAGGGGTTCAAGATGCATAATCCGAACTAACGCTCCCAAATGACTATTTCTTTGGCTTCGGGGGTGAAAAATATTTTATTCGAGTCGAGAAACCCATCCATGTAAGCTCAGAGTGATCAGATATCGATTTTTGATATTTGTTATTTCTCGACAATGTGTAATTAGTTGTGGCCCAGAAACGAGTCGTCAAACCGATTGTCTCAGACAAAATTGCAAATGAAGATGGATAACTCTAAAATCAAGTGGTAATACGGCCAAATTTCGTGATAGGCAAGTGATAATATGGCCATATTTTGTTGAACAACATGTTGATAAATAACTCGTTTTGGGAAATTTTATACCATAGTTGACAGCGCAGTTAGCATTATTTTGTTGTAATTGATCAGTTCCGATAACAAAAGTGTATTTTGAAAAACTGTTGTTGTAACTTGATGTTATGGGGACTGTCTGATCAGATTGAGTACTTTAAAGAAATGGTTAAAGATCTTTACCTAGTTTTGAAAGAGAGGCTGAAGGTTTTCCTGTTTACTGACGACTCAGCTGCACTCAGCTGCACTCTGACACAGTCAGCAAAGACTGTTGAATAAATCATTCTGCCAGATTGAATGCTCTTCTTGTCAACGAGAGGATGTCATCTGTCAAAACGATGACTGAAAGTATGACTTATGTGCTCCAAAGATTGAAGGTGCGAAGAAACAAAAATGTATGACATGCTAATTTCTTACACAATAGACTACTTCCGTTTTAGTTTTTTGCCTGAGGGCTAACAAGTTTGAGTTTAGTGTGATTTAACCCTTTACCCAACAAACCGACCAAAAACCGGCCAAATAAAGCTTCAACAGCCTAAAATATCTTCGGTCTGTCTCAATAGAACCATACAAATATGGATATCATTGGAACCGGCTCCTTGACCACATTGTGATAGTTACAGTTATGACCTGTGCCAATGCATTCTCTTATATATGCGAGTCGACCATAGGTCGCCTCGCAATTATAAGAGAATGCATTGGCCTAAAAAAAAAAAAAATTTATCATTTTTTCTTACATTCTTTAACAATTTTATAATTTTTAATGTGTTAAGCCAATGCATTCTCTTATATATTATGCGAGGCGACCTATGGTCGACTCGCATATATAAGAGAATGCATTGGCACAGGGCCCTTCTGTTGGGTAAAGGGTTAATGACACTATCCTGCATAGCGGACTAGCATCACCAAATTCACCCTCTTGGGACCTCATTCTTCATGGCTTCATCTTCTATGGGAGACATAGACTCAGATTGAAGTTCCCAAATGGTAAATATTGTGATGTACACCAATTGAGAACCTCGATTATGGAATGTGTTGTCTGCCAATTTTCCAGATATATAGAAACTAAACTAAAAAAGAAATAGAATCTTTGTGAAGAAGTTTCTATAGAAAATTGATAACAAAGAAACTTTCCAGAGAATATGAGGCCTAAGAAGAATGAGGTCCCCAGAGGATGAATGTCTTGATGCTAGCCTGCTCTTTGGGATAGCGTCACTAAATTCACCCTCTGGGGCTGTCTGGGGACCTCATTCTGCAAATGACAGACACACTAAACTCAAGCTTGGAGGGTTAATACAGTAATGCTCTAAGTAATCGACCCCTTAACCAGAGCAGAATTATGGGTAACTTTTCAGGATTTAGTCAGAAATATGGCTTGTTGCCATTCATCGGAAAGCTCTCGGGAGAGCTTTCCGATGAATGGCAACAAGCCATATTTCCCACTAAATCCTGAAAAGTTACCCATAATTCTGCTGTGGTTAAGAAGTCAATTACTTAGAGCATTACTGTAGTTTTTCTGAGAAAATGTGGGACAACAACGCATTGCTGAATTGCTAATCATTCTAATGAGGGTACAAACTGCTATGAATTCAAAGTTAGCTTCCGGACGGCATTCTAACACATCTGAGGTATCACACTGTTCTCAATGTTTGCTTGAGAATGACATCATAGGCCCACTCCGTAAAGACCACCGTGACTGGATCAGGTTCACGGGTCTTTTCGCCGTTGTTTTCACACCAGCGATCTGTGAAACTTTACACCCAAGGCATGATTTGTATTGCATTATAGGGGCCTCTTGTCATTCTTCTTGGTATTTCTATCAATTATCTGATTACATAAGAAGGTAACTCTATATAATTTAATACCCCTCTTCGTTGATGATAAGTGGTCTGCCTGTGAAGATGTCATCATGCTCCAGGCTTAACCAGGTATCAATAGCTAAATCCCTTAACTCATTCAATACTAAGTTTCCACAAGAATTTCCCACGTTGTGTGATGGCATCTAGAGATATCCCAAACATGGATCGTTCCAAGCTCGAAATGTTGAGAAATTTTTAAAATAAAGGTGTTTAGATTATTCAGAAATGTGGACAAGTTGGAACAATACTAGCTGTTAGATTACCAAAAATGGTAAATTTCCCCATTCTTCTTCCTGTTAAACTGCAAATTCCTGCAGATACAGTAATGCTCTAATTAATCAACTTCTTAACCACAGCAGAATTATGGGTAACTTTTCAGGATTTAGTCGGAAATATGGCAACAAGCCATATTTCCGACTAAATCCTGAAAAGTTACCAATAATTCTGCTGTGGTTAAAGGAGTCGATTAATTAGGGCATTACTGCAGTAATGCTCTAATTAATCGACCTCTTAACCGCAGCAGAATTATGGGTAACATTTCAGGATTTAGTCGGAAATATGGCTTGTTGACATTCATCGGAAAGCTCTCCCCGAGAGCTTTCTGATGAATGGCAACAAGCCATATTTCTGACTAAATCCTGAAAAGTTACCCATAATTCTGCTGTAGTTAAAGAGTCGATTACTTAGGGCATTACTGTATTTCTACGGATGCAGTCAGAGCAGAGATTCATGGCATTATCCACAACAGCACTGAATGCAGTTCTGTATTTTGTTCAATTGACCCTTTAATGATGGGAACCACGCTGGTGCAGCAGTAAAGATCCTTTGCCAGTGCATTCTCTTATATATGTGAGTCTCGCATATGGTGCCTTGCATATTTAAGAGAATGCACTGGCTTAGAAGTTCATGGTAAATATTGTTAGCCCAATGCATTCTCTTAAATATGTGAGGCTCCCTATTGGAGACTCTCATATATAATAGAATGCATTGGCACAGGGCTTTCTCAAAATTTCAGGAAGCTCCAGTCATGAAAGGGTTAATTCTGTCTTTTTGAATTCTATTTGTCATGTTCCCATTCATAGTGGTGTCCATATAGCATTGCTTTATATCAAGTTTTAAATGTTATTTTTCAGTTACACCAGACTGGTTCCAAATGAAGATTTCATAAGTCAAGCCAAGAACAACCCAGAAGTTAGAGTTTCACTGCAGGCTGATTTAAAACTGCTCGAACTCAAAGAAAAACTCTCATCACAAACAAAGGTTTGTATATCTGTACTTATTACACATCCGTTAAAGTGTCACAACACAAACTCAAAGAAAAACTCTCAGCACTAACAAAGGTTTGTATATCTGTACTTATTACACACCCGTTAAAGTGTCACTACACAAACTCAAATAAAAACTCTCAGCGCTAACAAAGGTTTGTATATCTGTACTTATTACACATCCGTTAAAGTGTCACTACACAAACTCAAAGAAAAACTCTTAGTATTAACAAAGGTTTGTATATCTATACTAATTACACACCAACTGATGTATTTTTTTGCAACTTTGATAACCGAAAGAAAAAATCCGAAGAATATGCCTCATGGGGCATATACTGAGCTATAATGATGGAGCTTTGACAATTTGTTGATTTAATATAAAATAATATAGGAAATTCTACTGCCTAGCAGGGCCTTGTGTTGATAATTGTAGGACAAATTAGATTGACAGATGTTTTAGGAAATTCTACTGCCTTGATGTGTTGATAATTGTAGGAAAAATCAGATTTGGATCATCCTTGATCTTATCCTCAAAAGGCCGAGAAAATTAATAAGAAATATTCAAACTACATAGCCACCAAGCCTTGAAATAGTGTGTCTGAATTTGCAGAATGAGGTCCTCAGAGGGTGAATTTAATGACCCTATCCCGCATGGTGGGCTAGCATCACCAAATTCATCCTCTGGGAACCTCATTCTGCTTAGGCCTCATCTTCTTGGAAGTAACTACAAACTAAATTAACCTTTTTTTTAGTTACTTTATCCCTTTTGTTCAGTTTCTCTATATCCCCTAAATTGCAGAAGATAAAATGCATAATCGAGGTGACTGATGGGATGAACATCACCAACTTCAACTGGGGAACTTCATTCTGATCCTAGGTCTACCATAGCAGCTGAGGCCTAGGCAGAATGAGGTTCCCAGAGGGAAATTGGGTGACACTAGCTTGCTGTGTGGGATAGCACCACTAAATTCAACCTCTGGGGAGTTCATTGAACCACTTATATTTTGGAGGCATAAATCCCCCCTGGGTAATAAGTGATCTATCAAACATGTAACACTTGATTTTGCCTGCGTGTACCATCATATAAAACCTGTTGTCTGTGTGTGTGTAACTTGGTGGCGCATTTATAAATATTCAACCATGCATCCAATGTAGCCCAGCCCAAATTTGGAACATATGTGACGCATCTTAGAATATCTAGGACAGTCAGTTCATGATGGCCTGAGATGTAGCACATTTCCAAGAGTCGTGATGTTGAAATTTCCGCAGTGTTTTAGCATATGAAAGCACAGGCGCCGCTGAGGGCACTAAGAGCGATCTATGTCCTGTGTCAAGTGCATGATAGATATAAGATAGAGTTATGCCACTTGCATCAGTAAACCGATGAAACACTATAGACCAGTCATTTTTGACGGGCAATCCCCTAGTCAGAGAATACAACATTATCTAATCCAACTCATTGGTCCAACTATCACCAATGATCTGACATCAGCTGCCCAGAGCAAGAGGGGTAACTCTAAACTTGTTTTAAACTCTTAAATCATTTCATTTGCTATTTCAAGGACATCTTCACTTTTAATTATTTGTTTCCGGTTTTAATTTCAACTCAATCACCATAGAACTTTGAAGAAATTTTCCTAGATCTTTCAAATCTAGGCGTAACAGGCTAAGATTTATTGAAAAGCAAATTGATTGTCTGGGGCTTTGAATTTAAACGCGACACACAGAGCGGTGACTGAGACGATATTTATGAGATTTTATCTGACACTGTTTCTCCTTGGTATTAGATAAATTCAGATTTATATTTATATTTTGGAGGCATAAATCCCCCTGGGTAATAAGTGATCTATCAAACATGTAACACTTGATTTTGCCTGCGTGTACCATCTATATATATAAAACCTGTTGTCTGTGTGTGTGTAACTTGGTGGCGCATTTATAAATATTCAACCATGCATCCAATGTAGCCCAGCCCAAATTTGGAACATATGTGACGCATCTTAGAATATCTAGGACGGTCAGTTCATGATGGCCTGAGATGTAGCACATTTCCAAGAGTCGTGATGGTGAAATTTCCGCAGTGTTTTAGCATATGAAAGCACAGGCGCCGCTGAGGGCACTAAGAGCGATCTATGTCCTGTGTCAAGTGCATGATAGATATAAGATAGAGTTATGCCACTTGCATCAGTAAACCGATGAAACACTATAGACCAGTCATTTTTGACGGGCAATCCCCTAGTCAGAGAATACAACATTATCTAATCCAACTCATTGGTCCAACTATCACCAATGATCTGACATCAGCTGCCCAGAGCAAGAGGGGTAACTCTAAACTTGTTTTAAACTCTTAAATCATTTCATTTGCTATTTCAAGGACATCTTCACTTTTAATTATTTGTTTCCGGTTTTAATTTCAACTCAATCACCATAGAACTTTGAAGAAATTTTCCTAGATCTTTCAAATCTAGGCGTAACAGGCTAAGATTTATTGAAAAGCAAATTGATTGTCTGGGGCTTTGAATTTAAACGCGACACACAGAGCGGTGACTGAGACGATATTAATGAGATTTTATCTGACACTGTTTCTCCTTGGTATTAGATAAATTCAGATTTATCTTCTTGTGAATAGTTACAAAAATGAGAATTCCTTGGAATTGGATTGAAATCTGTCAGTTTCTTCAGCTTCAGGACTATTGTTCAAGTCTACTTTGTTTTAATAAATAGTTCTGGTTCAACTTTTCCGTTTTCTAAGGTTACACCGTAATCAAAATGATACTGATGTAAAACATGATAAATCATGATTCTTGAAGGCAGATAAACATTTTCATTCCACACCCTTTGACATGAAGCACAGTGGGCTAGCATCACCAAATTCACCCTCTGAGGACCTCATTCTGCTTTGACCTCATCTTCTGGGAAGTATCTATAGTCTCAAATTAACATTGTTTTCAGTTACTTTTTCCCTTCTTGGAAGTTTCTATAACCCCTAATTTACAGAAGATAAATTCCATAATTGAGGTGACTAATGGTTGAATATCACCAACTTCAACTAGGGAACTTCCTAGGTATCTCATAGCTAAATAGTTTCCCAGAGGATGAATTTGGTGATGCTAGGCCGCCTTGCAGGATAGCATCACTAAATTTACCATCTGCAGACCTCATTCTGCAAATGACAGACACAATATTTCAAGGCTTTAATAAAAAAAAAAGTGAGATTCCCTTACAATCTGCATACGTGAGGCCAAAGAAATTTAAATGTGTGGTTGGGGTTACATGTCAGAAAACATTAGGGTATATGAGTTCACATGACCAGTATCTAGAAGGAGTTCGCAAGCCAGACAAAATCCCACCTCTTGTTTAGCACATACTGAGAACGCAAATATTATTGAGAATGCACTTCCCCAACTACACATTTCGGCAGGGGATACCGCCGTCTGCGACTGCTTGTCGGAAGTTGGAATGTGTTTTTTGCCAGTTTATTATTTGTTGCTTCTATAATGTGAAACTTTCCTGAGATTTTAGTTGTACGATAGGACAAATTAGGGTTTAAATTAAGGTCTGTATAGCGAAACCCCCAACCACAAATATTGTTTTCCGTTGGCCTGATGACTGTAAGACCAGCATAGCGAGGGGAATGAACTCTGCCTTGCAGTTTGGGCAGGTGCTTTATTTATTTTTTCTTTTCCCTTTCAATACTAAATACCGCACTTTTAGTATCTGCTGTCTGCTTAGTTTTCATGAACTCCCCTCCAGTTGAATAATAGACTGTTCCAGTATATACTTTTATAACTGAATGGGAGAATCCATGCAGTATATAATTGGGTCAACACCTATACCGTATACTCATATTGAAATATAGGTTACAACCTCAATATATGTGGTGAATGAGAAATCTTCAGTGATAAGCCGTTATTGTTGTAATAATTTGTGTAAACATATTTTTTATTTCCAAATCCAACATAACATAATATACAGATGATACAAAATTAATATGCAAAATAGAAGAGATAATGTATGGAAATGAGGATCAGACAACAAGCCCGATGGCTTATATGAAGTCTTCTCCTCTTTGGCGACATGCCCCTTTCCCAATAAGTGAGGGAGGGGTATCGATCAGACGGGAAAGGATTAAAATAATGTTTTTTGGAGAAATGGAGATATATGGCTAAGTTTGAGTTAGGGATAAAAACAGGAAGAAGATAGTGTTAGGGATAGTAAGAAGCACAGGGTGAGAGAGAGAGAGAGAGAGAGAGCGGTGAGAAAGTAAAAGACAGGAGGGGGACAGATGAATCGTGAAATGATGACAGCGGTGGGGAGTTTTCAATAATTGTTGCGTGATAAAAATAATGCTTGTCTAGTAATATGCATGCGTCATAATAATTTGAAAGATTTGGCTATTTTAAAGGAACTTTGAGCTGGTGCATTCATGAAATCAGTATTTTTATATTTTATATATGCCTAATAATATGATCTTGAGGGCATTACCATTTCTGACTATGGTTTTCTTGTTCATTTATCAGACACTTCACAGCAAGGTTACTGATGTGCAGGGCGACTTAATGCAGTCAGACGACACCTACGTACAACTTTATGGCTCCGGACGTGGATCGGCAGACTGGCCTAATTACAACATACCAGGCCTCACTGATGATGAGGATGACCTCGGCAACTCTTCTGGAAGTGGTAGTGGTGATAGGGATGTCCATATACCACACGGAGAAACGCCCACTGAGAGTAAGTCCTGTATATCAGTCATTAATGCCAATGATCCCCAATCAAGATGTCTTTTCCAATCATTCTATCACAGCCAAGGACAAGACTTGAAATAGTGTGTCTGTCATTTGCAGAATGAGGTCCCCAGAGGGTGAATTTAGCGATACTATCTCACACAGCTCACACAGCAGGCTAGCATCACCAAACTCACACTCTTGTGACCTCATTCTGCTTAGGCCTCATCTTCTGGGATTAAGTATCTGTAGTCTGAAATTAACATTGTTTTTAACATTTTAGTTACGTTTTCCCCTTCTGTTTAGTTCTATTTCCCCTCATTTGCAGAAGATAAAATGCATTATTGAGGTGACTAAATGGGTGAACATCACCAACTTCAATCTGATCCTAAGGACTCCCATAGCAGTTGAGGCCTTGTCAGAATGAGGTTCCCAGAGGGTAAATTTGGTGACACTATCCCACCTTGCAGGATAGTGTCACTATATTCACCCTCGGGAGACCTCATGCTGCGAATGACAGACACTATTTCAAGGCTTGGCCAAGGGACACCAGAGCTCACTTTACACAGAGTCTGTTGAAAGGCACTTTCGCCCGTGTTGACCCTCCTGGCTGAGGGCAAGGGGCCCTCAGCCAGGAGGGTCAACACGGGCGAAAGTGCCTTTCAACAGACTCTGTGTAAAGTGAGCTTCATCAAACATTCTGTATCTAAACTGTATAGGCCTACCACTCAATTCTACAATACATGACATATCCGGTGCCATCTGGGGTAGATAGACTAGGCGACTCCATGTGCCTATGCGATAGAAAAATGGGCATTTGATCAGCAAAGAGAATTTGTTTGCACATATGAAACAATTAACTCTTTCATGACTGCAGCTTGCTGAAATTTTGCGAAAACCTTGTGTCAATGCATTCTCTTATATATGCAAGTTTCCCATAGGAAGCCTTGCATATATGAGAGAATACATTGGCCGAACAACATTTACCTTGACCTTGTAAGCCAGTGCATTCTCTTATATATGCGAGGCTCCCTATGGGAGACTCGCATATATAAGAGAATGCACTGGCACATGATCCTTAATGCTGCACCAGCGCAGCTACCACCATGAAAGGGTTACACCTCATACTGTGTGCCTTATAATTCAAAATATTAATAAAATTTATGTTTATTTCCTTACAGCTGATGGTGATAACAGGAGCAATAATGACCGGAATATAGGGCAGACAACTCCACGCGGCAGTGCCAGTGCTGTTAGGATATTCATGCCAACCATAATCACAGTTATCTCCCTCGGCCTGTGTCTACATCATTGACATAACTCTATTGGGGTGATGTGAAAGGCTGTGTTTTGGTCCTCTGTGGTACTGAATCTTTCCATTGGTGCTGTAAATAGTCTGATTGTCTGAATGAGTGAGAGGTGTGTGTGTGTGTCTCTGTGTGTGATTTATGATACAAGGGACATAATCCGTGGCATGAAGACAAGCTCTCTTAACCCTTTCGTGATGGGAGCTGCGCTGGTGCAGCATTAAAAACCTGTGCCAGTGCATTCCCTTATATATGCGAGTCTCCCATAGGAGCCTCCATATATAAGAGAATGCACTGGCTTGCAATGTCAAGGTAAATAATGTTAGGCCAATGCATTCTCTTATATATGCGAGGTGCCCTATGGGCAACTGGCATATATAAGAGAATGCATTGGCACATGGTTTTCGCAAAATTTCAGGAAGCTCTCCAGTCATGAAAGGTTTAACCCTTAAATCACAATATATTCAACCATTCAGTTATAAAAGTGTTCATTGAAATAGTTTACTATTTGTTTTGAGGGGCGTTGGGTAAATAAAAGTGCAAGTACATTGAATTTCCAATTATTCATTTAACCCTTTACCCAACAAACCGGCCAAAACCGGCCAAATAAAGCTTCAACAGCCTAAATTATCTTGGGTCTGTCTCAATAAAACCATACAAATATGGATATCATTGGAACCGGCTCATTGACCACATTGTGATGGTTACAGTTATGCCCTGTGCCAATGCATTCTCTTATATATGCGAGTCGACCATAGGTCGCCTCGCATATATAAGAGAATGCATTGGCCTAAAAAAATCTTTTTTTATCACTTTTTACCATTTTTTCTTACAATCTTTAACAATTTTATAATTTTTAATGTGTTAAGCCAATGCATTCTCTTATATATGCGAGGCGACCTATGGTCGACTCGCATATATAAGAGAATGCATTGGCACAGGGCCCTTCTGTTGGGTAAAGGGTTAAAGAGAATGATCTGATAATAAGTTCAACAAACATCTTACTCTTCTTATTGAACTTATTTTCTGAACATTCCACAATTGAATTACTTGTTGGGAGGGTATCCAGTCACGAAATGGTTAAGTTAAATATTGTTAGGCCAATATATTCTCTTATATATGCGCGACTCGCATATATAAGAGAATACATTCGCACAGCATTTTCTCAAAATATCAGGAAGCTCCAGTCATGGAAGGGTTAAACATATCTAATTGTATGTTTAATATAGAACCTTTTGTCGATATCTAGGGTTTTCATGTGTCTTAAATCATGGAGTATTGAAAGACTGCAATTTTTAAACTCGAAACAAATCATTTTATTATTATACATGTGTTAAGAGAAGGGCTTTGAGAATCTCATGAGAATGATTAATTTGAAGAAAAAAAACTCCTTGAAAGGTCCATATAATATGAGTGATAATATTTCTATTGCTTCTGCGCAAAGATTTTGAACTGGAAATTTTCCTGGTAGTCATATAGAGTACTGTCAGTCATCACCATTGCCATATATACTGTTTCTTATATCATATTTGGGTGTGCGATAATTTTGTATGTTGTGTATGAATGCTGCACATTGTGAGTAATGCATGAGGCCAGTGGGCGTGGCATATGACATGATTAATCTGTGATGATTGGGTGTTTGTTTGCGATCGATATGATTGTGCTATATCTGTGTTTGTTATTGTGTATACTGACAATGTATTCTGTATCAGTCAGACCAAATCCTGAATTCAGGCCTTCCAATAGTTTTTTTCTCACACACCTGGTGCAAGGGCAATTTCTAAAATTGAGGAAACAATTGTATTGCAATTTTCAATCTACATCCATGTCAAAATTCCTTTATTTAGATAGCATTTCTGGCTCTGAGATAGATAGCATTTCTGGTTCTGAGATAGATAGCATTTCTGGCTCTGAGATAGATAGCATTTCTGGTTCTGTGCTGGATAGCATTTCAGGCTGTGATCTAGAGCCTAGATAGCATTTCTGGTTCTGAGCGAGATAGCATTTCTGGCTGTAGGCTATATAGCATTTCTGGCTCTGAGATAGATAGCATTTATGGCTGAAAGCTACATAGAATTTCGGCACCCAGCTACATGTACAGATTTTCATTCATTTGATGCATTCCATTAGATCAGCAATCTCTGCTAAAGGGAAAGCTATTTGAATTTGAGCAGCATGATTGATTGAATAAAAGAATTAAATTTACCTTGTTTTGATATTTGAGTCACTGATGTTTCTGGATTTGAGTCACTTCACTGATGTTTCTGAGTTTGAGTCACTGACATTTCTGGATTTGGCCAGACAGTGTGTGTGTTATACTGCTATAACAATGGGGTTTTCACATATTCCATACAAAGTTATCTAACTTTGTTGCCATGGAGATGGTGCTGGTGCCGTCATTTCTGTTACTCATGTGCTGTATATCTGATATCATCCTCATTTGTGTATAAAAATTTCACCCTTGTAACTACATCATTATTCTCAACAAGAATTGACCGTCTTTTCTCATCCATCCACACATTTCCCAATCGTGGAAAAAATAAAAACTCACACCAAAAAAAGTAAGTATTTTCTCATATATTAATCTCACAGTCATTTTAAAACTCTGATGTAATCTTCCAGATTTAAATCTCAAGAAGTCTTAATTGAAATTTTGTTTTGATATGGGAACGCCCATCCAACGATGTTCTGTAGCAGACTAGTTGTCAATTCATTGGTCCATGAATTTTCATCACATTTACTAGAAGTAACCAATTGGTTGCCTTTGGCCGGAAAATTCATATTGCAAGCACTGCATTTCAATTGGGTAAAGTAAATGTCATATCAGTTCGTAATCTAACCTGATAACCTTTACCATACTTGCATGCATGATACTATGGATTAACCCTTTGAGTGCCAGGTCCGATTTTTGCATCAACCCATATACCCTGTGCCAATGCATTCTCTTATATATGCGAGTCGACCATAGGTCGCCTCGCATATATAAGAGAATGCATTGGCCTAACATATTTTTTTTTTTTTTTTTTTTACAATTTTAATAATTTATTCTTATAGTCTTTAACAGACTTATTTTGTAGGTTTAGGGCCGATGAGATCGGCCCCTGGCACTCAAAGGGTTAAAAATATGAAAAACAGCTGAATTATGCATAGTTTTCTCCGACATAGTCACTCATCAGAATCGGGGATGACCATGGTTCCGTTTTCAACAGATGGCATTGTAAACAGATTTTAATATATCGTGTGTTTAACCAGAATCTTGTTACAGCAGCATGTGCAATCATATGTGGTATACATGTATATTACAGTGGTACCTATTCATCCCATTTTCACAAACTAAAGTTGAGAGAGATATATAATTATCATATATCAAGATCTCTTACCAACTTAAATCACATTGGATTTTCACTGAAATGAAATAGAGTTATTCCCCATATCACATACAGATTTCATTCCTATAGTGCATTTAGCAGCAAATATTATGTATGTTATGTCCATCAGCTTGCAACCACAAATGGCTACATTATCATAAAAAAATAAAACAACTAGAATTAACGAAAGCCAATGTAAGTTTTGAGAGAGTATTACATGGGGTTAGTTTCTTACCTCCCAATCCTCGAATCATTGAATTCATTCAGCCCTGGTAACCTCCATTTTGAAAAATACACCCATAATCATGCATTCAGATTTGGGCTTCTATCTTTAGCTTTATTTTTTGTATTATCTAGTTCATAAAGGTAGAAAAAAATCACTGTCAAATTTTCTTTTGTGAATCATGCTATGTGATAGGTCCTGAATTTTTTGAAAACCCTGTGCCAATGCAATCTCTTATATATGCGAATTTCCCATAGGGAGCCTCGCATATATAAGAGAATTCATTGGCCTAACAATATTTACTTTGACCTTGTTAGCCAGTGCATTCTCTTGCTTATTCAGTTCGCATAGTAGTGCAACATCTTCGCATTATGAAATGGATGTAATCTCAATCTCAACATCGCCAGTAATCTACACGTCTCGAAGTTCAGAAGTCTGCCATTTTCAGGGACAGGAACCTACGTCACTAATGTAATCTCTAAACCGTCACTTCAGATGTTCAGCTAGATATTTGTTGCAAGAGATAATGTTCAGTAATGCTCTAAGTAATCGACTTCTTAACCACAGCAGAATTATGGGTAACTTTTCAGGATTTAGTCGGAAATATGGCTTGTTGCCATTCATCGGAAAGCTCTCCCCGAGAGCTTTCCGATGAATGGCAACAAGCCATATTTCCGACTAAATCCTGAAAAGTTACCCATAATTCTGCTGTGGCTAAGAAGTCGATTACTTAGAGTATTACTGTACATACGAATGAAAGGGATTATGTTCATTTTACGAACATCTATTTAATGGTTGAGGTGTGTTTGATATTATAACTCCGGGCACAATTAATACCTATTTTCCTTTTAAATTCCAGTTATAAATATGAATTTTTAACTATTACTTTATGTTTTTAATGAGCATTGTGTATTTCCACAGCTCATGTACTTGTTTATCCCATCAGAAAAATGTTTATATACGTTTTAAACAAATTTAAAATCAAAACTACTTTGGGTTAGAGACTTGTTTGGTGACGTAGGTTCCTGGTCCTGGTATTGATAATAGTTACAAAGCATAATTTGGCATTTATATATTATTATACATTAGTTTTACCATTCATTTTTGTCATGGTCAATCCAATTATGATAAGCCAAGAGGCCAGTCTAAAAACTTGTTAAAAATAGTACAGGACAAATCATGAGTAACATTTTGAGTTTCTTAAAATATATTTCGGTAAAAACATTTGGAAAATAATAAAATATTTAACGGGTGGGAAGTGTCAAGTGTCAAGTGTCAAAAAGCGAGGATGGAAATATGTCAAATGTCTGGAAACCATGCATTTATGACAAGTTAACCCTTTACCCAACAGAAGGGCCCTGTGCCAATGCATTCTCTTATATATGCGAGTCGACCATAGGTCGCCTCGCATATATAAGAGAATGCATTGGCTTAACACATATTAAAGAAAAAATGGTAAAAAGTGTTAAAAAAAAGTTTTTTTTAGGCCAATGCATTCTCTTATATATGCGAGGCGACCTATGGTCGACTCGCATATATAAGAGAATGCATTGGCACAGGGCATAACTGTAACTATCACAATGTGCTCAATGAGCCGGTTCCAATGATACCCATATTTCCATGGTTTTATTGAGACAGACCGAAGATAATTTAGGCTGTTAGGGCGTTTCTGGGCGTTCTGTTGGGTAAAGGGTTAAGAGTCCAATCTAAGCGCTCTATAATAATAAATATAGTACACGACAAATTGTGAGTTACTTTATCTGAAAAAAGTGATCCCATATCATAAGAAATTACTATTCTTTAAACTTAATTACTTGTTTGGTTATATTTTTAAATTAAAAAAGTCCAAACATGAATGAAATGGAAGTTTTTCTTTTCACGCTTTTGTTTTCAAAAGTTTAAATATTACATGTCCCTTTAATAAACTGATGTCTTATTGTGCCATAACTGAAAGAGGGATGTTGCTTCTGAACTTGACATACCTCAAACACATATACACTGATTTCGTTTGTAAGATTTTTTTTCAAGCAATTAGGAGAAAATGTTATTTGTGTAAAAAAAAAAATCATGTATATATTCATGTTAATAGTTGTTATCTCATCTCACAATATTATTAATATATTACCATGCTACGTGTTATGATAATTTATCTCTTATTGTGTTATTGATTGTTACTGCTTTATATGTCATCACTGCATTCAATATGTTTCATAATTGTTGCAACTTAGATTTTATAGGAAGTCTATATAGACATTTTTACAACTATTTTTTATTCTGAGAAAAATTTGTCACTTTTTGCCAACAGCATGAAAATCATCAAAGCAGCAAGATTCGCAGTCTCAATCTTTGATGAACGTCATAGAGCTACCAACATTTTCAGCATTTTTAGTTACCGTACATGGTACCTATAAATTTCCAAATTAAATAAATTTGCATGAATTTTGATATTTAAAAATATACATATTTTCCAGCAAATATACTTATTTTCAGCCATGAATCCTTTACCAAATGCTTATGCCCATAAGCTACAATATGTGAAGCTTTTCTCTGATTTTGGAAACAAGAATGATAGTTTCTACAGAAAGAACAAACTATTAGGTTTTTTTTTTCAATTTGAGATTTTTCTTTCCGACTCCCAAATTTTTGCAGATAATATTGATGTTTATTCTTTCAACCTATTTTTTGCATGACTCCCAATGAAAAAAAGACTTCCATTTGGCAATGTTATATTCTACAATTGTACATTATTCAAATATATTATTTGTTTATAATGTGCAGTTGAATTGTTGTATATCATTTGTTATAATAAATTTGTGATAAATGTGTAATTAATTGTTTTTAAACAGCTGTGTATTTATGCCATGTATTGTCTGGCTTGGCCTGATTTACCACTCCATATAAAACATGCTAGTCTTTGTCTACAAGTTTGGGATTGTATTAAAGTAATTGAAAATGAGAAATTTTCAATGTCGTATCATATTCAATTTGCTGAAAATGATGCTTAACCCTTTCTGAGCTGGTGCAACATTAAGGAAAAAAAGATCTTGTGCCAGTGTGTTCTTTTATATATGCAAGTCTGCCATAGGGAGCCTCGCATATCTCGGAGAACGTACTGGCTTACAAGGTCAAGGTAAATAGTGTTAGGCCAATGCATTCTCTTATATATGCGAGGCTCGAATATACAAGACAATGCATTAGCACATGGTTTTCGCACATTTTCAGGAACCTCCAGTCGTGAAAGGGTTAATGAATATTGGACATTTCTAAAAATATAGAAAAGTACTTATGTTGAGACAGATTAGTGATTTGACTTTTGTGGTATCCTTATGCTGACCACTTCTGAATGATAATTGATAACTCGTCTCAAAAAACTTGCTGTTCTATAAATAAATTAAACAAACTTGGAAAAAGGACTCTAACTACCTACAGATAGTTAGGTCTACATCTTAATGAGTTTATTAACCCTTTCAGTGCCAGGGGCCGATCTCATCGGCCCTAATATATATATTTATTTTTTTAGATTTAAAATTTTTTATTAAAATTGTAAAAAATTGTAAACAATAATAACAAATGATGAAAAATTGTTAGGCCAATGCATTCTCTTATATATGCGAGGCGACCTATGGTCGACTCGCATATATAAGAGAATGCATTGGCACAGGGTATATGGATTGATACAAAAATCGGACCTGGCACTCAAAGGGTTAAAACATCTTCTACCAGGAGGTTGAGCTTGTATGTTGTGTTTTTATGGGTGGTGTATCGGGCCATGTTTATGTATACATTTACAAATGTAAATGGGAAAATTTATGCTTATCTGATTTTAAACTTGCAATCCTAATAATGTGTTTTACTGTACAAATTGAGGAACGATCACAAATTTTAAATTGTACATGGTGAAATTATTTTTGATGCACCTTGTATGGAGAGTTTCATATGAGATATATTCAAATTATATTTTTATTCAGAATCAAGTCAAATTATGTGCTAAACATTGATATGTAGACCTACAGGGTTCCCACAGTTCAGAACTCTTGAAATTCAAGGACAATTCTCGGCAATTTTCAAGATTTTCCAACACCCACAATTCTAAATTTCAAGGGCAAACCTTGGCAGTTTCTATTTTATCAAGGCCGTCTATTACTTAACCCTTTTAATTACTGAATGGCTTCTCCCATGCAGTTATAACAGTATACACTTAATTTTCTCAAAAATGGCGGCAAGATATCTCACATCGAAGTGAATATTCATTGTTTTCTTCACTTATATAAACAGCACAACCAAAAAAGATAGCAAATGGGCTATGTATCAATGACCTACAGTAATGCTCTAAGTAATCGACTCCTTAACCACAGCAGAATTATGGGTAACTTTTCAGGATTTAGTCGGAAATATGGTTTGTTGCCATTCATCGGAAAGCTCTCGGGGAGAGTTTTCCAATGAATGTAACAAGCCATATTTCCGACTAAATCCTGAAAAGTTACCCATAATTCTGCTGTGGTTAAGGAGTCGATTACTTAGAGCATTACTGTATGGCTGTTTGTTGAACTTATTATCAGAACATTTCCTATGAGAACTATTCATCAATGAGTATTTAGACAATAAAGGGTTAAATATGGTAAAATTTCATCAGCATCAACGAGTTATTAAGGACTTATCAAGGAGTTATCAACGAGTTATTAAGGACTTATCAAGGAGTTATCAACGAGTTATTAAGGACTTATCAAGGAGTTTGGCGAGCTGTTCTAATATCATAAAAATTCAAAGCTTCCACGGCACTTTATACAAATTCCAGGCCTTAACCCTTTCAGTGCCAAGTCCGATTTATTGATTATAATAATGTGATACATACATGAGCTCTTTCCATCAATGTATCACATTATTATAATCAATAAATTTGAAAAATGATCAAGGAAATATGGGTTGATACAAAAATCGGACTTGGCACTGAAAGGGTTAATAGTCATTTTTCAAATTCAAGGCTATTTCAGGTTCTCAAGGTCCAGTGGGAACCCTGAGTCACTGAGGATTAATATGTTTCAATCAATCAATCATCAATGTCGTTTCTATGTTGTGCACTAACATTGTGATGGGCAGTCTCTTGGAAAAGCCGACGAAAATCCTATATCGGATGTACGTCTCTAGAAGTGTCCATGTTTCATTTCTCCGATGATGCGGCATTCCCAACATGACGTTATAAACTGTTTCCAAATATGGAGTGCATTCCTGGTGTAGTAAATGTTTGTGAGAATCATAGTATTTAGAAATAGTTATAAATACAACTAAATGCGAAAGAATAATCAGTCATGAATATCGTTGACTGATAAAAAAATCTCGAAGATGATGTCTCCTATATTTTGATGAGTAAAATTAATTATGGATATATCACCTGAATTCAGTTTTCCAACAATAGTTGAGTTTGACAATATGTGGAAAAATTATCAACACGTCATTGATCTCTGACGTGATCTGCTATATAAACCAATGAAATTGCACGCAGTCTGTGCCACTCTCCAATGAAATGGAGGGAATCCCTTCAAATACAGAACCTAATTTTAATAGAGAGTTCCAGAGACATGCATCCGATATAGGATTTTCTTCGGCTTTTCTAAGAGACTGTGTGATGGGTATGTTCATGCAGGAACTACAGGCCTCTCCATAATGATCCTTACAGATGGTGTGTTGCGAGTCATCTGTGATTGACATCAAATTACAACTAACAGTCTATTCCCATCAGCTGTTGTGTGTGCATCGAGACTTGGCGACTTTTAAGGTGTGCTTAGCCAAACACCGATCACTTTAAATGACACCTTTGAGGTTGAATTCATAATCGTATTGCATATTGTAATGTGCCTCGATATAAATTTTATTTTAGGAAAATTCATGGATGACTGCTGTCATTGGTTGTCATTTTGTGAAATCGATTACAAGAGGCATAACCCAACATCTTTCACAAAAAGTGTTTAATTATAAATCTGTATCATGTTTGTTTTGTTGACGAAATAACATGTCTTGATCCGTGTGAATGATTAACCCTTTGAGTGCCAGGTAGATTTTTGTATCAACCCATATACCCTGTGCCAATGCATTGTCTTATATGTGAGTCGACCATAGGTCGCCTCGCATATATAAGAGAATGCATTGGCCTAAATTCATTTTTTTTTTTTTTTTTTTTTTTTACAATTTTTTACAATTTTAATTATTTATTCTTATATTCTTTAACAGACTTATTTTGTAGGTTTAGGGCCGATGAGATCGGCCCCTGACACTCAAAGGGTTAATCATAATGGCCTTTAATAAGGAAATCAACTAACATTCAGTTGGTAAAAAGTGGAAGAGAAGATGGTCTCGGACCAAATTGCGGATGAAGATGGATAACCCTAAATTCAAGTTGATTTTTGGTGTCTGATATTTCACAATCTGGCCAAATTTCTTTGAACAAAATGTTGATAGGTTTTGGGCAATTTTATACTGTTCACCGTGGTTAGCATTATTGTTTGGCAATTAATCGATTCTGATAACTGAAGCGCATTTTTAAAAATGTTGTTGTTTTTGGAAGCTGATGATATGGGGACCATCGAATCAGATTGAGTACCTTTAACTAGATGCCAAATGCATGTTGAGGAAACAATAAAGATGACTTGATTATCGATGATAATTCAATTTTATGTGTTGCTTGTCTCATGTCCAGAGAGGAGTTGTATGTCAATTTCCGAGGGCACCTGTCATGAGAGCTCCTACCCATTCTGTTATGGAGAGGCCTGATCCACAACTGATAATATATATATGTACAATCTTATACTTTCACATGACTAACCTCGATTTGGATGGCATCGAATACAGGAGATAATCAGAATTGCTAGGTGCTTGTCAACCCATTTTTTTAAAGCAATGGCTTTCTCAATAAGAAACGCGACACAATTGTAGCCTAATTTTTAAATTTCACTCCAAAAGGTATTTTTCAGCTTAGGCCTGATTTAACCCTTTGAGTGCCAGGTCCGATTTTTGTATCGACCCATAAACCCTGTGCCAATGCATTCTCTTATATATGCGAGTCGACCATAGGTCGCCTCGCATATATAAGAGAATGCATTGGCCTAACCCAAAAAAACAAATTCAATTTTTTTTTATTTTTTGAGGGCACTCTACAGACCATAAATTAGGGCCGATGAGATCGGCCGTGGCACTAAAAGGGTTAACTGAAGATTTAACTGTTTCTCAAAAAATCAGGTAGGAAGGTAAATCATAAATCTTAAAATTGAATGTTATACATATCAATTTAGGCATAATGGTAAAATGATCATGTCTGTAATAGACGTAAAAGAAAGCCTTACACGCTATACACCCCATTAGACTCAGAGGAGATATAATAAATACTTATTGACTTTTTTGTTTCTACTTTTGTGATTTTTTGGGAGGAGGATCCGGAAACCAACAACATAAAAATAAAAAAATGGCCTTTCTATTGAAAATAATATTTCAACCCATTTCTTTGTTGAATCTGAATTTCCTAGCAGCCTGTTCACCTGTATATCATTGCCTGTATCCGAGTTGTTCAGTTGTTATGTAACCTGAATAACTTCTCTATTGCATCACCACACGCTGTAGTGAGTGGTCATCTCACCTGCTCTGTACACTTTATTTACTCTGACCAACACTTACATTGTTATCTGGGAATTCTACTGGAACTTGCAAGAATAAAAATATTTCAAATCATCAATTGTCTTCTGTGTTCACTAATCATAACTAACTATTGATATAGGGGCCTCATATGTCTGAAAAATACTTGCCATTTTCCAACTATTTTCAATTTTTCGCACAGCAGTGAAACAAATTCTCTGTATCTACCATATCAGGAATAGACAAAACATGGCTGCATGCAGATCAGGCATGACCTAGGATGAGATTTGAAGTTCCCAAATAATACAGATACTTTCCAGAGAAGATGAGGCCTAAACAGAATGAGGTCCCCAGAAGGTGAATATAGTGATGCTACCCCACTGTGGGTCAGCGACAAAATTCACCCTCTGAGGACCTCATTCTGCGAATGTCTGGCATGCTCATGGCCGATATGTTTGTGGGGATATACAAAACAATTAAATTATCACAAATAGACTAAAAGTGACCACATATGGTCTATTATTCATCAGGAGGGAATTCAGTAAATATTAGTAGACGACAGATAATAGAAAGTGGAGAAGGAATCATACTAATTGGTGGTTGTTTGTTGAACTTATTATTTTTTATTTCCAACAATGTGGGGTTCATAGAGATTTGATACCTGGAATGTCTCTTTTTGAACTCTTCAGGTGCTCAAAATTTACATCCAGATAACAAATCTCAATGTACCACACGACGTTGCTGGAGATAATTATAATAATAATCAATAACCCTTGTGCAAATGCATTCTCTTATATATGTGAGTCTGCCAAAGGGAGCCTCGCATATATTAGGCCACGGTTTTTTTATTTTGTGGTTTACGGATTTTTTCTGCCATAATCAACTTGGGTAGGACGAAAAAAAATAAAAAACTGAAAAATGTGTTTTTTTTTGGTTGGTAAACTCAATTTTAGCTCACCTTTTAAAGACGAAGATTCAAGTGAGTTATACCCATCACTTTTTAAGGTATCCTCAGAAAAGGTGACTGCTCAATAGTCACTGAACTATCTTATTTAAGATACACTGAGAGTAATATATGCAGGACTGATGTGACAATGTGGCTTTCTTATTAAATAGATTGCCGTGCACACCCCATATTGTATATATCGGTATAAACCAAAGTTTGGTCTCACTTTCTCATGCTATTTTGACTAGATACCCTGTCATGGGAGTGGCTAAAATAACTCATTCCCATCTATGTGTCAATGTACACAGCAAATTTCAAACAGATTGGATGAAAATGTGGACTGTAGTCCGTGCTGAAGGATTTAAGTGCAAAATCCAAGATGGCCGCCGGTGGCTATGTTTTTTTTAAATTGGATGACAAATGTGGGCTGCAGCCCGTGCTAAAGGATTTAAGTGAGTTATATAAAAGGAACGAAGTGACTCGGTAACGAAGTGACCTGTTCCCGTATTAATCCAAGTATTTTGTTTGCATTATATAAAGAAAAGAAATGAGGTGTCCCATTTGCAGAAATACTTTTACCAACACATGTTTTAGCTTTAATTTCTCCCCACCATGAAAACACATCCACTGAAAAAGTGTGAAAGATAATTTTGGGGACAAAAGTCACATGTCACAAATTTATTTTAATATGAAAGTGTCAATGACACTGTAGCTCAACTTGGAACGGGAATAATTTAATGTTTTACTGTCGATGGAGTGATTAGGAATGTGGAAAGTTGAATGTCTAATACTAGTTTATCAACATGAAAAGATATATATATACATGTATATAAAAGTAAAATCTAAGATGGTTGCTGGCAGCTATGTTTTCCAACAATTCAAAAACATTTGATAGCTTTAGTCATGCAAAGAGTAGATCCAAAATGGCCGCTGGCAGCCATGTTTTAATGCCGAATAACCCCAAAATGACTCGTTCCCATCTACATGTCAATTTCAACAGCCATGACAAATTTTATGATGATCAGACTAAAGTTACGACCTGTAGCCCGTGCTAAAGGATTTAGTCATACATAGAGTAAAATCTAAGATGGCTGCCAGCGGCCATGTTTTTTGGCCGAATGACCCAAAAATTACTCGTTTCCCATCTACAAGTCAATATTAACACCCACGACAAATGTCATGATGATCAGATGAACAGTACGACCTGTAGCCTGTGCTAATGGATTGAATTTTGAATCCAAGATGGCCGCTGGCGGCCATGTTTTTTAAATAAATGACCCCAAAATGACTCGTTCCCATCTACATTCCAATTTCAACAGCCATGACAAATTTTAAGATGATCAGACTAAAGGTACGACCTGTAGCCCGTGCTAAAGGATTTAGTCATACAAAGAGTAAAATCCAAGATGGCTGCTGGTGGCCATGTTTTTTGGCTGAATGGGCCCAAAATGACTCGTTCCCATTTAGATGTCATTGTTAACATCCATGACAAATTTCATGATGATCTGACCAAAGGTACGACCTGTAGCCCGTGCTAAAGGATTTAGTCATGCAAAGAGTAAAATCTAAAATGGCCACCAGCGGCCATGTTTTTCAGCCGAATGACCCCAAAATGACTCGTTCCCATCTACATGTCATTGTTAACATCCATGACAAATTTTATGATGATCAGACTAAAGGTATGACCTGTAGCCCATGCTAAAGGATTTAGTCATACAAAGAGTAAAATCCAAGATGGCTGCTGGCGGCAATGTTTTTTGGCTGAATGACCCCAAAATGACTCGTTCTCATGTACATGTCATTATTAACATTCATGATAAATTTTATGATGATCACACTAAAGGTACCACCTGTAGCCCGTGCTAAAGGATTTAGTCATACAAAGAGTAAAATCCAAGATGGCTGCTGGCGGCTATGTTTTCCAACAATTCAAAAACATTTGATAGCTTTAGTCATGCAAAGAGTAGAATCCAAAATGGCCGCTGGCAGCCATGTTTTAATGCCGAATAACCCCAAAATGACTCGTTCCCATCTACATGTCAATTTCAACAGCCATGACGAATTTTATGATGATCAGACTAAAGGTACGACCTGTAGCCCGTGCTAAAGGATTTAGTCATACATAGAGTAAAATCTAAGATGGCTGCCAGCGGCCATGTTTTTTGGCCGAATGACCCAAAAATTACTCGTTTCCCATCTACAAGTCAATATTAACACCCACGACAAATGTCATGATGATCAGATGAACAGTACGACCTGTAGCCCGTGCTAATGGATTGAATTTTGAATCCAAGATGGCCGCTGGCGGCCATGTTTTTTAAATAAATGACCCCAAAATGACTCGTTCCCATCTACATTCCAATTTCAACAGCCATGACAAATTTTAAGATGATCAGACTAAAGGTACGACCTGTAGCCCGTGCTAAAGGATTTAGTCATACAAAGAGTAAAATCCAAGATGGCTGCTGGTGGCCATGTTTTTTGGCTGAATGGGCCCAAAATGATTCGTTCCCATTTAGATGTCATTGTTAACATCCATGACAAATTTTATGATGATCTGACCAAAGGTACGACCTGTAGCCTGTGCTAAAGGATCTAGTCATACAAAGAGTAAAATCCAAGATGGCTGCTGGCGGCCATGTTTTTTGGCCGAATGACCTCAAAATGACTCGTTCCCATCTACATGTCATTGTTAACATCGATGACAAATTTCATGATGATCAGACTAAAGGTACGACCTGTAGCCTGTGCTAATGGATTGAATTTTGAAATCAAAGATGGCCACTGGCGGCCATGTTTTTCATCCGAATGACCCCAAAATGACTCGTTCCCATCTAGATTACAATTTCAACAGCCATAAAAAAATTTATGATGATCAGACTAAAAGTACGACCTGTAGCCCGTGCTAAATGATTTAGTCATACAAAGAGTAAAATCCAAGATGGCTTCTGGTGGCCATGTTTTTTGGCCGAATGACCCCAAAATGACTCGTTCCCATCTACATGTCATTTATATTAACATTCATGACAAATTTTATGATGATCAGACTAAAAGTAGGACCTGTAACCCGTGCTAAATGATTTAGTCATACAAAGAGTAAAATCCAAGATGGCTGCTGGCGGCAATGTTTTTTGGCCGAATGACCCCAAAATGACTCGTTCCCATCTACATGTCATTGTTAACATCCATGACAAATTTTATGATGATCAGACTAAAGGTACGACATGTAGCCTGTGCTAAAGAATTTAGTCATACAAAGAGTAAAATCCAAGATGGCTGCTGGCGGCCATGTTTTTTGGCCGAATGACCCCAAAATTACTCGTTCCCATCTACATGTCAATATTAACATCCATGACAAATTTCATGATGATCAGACGAACAGTACGACCTGTGGCCTGTGCTAATGGATTAAATTTTGAAATCAGAGATGGATGCTGGTGGCCATGTTTTTTGTCCGAATGACCCCAAAACGACTCGTTCCCATCTACATTCTAATTTCAACAGCCATTACAAATTTCATGATGATCAGACTAAAGGTACGACCTGTAGCCCGTGCTAAACGATTTAGTCATACAAAGAGTAAAATCCAAGATGGCTGCTGGCGGCCATGTTTTTTGCCCGAATGACCCAAAAAAGACTCGTTCCCATCTACATGTCATTGTTAACATCCATGGGCTGCAGCCCGTGCTAAAGGATTTAAGTGAGTTATATAAAAGGAACGAAGTGACTCGGTAACGAAGTGACCTGTTCCCGTATTAATCCAAGTATTTTGTTTGCATTATATAAAGAAAAGAAATGAGGTGTCCCATTTGCAGAAATACTTTTACCAACACATGTTTTAGCTTTAATTTCTCCCCACCATGAAAACACATCCACTGAAAAAGTGTGAAAGATAATTTTGGGGACAAAAGTCACATGTCACAAATTTATTTTAATATGAAAGTGTCAATGACACTGTAGCTCAACTTGGAACGGGAATAATTTAATGTTTTACTGTCGATGGAGTGATTAGGAATGTGGAAAGTTGAATGTCTAATACTAGTTTATCAACATGAAAAGATATATATATACATGTATATAAAAGTAAAATCTAAGATGGTTGCTGGCAGCTATGTTTTCCAACAATTCAAAAACATTTGATAGCTTTAGTCATGCAAAGAGTAGATCCAACGAATGACCCCAAAACGACTCGTTCCCATCTACATTCTAATTTCAACAGCCATTACAAATTTCATGATGATCAGACTAAAGGTACGACCTGTAGCCCGTGCTAAACGATTTAGTCATACAAAGAGTAAAATCCAAGATGGCTGCTGGCGGCCATGTTTTTTGCCCGAATGACCCAAAAAAGACTCGTTCCCATCTACATGTCATTGTTAACATCCATGACAAATTTTATGATGATCTGACCAAAGGTACGACCTGTAGCCCATGTCAAAGGATTTAGTCATGCAAAGAGTAAAATCTAAGATGGCTGCCGGCGGCCATGTTTTTTGGCCAAATGACCCAAAAATTACTCGTTCCCATCTACATGTCAATATCAACATCCATGACAAATTTCATGACAATAAGACAAACGGTACGGCCTGTAGCCCGTGCTAATGGATTGAATTTTGAAATCCAAGATGGCCACTGGCGGCCATGTTTTTTTTCCGAATGACCCCAAAATGACTCGTTCCCATCTACATGTCAATGTCAATATCCATGACAAATTTCATAATAATCGGACCAAAGGTACGAACTGTAGCCCGTGCTAAAGGAAATTGTTGACGCATCACGCACACACACACACTCACGGACGACGGATACCAAGCCATGGCAATAGCTCAAACTTTACAAAGTAAAGTTGAGCTAATAACCCTAATCTTAAACCTATTGACCGAAAAATGTAGGAATAAAAGCTTGGACAAAATTATGTATGTTGCGAAAACAATTCTAAGTAGACAGACGTCATAATCGCAGGTGCACAGGTTCCCATGGTACTAAATATCAGTGCCAAGATTAAACGAGAGGCCGATCATGATCGGCAGATGTTAACCCATCCCTTGGAGATAAAAATTGACTATGATCGGATAAATGAGAGTTGAATTATAGAGTATACTGTTATGTACTATTATAGACAAATGTACATAACACAAATTATTGGAATTTATGGGTCACTCGCATTTATATAAGAGAATACACTGGTACAGGATCGGTAATGCTAAACCAACAGAGCCTTGGGTTAAATGTGAAAGGTGTGACCTGGACATGGATACTTCTACCAATAATATAGTATACAGATAAGCCACCACACTGCTGATCCATTAATATCAATTATATAGCAGAGCTGTCAACAAATCACAGTAACTGTTTATTTTGAAAACTGACCTCTCTATTAAACCAATAACAATTATAATGATCTCAGACCATCTGAAGATATAACTCTGCAGCACAGATGTTCATGTCTACTGTTAATATCATGTGATGTTTATTGTTGAATCTTTATTTTAAATTAGATACCATAGCCTTCTTTATCAGATTATTTGCACACTGGCATAAGAGACATCAAAAAATAATATAGCCTTATCAATAGCTAAGTAGTCCAAAGGCATGGGATAGAATTGGTGAATTGGATTTAATGTTTCTCCAAACAGATTTACCAGTACATAACACAAGATTTTGGACAGATTTAAACAAATTTGGTGAGGTGATTCGGGGTACCCTTGGCAGAGTTATAATTGTGTTAGTTTTTCAAATTTGTTTAACTTAAAAAAAAAATTGTTTTTAATTATTTAAAAAAAAGAAGATTGGGAACCTTTTTATCAACTTGTATCATAATCATCAATATCTAAATGAAAACCAATGAAAGAGTCAATGACATTTTGTTTATTATTATTATAAAACATAAAAATAAAAATATTTTTTTTTTATGAAAAAGGGTCATAACTCCTTTAAAATAAATTGGACCGAACCCATATTCAAACTCGAACTGTATTTTGGGCTGAGAAACCTATATACAAAATTAGGTTCCGATCAAATAGAAAATGTTAGATTTATCGCATTATGCCCAAAGTGTCTACGGACATTGACACTATGTGTACCATACTATGGTATAGGTGCACATAAAAAGTTTTATCTCATGCAGAGTACAAGAAAAATATATGTAACCTGGTGTGCCCCTTTAATATTTCAATTCACATTTGTAATCAATTGAAATTAATGTCCAACAAATCTACTAAACACAATCACATTATTAATCTCCAATAGTAATGCTATTAAACAATGAAACCAGATTATGCCTTTAAGATGGAATTTAAATAACCATGCATATAAAATATATAGTAGAAACATTCCATCTGTGCTATCTCAGCATATGGTCAGAGATACTTTATAGAGTATAAAGTATATATGATATGGCCAACACATCCCCTAGTAGTTAATTATCTCAATGCAAGAGAGAGACAATTCATGGCATTGTAATTGGATACTATCTCTGTGTGCAGACAACCTCAGACCTGATTTATAGGATTCTATTTGGACAGTGCAAACTGGGTATCTTTGATATATTTTAGCGATGAATAAAATAATCAAAAGACCATAACTCCATTAAAATATATCGGATCAAACCCATATTCGAACTCGATCTGTATTTTGAGTTGAGAAACTCACATACAAAATTTGGTTCCTGTCAGTTGAAAAATTGTAGATTTATTGAAACATGCATGAATTCTATGTCAAAGGGCCATAACTCCATTAAAAAATATTGGATCAAACCCATATTCGAACTCGATATGTATTTTGGACTGAGCAACTCGCATACCAAATTTGGTTCCGATCAGATAAAAATTGTTTGAGTTATGACAGCATGCGTGAATTCGAAGTCGAAAAAGGGCCATAACTCCGTAAAAAAAACTCGGATCAAACCCATATTTGAACTCGATCTGTATTTGGTGCTGAGAAACCCATATAAAAAATTTGGTTTCGATCGGATAGAAAATTATTAAGTTATCGCACCATGCGTAAAGTGTCCACGGACAGACGGACGGACGGACGGACGGACGGACGGACACACGACGAGTGGTCAATCCGGACGTCGACATTATGTTTACCATACTATGGTATGGGTAAACATAAAAACATTGACCGAAAAATGTAGGAATAAAAGCTCGGACAAAATTATGCATGTTGCAAAAAAGTTTCTAAGTCGAAAAAGGGGCATAACCCCACCAAAAAATGTCCGACAGACGTCATAATCGCAGGTGCACAGGTTCCCATGGTGGTTGATGTCTGTGCCAAGTTTCACGGAAATTGATCATAAAACGACTGAGAAAAACTCAGGACAAATCTGTGTCCACGGACGGACGGACAAGCTGACTCCAGTATATCCCCCCCTAACTTCGTTGCGGGGGGTATAAAATCCGTGGCCTTAGAGAATGCACTGGCCTCAAAATATTTACCTTGACCTTCTAAGCCAGTGCATTCCCTTATATATGCAAGGTTCCCTAGCAGACACTCGCATATATAAGAGAATGCACTGGCAGATGATCTTTAATGCTGCACCAGCGCAGCTCCCCATCATGAAAGGGTTAAAACAGGTATACTGTTTTGAATGTGACACAATTTACGACTTCTTTCCTAATGGTTATCACCAGATGACTTCTAATGTCACTCAACGAATAAGTTTATACATCCAAGACTCATCAAAGAGGAACAGACAATATAAGGCTTCTATAAATTTATTGTCTTTGTATGTACAATCAAGATATGAAACATAATGTCCTCCAAAGCAATATTCAGAATCACAAACCAAAAGCATTTTGTATTATATCTGAAACATTTTATTTCTTCGATTAAAGTCACCAGAAATGTGAACTCCTTTTGTCATTAAACATTTATAATAAAATAGATAGTCTCTGTCCCAGAATTCATTTGATTAAATGATTTCCCTGAATAGATGTTGGTGTCTATAATAACTAAAATAAATAAGTCTGAATCAAGAAGTAAAGTTAAAACGAATTTTTTTTTAATCATAATGTTGCATCTATTTACAGGGATACAAGGCACTTGCATGGTTTCATAAGACATAACATACATATAAAAGTCTACAAAACAACAGTGAGTGTAATTGTCTAAAGTGGAAAATTTCAGTCCCTGATTTTGAAAAAAAAAAAAATTATATCCTGGTGACAGAAGCTTAATTGACTAGTCTGACTCAAAATTATTTTACACACCTGGATCTATGCAGAAAGTTCAGGAAAGAAATACACAATCTATAAACAATCTTAAAGATTGTTTACATTTGTTTATAGATTATGATAAACAATCTTAAACCTCCCATGTCCTGGATTGAGAGAATGATGGTGTGTATGCGGTTTGTCTCTTCTTCCCTATGTTATGCTCTATTCTCAATAAACAAATAAAAAAAAAAAAAAATCTTAAAGGGACTCCAGTCTTTAGCAATGGACACATGTGAAACATCATGAATGTCTCTAAAACAAATATCATCAATAAGTACATGTAAAATAGATAAACTTTGTTACTTCATTATCAATAATTTTCCAATAACAAGTAATCAGATTACAGCTAAATCAGATCAAAATTACAGATAAATTACCAGTCAAATTCCAATTACGAGTAATCAGATCAAAATTACAGCTGAATTACCAGTCAAATCAGATCAAAATTACAGCTGAATTACCAGTCAAATCAGATCAAAATTACAGCTGAATTACCAGTCAAATCAGATCAAAATTACAGCTGAATTACAAGTCAAATTCCAATAACGAGTAATCAGATCAAAATGACACCTAAATTAGAAGACAAATTCCAATTAGTTCAATAAAATACAAAAGTCCAATAAAACAAAAAGAAAAGCAATGGAAAATGTCAAAGCATTTAAAGATATTGTGAAAAACAAATTAAGGCATATATATTATATTTACCTGTGCAATCAACAATTTTTGTTGACAAATCGCTGTAACAGCAGTGTTAACATAACAATAGTTTCAAACTTTCAGCATTGAGAAATATCGTTATTGGAGAATTATTTATAGTCAATATGAGAACAAAATTGATCTTATTTTCCATGTTCTTCTTGGTGGTGATCAATTAACAGACTTTTATTATTTCTCCCAACTACCCACAGTGAATGTCCCCTTAAAAATCTCATTATCAAACAAAGTCACTTGACAATTGATGGCAGCAGAAACTAATGCAATATAAGCACTAAACATCACTACTAACAGTGTTGCATACATCAGTCTAGATCTAAATTATTATTATTCTATAAGGCCAGATAAACAGAATAGTTCGTTTCTCAGGGAAGCATCATCGCCAAAATACTTGCACCTCAAGCATAGCAGGCTAGCATCACCAAATTCACCCTCTGGGGACATCATTCTGCTTAAGCCTCATCTTCTTTGGAAAGTTTCTTTATTATCAAATTTCTATAGAAACTTTTTCACATAGATTCTATTTCTTTTTTAGTGCAGTTTCTCTATATCCCCAAATTGGCAGACGACACATTGCATAATTGAGGTTCCCAATGGGTATACATCACAATATTCACCATTTGGGAACTTCAATCTGAGCGATGTCTCCCATACCAGTTGAGGCTATGCAGAATGAGGTCCCAGAGGGTGAATTTGGTGATGCTAGCCCACTATGCAGGATAGCGTCACTAAATTCACCCACTGGGGACCTCATTCTGCAAATGACAGGCACACTAATCTCAGGCTTGTCAAGCATATCTACGATCTGCCATAAATAAGTAAATATATAAATACTGCCCATCACTATTCATCTGACATAAATCATCAGGGCAAAACACACAAAAATGCGCCAATGTCTTTTAACCCTTCTTTACCCAACAAACCGGCCAAAACCGGCCAAATAAAGCTTCAACAGCCTAAAATATCTTCGGTCTGTCTCAATAGAACCATACAAATATGGATATCATTGGAACCGGCTCCTTGACCACATTGTGATAGTTGCAGTTATGCCCTGTGCCAATGCATTCTCATATATATGCGAGTCGACCATAGGTCGCCTCGCATATATAAGAGAATGCATTGGCCTAAAAAAATCTTTTTTTTAACACTTTTTACCATGTTTTCTTACATTCTTTAACAATTTTATAATTTTTAATGTGTTAAGCCAATGCATTCTCTTATATATGCGAGGCGACCTATGGTTGACTCGCATATATAAGAGAATGCATTGGCACAGGGCCCTTCTGTTGGGTAAAGGGTTAATTTGAAAATAAATCACCATCTAACAAATCATAATTTTTATACACCAATGTATGTATATAGCATATCAACACCAGACCCTGTTGAATAAAGTGTATCAACTCAATCTTCCTTACAAATCTATGGGTTTGAAGTTAACACTTTCTAAATTAAATGGATTATCCCAGTCAGTTAAAAAGTGTACATCGGAATAGTCTTACTTATTTGCAAGGACGCAAGCCTTGAAATAGGGTGTCTGTCATTTGCAGATTGAGGTCCCCAGAGGGTGAATTTAGTGATGCTACCCCGCATAGTGGGCTAGCATAACCAAATTCACCCTCTGGGGACCTCATTCTGCAAATGACAGACACACTATTTCAAGGCTTGCGTACAGGTAATATAAACAGATAAAAAAAAGTGCAGAAGGAGCCCTATTTATTGAGGGAAATGTTTAGATACTAAGTCATCGACTCTTTAACTACAGCAGAATTATGGGTAACTTTTCAGGATTTAGTCGGAAATATGGCTTGTTGCCATTCAAATGTAAATACCTGCCTCCTCATAAAAATAATTTGAAATAAATAACAAACAAAAATATCTGCCTCCGGCATCGTTTGAACAAGAGCTACGCTGGGTGTGCAAAATACGCCCTCTCTTGGGTCGGCGGAAACTGGTAAAAAAGGGGCATAACTCTGGTAAAAATTGGCGGACGGAACTCAAATTTGAACTTGACCTGTGTTTTGGTGGGAGAAAGTAATATACCAAATTATCATTGAATCCGATAAGCTCTAGTAAAGTTATCATCCGGACAACAAATTTCAGGGATTTTCTAAGTCAAATTACGTCAAATAAGGGGCATAACTCCGGTGAAAATTGGCGGACGGAACCCAAATTCGAACTTGAGCTGTCTTTTCTCCTAATAAACCCACATACCAACTTTTATTGAAATCGGTTCACTCTAACTAAAGTTATCATCCGGACAACAAATTTCAGGGATTTTCTAAGTCAAATTACGTAAAAAAAAGGGGCCATAACTCTCGCAAAAATTATCGGATTAAAACGAAATTCGGACTTGAGCTGTATTTCGATATATGTAATATTCGTATAAACATTCCAAAATCGAGTTATCATCCGGAAACCAAAAAACATAAGAAAAACTGAATTTTCTGAGTCGAAAAAGGGGCATAACTCTGCCAAAAATGGTAGGACAGAACCCAAGTTCGAACTTGACCTGTGTTTTGGTGGGAGAAATTAATATACCAAATTTGGATTCATTCCAATAAACTATACTAAAGTTATCATCCGGACAACAAATTTCAAGGATTTTCTAAGTCAAAAAACGTTAAATAAGGGGCATAACTCCGGTGAAAATTGGCGGGCGGAACCCAAATTCGAACTTGAACTTACTTTTCGGCTAATAAACCCACAAACCAAATTTTACTAATTTTGGTTCACTCTAACTAAAGTTATCATCCGGACAACAGGTTAACGGACGGACGCCCGCCCGCCCTGACGGACAGACCAATACTATAATACGGCCTTTTTTTCAAAAGGGCGTATAAAAAATATTCCCTGAGAAACGAACTATTTTGTTTACTTGGCCTCATCTGTACAAGGTGCTTGTATATACAGAATCGTGAACACAGCAGTATCTTGCCATATGATGAAATCATGATGAATATATATACATATACATGATATTTGAGTGATACATATACAAAATATGATTTATAATACAGTTATAAAACATGTTAATCAAAGTGATGGGACGAAACGAAGCTGGAAGAAATTGGATTTACAAACTATATGATAAAAGCCAGGTTTAGATGCACGAACTTCTAACTTTTATCACTATTAGCTGCTGGCAGTCATGTGATTAGTTGTTGTCAGAAGTTGAAACCCATTTTGGATAGTTCAAAATTAATACCCTTTATTTCCATCTTGCAGCGAGCATGCAAATACAGTTTAGATTCTCCACTCAGCAGACTAACTAACCGGAGTGTTAGAACAAACATGTAGTTCTCTTTGACTTATGGTAAGATGGGAATTAATTAGTTCTTGATGAGCGAAATATGAATAACAATACAAGACAATGCAAAACCCAGACAATGAAGCCCCCAGTTTTGTCTCAGATTATGTGTATATCAGCATGTCACATTGAAATACCATGCGACACTTTACTTTGCTAATGAACAAATATTAATCTTAAATAATCATCCTTCATCATACCTGGATAAGTGGTCCTGCTAATTTGCTATGATGTTGGAGCGTCCTGCTAGGATGCTGGTGGGACAAAACGATGTTAAGAACATGTACTTTTATTCTTTCTTTCTTGCCCCACAAGCATCATATTGATTCAGCAGGACCCACTGTCATCATAGCAAACAAGAATGACCACTTAAAGCCCCACTTAATTTTCGCACCCCCCCCCCCCCCCCCCCATTTCATTTTATATAAAATATATGCCATATTATATGCCATTTGAAAGAGGAAGCTCCAAACCATTGTACTATCAAGTTATTCGGTGTAATAAACTGTGAACATGTTTTTGTTGAAATCCAATGTGTGATCTGTGCTCATTTTTCATCTGGATTGTTGTGCACAAAGTGTATTATTTTCAATAGAAGGGGAATAACTCTAAATCTTTTAAGATATTCCCCTTCCATTGAAAATAAATATTTAGCTTGAATTCTGGGAGCCACAACGGGGGAAATGTTTATATGATTTCAGCCTTTTTCTATTACTCAATGGGAACCTTCGGAGACACCGCCGTTCCAAATGGTGATGAATTATAGTATTTTAATCATATTTTATGGCACACGATTGTTTATTAAAACAGTATATCAAGGCACTATAAAAAAAAAAAATCTCGACTCGAAATTTAATGGGCCTTTAACCAGGGGTGATGCAATGAGAAATGGTATTGTTTTGAGTGTAAAATGCTAATTTTGATAAAGAAAGGCTTGAAAATCAGAAGAATCAAGCCTTTGTTTATATTTAACATTTACGTCACCGGCATTTGGTGGACATCCAAAAGTACATACATTTATATTGTTTGAGTTCCGGAAAAGCAATCTGTAACAGAAGTATCAACATTACAGACAATTTCAGTGAGCCGCTAGTATGCAAATAAGATAGCTAGATGGCTCTGTGCCTAATCAATGTGGTGCAAGAGGGAAGGGCTGGATCTTCACCCTATGCCAGCATCTAGTATAGCTGATACACCATATTTCTGAGATCGAGGAAATAACAGCACACTGGCTTCTGCTTTCCTGGAATTATTTTATTAACCCTTTACCCAACAAACCTGCCAAAACCGGCCAAATAAAGCTTCAACAGCCTAAAATATCTTCATCATTGGAACCGGCTCCTTGACCACATTGTGATAGTTACAGGTATGCCCTGTGCCAATGCATTCTCTTATACATGCGAGTCGACCATAGGTCGCCTCGCATATATAAGAGAATGCATTGGCCTAAAAAAAATCTTTTTTTAACACTTTTTATCATTTTTTCTTACATTCTTTAACAATTTTATAATTTTTAATGTGTTAAGCCAATGCATTCTCTTATATATGCGAGGCGACCTATGGTCGACTCGCATATATAAGAGAATGCATTGGCACAGGGCCCTTCTGTTGGGTAAAGGGTTAATGAAATACCCTACAAACAACATGAACGGGCTGGGCTGTATCACACGAAGGTGATTTTTGTTCGGGCCTGATTCACCTGCCACACGTTAAGTTCCTCATATTCCTCTATACAAGCATCCACCTGGTCCGGTTTGTAACCTTTGTTTGTGCAGAGTTCCATCACATCCTGAATCTTAACAGATTTAACTCCTTTGTCAGGTACCATGTCTCGCACTATACTGTAAATCTTGTCTGTTATGTTCTGTGGTCTGAAAAATAGAAAAAGGTAACATTAGCTCTGTATATAAATATGAAAGTGTCAATGGCACTATAGCTCAACTTGGATGGGGGATAATTTCAACTGTTAAAGTGATTATGATGCAAAAAGTTTAAATTCTAAGTAATACTAGATCTCAACATGAAGAGATATATATAAAGTAAAATCCAAGATGGCTGCAGGCGGCCATGTTTTCCAAAAAAAAAAAAGCTCCCATCTAGTGGTCACACTGATGATCAGTATGAAGTTTGGTGATAAACGGATGAGGGATGTGGTCTGTAGGGTGTGTCAAAGGATTTAGTCATGCAAAGAGTAAGATCAGAGATGGCTGTTGTCAATGAAATTATAAAAAATTTTATGGCTCCCATCAAGTGGTCACCCAAAAGATCCATATGAGGTTTGATGGCAATCGGATGAGGGATATGGTCTAAGGTGTGCCCTATTTTTTAAATAAAATGTTCAGATAATAAGTTCAACAAATGACCTGTTGAACTTATTATCTGAACATTTCCTATGGGATAACTACTCATCAATGACGCTTTAGTATAGAAAGGGTTAAGACAGATAAGATATGTAATTTACAATCTGGTTCAAGGTATACAACAAGAAGCCGATGTGTTTAACCCATCCCTTGGCTATAGTAAATTGTTATGATCGAAATAATAATCTTCTGATGTTGAATTGTAGAGAATACTTTTATGATCTAAAGTAGTATAGACGAATGTTTTTTACTAATAATGTACACATCGACTCTGCTATTTTACAACGTCCGAATTGCGCACAAATGTAAATATTTACTCCTTTATTCAGGACAAATTATTTGATGATAAAAATAAGCCAATGATTCCGCAAACAATTTCCACTACATGCACATCGTTTATAACAATGACTCTGTTTTCTGCCTATTTGGATATCAAATTTAGCAGAAATAACTAATTTGGGTAATATTATTAGATACCTCGTTCTAGGCCAACTGAACATTTCAAATCAACAAATCCATTCAACAAATACTAAAAGATGGATAGACACAGCATATTTGTATATTATGTCCAGACATTCAGAGAAATGAATAAAATATAATGTAGCACCCCAATCTGTGAGTGTGTGGTATAATAATAATAATAATAATACCTAATAGCCTCTTGAGTAGAGTTGAGTGAATCCTTGGACATTTCTGTAAGTCTCATAGCCTCATTAACATCTTCCTTTTCTACAGAATCAGCCAATCTCAGTCGAGCCTAAAAGGGAAAGATTTAATCTAACATGGTGTGATCAAGGTCCATTCGATAAAGATTTAATCTAACATGGTGTGATCAAGGTCTATTCGATAAAGATTTGATCCAACATGGTATGATCAAGGTCTATTCGATAAAGATTTGGTCCAACATGGTGTGGATCAAGGTCAATTCGATATTGTCCTTAGGCTAATCAAAGTTCAATGTAATTCATCTTGAAAGGAATGAAAGCTCTCAAGAATGCCATGACTATTTAAAATAATACATTTAATAAATAGCATGGCTTGGAGTTGACTACCTGGGTACTGTGCCCAGTGGGGTGGGTGTAGTTCACGACGCGAAGCTAGGCACTATACCCGCGTAGTCAATGAAAAAACATGCTCTATTAATTATATTTCACCAAACAATTCAAACTTGTATCATGCATACTACATAACTGTATCCAACACAAACTGCTGGATTGCTCAAACTCCCTTCACCAGAAGTTAATTGAAATCAAGTACAACTCATTTTCCTGAGAACAAATTTGATTATCTACTTACAAGTAAAAGGTTTAAGAGATATATAATTTTCGTAAGAATGTCATGAACTCTAGTTCAATAAACAGAAACGCGTGGTATTTAAGTTTTATTTTGAATGCATGAAAAACCGAAACAGTACCGCAAGGTGAGTTTTTCAACCGAATGTTGCCACTTTGCAAGTTGACGTCTTTCTTGAGAAAAAAGTTTTCATTGTAATGATTTAATTAGTAAATTGGTGGATACATTTCTGTACATATTTTATCCAGATTGTTGGGTCTATTCATTGTTTAACATGACAGCTTGGTAAAGTAGTGTGCTAAATTTAGCACGGTACTATAAAAGTATTGTAGGGTGCTAAATTTAGCACAACACTATATCATATAGGAGACAGCTCTCAACCAATCAGAAGGCGCCATTTCTATGTGAGGTAAAATATTCCCTATCTGTAGTATTTCTTAAGACTATTATGGAATTAGTATCAGCACTCACCAATGCAGTAGACAATCTGAGTATAGCGAGTAACGTTCTTGCAGAGGTGAAGGTCATATCTTTGTTATTTCTCGCCTCTTTTCTCATTTCCACATATGCTCCTGTTATGTAGTCTGATAATGTTTCTGGAACAACTGGATGCTTTGTTTTGCATAATGCAATGTAACGCCTGGAAACAAAAGATTAAAATGACTTACAAATAAAAATTTGATTTTTTGTTGAAATGGTATTTTTCCCGAAAACTATGTCTACAGCAAGTCATCATGCTGGTTGGATTACAACATAAGTGACATTATAGCAAACCAGGATAACTTAGCCTAGCAGACAGGTGGTCTATGAATTGACAAAGTAATCCCCCCCCCCCCCCCCCAATGATTGATTGGGCATAATAACTGACAACCTATATATATGCATGATTGTTATATTCGGGCTTATATATTCCACCTGGAACATGCTAAGCCATTGGAGCAGTAGATCATTTGAATTTTTTTCAGGATTATTGCACCTTTTAATTCTGTTTCTCATATAAAGTGCCCTTCGTTAACTTCAAACAAATTATAAAATAGCCTTTTCAAAAAGAATATTCCTTTGCCAAATCATCCAAAGTTGTGTAGGAAGTCACATTTACTTGAAGTTCAAGCAAGTTTTAATTTGTGTATTTAATTATCAGTATGATTGCTTATTTTTGTTCTGTTAATTCTTAAAACTAAAGTCCTAAATCATACTACTCACAGTGGGTATAAAAATGCAAACAATATATAATTCTGTAAAACATCACTACAAAATAGAACATGAAGAAATAGATAAACTTTGTTTTTATATTTATTATTGATAAATTGCCAATAAAAATATTAAAAATGTTAACCCTTTACCCAACAAAACGGCCAAAAACGCCCAAATAAAGCTTCAACAGCCTAAAATATCTTCGGTCTGTCTCAATAACACCATACAAATATGGATATCATTGGAACCGGTTCATTGACCACATTGTATAGGTCGCCTCGCATATATAAGAGAATGCATTGGCCTAAAAAAAATCTTTTTTAACACTTTTTACCATTTTTTCTTACATTCTTTAACAATTTTATAATTTTTTTCTTACATTTTTTAACAATTTTTATAATATTTTTCTACATTCTTTGACAATTTTATCATTTTTAATATGTGTTAAGCCAATGCATTCTCTTATATATGCGAGGCGACCTATGGTCGACTCGCATATATAAGAGAATGCATTGGCACAGGGCCGTTCTGTTGGGTAAAGGGTTAACCATTAAAAAAATGTTCCAGTGATTTGTCAACAAACATCGCTAAACATGTAGTAAGTTCAAATATTTTAGATTTAACATGATCTCAGAATATTTTTCAATGCTTTGACCTTTTGATTAAACTTTGATATCTTATTGGACTTTTATCAGTAATTCCAGTTATTAATAATGAAAATAAAAATCAATCTATTTTTTTAATGTACTTGTTTAATAATGATAGATGTTTTACAGACTTTTAAGTTATTTTGCATGAACCCGTTTCAGAGGCCTGTAGTCCATTTACGCTGTATACAAGTTCTGTGAAACAAAACATTAAGGTATACACTATTAATTTTGTTTAACCTTTTACCCAACAAAACGGCCAAAACCGGCCAAATAAAGCTTCAACAGCCTAAAACATCTTCGGTCTGTCTCAATAGAACCATACAAATATGGATATCATTGGAACCGGCTCCTTGACCACATTGTGATAGTTACAGTTATGCCCTGTGCCAATGCATTCTCTTATATATGCGAGTCGACCATAGGTCGCCTCGCATATATAAGAGAATGCATTGGCCTAAAAAAAATCTTTTTTAAACGCTTTTTACCATTTTTTCTTACAATCTTTAACAATTTTATAATTTTTAATGTGTTAAGCCAATGCATTCTCTTATATATGCGAGGCGACCTATGGTCGACTCGCATATATAAGAGAATGCATTGACACAGGGCCGTTTTGTTGGGTAAAGGGTTAACCTACTACCACAAGAATCAGCTGTGTGCAAGTATTCATGCTTACCTCATAAGTTTCATTTCAAGTGGGGTGTGTTGCATTGGCGGTTGAATGTTGTGTTGATGGACATAGGTTATGTGTTGAGCCAGCCTGGAATATAAAAGAAAGAAAATGAAAAATATACTATGTGAGTAGGTTAAGACTGATCATCTAACTTTATGGCTGTGAAGGTATATCATTTTGGAGAATCAAATCGAATCATATTGGATTATCATACGGAGATCAGTGCGGAGATGAGCAATATCACAGTAAGAAAACGAAAGTCTTGTCTCAGAATTAGTTTGTTATCAAAGTGCTCTCATGGCGACCCAATGCATGTTTTAATCTCCACTCTTTCTCCATTGTATCATCCTATACACATCCTTGACACACATACTGAAATATACCAAGGTAGATGACTGATGACGTTTACTTGTATGTGTGGCATTATGCTTGTGACGAGGCTCGATGTCACAGAATTGCGACCACACACAAACATGAAGAGTTGGCCATATCCGAGAGTCACTCAAATCGTTTACCATTCATCACTGACAAGATCAAAGAAATTATGACATCTTACAAATGCATCATCTGGGCATATTAAAATAAAATATATATCATGAGTTCAATAAAATGTAAGTCTGATGACGTAGATGACACACAACATAAATGATTTTCGCCTCGACCATGAAACTGAAATTATAAAATAAAAGCATCATCAAACATAACAATACAAGCCTTATCTGTTTCTGAATACTAGAGATGGGCGGTTAACCGTGGAATCAGTTCGGTTTCGGTTGTCGGGAAAAACCGGAAATGACAACCGTGGTAAGTTGGGAAAACCCGTAGTTTCGGTTGTCACAACTTCCTGTAATCATGGCAGAACACGACGAACAAACGAGTCCTGTGTGGAAATATTTTTCAAAGAAAGATAAGAAATCTAAGTGTGCCGCCTGTAATATATGCAGAAAGGAGTTCGCACGGTGAAATCGCGCGACGAATTAATTACGTTGCTTCCGTGTACACCTATTTTCGCCGTAGTAAACACAACACAACTCAGTTTATTTCTCATGTTATTTTAATCATTAAGGCCGTACAAATACTCTGAAAGGTGAATTTGATAACGAGGATACGATATCAAAAGGTATCAATGATTGTTACCCCGCATTCCCTATTAGTTTTTATCACTGTTTGGATGTTAAATCGTCAAATATATTTGTGCGCCGTTTATTAAAAATGTTATGCCGGAATCGGAGCCGGAATGAATTATACTGTTTGTCGGTAAACTGTTGAGAAATAGCACTCATTCAGGTGACTTGTATTGGATGCATGTATACTGTATAGTGTGTACAATATTATGTTCCCTAAATATGGTAATAGGCATATAGCCAGATAATGTGATTGAGAGATTCTAGTCATGTTTTATTTTCATTTTGTTGTTTATTTCCAATTTTATTTTTTAAATCATAACTATACACATATATCTAGTCACACACATTAGTTTTATGCCAATATAAATGATCATTATATTATTTCACACTTATGATCATATGATGCTGAATTGCAGTCATACACAATACACAGACTCACTTGCATTCTAGCACTGCCACTCGACATGGACATTAACAATATACATGTAATAGTAACAATATGATACATAATTTAATATTATAAAAGGATATGTACCTCACAAGTTATGGTGATACAATTGGTGTGTTTTCTTTGTAATATGATGAAGCATAATTAGATTTTGTTCACATTAGTAATTTTTATTAATAAAAACCGAAACCGAAACCGAGACTCAACTCTTTTTCCACAACCGAAACCGAAACCGAGGCAAAATTTCACAACCGCCCATCTCTACTGAATACACTTTGTAAATCTTCAATTTATTGATTCTAGAAAGGGTGGCATGTAATAAACACAGAACGACACTTGTTCCCATCATGGAAGGATAGAACCTGAGGCTGTGCCTCTAAATCTATCCTTCCACAAAGGCACTCATGCCATATTGACAACCCCATTCACATACTTATGTCGGTGCATATCTAAACAACAATACAAATGAATGAATGGAAATGCAGTTTCTCTGCCTGCTTATAATATTTGAACGTTCCAGCAAATGAAAAATATACTATGTGAGTTGGTTAGGACTGATCATCTAACTTTATGGCTATGAAGGGTATATAATTTTGGAGAATCAAATCGAATCATATTGGATTATCATACGGAGATGACCAATATCACAGTAAGAAAACAATAGTCTTGTCTCAGAATGAGTTTGTTATCAAAGTGCCCTCATGGCGACCCAATGCATGTTTTAATCTCCACTCTTTCTCCACTGTATCATCTTATACATATCCTTGACACACATACTGAAATGTACCAAGGTAGATGAATGATGATGTTTACTTGTGTGTGCAGTAAATATCTTGTGACGAAGCTCAATGTCACAGAATTGAGACAGCACACAAACATGAAGAGTCGGCCATATCCGAGAGTAGCTCAAACCTTTTACCATTCATCACTGACAAGATCAAAGCAATTACGGGATCTTACAAACGCATCATCTGGGCATATTAAAATAAAATATATATCATGAGTTCAATAAAACGTAAGTCTGACGACGTCGATGACACACGACGTAAATGATTTTCGCCTCGACCATGCAACTGGAATTATAAAATAAAAGCATCATCAAACATAACAATACAAGCCTTATCTGTTTCTGAATACACTTTGTAAATCTTCAATTTATTGATTCTAGAATGGGTGGCATGTAATAAACACAGAACGACACTTGTTCCATCATGGATAAATAGAACTTGAGGCTGTGCCCCTCATTTTATCATTCCACAAAGGCACTCATGCCATATTGACAACCCCATTCATACTTTATTCGGTGCATATCTGAGCAAAAATACAAATGAATGAATGGGAATGCAGTTTCTCTGCCTGCTTATAATATTTGAACATGCCAGCAAATGAAAAATATGCTATGTGAGTAGGTTAGGACTGAACATCTAACTTTATGGCTGTGAAGGGTATATCATTTTGGAGAATCATATTATATTATCGTACAGGGATGAGCAATATCATAGTAAGAATATGATAGTCTTGTCTCAGAATGAGTTTGTTATCAAAGTGCTCTCATGGCGACCCAATGCATGTTTTAATCTCCACTCTTTCTCCATTGTATCATCCTATACACATCCTTGACACACAAACTGAAATGTACCAAGGTAGATGAACGATGACGTTTACTTGTATGTGCAGCAAATAGCTTGTGACGAGGCTCGATGTCACAGAATTGAGACTACACACAAACATGAAGAGTCGGCCATATCCGAGAGTCGCTCAAACCTTTTACCATTCATCACTGACAAGATCAAAGCAATTACGACATTTTACCAACACATCATCTGGGGCATATTTAAATAAAATATATATCATGAGTTCAATAATATGCAAGTTTGAAGACATCGATGACACACAAGGTTAAAGATTTTTGCCTCGACCATGAAACTGGAATTATAAAATAAAAGCATCATCACACATAACAATACAAGCCTTATCTGTTTCTGAATACACTTTGTAAATCTTCAATTTATTGATTCTAGAAAGGGTGGCATGTAATAAACACAGAATGATGCTTGTTCCATCATGGAAGGATAGAACTTGAAGACTGTGCCACTCATTCTATCCTTCCACAAAGGCACTCATGCCATATTGACAACACCATTCACAAACTTGTGTCGGTGCAAATCTGAACAACCATACAAATGAATGAATGTGAATGCAATCTCTTTGCCTGTTTTCAGCTTATACTGCTATTTGAACATTCCAGCAAATGAAAAATATGCTATGTCAGTATGTTAAGACTGATCATCTACCTTTATGGCTGTGAAGGGTATATCATTTTGGAGAATCAAATCGAATCATATTGGATTATCATACGGAGATCAGTGCAGAGATGAGCAATATCACAGTAAGAAAACGAAAGTCTTGTCTCAGAATTATTTTGTTATCAAAGTGCTCTCATGGCGACCCAATGCATGTTTTAATCTCCACTCTTTCTCCATTGTATCATCCTATACACATCCTTGACACACATACTGAAATGTACCAAGGTAGATGAACGATGACGTTTACTTGTATGTGCAGTAAATAGCTTGTGACGAGGCTCGATGTCACAGAATTGAGACCACACACAAACATGAAGAGTCGGCCATATCCGAGAGAAGCTCAAATAGCTTAACATTCATCACTGACAAGATCAAAGAAATTATAACATCTTACAAACACATCATGTGGTGCATATAAAGATAAAATATATATCACTAGCTGATGTGCCCGACTTCATCCGGGCTATTTAGAGATTTATTTGTGCAGAATATACAGCATCTGGACAAACTATTACCGCCCATATTGTTCCCGGGATCAAAGTAGGCCAACATACCAAATTTGAGTCGGATTGGTCGAGCAGTTTTCGAGTCTATAACACACATGCATAAACACACACGTACATACAGGCACACATACATACAGAAGTTCCAAAATATATAGTAGATATCATAAGCTCAATCTAATAGACGCTCTTAGATAGGGTTGTCATGATTTATAATAATCATATAGTCGATTAATAGTCAATTATGCAGAACTAAAAAAGAAAGAGAATCTATGTCAAGAAGTTTCTATAAAAATTTGATAATAACAAAACTTTCCAGAGAAGATGAGGACTAAGCAGAATGAGGTCCCCAGAGGGTGAATTTGGTGATGCTAGCCCACTAAGCGGGAGAGCGTCACTAAATTCACTTCATTCTGCAAATGACAGGCACACTAAACTCAGGCTTGCTGTAGATTCCCGCGAACCATCCTCGCAAAACTATACGTCGAGTCAACCAAAATTCTCGGTTCATTACCTGAGATCATTTTCTCTGTCAGGTTTGTCTTGAATCAACCAAAGAATATCAAATCTAGACAACAACGCAGCAGGTAACTGGATATTCTGTTCAACTGATTTCTTTGGATTGTACCTTCCGTATGCGGGGTTAGCAGCAGCCAGAATGGATACTCTGGCATTTAAACTAGTCATGATCCCGGCCTGAAATTCAAACATAATAGAATTAAAGACATATTATGGACTTGTTCTGGTGCGTTAAACTGCTAAGTTAGTAATCAGGCAGTGTGCTAACTGGAGGAATGTAGCACTCTATTATACCGCCGAAAATATCAAGCAAATCGACCGTACCACTCCATAGAAAATATCATCTGAACAATGCTCGATTGTAATTATTTACTTCTCGAATCGGGATGCAACGATTTCGCCATCGAGAGTTACTGAATTTAAATAATATATAATAATGGCGGTGTGTGTTGTGAGTTTGGATTTAAGATTTGTAAAAATAACTACTTTGAGCAAGATTATCCTCCATTTCTATTTCATCACCCTACGGGAGTGTTTCACATCACTTTAAGCAATAACTATATTATAGCAGGATTTCCTCCAGAGGGGTAGTGGGTCCCTTTTAGTGCCCCATTCCCCCTCTGACACTGAAACATATTAATGCCTATATATATATATACCGGTGTATCCTCCACTAAATAAAACAAACAGGATATATATATACCGGTGTATCTTACACTAAATAAAACAAACAGGATATATATATACCGGTGTATCTTACACTAAATAAAACAAACAGGATATATATATACCGGTGTATCTTACACTAAATAAAACAAACAGGGAATGATAAACTACAGTAATTTTATTTGACAATGTTGACACTAGTGAACCATTTTATGGAAAGAATCTGAAAAATAATACTTTTCAAGAATACACACATCATTAGTAACTGCCTTATTCTGAAAGATATCAAAGTGGACTGGTTTCGTCACAATTAACTTGCCAAGTAAAGCATGTTACTGTGATGCTATCCTGATTTATACTGTTCATTTTAGTTTATCACAAGTGCTATCAATGAAAAGAGGACTCTCGTGGGTAGAGCCACAACATATTCAGTTAACCCTTTCTTTACTAAACACTCATTGATGAGTAGTTCCCTAAGGCCAAAACATAATACCTGTGTTTAGGGTTACATGGTCTAAAATAATTAGGGTAGGTAGGTAGGAAATGTTTTTAATTTTTTTATTCTGAATTTAATCCAGAAAGCTTCACAATTCAGATAAAATTGAATAGTTCAAAACTAAATATTGTTATCTTGAATTAGTCAGAGCACTAGACTAATAAAACTTCTAAACTTTTGTGTACATGTACGAGAGGTTTGAAAATGGGTAAGATACCTTTCGGTATCCTTCCCACTGAACAAAACAAAAATATCTGTGCCTACAGTCCAATAAAAGGTTTTGGGTAGGCACCTTTTTCCAGGGTAGGGAGGGAAACCCTAAACACAGGTTGTTTTTTTTTTGGCCTAAGGAAATGTTCAGACAATAACTTCAACAAAGGTCCATTGAACTAATTATTTGAACATTTCCTACCAGTGAATATGAATCCTTCAGAACTTGCATTATCTTGTCATCTGATTTATCCTGAACACCCCTCCAAATGAATAATAGCCCATACCAATATACGTTTATAACTGAATGGGAGAAACCATTTAGTATAGAAAGGATTAAGATGCCTAATGAAAGTGTCAATGACACTGTAGCTCAACTTAGGTAGGGGAATAATTTAATGGTTGACAGTAAATGGAGGAATAGGAAAGGTGCTAATTGAAATGTCTAACATGCGCCAAAGTATTTAGTGATGGAAAGAGTAAAATACAATATGGCTGCTGGTGGCCATTTTTTTTGGCCAATTGACCCCAAAAGAACTCGTTCCCATCTACGTATAATTGTTAACATCCATGACAAATTTTATGAAGATCTGACCAAAGCTACGACATACAAATTTCATGATGATCATACGAACAGTACGACCTGTAGACCGCGCCAATGGATTGAATTTTAAAATCCAAGATGGCCGCTGGCAGCCATGTTTTTTGGCCGAATGACCCCACAATGATTCGTTCCCATCTACATGTCAATGTCAACATTCATGACAAATTTAATAAATATCAGACCAAAGGTATGACCTGTAGCCCACGCCAAAGGATTTAGTCATGCAAAAAGTAAATGCTGGTGGCAATGTTTTTTGACCGAATGACCCCAAAACGACTCGTTCCCATCTACATGTCATTGTTATAATTAATGACAAATTTCATGACCATTTGACCAAAGCTACGACCTGTAGCCCGCACCAAAGGATTTAGTCATGCAAAGAGTAAAATCCAAGATGGCTGCTGGCGGCCATGTTTTTTGACCAAATGACCCCATAACGACTCGATCCCATCTACATGTCATTGTTATCATTCATGACAAATTTCATGATGATCAGACGAACAGTACGACCTGTAGCCCGCGCCAATGGATTGAATTTTGAAATCCAAGATGGCCGCCAGCAGCCATGTTTTTTGGCCGAATGACCCGACAATGATTCGTTCCCATCTACATGTCAATGTCAACGTTCATGACAAATTTTATAAAGATTAGACCAAAGGCAACCTATAGCCCGCGCCAAAGGATTTAGTCATGCAAAGAGTAAAATCCAAGATGGCGGCCATGTTTTTTGGCCGAACGACTCCAAAATCACTCGTTCCCATCTACATGTCAGTGTTAACATCCATGACAAATTTCATAAACTTCCGACCAACACAACGACCTGTAGCCCGCGCCAAAGGATTTAGTCATGCAAAGAGTAAAATCCAAGATGGCTGCTGGCAGCCATGTTTTTTGGCCAAACGACCCCAAAATCACTCGTTCCCATCTACATGTCATTATTAACATCAATGACAAATTTCATGATGATCAGACGAACAGTACGACCTGTAGCCCGCGCCAATGGATTGAATCTTGAAATCCAAGATGGCTGCCAGCGGCCATGTTTTTTGGCCGAATGACCCCAAAATGACTCGTTCCCATCTACATGTCAATGTCAACATTCATGACAAATTTCATAAAGATCAGACCAAAGGTACGACCTGTAGCCCGCGCCAAAGGATTTAGTCATGCAAAGAGTAAAATACAAGATGGCTGCTGGCGGCCATGTTTTTTGGCCGAGCGACACCAAAATCACTCGTTCCCATCTACATGTCATTATTAACATCAATGACAAATTTCATGATGATCAGGCGAACAGTACGATCTGTAGCCCGCGCCAATGGATTGAATCTTGAAATCCAAGATGGCTGCCAGCGGCAATGTTTTTAGGCCGAATGACCCCAAAATGACTCGTTCCCATCTACATGTCAATGTCAACATTCATGACAAATTTCATAAAGATCAGACCAAAGGTACGACCTGTAGCCCGGGCCAAAGGATTTAGTCATGCAAAGAGTAAAATCCAAGATGGCTGCTGGCGGCCATGTTTTTCGGCCGAACAACTCCAAAATCACTCGTTCCCATCTACATGTCATTGTTAACATCCATGACAAATTTCATGATGTTCCGATCAAAGCTACGACCTGTAGCCCGCGCCAAAGGATTTAGTCATGCAAAGAGTAAAATCCAAGATGGCTGCTGGCGGCCATGTTTTTTGGCCGAATGACCCCACAATGATTCGTTCCCATCTACATGTCAATGTCAACATTCATGATAAATTTCATAAAGATTAGACCAAAGGTACAACATGTAGCCCGGGCCAAAGGATTTAGTCATGCAAAGAGTAAAATCCAAGATGGCTGCTGGCGGCCATGTTTTTCGGCCGAACGACCCCAAAATCACTCGTTCCCATCTACATGTCATTGTTAACATCCATGACAAATTTCATGATGTTCCGATCGAAGCTACGACCTGTAGCCCGCGCCAAAGGATTTAATCATGCAAAGAGTAAAATCCAAGATGGCTGCTGGTGGCCATGTTTATTGGCCGAACAACCCCAAAATGACTCGTTCCCATCTACATGTCAATATTAACATCCATGACAAATTTCATGATGATCAGACGAACAGTACGACCTGTAGCCCGCGCCAATGGATTGAATTTTGAAATCTAAGATGGCCACCAGCGGCCATGTTTTTTGGCCGAATGACCCCACATTGATTCGTTCCCATCTACATGTCAATGTCAACATTCATGACAAATTTCATAAAGATTAGACCAAAGGTACAACCTGTAGCCCGCGCCAAAGGATTTAATCATGCAAAGAGTAAAATCCAAGATGGCTGCTGGCAGCCATGTTTTTTGGCCGAACGACCCCAAAATCACTCGTTCCCATCTACATGACAGTGTTAACATCCATGACAAATTTCATCAACTTCCGACCAAAACAACGACCTGTAGCCCGCGCCAAAGGATTTAGTCATGCAAAGAGTAAAATCCAAGATGGCTACTGGCAGCCATGTTTTTTGGCCGAACGACCCCAAAATCACTCGTTCCCATCTACATGTCATTATTAACATCAATGACAAATTTCATGATGATCAGATGAACAGTACGACCTGTAGGCCGCGCCAATGGATTGAATCTTGAAATCCAAGATGGCTGCCAGCGGCCATGTTTTTTGGCCGAATGACCCAAAAATGACTCGTTCCCATCTACATGTCAATGTCAACATTCATGACAAATTTCATGAAGATCAGACCAAAGGTACAACCTGTAGCCCGCGCCAAAGGAAATTGTTGACGGACACACGGACACACGGACACACGGACGACGGACGCCAAACCATGGCAATAGCTCAAACTTACAAGTAAGTTGAGCTAAAAATGGTCATGGGCTCCATTCGTCTCCTTTGGGAGTCTCGGTGAAGATTACCTTAGCTATAGAGATGGTTTGCTGTTCCATCACTTCATGGATGGATGTTCTGTCACCATCCATCATCTTATCAAACTCGTCGATGCAGCACACACCCTGGTCAGCGAGAACCAAAGCTCCGCCCTCCAGCGTCATCTCTCCAGTGAGTGGATCCTTGACGACAGCAGCTGTCAAACCAACACCAGACGAACCTCTACCTGTGGTATACTGACCTGAAAAAAGTAAGTATGTTTGGGTCACAACAATAAAATAGCTTGGTTTACGAACATTTGGGTTGAAAAAAAGCAGATGCAGGAGGGGAAAAAATTAAATTAAATTATGCATCACCACCACAACAAATGACAAGTAGCAGAATTGTTCATGAATTTCACAAGATTTTTGAATATGATAACTTTCACTAAAACTATAAAAACAAGGGCAATGCCAAGCGTAGGCCAATGCCCCCCGACTGTATGCTCAATATTAGCTATATATATAGAGAAAATGAAGCAATAATGGGGAATTTGTAAAAGTTTAACCCCGGGTCATATCTCTGGAAAGGGCCATAACTGGAAAAAAGTGAAGACAAAATAAACCCCAGGTCATATCTCTGGAACAAAAGTGGGGACAAAACCTGCATTATGAAGGAGTGACAAAGGTCTCCACTAAATACCCCTGATTCCTCAATTCACAAATTTCCAAGTCAAACAAGGGCTGTAACTCTGGTAAACATTAATGGATGAGAACCGTAGTATCATACTAGTATGCGGGTATCCTTTCCACCAACCTGTGCTATCATAATGCCATAGGACACAGAAATCAGATAATTAACACCCGAATTACAAGCTGAAATGTTCTTTCGGATACAAAATTCACAAATTTCCAAGTCAAACAAGGGCCGTAATTCTGGTAAAAATAATAGACCAAACTCATAGTATGTGGATATCCTTTCCCCCAACCTGTGCTATCACCACGCCAAAGGACAACGAAATCCAATAATAAAGACATCCACAGCATACTGTTTGCTATGGACGCGTTGACACGTTTTACACTAAATCAGGTAAAAGGCCATTACTCTGGAAAAAATGTGCGGCAAAACCTGTACTATGTGGAGATCATTTCCACAATGTTGGTCTACCAGCATACCAAATGAGATCCAAATTGAACAATTGATACTTGAATTGTGTTGTGAAATGTTTGTTATGGAAGTCTCCACAATATACCCTCCGAATCCTTCTACTGAGGGTAGGGGGCATAATAAATTGGGTATTTCTTCCCATAAAACTGTATAATGGAAAAGAAGATGAAAGCTAAAAAGAGACTCTAAAAATATTCTTCACAGCTGTGACCACATGCTTCGTATTTTAATCAGTGTGAACATAAACCAATCATATAAAAAAAGTTTTGTTTTTTTTTGTAATATGGAGGAAAAAGTTGTGGGAGGGGTTCGTAAACCAGGCTTTTAAATTGCTGTTGCCGTAGAGTTTGTACATATTTTAAAATATAAAATTCAAGAACTATTCATCACATAGTGTAAGCAAAGTTTGAACTGATTGTCAACCAAGACAGACATTGTCCTAAACAAAATTTGAATTGACCTACTCAATTGAGTTTGTGTAGGACAAAACGACTGAAGTGTGGTTTCCCCTGATCTAAGATGATTTAGCTATAAAATGATAACATGGCATGTTGAGATTTCGTTAGTTTTTGCTTTCAAACAAGTTCACCGACATATATTCTATGTAAAATTTTACTATTTTCAATGACAAACAAGGGCTGCGCATCGAAGATGGCTCTGGTCGAGTATTTTTGCCCATAAGAGTGAATCTGACCGAGAATCACTAATAACGGACGAACCAAAGAAATGAAAACATTGAAGCCCCTATTCTCCCCGACGCTTACAATAGCAGGTGTGGTCATTGTCGGTATAAAAATCTATCATTTCATGGCATCAACCCATCGTATTAACCTTGCATAAATTACCACATTTGCTACAACAGTCAATATAAAATCACATATAAAATGAAAAAATTATTCTACCTCTCCTCTGACAAGAAAATTATTCTACCTCTCCTCTGTGACAAGTAAATTATTCTACCTCTCCTCTGTGACAAGTAAATTATTCTACCTCTCCTCTGTGACAAGTAAATTATTCTACCTCTCCTCTGTGACAAGTAAATTATTCTACCTCTCATCTGTGACAAGTAAATTATTCTACCTCTCCTCTGTGACAAGTAAATTATTCTACCTCTCCTCTGTGACAAGTAGAAACTTCAGAACATTTCAAGCCCTGTCTATCTTGACCATATGGAATCTATTAAACCTTTACCCAACAAAATGGCCAAAAACGCCCAAATAAAGTTTCAACAGCCTAAAATATCTTGGGTCTGTCTCAATAACACCATACAAATATGGATATCATTGGAACCGGTCAATTGACCACATTGTGATGGTTACAGTTATGCCCTGTGCCAATGCATTCTCTTATATATGCGAGTCGACAATAGGTCGCCTCGCATATACAAGAGAATGCATTGGCCTTACATTCTTTAACAATTTTATAATTTGTTCTTACATTTAAACAAAAAATTTATAATATTTTTCTACATTTTTTGACAATGTTATCATTTTTAATATGTGTTAAGCCAATGCATTCTCTTATATATGCGAGGCGACCTATGGTCGACTCGCATATATAAGAGAATGCATTGGCACAGGGCCGTTCTGTTGGGTAAAGGGTTAACAATTAATATGTACAATAATATTATGAACTACACAATAGTCTGAAAACAGAATGTACTTTTAAGAAATATTTAAACTCACATCTTGGTGCCAATCTGTCGATGTAGGACAACAGCTGACTCTTGGCAACTCCAGGATCACCCATCAGGCAAATGTTTATATTTCCTGCATAAAAGATATAATTTTACTACCAAGTCTGCAAATAGTGTCTGTCATTTGCAAAATGAGGTCCACAGAGGGTGAATATAGTGAAGCTATCCCGCAAGGCAGCTAACCTCATTCCGCTTAGGTGTCAACTGCTATGGGAGATCTAGGATCGATCATATTGAAGTTCCCCAGTTGAAGTTAGTGATGTTCACCCATTAGTCACCTCGAGTAGGCATTTTATCTTCTGAAAATTAGGGGATATAAAAACTTCCTAGAAGAGAAAAAGTAACTAAAAACAATGTTAATTTGAGACTATAGATACTTCCCAGAAGATGAGACCTAAGCAGAATGAGGTCACCAGAGGGTGAATTTGGTGATGCTAGCCCGCTATGCAGAACAGCATCAGTAAATTCACCCTAAAATGACAGACACACAGCGGACTTTACGCCCAGATTCAGATCCAGATTATAATCAACTTTATCATACAAATCAATACAAAATGCTATATTTATCGGAAAGAGCGATATCTTATGATCTATATTTTATGTTAAATTATGCACAATATATACCGTGTAATTAGGAGTAACCTCACATTACTGTTATGGATTTAAAAAAAATTGTAAGTGGTTCCATATTACTTGTTAAACATTTCTTGTATGGAACATCTTGCAATGTATATGTAATTTCCATTACCAGGTAAATAATAGAATTTCTTTCTATCGATGATCATATGTTCACATTTTTACATTTACCGCCTGATGATGAGTTCGTATTCTTTTGAATTTATGTCAACACTGTGACAAAACATATTTTCCACATTAAATTACTACTATCAATTGACAACTCTTGTGGAATTTAGAACAAGTATAATGTCTTCTATGGAATACACAGGTTTTCTGTCACAATTGTGACATGTTATTACAGTTATTGGGGATTTTAAGTTAGTGGACAATGTTTAAACCCCAATATAGAAAGATATACGAATGGAACTTTGACATAAAACCAGCATTATCCCAACCAATTTCACTAGTGGATTTACGTCGAGGTAACTTGATGCATGGAAAACAGGGTTTTACTCCGTGCATGATATTACCGTTATTGGTTAATTTAGTTGAGTGGGTAATTGAAGCTTAAACCCCTTTAACTAAAGGTAGGCAATATGAACAAATGACAACCTCTAGACCTCTAGAGTACAATAAACAATACAAGGCTTCAAGATGCAGTGATCTAAACAAATAGTTACCTCTGATTTTCATTCCCCTCGGTGATTTATCAACGCCTCCAACCAATAAGAGCAACAAAGCCTTTTTGATATCGTCATGACCAAAGATTTCTGGAGCTATGCTATTTGCAAGCTTATCATAGAAGTCATCCTCTGTAAGAAAAAAGAAAAACAAAACAAGATCAAATCAAAGCATCCAATCATTTCATTTCTTTCATATATTGGAAGGTTGCACTTTCCTGGAAAGATTGTAGATTCATTCAGGAACCAAGACCTTCCAGTTATAACAATTAGTTTTACCAATATGAAATTTAAAATTACTATTGGGTCCCCCCCCCCCCCACTAAATTGGCTTCAAATAAGCCAATGGCTTAAGTTGTTTTTATTTTAATAATATACCTGAATGTCTATAAAGGGAAAATAAATAATATATTTAAACCAAATCATTTGTTTGAATTCACAAAATACATATACACTAGCCTGCTAAATGCCAAAAGTTATACTGTTGCACAAAAGCCTACTCTAAAAACATTCAACCATGATAATGAGGGTATAAATGAGGGTATTTCTAACCTGCCAGCTGTTTGAGTTCTAGTTCTGACAGTTCCTCTGCATCAAGCTCATCATCTTCTGTTTTGTTCATTTTAACGATTCTCTGTAGATAACAATATAACGTAAGAAAATTATTCAGAAAAAAATAAATATATATATATATAAAAAAAAATAGTTTTGAACAATTAATAAATAATTATTTTTTGTGGCTTCTGAAGTTAAAATGTTGAAAATTTTTGTTCTTTGGTCATTGTGTAGATGTGCATGATTTATAGCGAAAATCTAAGCTTAGTAGAATACAATTTAGAGAATCTTTACCTATGAATAGTAATCAATTTCCAAGAAAAAATTGTATACATTTGTTCAGAATTAAAATCAAAGTAAATGTCATGACAGCATGAACCCTGGTTCCAATAAAGTATATATATCTACTCCAACCTTCATTTTGGGCACAAACCTAGGTGAAACAAATAAAAAAAATTCCCCTTGAAAATCAATCTGTTAATATTAGTTGCTGCAAACTTACATGTGACTCAAGGAATGTTTCTGACAACAAGCCCTGTGAAAGACCTGCAAACCCAACTTTCATCTGCGGAAGGAATATCTAACATCAGTCAAGGAAAGAAAAATGAAATGTCAAAATCTAATATTGAAGAATTCTTAATCTATATCAATAATATTGAATTAAACAGCTCCAACTAGATGTTGTGGTGGCCACACCATCTAGCTCAATAGATGGCACAGTTAACTATGAACGTCAAGTGATATGAAGATGATATTGGAATGTCAACTATTCAAGGGTTTCCCCAAGATTTCTAGGACTATTACAATGCTATTATTCCAAGGGTTTTCAATGAGATAGGTGAAATCCAAGGGTATTCAAGGAAATTCAAGGAGCCGCGGGAACCATGGACTGGTAGTCGAACAAAATACCATAGTCATTTCAACACTGCTTTTAATGATACCAGAGCATATATCATGAAATTACGCATGTGAGACCAATGTTATTGAACATCATAGCAGATATAGCAAATGAGACAAATGTAGTTGTCTGCAATTATATCGAATATTAGACATCAAATTGTTGACAGTTATTCTCAAGACATGAAGTCAAACAATAGCGATAATCACTGCCGACTGTTCCATATTATTGTGAAATAAATCACACATGCCTCATTCAAGTTTTCTGGCTGCAAGTTTCCATGTTGAAAGAATCTGGTTTACTTTTTGTGACCCACAGGTATCTGAGGGGTTCAATATTCTTTTGCAATAACCCTTCTATTTACTTATCTTGTACCATTATCTAAATGATTTGCAGAATATGAACTGTGATTGTGGTTGACTTTAAGTATATGTATGTCTCAAACACCATTGGTGAGGGGATTAAGGCTGCTCTACGGACATTGAGCTGTACTAGCAGAACCATATAATGTGGATGAATTTTAGGTCATAAATGCACACACAAATTTCCATCACATACTTTGATCGAATGTATTCTAACTTGAAACTAAGTGGTCTTCCAGATTGACGGATGAACAAATATGATACAGGGTAGTATAAAAACAAGTAATGAAGGATACACCAGTGGCACTGATATGATCTCCAGGCTGACACTGCCGCGTCGTCTCTCCACGGCACATCAACGTCATGCTCCTCGGAATGCTTCCAACAGGGACCTGGTCACTCTGCAAACAAGAACATAATTATAAATTTGCATCATATCAAGTCGTGTGGTCGGAAGAAATATTCAATAGAACACAACTATCAAATAATCGACAAATTAAAGCCTGAGTTTTGTGTGCCTGTCATTTGCAGAATGAGGTCCCCAGAGGGTGAATTTAGTGATGCTGTCCCCACACAGCAGGCTAGCATCACCAAACTCACCCTCTGGGGACCTCATTCTGCATGGCCTCAACTGATATCGGAGACATAGACTCAGATTGAAGTTCTCGAATGGTGAATATTGTGATGTACACCCATTGGGAACCTTGATTATTTATTTTATCTTCTGCAAATTAGGGGATATAGAAACTTCCCAGAAGGGAAAAAGTAACTAAAATGTTACTTTGAGTTTGAGACTATAGATACTTCCCAGTAGATGAGACCTAGGCAGAATGAGGTCCCCAGAGGGGGATTTTGGTGATGCTAGCCCACTGTGACATGCATTACCTGGAATCCCAGTCCCGACTGGCATTATTACAGAGATTGTGCTGTCTATTTATATATCATTTGCGACACTGTTATTTGTATGTGTGGTTGTTTGATCATACCGTTTAGTCTCTTCGCAACAAAAATAATAAAAAAATATTTTCATCTGTTGAAACCATGGGAATGCACCTGGTGGAAATGATTTGATCAAATTAGAATCAGGACAGCCGATTTTGAATTGAATTGATTCGCAGGGCCCTATATGAATTATCTGTCCTATTTTAACCCTTTCTATACTAAATGAATTCTCAAAGTCAGTTAAAAATTGTACATCAAAATGGTGTACATCATTTGGAGGGATGTTATCATGTTAAGGTGTAAAAGCAGCCGACAGATAAATAAAAGTGCAGAAGGAAGCCTATCAATCGAGGGAAATGTCTGATAATAACTTCAACAGTCATTTGCTAAATGTATTATCTGAACATCACAGATCAATCATACCAAAAACAATATCTTTGAATTTGGGTGTTAAATCAATATAACAAAGACTCAAACAATGTTTGGCTTCAACATGTCTAAATATAATAATATATTTTCATATTGTACTCACATGTTCCTGGATTTTGATCTCCTGAAATTTTATGAACTTTGACCCTCTTGTTTGCAGATAGAGCCTTCCACCAGACCTGTTAAGAGTACACTCCTGACTTGGACACATCAGTAGAGGCATAAATGATTGAGACGCAATCTGTAAAAGATATCACAAGGATTATGGTATTCTGTCAGAGTCTCAGAGATTGAGATGTCAGAATCAAACACGAGGTATTTCGGAGTAATCTTTCTTTATAATAATTGTCCAAATTGCGAAAAAAAATTGAAAATTCTAGAATGCACACTATACACTTGCTTGAGGACAAATTATGAATCTATATTTAACAGCATGGTGGAAATACAAACTAAATCCAACAACATATTTGGATACAAAACATATCAGTGATTTTATTAAACACGTCTTTGAATTATGAAAGAAGAAATTAGGTAAGGACAATATAAATTAACATGAGCTCATTTTTGTCGGATGGTAATTATGTATGCCAACATACAACTACATTGAGTTGGAAAATAACACTGAATTATTCAAATGTGAACGTAAATAAAACAAAATTAAAAGATACTACAAAATAGGCTAGTGCAATTCAGCGCTGACATTACGTGGCCTCGTTGACTCCCGAGCAATGCGTTAAACTTCAACGTGGTCCACGTTAAACTTCAACGTGGTCCACGTTAAACTTTAATGCAGTCCTAACGTACACTCAATGCAATATCAACACCACGACCATGTTGTTAACGGCTGAGGCCCACGTTAAAAGGGACACTTATTTTGAGAATATGTGTACATGTAATGTCTCAATGTTTTTCGGAGAACCATATTGGTACATATCAGCACTCACAGGTTGGTATGTCTCGTTTCCACATGTATCACATGTGTAAGTGGCGACGATCATCATCGGCTTGACTTCTGTGGCTCTTGTTACTATGCCCTTAACACAGACCATCTTGCCAATACTCTCGGCTTTAACTTCTCTAATAGCCACTAGTTTCTGCTGTGATGGCATCTTGAAATAGATCTCACTAAAAGTGACATTAAACAGAAATTAACTCTTTAGTTTAATTTAGTTCAAATATATTGTTTTGCCATGCACATATATAACTATTATACAAGCCTGAATTTAGTGTCTAACATTTGCAGAATGAGGTCCCCAGAGGGTGAATTTAGTGATACTACCTCGCAGTGTGCTAGCATCACCAATTTCACAATCTGGGGACCTCAGTCTGCTTAGGCCTCATCTTCAGGAAAGTATTTATAATGTCTCCAATTAACTTTGTTTGTAGTTACCTTTTCCCCCTTCTGTTCAGTTTCTATATCCCCTAATTTGCAGAAGATAAAATGCAAAATTGAGGTGACTATTAGGTGAACATCACCAACTTCAACTGGGAACTTCAATCTGATCCCAGGTCTCCCACAGCAGTTGAGGCCTAAGCAAAATGATCGAGGTCCCCAGAGTGTGAATTTGGTGACATTAGCCCACTGTGCGGGGTAGCGTCACTAAATTCACCCTCATGGGACCTCATTTTGAAAATGTCAGACAAACTATATTCAGGCTTGATATACATGTATAACAAAGTGCTGCCACTTAATTACACACAACAGGCACCATGATCTGATCAAACTATTACCGTAAATATTGAGTACTTAAATTTTGACTCATAGGGTACCATATTGTGTGAATTCTACTTGTCACAGGGGACAGTTAGAAATATTTCTTACCATCACCTCCTAATTTTATCTGTGCATACCCTTGGTTGTGGGATCCTATCATATCTTTGAGGTGTATTCAAGCCTTAAAATAGTGTGTGTGACATTTGCAGAATGAGGTCCCCAGAGTGAATTTAGTGATGCTACCCCGCACAGTAGGCTGGCATCACCAAATTTACCCTCTGGGGACCTCACTCTGCTTAGGCCTCATCTTCTGGAAGTATATATAATATTAAATTAACATTGTTTTAATTACTTTTTCCCATCTGTTTAGTTACTATATCTCCTAATTTTCAGAAGATAAAATGCATAATCGAGGTGAATAATAGGTGAACATCACCAACTTCAACTGGGGAAATACAATCTGATCTTAGGTCTCTCACAGGCTTAGCAGTTGAGGACTAAGTATAATGAGTTTCCCAGAGGGTGAATTTGGAGATGCTAACCGACCATGTGTGATAGAGTCACTAAATTCCCCCGCTGGGGACCTCATTCTGGAAGTGTCAGACACACTATTCCAAGGCTTGGGTGTGGCCAGATCTGATGATTCAATAATTTTCTAACCATTATACTACAACTAGTATAAGTGTATTGTGAATTTTTGAATTTATAAAATATTCAGTTTATCCACCAAATGGGGTATTTAGTCACTTCCAATTAATTCTTTCTAATTCAACTGTATAATTCAGAACTTAAAGACTGGTGGCCAAATAGACAAACATTGCATAAAACTTGGGCATTCACCTTAACCTAAACGCAGGTTAAGTGGTTCGTTTTTGGCTAAGCAACACATTTGAATAAGGATCACATAAAATTTTGTGGTTAGCATTGTCTCCTAGCAACTCATTCAAAGTGTATTCTGCAATACTATCAATAATGAACACCTTCTAGATTTGCATTCGATGATTAACATTTTCAGTGCCAAGTCCGATTTTTGTATCAACCCATATACCCTGTGCCAATACATTCTCTTATATATGCGAGTCGACCATAGGTCGCCTCGCATATATAAGAGAATGCATGGGCCTAACAATTTTTCATCATTTGTTATTATTTTTTACAATTTTTTACAATTTTAATAATTTTTTCTTATATTCTTTAACAGACTTATTTTGTAGGTTTAGTGCCAGGGAATCTTACGTTTTTCATGGGCATCAAAATTATTACTATGAATACTTGGTGATAGTTTTGAGTTATAACATGCCCCTAAGGTTTTATCCAGTTTGTTTTTAAATTCGCTATAGCTATGAGATCGGCCACTGGCACTGAAAAAGTTGAATAATTGATGATGTCCATGCATTACAAGTAGTGCACAGGTGAGAATGCTTGGCCAACATCTCAAAACCATTCATCATTCAAATGACTTTTATTTTTCGTAACCTGTATGAGAATGCTCGCCTCAAATTTTATGCAGTGAACATAAAATTGATCTGGAGATATTAATTTCAGATTATTGATGTCTCAAACGGACATAAAGTTCATATTATTCTACAGTCCAAACAGACGCTTGCAGACATGGTGAAAGATAGCACAACAATAGCTGGGCTGTCATCTACATTTTCATATAAACAATGATGAATAATACTAGAACGAAAAAACTGAACAAAATGTTTGAACACTCAATTGAATGTCCCCATCAGGCCCCAAGCTAGGAGGCGACTCGGGCGAAATTCTCGCCCTTGGGCTGGCGAAGTCGCCCTCGGATGTCCGCAAGGCGAAAACGAAGTCGCCTTCAAAATTTGACAAAACTAGCTTAGGATTTACGGTAATTTTACCGGTGAAAATCTGACTCGTTTTGCAAAAAAAAATATATATCTAGATCGACTTAACTGTGCCAACGAGGCATTTTATTTATCAATTATACATGATGTACCCTATCCACATATTCTAATCAGGTTGTGTGCTTTTGGAAATGGCAAATTGCTCTGACCAACGAAGTTTATGATGAGCTACTGGTTCGTTTTAAGGAGACTGGAATTTAGACCTTACTTTGTTCCGTCGGTCATTTTGTAACCGCAAATTGTATAGCCATACATGGTCACCACCACTCATGCAGTAGCCAATGTGAACAACTAATACTGTCTTTGAATTTAAACTAAAACATATCTATGAATTTTCAATTTTACAAAAGTATTTTGTGTCGGACTCTGTTTCCCAATCCAACTTTTTTACTTTTTGGAATTGGATATTTATTATGTTTACAAACAAGAACACATGCTTGTTTTATTAAACACAGATGTTTGAATGTGCATTGGAAGTACTTTTAATGTTCTTAGTTAAATAAAACATCTACATAAATAAACTATTACTATCCAAACTCATTTAAAAGGATTAATTTGTGTCAAAACTATGTGTTTGCAAATTACAATAATATTGTTGTCAATCTATCGCTCAGGCCACGTGCGCAATATACGTCTGTCAACGGTTGCAAATTAATTGCATGTTGGCCTACTTTGGTACAATGCAGGTATTTAATTTACCTGCTGGTGTATATTATAAGCTCAACTGGTCTCTGTTAAGAACACATTACTAGTAATCAACACCTTTTTCTGACACAGCTATCAAACTTGTCAAGTTTATTGCTTTAATCGGATTATCATCAGACATCACTGATGGCATAGGGTCCTGATGATGCTACTCAACAATAAACTCGTTCGAAACAAAATTAAAAGCTTTTACACCTCCTTAATTAGTCCTTATTGTTTATTTTAACAGACCCACATTACAGCAGTGACCAAAAGCCATTTCCAAAAAATAAAAATTTATAATAACAATTCAGATATTAAAAGTTATGAAGTCAATAATTAATAATTTCTTCAGATAAAGTCAACACTGACAACAGTTTAAAAAAAATTAAAGTTATAAATTTAGTTAAAATTTCAGATTATCGATCTATGCAGGTGCTATACTTGTGTTGTAACTTGCAAAATATGTTTTATCTTGTTGTTTTATCTTATTTATTAATGTCATAAATAAAGCAAATTTTTAATATTTCTCCCTGAAGTCTCCCTAAATTTCCTGGAGGGAGACTTGAAGTCTCCCTGTTCTGAACCCCTAGCCTGAGGCCTGGTCCCCATAGTGGTGAACATGCATATCAAATTTCATTAAGATCCAACAATATATGGTTGATATCTGCCCGGACGAAAAAAAAACCCCAACATTTCCAGCTAAACAAAGATGTAACTCTTGACTGGAAAACCCGATCAAAACGACTGAACACTCTATTGCATGTCCTCACTCTAGTGAACATCAATTCCAAATTCCAAAACCCGGTGGTGGAGATATCTGCTTGAAACGGACAAATTTTTTTTTTCTCCAGATAAACAAAGATGAGTAACTCTAGAATGGAAAACCCAAACAAAACAATTGAATATCCACATCAAATTTCATTGAGATCCAACAACCGTTGATTACGAACAGAGGATCAGACACATGTAATTCAGTATCCCCACCATTTCCTTCGGACATGGGGTATAATAATTAACGTGTCACCTGGAAGCAGTGACAGGGGTACATTTCGGGGTTTGCATCACAGAGACTTACAATCGCCTGATCAATTCCAATGGGTATCACATAAAGACTTACAATCGCCTCCTCAATTCTGATGGGTATCACATAGAGACTTACAATCGCCTCATCAATTCTGATGGGTATCACATAAAGACTTACAATCGTCTCATCAGTTCCGATGGGTATCACATAATGACTTACAATCGCCTCATCAATTCCGATGGGTATCACATAATGACTTACAATCGCCTCCTCAATTCCGATGGGTATCACATAATGACTTACAATCGTCTCATCAGTTCCGATGGGTATCACATAATGACTTACAATCGCCTCCTCAATTCCGATGGGTATCACATAATGACTTACAATCGCCTCCTCAATTCTGATGGGTATCACATAATGACTTACAATCGTCTCATCAATTCCGATGGGTATCACATAAAGACTTAAAATCGCCTCATCAGTTCCGATGGGTATCACATAAAGACTTAAAATCGCCTCATCAATTCTGATGAGTATCACATAGACTTAAAATCGCCTCATCAATTCTGATGGGTATCTGTTACATCACATAGAGACAGACTTACAATCGCCTCATCAATTCCGATGGGTATCACATAATGACTTACAATCGTCTCATCAATTCCGATGGGTATCACATAATGACTTACAATCGCCTTATCAATTCCGATGGGTATCACATAATGACTTACAATCGTCTCATCAATTCTGATGGGTATCACATAATGACTTAAAATCGCCTCATCAATTCTGATGGGTATCACATAATGACTTACAATCGCCTCATCAATTCTGGTGGGTATCTGTTCTTTGGATCTCTTGTTGCCTGACTTGAACCTTCAGGGTGATTTCTATTTTCCATTAGTAATCTGTGTTCGATGTAGACATCTAGCGCATCTTTATGTGCTATCTGATGGATGTGTATAACAGAAAGATTTAAGCATTCATACGAAAAATAATACGAAACACCGAACTCACAAATCATTAATAGGCGAGCCAGATGAAGCAATGAAGATTTGTAGGGACCCAAGGCACTCGCAGTGGGTAAATGTGCAAAAAATCTATAAGTCTGTAAAAACATCATAACTAAAAAGAACATGGAGAAATATATCAACTTTGTTCTTATATTCATTAAAGACCCTGTGCCAGTGCATTCTCTTATATATGCGCGTCTGGCATATATACGAGAATGCACTGGCTAACAAGATCAACGTAAATATTGTGAGGCCAATGTATTATCCTATATATGCCAGGCTCCCTATGGGAGACTGGCATATATAAGAGAATGCATTGGCACAGGGTTCTTGCAAAACTTCAGCAAGCTCCAGTCATGATGCAGGCCTGGAAATCTCAAGCCTAGAATTTCCCAAGGCGAGCTTTTTATAGCCCGCCTCGCCTACAATAGGACATTTGTTATTTGGTTATTTTATTTTGTTCAATGAGTAAAATACTGCCTCTAAATCGTAATTATATTGTACATGTACAGTGTGCGCATGTGTGACCTCGGCAACTGATGGTAATGCCAAATGTGCATTATGGCGGAATCATTAAATTCCGGAACAAAATGTTTCGTAAATCATATCTTTTGATCGATTCTCACACATTTTAAGAACAAAATAAATTATTTCTCTTCATAAGATTGAGCTTATAATATATTTCACTGGATAAAATCAACACATGTTTGTGGATAGCGAGAACCAAATGTCACTCTCAATTAATTTCAACATTTTGTTCCGTTTCCGGTTCCTATCAGTGAAATTGTATTTAGCTGTCGTTCATTTTCTCGCTTCGATTGACAATCTTTTAATATAATGAGCTAATGTCTCCAAGTATTCTTGTTTACACTGTTATTCAATTTTTAAAGTTGAGAAACTATTCTCTATGTCGGAGTATGTCCCAACTAGCCAACACCCAGTAAATCTATAGACCGACTTGACCGCTGGAAGCAGCAATCTGTGATCGGTGATTGAATATGGATTACTTTGAGAAATAAAGCAGTAAATATACTGGATTTAATATTGTTCTCGATTGTGTATTTTATGTAAAATTACACAACATGGAGAATGCTTTAAACATGGACAAATTCACCCAATTTTGTTGCATGGGTTGGACACCGACTGACAAATTGTTGAGTATAAACTATAAACACTCTTACATTTTGTTTGCGGTTCATATAAATTATCATAACATATAAAACATAGTTAAATATTCACCATACCATAATTACTGTGGGGGATTTGACATCCACAACTCTGGACATTTTGTTTCCACATAACAAAATTAATTTACATGAAGTTAAACAACATCAAAAATAGACAAACTAACGGCAGTAGTAACTCAGATAAAAAAATCATAACTTTAAAACTTGAGAAGGGCTATAGCTCTCCGAAAATCTAGGAGGGCTATTAATAGCCCTCCTGGATTTTCTAGACCACCAGCCCTGGTCATGGAAGGGTTAAATATCATCAGACTTTTAGAGGAGCTCAGTGCCTTTTAACACTTTCTATTCTAAATACTCAATGACGAGTAGTTCCCTTAGGAAATGTTCAGATAACAAGGTCAACAAACAACAATAACTTATCTGAACATTTCCCCCCCCAATGAATAGGAATCCTTCTGCACTTTAATTATCTGGTCCTCTGTCTGTCGTCTGCTCATAATTCCTGAACAGACCATTCCATTATATACTTATATAACTGACAGATAATCAATTTAGTAAAGAAAGTGTTAACAAATTATGTGGTTAGTATTTTCAGACTTACAATTCCATCGAAAGAAAACAGTATATGATTACTAGTAGTTGCCAGAAAAAGGTCCCCCATAATCCCTTAAAATCAGCCATGTGCAATGCCCTGAAAAATTGGATCTTAGAATACTACTCTTCCGGAAAATGTTTCGATTTCAACCCAAATGTTCAAGTTGATAATTTGTATTGTAAGAATGTTTCTAAAATCTTTAGAATGTAGGAATTTCATATCACTTTATTGGCCTGCACTCTGAGTGGCTGAATATTGTTTCATAGAAAGACTGACAGACAAACTAACTAAAAGAGCAAATGTAACAGCTGTAGTTACCCCTCACATCAGGTATAAAGCTAAACAAAATTTCACACACCTCTTTTTCTTTATATTCTGGCAGAATTTCTTGCACAGCTTCAGCAAAGATCGCAGCATACCGTCGACCATTCTGCACGATACTCTCAGCAAGGTCAGGGTCATAGTCTGTGACATCATCTAAATCAATTACTAATGATACCTGTTCCCTGTGAGCTAGCTGTACCTATTCAAGTCAGATAAAAGATACATTTACACATATATCTGTTCAAAATATTAGTAACAAACATGCATTGTATAAATAGCTAGTCTCATTTTTAGTTTATTTCTCTTGGTCTCGCATTAACCTCCAACAATGATATATTCCTTGGAGAAATATGCTGTTAGTTATGCGGAGAGCGATGCAATTCTAGGTGGTCACATTTTCGTGTCACGATCAATAAACTTAACAAACACGGCATAAAAAAGCCAATGCGGTGGTGTCTTCGACTCAAATAATATTTTTTTATTTGGCCTAAATTACCATATACTATATGAAACTTATGGGGAAATATAAAATAACTCAAATGCTAAAACCAATACATGTAGTAGAAAAATTCACAAAGAAGACTTTATCTTACCAATTGTCGGCCATAGATGAAATCTTTACCACCATTATCGCTGTCAACATAATATTCTCTAAGAAACGATACAATCTTTTCTGTTGAAAAGAAAGAAATAGAAACATTTTAGTAAATGATAAAACACTTGGGCAGATTTTAAGATGGTTGTAATAATCATTTTTTTCCCCTCCATTAAACCAGATGAATGATCACAAAATGTTTGAACATTGATTGCACTACCAGCAAATCTTACTGCCATGAACTTTTTAATAAAGAGTTGAAAAATTTCAAAACTGGATTAAAAGTCGTCAATTGGTCAATTGTGATTGGTCGATACACAGGAAGTTTCACTTTAAGCGACTGATATCGCCTACAAACAGGAGATATAAATGATAACTTTGATAATGGTTCTAAAATCCGTGAACCTCATTCAATTAGAGCATAGCTGTACCTTTGTATATAAAATATTTGTCTCAAATTAAAAAAAAGACACGACATATACTGGCACGTTAACTCTAGTGTACATTTAGTTGCCGTTCGGCCGTGGTGTAGTTGCTGTTTGACTGTGGTGCACAAGTTCTGCAGTTAATACAAACAGTGACATCGCAGATCTACCCACGGTATCAGTGGACACTTCTTGTGAATATATGGGTACAAAAATGAGTTACAAATGTGACAAAACTGATGACAAAGTGATTGACAACTGGAAAATTTGTTTTAGTATCACAATCACAAGCGTTTTTGTCGAAAAGTGCCTTGTGTTGAACTGAGGAATCTGGCATGGTAGTTAGTCACATGGTCGGGTCAGACACACATCCAAAATGGACTATGTACATGTAGCTTGTTCTGATTATTATATTATTATTTTAATGTGATTTACACACCTCTATTGATTACGGACATACATGTACCAAGAAACGGAGAGAGAGTAAATAGCTCAGTTGGTTTGTGGGCCAACAGAGTTACACCTTTGACGTGGTCAAGGGTTCGAAATCGACATAGTATCGGTTGGACTTTGTGTCGCCATCTTCCCAGTACCATAGGAATCAACCATCGATGCCACGATCAGTGCTCTGAGAACAATTCCAAAAGTCAAAAAACAAATTTAATACCTCCGCTCCTCTACGGTGTCAAGTCCAGGAATGAAACTGTTAGGCACACCATCAGATCAGGAGCCGACGTTAATGTATGTCCCTTGCACAACAATGTGCACATGTTAAAGAACCCTGGCGATGGAAGTCATGGAAAATGACAACATTACCTGATCAAATTTGACTCACGGGACCACAGTGAAAATAAGGCTATGCCCTTTACTGTGCTATCACGGTCATTGGGCCGAATAAACTCACTCACTAAAATAGTGACAAAGTTTTGTTTCAATTTTTCGTCTGATACCAATTACACAATGGTCGAAAGTAGACTGGAGCAGAAATAACCAACCTAGGAGTTTGGACGAGACCAGCTGCTGCGTTCCGGGGTCCAATGGTTTACCACGGACCGGTCCAAACCCCTACTAATGAGTGAATATGGAGTATGTCTTCTCTTAGATCCATTGGAACTTAGTAGCATGGCTTATGTCATCTACTCTCGGGATCCAAATAATAGTAGGGGGCGGAATAATAGTACAGGGGTGAAATTTCCTTTAAAATAAATAATAGTACGGGGGTCGGGGGCGCAATAATACATGTAGTACAGGGGGGAATCAACACTAAGTATGGGTAAAAAATTGTGGTTAGTTTCATATGTTCTCATACAGAGATCATTGGAGAAAAATTGAACCTAATAATTGTTCAAAGTATTCAATTCATTTTGAACTAATACTAGTACCAAGTGTCACCCACATTTTTGAGTAATACATTGACTTATTCTATTTATAAATTATAACAAAATGTATCAATGGGGTCCAACATGTGCGATGTGTGTTTTCTATGAGATGACCGATGTCGATAAAATATTGGCGTGTGTGCGTTGACTGCTAGTGTTATGAAGATGAATGCATGCGATCGCTCATCGATCGCCATACCGATTGCATAATAAAACGATAAATGCCGACAATACCCCGAAAATATTCACACTGATTACAGTGCTAAGGCCAAAAAAAAAAACATCTGTGTTTCCGGTTACCCGACCGACCTGCCGAAATTGGGCCGACCTGAACTTTTTTTTTTAAATTTCAACCCAAAAAAAAAAATTCAACCCCAAAAAAAAAAAAAACAACTTTTTTTTTTTTTTTTTTTAATGCATGTAATTGGCATGTAAACACATCTATATCGTTAAATATATACTATATATACTATGTTTACATTAAGCAGCAATAATTTTAGATGGAAGTTTCAAAAACAATTTACTTCTATTAAAATACATGTCCATTTGTGGTTGCAGATGAATCCCAATCTCACCAATAAATCTGCAGTCTTTAAAACCTGCCTGTGGTAATCTTGTTTGTTCAACTCCCATGTCTTGTGGGAAGTCTTATCTGTTAGAGAGCAATATTCATATAGACGACATTCTATATCAGAATTTAAAGTTCCTCTCCCCAGTCAATCAAGGATTCATAGTGTTCATGCATAGTTACTAGTATGTATACAGACAGTATACAGATGACTGCATGTCTACCATATCAAGCACCCTTCTGTGATGGGCACTAAAAAAGCACATGAAATTATCTACTGGTTTGTTTGGGTGTATGATGTATCAAACTTACAAGCATGCATATGCCAGTGTGTATAAGGAACTTCAAAGTTGGGGGGCAATTTGAATGCTGAGGTGTGGTACCTCAGTCAAGGTGTGGCCTGTGGTACCATTTTCAGTGTGGTGTGGGACTTTATATTTCAGTGCAGTTGAGGAACATTTACACCCTGTGCAATGTGTCTGAGGCGCATGTGAGATATGTGTCTTAGGTCCTGAGGTGTATGACCAAATATTTAAGTGAGGTTTGAATTAATATCATACAAGTTATATTATTATAAAGTAATAGAAAAGCCCTATTATGGTGTATGTCTTGGGCCTGTTGATATATCAATATTGTGCTCTGAGGAAGATGTGCCACCACAATCTAAACTGAGAGAATAATTACAAGAGAGCTGCATAATTGAGTGCCTGGGAGGCATTTGTTTGTTCACATTGACAATACTTATCATATTATTGTGCTACATTAACTGTTTACTTGCAATATACATGGACAGCCTTAACACAAGTATAAAGAGTAAGCATTAATGTACCGGTACTTCTTAACTGTTCGGGGGAAAAATAAAATAATATTACCAAAAAAAATAAAATCCCTACCTACCTACCTGGAATTTTTTGGCACCGTAATAGGAAACAAATAATATTTTTTTTTAGGCCTAATTAAATGTACCAGCAGTTCAGTTTATTGCAATCCCCATTGTGAACCCCCCGCGAACACGTGCTTGCCGAAACCGAACTCACAGTGCATGGACGCATTCATTACTGCTCTATAGGGAAGTTCGCCTCAACAGTACTCGTGGTTGCGACATATTATTCGCGCAAACTGATACTATGTACTGCCTACCGGGTATACACGTACGCATTTCGTTTTACAGTTACTTCTCTAATACCAGGGTTTCCACTAGGGGGTAGGGGAATGGGGCTGGTTTGTAGATACATGTAGGGGAAAACACAAACACCTGCTTCGAAAATTTAGAAAAGTGCAACACTAGAAATGAATTGTCCAGCGAATTACGATTATAATTCTGGTATGTATACATTCTCAAAATTAAAACAAGAAATGTAACAATTTACATCGTTTATGTGATACAACAGTCAGTAAATTAACCACATTATTGTGATTGAACTGAGTGAAATAAAAACAAACTTTTAATTGAGACTAGCTTCAGATTTATTTTTTATTTCCGGTGGGTAGAATAATTAAATGTACTATGATATTTCGTACCAGTTAAAATTCAACTATACTCTTGAGGAGGTGCCTCGCCAAGTCATCAAGGGAAATTCACATCAAGGGGGGTCACACAATTGAAATTGACTCGAGAGTATTGCTATCGGCGGGAAAGATATATACTTGGTAACCAACGAAGCTATGACGCTTCATTGGTAGAGTTACGAAATTCCAGGGTTTTCAAGGAGTTTGCATTAAAACAAGGGGTTCAAGGGCCCTGGGTAGTGATGTTCCGATAATGAAAAAGCTTATCGGACCGATTTCCGATAACTGGAGGCACAATCGGCCGATTTCCGATTCCGATGTTTATATATATTGTGCGTTTGTTCCTATAATGGACTTATATACACCCAATGCACTCCATATCCCGCATAGTTTCAAAGCCAAATACATCAAAGAAATATATACACACTGTCGTGACAGTATTTCTGCCGACGTCGGTTGTGTGCTTCCTTTGATGTATACCGGTAGTTGTTTTGACAAAGAGATCAAAGGTGCCGACTCAGAGTAACGTTATGACCATGTGTGGAACACTTGCATGCGGAGTAAAAGTCTTGATTGAATACTTGTAAGTTGCAACAATGTATGGAATGGCGATGATTATTAACTAAATTTTGATTGATGGATAATAATTGCTGTCATATTTGTCTGAGATTTCCCAAGTTCCCATTGGTCACACCTTTTATCTTTTAACAACTCGGAAGCTTTTATAGTTCCGCCTGCTCAATTTTTGTTTCGCAAGTTCAACGTGGAGCTAAGCGTATTTCATAGCATACGTTGTACAGACGAAAAAGTTAATTATGCCCCTACTAACGTTGATCGTTATTGAAGACAGTTCTGATAACAACTGTATTAATTCATTCAGTGTGTGCTTCAAGTTATTGACATAGCATGTGACGTCACATGACACGTGCTCTAGAGGAAGCCTCACTGTAATCAGGTCAGCTTTTTAATTAAAGCTTTCTTTGAATCTATTTCGTGTCAACGCGATTGAACCAATAACTTCATATTACACGGGATGTCGGGCATGTGTATTGCCATTCTTATAATATATCATCATATCAGACTGCTTTGATGATGCCAATGGCTTCTTTTTAGGCTGTTACAACTGCGTTTTACATTCAATACTACAGTTGTATTGCGTATGTTTATTAAAGCGTGCACATTGCGCTTAGATACTAGAACGTTTTTATTTATTTTGACAATCGGTAAAAGCCGATGTTCAACTGCGAGGTACGATTAATTTCCGATGGGCTATTATCGGCCGATGGCCGATTCCGATTATCGGAACATCACTAGCCCTGGGTAGTTCCAGGGAAACTCTAAAGATTTACACTCTTTAGGGTTTCAGATCTCGTCAGTAGTGGCCAGATCTGGTACTCATACCTTTTCTAATTACAGGCGACAAAGGACTCCTGGTCGCAGATTCTGCTTGGTTCTCTTCTTATGGTGACTCCAAAGACAAGATTCGACCAAAAGTTCCGAAATCCGCACCTTCATGAGCTAAAATAAAGACATTTGTCATTTGTGCAAAAAAAGATTGTTGTCTGTTTCATAAAATCATTTCCTGTTTACAAATAAGCACATGTCTGTCATGCGCAGTAGCATGGTTTCATAATGGTTAATAAAACGTGTACTCCGCCCCCGACACAGACTCGGGGGGAAAATGTATAGACGGAAGATAAATGGAGAAAAAAAATATTCTTTTGCTAAATTATATGCTACTTTGCCAATTTATTACATATGTAATAAAAATATTACGGAAAAAATTACTAACATACTTTTTAATAGCATTTTTGCTTCGAAAATATATTTAGCCGGAATGAGAAAAAGTGTAGCTGAGTTGCTTTATTATCCAATTCTACTAAATTTTGTATAATACTTTTAACAAGTTGTAGAAATATATTAGTGATATGAAGTAATTGTTTTATTCAGAGAAGCATAATCAGGTCTCACATTTGTCTTGGTGTCATAAAATATCATCGATAAGCCTACTCCGGCCCCGACTCGGGAAATTGTGTAGCCTACTCGGAAGATATATGATACAATTGCATCACTATTCGTATATAATTTATTATTTCAATAAACTATAAGTCAACAAAGTCATAGTTATAACAATGTTAGCTTCATTTAAACAATACAAATTATTCTCCTATTACAATAAATTGTAGCCTACATCCAATAAAACGGACGACCAGAGGATGGTGCTTGCAGCTGTTAGTTAGTGCAGGGGAAAAACCAGGACAACGCAAAATATAACAAAACGGCTTCCACGAAGTCTGCTGATCAGATCCCAAGCCCAGATAAATGACGAGGATAGTTTAAATGAACACTGAATAGACACCGAATGAAAAACCCCGACGTTGGCTGCATGCTGCGTCGGAGCAGGAGTACCGTACACTTTTTAATGTTAGTCACAGTAGTGAAACAAACGATCTTTATTTATACCATATATATCATGCAGGAATAGACTAACACGGAATGCTCTTTTCCAAAGCAAATTTTTTTTAGGTGTAAAATGTTCTCACATTACCGAAACAAACGCTAATTATACTATTAAACATATTTAGTGATACTTTAGTGATAATATGGCCATATTAATGTTGATAAATAGGCCTAATTAACATGCAAGTTTTGAGAAATTTTTACCATACAGTTGACAGTGGTTACCATTATTCTGTTGCAGTAAATCGATTCTGATAACTAAAGCTTATTTTGAAGAAATGTTGTTGTATATACGCCATACGAAAGCAAACCTTATGCACGTTAGAATGCAAACACTGCTCGCGCAGAGCTATCAACGCGCGCCGGTGTGATTATGACATTTTTTGACACCACGACAAATTTGAGAACTCATTAAGCTTCTCTGAATAAAACAATTACTTCATATCACCAATATATTTCTACAACTTGTTAAAAGTATTATACAACATTTAGTAGAATTGGATAATAAAGCAACTCAGCTACACTTTTTCTCATTCCGGCTAAATATATTTTCGAAGCAAAAATGCTATTAAAAAGTATGTTAGAAATTTTTTTAATGTTTTTTTTTTTCATTTATCTTCCGTCTATACATCCCCCCCCCTCAGAGTCGGGGGCGGAGTACATGTTTTATTAACCATTATGAAACCATGCCACTGCGCATGACAGATATGTGCTTATTTGTAAACAGGAAATGATTTTAATGAAACAGACAACAATCTTTTTTTGCACAAATGACAAATGTCTTTATTTTAGCTCATGAAGGTGCGGATTTCGGAACTTTTGGTCGAATCTTGTCTTTGGAGTCACCATAAGAAGAGAACCAAGCAGAATCTGCGACCAGGAGTCCTTTGTCGCCTGTAATTAGAAAAGGTATGAGTACCAGATCTGGCCACTACTGACGAGATCTGAGTCTCATACATGTGTATATCATGTATGTGACTCAACTGGGTCTAGCCCTGGGAGGGGAATGCGTCAGGAGGTCCCCACCCCCACGAATACGGAATACCACTTAACACAGAGGGTGGAATACCAGTTAACAGCCATATGGCTAAATCACAGTTGTTGGCCATTATATATAAGTAGTAGCCCTAGAGTAAGAATAATATAGAAAGTTGGGAAACAACATGTAAAAAAATTTTTTTTAAACCCACCCACCTCCCATGTTGCACTCAAAATCTCATCAAAACAAATACGCTTCGGACATGCATAACTACGTATGCAAAACTATCGAATATCGATAATCACACTTACCGTACATTTTTTGAGGTACATCCAGAAAAACAACTTTTATCAGGTGAAAATAATCAAAATCACGATAAAATTTGTCTCGACACAACATCATTAGCACGGAATTGTTAGGATCGATAACTCTTCCGAAAAGTCGGTTGAACTCGGTTCGGTCAAAAAGGCGAAATACATTAAGCGGGCCAACCTTTGACTTGTCCCCGGAGTATAAACCTTGCCATAGCTCTATCGTTGACGTCGTCGTTGTATGGGTGGGGGGTGGGTGGGGGCACGTCACAAGGCGATGGTGTCGCGAAATATGCATTGTTATATGTTTTGATGATCAACTCTTTTCAAAAGTAAATGTAATCGAATATCTACTTGAGTAAATATGGGTGGGTGTGTGGGCAAACCGTGCATTAATAGCTGGATGTAGAGTGAGCGCTCAAATCTTCGCCGGCTGTTCCAGCACACACGAGAACAATCGAGAAACATGTGCTGAACTTGTTCAATGGAAGCTGACACTTTTCGTGCGTGAACTGTTGTCTGTCGACAACCACACAGATTTGCATCATCTTCGTCGACCCAATAATTTCTTTGAACACCCGTATCACCCGTATAATTCTTCGTTGCATTAATTTTTCGTCAAATGTACGTCAAGTCATGTAAATCCTGAATAAAATTCTCAAAAATACATTTATTGCAAAATTTTATATTTTACCAAGCGGACCCTACAGATAAATAAATACCTGTTGTTTCCAAAAGCACATCAAGTCCCACTCATAAACTATTGTAACTCTAACTTTTACTCCGCAGATTTGCATGGAAATCCCCATTCACAATCTTTCACTTGAGATCCCCCTTAATGACCGAAATGTATCAATAACTTACCTTAAAAGGTGAATTTTTCCCTGTACTACATTGGCCAGTGATTATGAGGTTGTGTCCATCTTTGGCAACCGTCAGACTTCTCAATTGCTCTCGATTTAAGGCCATGGTCAATGCATTTGCTAAAATATTTCAGTTGTACTGGAGACGTATACAGTTGTCGACAGACAACAGTTCACGCACGAAAAGCGTCAGCTTCCATTGAACAAGTTCAGCACATGTTTCTCTACTGTTCTCGTGTGTGCTGGAAAGCCGGCGAAGATTTGAGTGCTCACTCTACATCCAGCTATTAATGCACGGTTTGCCCACACACTCACCCATATTTAGTCAAGTAGATCTTCGATTACATTTACTTTTGAAAAGAGTTGATCATCAAAACATATAACAATGCATATTTCGCGACACCATCGCCTTGTGACGTGCCCCCACCCCCCCCCCCCCATATAGAGCTATGGCAAGGTTTATACTCCGGAGACAAGTCAAAGGTTGGCCCGCTTAATGTATTTCGCCTTTTTGACCGAACCGAGTTCAACCGACTTTTCGGAAGAGTTATCGATCCTAACAATTCCGTGCTAATGATGTTGTGTCGAGACAAATTTTATCGTGATTTTGATTATTTTCACCTGATAAAAGTTGTTTTTCTGGATATACCTCTCAAGAAATATACGGTAAGTGTGATTATCGATATTCGATAGTTTTGCATACGTAGTTATGCATGTCCGAAGCGTATTTGTTTTGATGAGATTTCGAGGGCAACATGCGAGGTGGGTGGGTTTAAATTTTTTTTTATTACATGTTGTTTCCCAACTTTCTATATTATTCTTACTCTAGGGCTACTACTTATATATAATGGCCAACATCTGTGGGCTAAATTTTCTATTGCCGTAATAACGCCGGTCCTCCCGCAGTGTCCACGTCTAAAATGATATAAAATGACGATGATCGACGATCTGTATGTCAAACCGTGAATATATTGTGACAAAATTGCATTTATATTATTATTGTGATCATTTTTTCGAAGGTCGGCGTACGAATACCGGTATTTTTGGAATACCGAATACCTCCTAACAGAGGGGCCAGAATACGACGTACCTCACAACAGGGTATGGAATACGGCATACGAAAAGGTGGGGGTGGGGCCTCCGTCAGGGGAAACTCAGAGGAAAACTTGGCTAGGGGAAAACTTGGCTAGGGGAACGGGGCCGTCAAAGGGACCCCCCTGCCGGTATAGCGGAATCCCTGCTAATACACACTATTGACTAAATGCTAGCAAGTTATTTGCCGCTAATTCAGGCCAATGTGAATACAGTTTGACACGAAATATAAATAGACTGATCGGTGTTCCCACGACAAAATGACGTCAGATTCTCACGTAAACGGAGACGACCGCAAACGCTTCGCAAATGAAACCTGCCGCCGCGGTGATAGTCACTAATCCCCTTGATTCAATCCTAGTCTTTTATTACTGTTTCTATTTGTACATATTTATTATTACTATTATTTATTATCATTCTGACAAACTCCTGTGGTCTTCTGAGCACAGGAGTTTGTCAGAATGATAATAAATAATAATAATAATAAATATATACAAATAATAATAAATAGTAGTAATAATAAATAGTAATAAGAGTATAGGAATGAATCAAGGGGATTAGTGATTTGACCTACAAATGTTTATTTATAAATGTTTTGCCTCGAAAATAGGAAAGCCAAAACGTTATCGATTGTAGCGATCTTCAGACAGATTGCTATTATGACTATTATACATCAATATGACCGCATGTGGCTGAAATTTAATTTCGCATTGACTACATCACCTATTTTCTCTTTAAATCACCGCAACGGCAGTCCTTCGATTTTGAGGCGCGCAATTGCGCTTGCGCGCCTTGGCGCACGCGGATCTAAAAACCAGCGAGTTATTAAATGCGCACGCCGAAAAATTTAAATGCGCGCGTCGGAATTTGCAGCCAGTGAACGAGATTTTAACAAACAGCACATCAATGGTTAAACGCCGACAAGACTATTCACCGTGTATCTTTCTCAGTAGCGATGACGTTGATTACGAACATAATAACAAAGATCAAAGCGGCCGCCGACGTCTTTCTCACTCAATGATTGGGGCACACCTCGTCACAACTGCTGCACGTGCGAGTTCCCGCAAAAAAGTGTCAATTCTTTGGCAGCCTCGTTTGATGTTTCGGCAAGCGGGATTCGCCGATTCATTTGAATATTATTGCCATAGATTAGGTTTTAAGTTTAACTATACTTCGAAGCTATACTTCGAAGCCAGTATCTCTCGACTCAGAGAAAGCGAAGAATGGACATTGGAGCCTCCTCAAATACCGACTCTATCAAAACGAAAGAGAGCCCCGGTTCGGCCGGTTGATTCGTCGGATTCCGGTGAATCTGATTGCGGTAACGATTCCACTTCCGAGTTTGAATTTTTAAGCGACTGCGAGTCTGGTGAGCATGCGCTCTCAGACGCGGAAGTGGACTCATTACCGTTATTAGATTCACCTGGATTGCCAGATAATAGGATTATTGTGGACTAGATATTGTACTACAATATAAACATATGTTTTTATTTCTGTTTTCACTTTAAGTTGCCAAAGGCACACTTGGAATTACACGCGTGTATCATTATAATTGTGTTTGTCTTGATTCAGTAATCATTTCATCCATGTTAATTTGAATTGTGCTCCCGCAAAAAATGCGCGCGCAAATTCCAAAAGCTCCGAGCGATATATCGCGCACCTACGTTTTCCAAATTCGAAGGACTGCAACGGCAAGTTTCATTTTCGAAGCGTTGGCTGCCCTCGGTGACACGCTGCTGGGTACGGTGTCCTGTAAAACTTGATCAACTCTTGGACGAAGTTGTTTGCAGCAGTGGTCCGAATATTTCGACCTAAATCTTTTAAATGTTACATCGTTGCTAACATTAACATGCCCCGGAAATATTCGGACAGCATGATGCAAACGGCACAGATTCCTCGGCCCTTTTATTATATGTGTACATTTTTGCCCGACACCGCCAACTAATTACAACGGAAGTACATGGTCGCGTGTCAACGAAATCAGCGGACGGTTCGAAAATGAAACCTGGCGTTGCGGTGATATAAAGAGAACCTAAGGTGATATTGCCAATGCCATGCTAAATGTAAATCACAGCGATCACGTTGATGTATAACAGTCATAATAGCAATGAATATGGAGAGCGCCACGAGCGAAACGTTTTTTTCATGTTTCTGATTTTCGTGATACAAAAAAAAAAAAAAATGACGTAAATCGCTAATCCCCCTAGTTGCAATCCTATTCTTTATTTATTACTTATATATCTATATATATCTTATATTTTTTATTTACTATCATTCTGACAAACTCCTGTGTGTTCTGAGACTTCTCTCAACTTGAAAATCTGCCCAAAATTCCGATTTGCCAGGACTGAACTTTCTGATGTCTGACGTTTACGCATTAACTAAATTACCAACCTTTGTCTTCAGTGTAATTCCTTGGTGCCATGACTGCAGATTCAATGGATAGTACGATGGAAAATTGTTTGAAATGGAATTGTACAGTTTATCTTTGTTGTGGTTCCAAAAACGGCGCGAAAATGTCCCACGTGATCAGGAAATGATGCTGTCCGGTCAAAAAGTGGTGACAGGAACTGGACAGCAATGATAAAATGTTATCTTTTCTAATTGATCAACTAGTTAAATATTTTATATACATCCCTTTTATCTGAGTGTTAATGAAGTACTGTAAATTACAGACATATAGTATAACAATGTTAAACAAATTATTTTTAATACTTGTAATCAGGTACGAACTTTCCCCGGTACAATATTTTCTTGGGTCAAGGTCATTAGTCATGCGCGTTTCAGTTTAATAAAAGGGAAGTAGAGGACAGAAGCAATCATGGTAAATTTCGCACTTTTGTATTACGATGTTCCTTTTATATACATAAACTGCGTTGTTCTATATGCAACACATAAGACTGTCTTCAATTTTAAAACGGTAGTCAATGTTATTGATGAAGACTCTCTGTTCTAGAGATTCCTAGACAGGACGAATCGAACTTTTTACCTGTGTTGTCAGGCATTGCAGTTGGTGGAAATTCTTTAAAATTATAAAAATCAGTTAGGTCTAACTTAGGACTTAGGTCTGGCTCACAGTTGTTGTAATTTCTTATCAACATCCAGTGATATAGATACATACCCATCTCTTTAAATAGTAACATAGATAAGTATGGGCAAGATGAAACTTTGAAAGCCATTCAGACTCAGAGTCAATTGTATAAATTAACAACAATCAACATGTCGGGCAAAGATGCAAAATTGGCTTACTAGCGAGGGTCCGTGACTACCCGCCCCTGAGACGACCCGCCTCGCTTCACTCCGAGACAACTTTCCCCAGGACAACCCGCCTGCCTAAAACTAAATAGGGGCTAATTAGGAGGTGTGAGGGGATTATGACATGTATGTTTAACGAAACTGGGTTGTTCTTGACTTTATAGATTTTTATTTGATGTAACACTAACAATAAATACCCATGTAATATAATATGAAATCAAAAATGTATCAAGGATAATATGTTTATTCGAGTTTAATGAACGAAGTTTACAAAAAAAAATTAAAAACGGAATGAACGGAACCTGTCATTGCAAGGCTTGCAAATGAAATTAAGGTCGATGGTCCCTCGTTTGTCATGGAAGTACTGGACGTGGTCGATTCCAGTGTCACATAGTCGATGTTGCCAGCGGCCACACACATCAAAATCAACTGCATGTTGCTTTGGTCGCACCTCCAATTCGTAGTGAATGCAAGGAAACATGCTTGCAGAATGAAGATAACCCACACAAAAGTTAATATACCCAGTTCCGTCGGCATCGTTCAAAGGCTGTTTGTATACTCAGCTCCAGTTAACATCAGTGAGATGAATCCCGATCACTAAGTGTTGTGATAACACACTGTGATAATGAACCATTTGCATCAAATGTTTGTTTTGAAAGCACCCCTTTTAATTAGTCTTCACTTACCTTCAGCGTCAATAAGTTGTCAAAACATCATGTCATTCTTTACTCCAGTCCACGCATTGAAATAATTAATGAATAAACACATGTTTTGTTGGTCAAAATCTTTAATAATATATCATCAAAGAACACAATTACTATTAACAATTTCTGGACAACCCGCCCGTGTTTATCGGGATGACCCGCCCCGAAAACAGAATAAGGGCGGGTTGTCTCAGGGGCGGGTAGTCCCGTTCCCACTAGCGAAATCGGGCTCAGTAAGCCAATTCGATCTCTCGTTTTAATGTGTTTTGTCAACCCACACCTGACTTTGCCAGGTGCCACGAAAATTTTACATCCAATTTTCAACCCATCATTTAGGACGCATTACGATGTTTTAAAAACCACCATTGTCTCATCTACATGTACTGGCAACGGCGTTAATCCCTTTAATTGGTGTTACTTATTGTTCGTTTGATAATTTCAGTGACTGTTTTATAGCTTTGTTCTCGCTCATAAGTTTCTTTTCGAAAAGTTCTTGGGCCGGAAATGATAAATCGTGACAGCAGCAGAAATTTTTTCACAAGGAACACTTTTGATTGGCTGTTTATATATCTGGCAAATGCTTGCAAACACGTTTATGATTAGTACTCTTTTTAAAATCTACGGAAGACTGCTTCAGTATTTCGGCACAAATACAATGTACATTCTAGCCGTCATTTTACCACTCTCGTAGCCGTTTTTTTCTACCGCTCTCGGTGCAAAAAACTTTAATGAGGTCGAGATGCAGGTAATCATGATAACAAGCTCATTTCATTGTCAAGCTTCCGGATTTGATCTTTGTTATTTTGTGATTGTCCGTGCGTGCTTTCGTACTAATGTTCTCTTAACCATGAAAATAATGTGAATTTGCGAAATAATGTCCTCCAATAAATTTTCTTGCAACCAAAAGCTTACCTTGACCTTTGTCAACATATTGTCTTCAAAAAATGACGTGGATGGCCATCACCAGACTTGTGCTACTAACTTAATCAGGGAAGAAAATAGGAAGCTTAATTATCGGCTGTCATTAAACACCAATTAAAGGGATTAACGCCGTTACGAATAGGTGAGACAATTGTGGTTTTTAAAGCGTGCCAATGCATCCTAAACTAGAATGCACTCAGAGAGATGCCAACGTGCGTAAACTGTAATAAACAATCATTTCAAAAATAATTTCACTGTATTTTACTTAATTTATTTAATTTAATTTAATGTTAGCAAAAAAAGACAATTATCATTTCTCATTTCATCACAGATAAAAGGCAAATTACTATATTAATCTTTTAAGTAATTAAAACCAATTCCATGTTGCCGAAAGGATGAGACTTTAATATCGATTACAATTTTTTCAGCAGCATATTTTCATTTTCATTTTCCGATAGTCAAAGTTTACCAAAGGAGCAATTATAAGAAAAATTAATACTATTTGTGTAAATATTGATAGCAGCCAATATGCAACAATAAATATCAATAATTAATAGAGCTGAAACGGTTTGACGGATAACCGGTTAGCATCCGGTTAGCGACGTACGGTAACCGGTTAGAAAAAAATGAACCGGACGTAACCGCGTCCCGTTGTCAGTTGAATGTGAACGTGAATAATCCTCAAAATATTAGGTTAAATGATGCAAAACTAATACTAAATCCTGTGTCACCGATAGTAGAGTGCAATGCAAGCATTAATTTGTACACGCGGTAGTATCAGATACTTAGTAGCAATTCTCGAACTGTCTGGAAGTGTCGGCGACCTTCAATCAATTCCGTCCTTTTGAAATTTTCTCTGATCTTCCGACAAAAGCACGTGTGCAGTCACTGTGTATCAAGTCTGAATGCACACAAGGAAGTGACAACGTAAAAGTGGCGTGTGGCAATGCGTGCTTTCGTAACTTAATAGTTAATACTGCACGAAGCAACATGTATTCAAATTGGAATCACACCATGACATACTAAAACTGTTGTACAGTGGGGTTTATTAGAACTATGTAAGTCGACAAAGTTTGAAGATTGAGATCAGCTGCACAATGACATCACTCTTCCCGTTCTTCCTCCCTGTTGTGATCTAATATGATCAATTCAATTGAGTGACCAAACAGACATCGTAGTTGAAGCAACCCAAAACCTCTTTAACTTCTTCAATGATCTTCCCTTTTATCAAGGAAATTGATGCTCCATGCTACTCTGTAACTGGTTGTGCCTGTGGGACTAATTGACACTCAATTTGGCAGTAATTGCTATATGTTAAGTGATTGCATACTAAAACCAAAACCGAGGTTTTTTTACCAAAAAAAACGAAAACCGAAATGTAAATTCTATAACCTTCCAACACTAGTGTCCGCGATCATGATACCGACGAATAGCTCAAATACTGAATAGGACTGCGAGTCCGACCTAACTGACCTTCCTTTTTGTTCTATAGTTATTACTTTCTTGTCTTTATATATAATTCATTGGAGGATATACCGGTACCAATGATAATGATATATTACAGATCTTTAATATATAGTTTTGTTACTCGTTTTACCAATACCCATACTATTGTTACTCGTTTTACAAATGCCCAAACATATGCTGATCACGGCAAATAAGCGATCCCCCCTGCCATTCACAAATTTCACTTGCTCATTCCCCATCACGAGAGCTAGCAAAAGAACAGTGAATGCATGTTTTTGAATATCGTTAAATGTCGTGAATAAGGTCTTTATTTCAGCTACTATTTATCACCTAGGTTTGTCCCTGGAGCATGGCATAATGTCGACATAATTAGTGTGAGAGAAGTCGGCTAGAAATTAGCGGTTAACCGGTTGAAATCCGGCTAACCCCGATGGTTAACCGGTTAGAAGAATGGGTCAACCGTTTCAGCTCTAATAATTAATCAATAATTAATCAATAACGATCATTTTATGTAATAATAAACTCTTCAAACGGTGTTTGTGTCAACAAATGCGTTTTGTTTTGTGTTACGTTATTCGTCGTATTTGACCCGGAATTCGGCTGAAGGTTAGGCTATTCAGCCTATTGCGCTGAATTACGAAATCGCGTTTTGAAGTCTCTCTTTTCCCGCACGATAAAAAGAGGTCTTCGCACGAACCAAAAATTATAAAACTTCCCAATTATAAGCAAAAATACCCAAATGAAGGAGTCTATGTAGGTCCCGAAGGAGTCTATAGACTCTTTGATGTAGAGTTATGATGGAGAAAATGTACGTCGATCTATTTTTTGTCATAACTCTGACGTATTTTGACCTGGGAGAAAAAATCAAAATCGAGACTCACTACGAGCATGCCAGTTTTAAATATAGAAGCAGGGAATCCCGACAAATGGCGATATCGGCGACAAACAAATAATCGAAAACAACACATAAAATAAACATAGCAAAAACTCGGCACAGTAAAAATGTCAGAACGCCACGAGGTTTTACGTCGTTTTTGGTGACGTCATGGGGTGAAACGGAGCAGGGTGACACGTACCTACCTACAAATCTGTCTGATCGCAATACTGTTGCGCGAGCGCACGTAATGATTGGATGTCGCATTGTCGCGGCACCTGGCAAAGTCAGGTGTGCGTTGACAAAACACATTAAAATGAGAGATCGAATTGGCTTACTGAGCCCGATTTCGCTAGTAAGCCAATTTTGCATCTTTGCCCGACCTGTATAAGGAAAGTCGGTAGCCGAGAGGTAGCATACTGCCACTGGTCTCTCATGCTAGCGGACCGGGGATCGCAACCTGGTCATGGTAATCTGACAACAATCAGATACCAGTTTGTCAGGCTGTAAAGTCTCATTCGAGATCACTGAATAAAGATCTGAATGCAAAAATGCCGACTCCCCCCCCCATTACAACACTTGTCGAGGTATGTTGTCGTGGGTGCAGTGCACTGTCTGATCGGGCGCGGACATTAATGGCTGACCCGTGAACACGCCTCGGTGTGTGCACGTTAAAGAACGCTAGCCTACTGGAGTCACCACAGGGTTATAAAGGGTTATAAACACCACCCATCGCCTGATGCTAGGCCACTTTTATTAGCATTACACATGCAGGAATGAAAATAAAATGCAGTGATTCATCTTATACATGAATCTGTGGAACGTTTAACACAATCGTTGTGGACATATTATTTGTTCAACTTTCATTGTGAAGACCACAAATAGACTGCAGTGTTCGCGCTGGACCGAAAAACAATTTAGCCAAAAGTTTAGCCAAATGAAAAAAACTTTAGCCAAATTTATGTTGGCCAAATTAAAAAAAAATATGGCCAAATTAAATCATCGTTTTATGGTCGGTTCACAATTAATGACTAAAACGTCAAATCTAACAGGCACAGGTAAAATACACAATAATTTAACTAATTTTGATTTTGATTTTGATTTTAAAAAATATTAATCTTTATGTGAAAGAGTGATTTGGGGGGGGGGGGGGGGGGGGGGGGGGGGGGGGTAACCCGGGATTGGGTATACGGACATTTCCCCACTTTCTTTTAAATCATTAAATATTAATTATCCTTGCGAAAATATCTAAGTGACATCTGGAAACTAATAACTTAATATTGTTACGCCATTATCAAATTACAATCTGTCATAAACGCATGCATATTATTTTGAATGTATCGGTATTGACGAAAAATAGCCACAAAATATCTGTCGTGATTCACATTTGGTTGATTAAGCTGTTGTCTTACACTTGGTGCTCATAAACCTTGGCCGTCATAAATACAATGTCATCATAAACATGCATTGTGCTGGAGCCCCATGAGTGACCAGACAGACAATGGGGGATTAGCGGATTAAATGTAAAATAATGATATGACCTTTTGCTGTTTCGTGGAGAGTGACGGGTTTCCCTTTGTACTGTCCGCGATCGGGTTTCCCTTTGTACAGTCGGCGATATATTCCCACTTACGTATACGATGTTTTCGGACTAGATCGTTCACATCACAAAATTAAAAACTCACTTGCCAAAAATTCATGCTTCCAGTCTCTATTTGGGGTAAAAAAAAGTTTCGCCAAAAGTTTAGCCAAATGAAATTTTTATTAGCCAAATTCGAAAAAGATTAGCCATTGGCTAATTTGGCTACCGACAGCGCGAACACTGATAGACTGCGATATCATAACCACACTGTAAGGTAGCTCCACCACACAGGAGCTTTCCATACATGTATTTGACTATAATATTATACCCCCTTTAAAAAAAAAAGGGGGGTATACTGTTTTGCACCTGTCCGTCTGCGTACGTACGTCCGTCTGATGTCTGTTCATGTCATAACTTGAACAGTAGTGCTTGGATCTCAATGAAATTACATGTAGGTATGGATGTTCACAACTATGAGGACATTAAATAGAGGGTTCCATCGTTTTGTTCGGATTTTCCATTCTAGAGTTATTCATCTTTGTTTATCTGGAAATGTTGGCTTTTTGGTTCATCTGGTGTCTTTTCATGTCATAACTTCAACAGTTGTGCTGGGATCTCAATGAAATTTGGTATGGATGTTCACAACTATGAGAACATTAAACAGAGGGTTCCATCGTTTTGTTCAGATTTTCCATTCTAGAGTTATTCATCTTTGTTTATCTGGAAATGTTGGCTTTTTGGTCCGTCTGGTGTCTGTTCATGTTGTAACTAGGGGTGCGAGATATCACCGGTGTATCGCGAATTAGAGTTCTACGATACACGCACCGGTTCCATAGCCAAAAAATCGCGCATCGCGATACACAATTTTGTTTATCTATTATCCATTATTCGTTCTTTAAAATTGCTATATTCATGCCGGAGAATAAGAATTAAATACAACGGAACGCAAAGAAGCATGATCAAGTCGTTTAAATAGGTCAGCCACCTGTTCGTCGGTCATGCGCGTTGTTGTTTTTGTGTAAAGTTTGATATACCATTGTCACTGTTGGCACACAGAAGAGTTCGTTCATAGAAATGATGTTGCCAAAATTCTCAAAATGTACGTCATGCTAATCCAGGGTTTCCGCTAGGGGGTATGTGGGGCCGGTAGCCGTCAAGGGGGAAAATCCAGGTAAAAGTAGCCTGTTTTAGCACTGGTTGAACTACTTTCGTTATATCAGCCAATAGAATCGTGTGAGAGTAGAAATGGCAGATTGTTTTGTTCCATTTCTGCCCAAGTGCCAAGCTATCAAACCTTATACATGTACCTGTAACTTTAAAACTAGTAAATTTATTAGATATAAATTAATTACGAAGTACATAACACCAGTAATTTGGATCCCGAGTTAAACGTGCTCGTTAATGTTAAAGGTACTCAATCCGCAAAGAGGGTCCCCATCTCAACAGATTCCAACAACAACAATCCGATCAGAGGGTCCTATATTACTATTTCTTTGGCTTTGGGGGTAAAAAAAATTTGATTCGAGTCTAGGAACCCATCAAACAAAGCTCAGAGTTATTAGATATTGATTTTTGAAATTTGTTAATTTCTCGAGATGAGTACTAATAAATGCCGTCAATTTTAAAACCTGCTCGAGATGATTACACCAAAACTCTATTCAAACAGACAAGGATGGATAACTCTAAAATCAAGTGGTAATAATCACGCAATTTTGACTACGTACTGGGCCAGAAAGAATTCCCGATAATGAAAAAATAATAGATTTCTAAAATCGATATCTAACAAATCTGAGCTTTGATGGGTGACTTCCTCGACTCGAATCAAATATTTTGACCCCCGAAGCCATTGAAATAGTAATTGAGATGAGTTTTATCGGATTGAGTACCTTTAAAAGACTCACTGTGGAAGACTGAGCAGATATTTCGGATGCATAATGTAATCGGAATATATTTTAGCAGCTGCAGTGTAAATATAGAAGGCTGATTACATATCTGGCCGATGAGTATTCTTTGTAGGCAGTGGTAAGATGCCTTGATGCCCGGTGCGGCTACTCCCACATTTCTCACTCGCTCTATTACAGAGTGAACAGTATATTTTGTAGTATAAAACATGACAGGTACGATTAAAATACTGCTCTTTTGCATAACATAACCGGGTACTAACTGCAACGTAACTAACCAGTCTCAAAGGCATAGCTTCTAGCGATGTCAGTTCCGATCACTTCCTGTTTCAATTAACAACGTGTTTAGAGTGTGTACACTCACAAGATATAAAATAAATTCACCTTTTAAAATTCTTTAGAACTATTCCAACAAAATTCAGAAGTTTTAAACATATTTATACCTTTATAGACATGCAGTACATGTATGTCCTGGGGTATGGCCGGAGGGGAAAACTTGGCAAGGGGAACGGGGCCATCAAGGGGACCCCCTGTCAGTATAGCGGAAACCCTGGCTAATAATTTGTCGTTCATCGGAGTTGAACTGCATATTAGAGAATTAAATCATTCCCGTTAACAGTCACCGATACCCAATTGACATAAACGTGTCTCATCCCAAGACTCGTAGTAAACCACGTCAATACAGACAGCGTTCCGAACTTCTGACGTGGTATTTTTGGATTACTCCCCATGGACTGTATTTAAATGAATTAAACAACAAACGTGGTATGTTTTTGTACTTGAAAGTCGTTTAATCCCATACGACCTTGGCCTTAAATAAAACATTCCAATGAACTGAAGTAGCTGGTATTGAAGGATTAATCAAATTAATGAACTATTAAATAATGACTATAATTGAATATATGTTTTTTTCAACCAATTAATGAATTCCATATGAAGGGCTGCATCCAGAAATACTAGGGTATCGTATCTAGATACGTATTGTATCGCGACCAGCATATCGCGATACGTATCGTACTCCCACCCCTAGTTGTAACTTCAACAGTTGTGCTGGGATCTCAATGAAATTTGGTATGGATGTTCACTACTATGAGGACATTCAATAGAGGGTTCCATTGTTCTGTTCCGCTTTTCCATTCTAGAGTTGTTCATCTTTGTTTATCTGGAAATGTTGGCTGTTTGGTCCATCCGATGTCTGTTCAGGTCATAACTTGAACAATAATGCTCGGATCTCAATGAAATTTTGTATCGATGTTCACCAGTATGAGGATATTTAATGGCACAGTAAACTGTTTTGTTTTGGTTTTTTGTTCTCAAGTTATTCATCTTTGTTTATATGAAAATGCTGATTTTTGGGTCCATCTGTCTGAGTATAGCAGTCATAAGTTATAGATATGCCCACACTAGGCAGTATGCCACAAGGGGGTATGCACCGGACGACAGTCCATCTCTTGTTATTATTAAAAAGATGGACATGTGTCATTATCAGTGAATTTAAGATAAAACATTTCAGCAAGTGTTGTCTGGTTGAGACTGGCATTTCAAACTATAAATACATGTAGTTGAAACAGGAAACAATAAGTTTTAAATATAAAGTCATTTTATGCAGTTTGGATACAATTCCAAAAAATAAACCAATGTCCTTTTCTATTCAAAAATTATTCTCAGATGACAACTGATGAGTATTCACATATAAGATGTTAAAGATGAATCAATTTGTGACAGAAAAGTGCACATGAGTCAGATTAAAATACACAGGGCTGGATGGCCCTGTTATTCAGGCCTTCGATTCTGTAAAATGCAGGAGTGTGGTTGGTCACTCGCCTAACCTGAAACCCAGGCGTGTGATTTTGGTGGATATTTCGGGGGTATAAAATGACAAACGAAGACTCAAAATTAAATCAATTTTATCACCATTGTGATTCATCTTGTACACATGTATTCTCCACATTGAAGTAATTAAAACTCCATTCTCGAATTGCGTCGTAATGCTTCCGTTGGATGTAAGTTGTTATGAAATGCGGTCAGACCATGTAACCACGTGCGAGTTTCCTGTTGTGTGAATTTTAACTCTATCGATATTTTAAAAAATAATGTTTGATTGCCCCGAACTCAAGTTTCAATTTCTATTCATCTTCACCGCCCATCGGGGCGGCTTCATTTAGAACGCAACACAATCATGGTACCAAAATTACGTTGCATTGGTGAAGGGGTGCACGGTGGGATTAATTTAAATATGTCATGTTGGATATCTAGCCGAGAATTACTCAGACCTACATACGAATGCGACGACATCGCTAAACGCACCTGACTATAATAATGTTCTAGCGCATGCGCAAAACTTAAAACAATTACTTCCGTCGTATACGGCATGTCTGTCAGTCTTCTCCAGCAAACAAGGTTGATCGTTATTATAAACCCTTTTTCAATCGTGCGCCGAATATCGCCGAGGAGTGTGATTAATTACTCGCCAACATTTGATTTCAGGAATGACTCACACTCATTAAACGAAGCCCTTAATACAGTCCGAAATTTCGCAAAGATAACAGGACTAAAAGCAAACTTCCAAAAAACTCAAGTCTTATGGATTGGATCGAAACGGGGCTGTGGTGAAGAAATTCCAACAGAAGAAAATATACTATGGAATCACTCAAATTCGGTCACTATACTTGGTATTGAATTCAACCTCTTCAATGACGACTACATTGAAAATAATTACAAGACAAAAATAAAAAAGCTAGAAAATCTACTGAATGACTGGTCCTTCAGACAACTAAGTCTTACTGGAAAAACAACAGTAATAAAGACTCTTGCACTTCCAATGTTAATTCACTGTCTATCAGTACTACCTCCCCCTTCAAAAGACACATCTCTAAAAATCCAACAAATCTTTTATCGCTTTTTATGGTCTGGAAAAAAAGATAAAATTAAACGTAATGTTATAATAAATGAAATTGAAAACGGAGGCTTGAAGTTTCCACATATTGACTCGTTTGCAAATGCATTAAAAATGACCTGGATACAAAAATTGCTAGACACTTCCAATAATGCCAGCTGGAAAAATATAATTTTAGATGACTTGGAGCCCTTTGGTGGTCCAAAAGTTTGGTTCTTTCAAAATGAAGCACTGACTATTATGGCAAATAAAGTTAATCCATTTTGGAAAAGCGTTATACAGGCTTGAAGTTTGGTAGATCAAGATATCAGCACAGCCCCACAAGACATCCAATCCCAATCCATTTATTGGAATAAATATATAAAAATAGACAATCATATGCTCTTAAACACTAAATGGATAAAGCAAGGTGTATTTTTTATAAATGACTTGATGAAAGACGATGGTGGACTCTTAGATTATCCATCATTCTGTAGCACTTATAATTTACAAATTCCTTTCACACACTATCAAGGACTGTTGAATGCGATACCATCCCAATGGAGAGCATGTTTGAGAAATAGTGAGAAACTTGAATCAATTAAAAAAGAAAAAATAGAAATTCTCGGGAATGCCTTAACACCATGTAAGATTTTTTACCCAATTATTCTTAGACAATATGCTGAAACACCTTCCCACATACAAAAAAAATGGTCTAATAGACTTGGAATAGCTTTATGTGATTTGGATTGGAAACAAATATATAGGAACCCATATCATATCACAGATGATACTGGCCTGATAAGTTTTCAATACAAAATTAATCAAGACATACTTTATACAAATTCAAAATTATTCAAGTGTAAACTGTCAGAAACAGAATTATGCTCTTTTTGTGGGAACACGAAAGAAACAGTTATACATCTCTTTTGGGATTGCCCCATTTCAAAATCAGTTCTACTTCAACTCCAACATAAGTTAAAAGAAAAGTGTGATATTACATTCGAATTAAAACCAGAGTATACTGTCCTAGGTATGCATGGAGATATACATCCCAATGATACCCTTGATATCTGTACAATGCTGTATAGAAAATTTATATACTCATGTAAGATGAGGGCTACCAACCCAACTATAAATGGACTTCTTGAATTTTTTAAATATTATAAAAGAATTGAAACTCTAAACACATATTCCTTGAATGATAGAAGTAAAAAATATGGGGAAAGATGGGAAGCTCTGGAAGCAATTCTTAGCAATTGAAAACAAGGCAATATCCACTTCTCAGTGAAGCTATTACTCAAACATGCTCATAATATGGATTAAATAACTTCCCCCCCACGACAGTTCAGAAATAAGCGATCATAAGTATCCACGTTTCACAAATACACTGATTATCCACAAAAAAAAAAAAAAAAATTTACTTTTTTATATTTTGTTACTTTATATCTACAAATTACATGCAATCATATATACATGTATGTTCATATATACCTTAAAATATTTGAAAATGTTATACAATACTGAATAAGACTAATGTCACATGATGAAATTTAAAAAATGATCTGAATAAAAAAATATTAAAACAAAAAAAAAACATTTGATTTCAGGCGTGCTATGGTGCGCGATCGCACGCCTCATAATCGAAGGCCTGAGAGGGTGAATATAATTTGGTGATGCTAGCCCGCTATGCGGGGTAGCATCACTAAATTCACCCTCTGGGGACCTCAGTCTGCAAATGACAGTCACATTATTTCAAGGCTTGTTGAAGTGGCAGAAGGGAAGGCGAAGTGGAATAAACATGGATCGAAGTATCCTGAAATATCCACTGACCTCTACCGGATGTGTATTCAGCCAATTTACATGAAAATACGATGAAATGGGAACATGCTACCATATTACATCGGAGGGGTGACAGGGTTCCTTTCATGACAATACCAAAAGACATGTTGTTGGGTACCGCTGGAAGTTTTATTGTCAGTAGGTTTTCTCATTCCAGGGCTCAAAATACATAAAATTTTGCGAGAATCAAATGCTGAATCAAGTTAGTCATAAAGCACTGAATATTGAAAAGTTTCGCGAGAATCATTACGAGAATCGATTCGGTGATTCTCGTCGAATCTTAAGGCCTGCATTCCAATATGGGTATATTCACCCAGTCGCAGATAAATGTTTTTATGGTGGTAGTCCTAAAACTCTTTGAATTTTTCAATTTATGAATATTGCTCATGTAAGTTGAGCTACCAGTATGCAGTTAACTGAAGTTAGATTCAGTTCAGTTTTAAAGTCAATGTCTGAGATTGTATAGATCAGATCTGTGCTATTTTGGTTTTCTTATTGTTCCTAGTTTCTCCCTCTTCCCCCAAGCCCACGACAAAAAAGCTTTTGATATATTAATGGGATTTTGCAAAAATATGCTTACATGCACCATACATGAAGTCTCCAATATATACCCGGTAATGTATCGGATTGGCATTTTATTTTTATCCCCCGCCAAATTTAAAATTTGCGGGGGATATAGTAATGGGTTCTGTCCGTATGTCCATCCGTCTGTCCGCTCTCACGAGAGGGTTTTGTGTGGCTTTATTTGTGGAGAGGAAGCCCTTGTGTGTCTTTTTTGACTTGTGTGGTTAGCCACATAACTTGGACTATAAAAAATAATTGAGAATTCAAAAAAGGCTTTTGTGAGGCTCTGAATCGCCTGCCAGAAGCCACCCAACATTTTTTGTCCATCAAATTGTCCAAAAAAATGGACAACCCACTTCCAACATTTCAGTCAAAGCGTTTTTAGTAAGGTTTTGTGTGGCTTTATTTGTGGAGAGGAAACCCTTGTGTGGCTAGCCACATAACTTGGACAATAAAAAAAAATTGTGTGTCTACTAGCCTAAAGAGTCAAGACACAGCCAGATTTGGATAAAAGGCTCACAAATTCATTTTAAAAACCACACAAAATGCACTAATTCATTCATTCAACTATCTATTTGCGAAAAAAAAAATATTTTAAAAAGCCACACAGAACGGACAGTTTACAAAAGCACACATCTATCTGTTTGCAAGAACAAAAATAAAAGCCACACAAGTCATTTTTTACAGACTCACAAAATTTTAGCCCCACGACTACCATTTCGTACATGTAGGTACATGTACTAGTAGTACTGTCTGTCCCGAATTTGTAAGTGTCATAACTTGAACAAATGTAAACGGATTTAAAAGATTTGTGGTATATGAGTTCACCTGACCATTACCTAGAATGAGTTTGCAAGCCAGGTCTGGCCAGATATTTTTACCGGAGTTATTATTTTTGTCGAATTTACCAAATAGCAAATAGACGACGTCACAGGGCTCATTTCCACAAATCTCAACGGATTTCAAAGATATTTGGTATATGAGTTCACATGACCAGTATCTAGAACGAGTTCACAAACCAGATCCGGCTGGATATTTTCAGCAGAGTTATTTGACTTTTTATTTATTTGTGTGCAAATGGACGACGTCACAGGGCTCATTTCCACAAATGTCAACGGATTTAAAAGATTTTTGCTATATGAGTTCACATGACCAGTATCTAGAACGAGTTCGCAGACAAGATCCGGCCTGTTATTTTCAGGAGAGTTATTGGACTTTGTTTATTGGTATATTCATTCCCATGACCAGTACCTAAAATGAGTTCGCAAGCCAGACTTTTTGACAAAATCCCACCTCTTGTTTAGCACATACTGACAATGCAAACATTATTGAGAATGCATTTCCCCAACTGCACATTTCGGCGGGGGATACCGCCGTCTGCGACTGTTTGTTATACCCCTGACTTGAAGTCGGCGGGTATATAGTCGACGTCTCCGTCCGTACGTACGTCCATACAAACATTTTGCATTATTGTTCAGCAACCGCAGGGCAGATTTAGCTGATATTTGGTATGGTGATAGAGCAGCATGGGGGAACAGCTACATGCATAGCGCGGGTTTCGTCCACCCATTTTCACCAGAGTTATGGCCCTTTTTGTACTTAGAAAATTCAATTTTGTCCGTCCGTAGAAACATTTTCCATTATTGTTCAGCAACCGCTGGGCAGATTTAGCTGATATTTGGTATGGTGATACCGTCCATGCTTAATCCGAATTGCTACAGTCGGCAAATGCCACGCGACAGCGTACCTCTTGTTAATTCTAATTATGGTCTGTAGGCTGTCAATAATCACTCTTAATAACCATGTTTGGTGGGGACTGGCTGTAAACATGTAAAAAAAATACATCTTTTTCATGAAGTATGGGTACACAATGGGTAAATTTGACACAGCTGCATGTACCCAGTAACTGTACCCAGTAACTGAATGATGAATAAAGGTGATAAATAAGGTGTCTCATGACCAGGAACTTGGAAAATACCTGCAGCTAATGACAAGTCTACATGTACCTTATTAGCTCAACTTACTTGTAAGTTTGAGCTATTGCCATGGTTTGGCGTCCGTCGTCCGTGTGTGCGTGTGTGCGTGTGTCCGTGTGTCCGTGTGTCCGTGTGTCCGTGTGTCCGTGTGTCCGTCAACAATTTCCTTTGGCGCGGGCTACAGGTTGTACCTTTGGTCTGATCTTCATGAAATTTGTCATGAATGTTGACATTGACATGTAGATGGGAACGAGTCATTTTGGGGTCATTCGGCCAAAAAACATGGCCGTTGGCAGCCATGTTGGATTTCAAGATTCAATCCATTGGCGCGGCCTACAGGTTGTACTGTTCATCTGATCATCATGAAATTTGTCATTGATGTTAATAATGACATGTAGATGGGAACGAGTGATTTTGGGGTGGTTCGGCCAAAAAACATGGCCGTCAGCAGCCATCTTGTATTTTACTCTTTGCATGACTAAATCCTTTGGCGCGGGCTACAGGTCGTTGTTTTGGTCGGAAGTTTATGAAATTTGTCATGGATGTTAACACTGTCATGTAGATGGGAACGAGTGATTTTGGAGTTGTTCGGCCAAAAAACATGGCCGCCAGCAGCCATCTTGGATTTTACTCTTTGCATGACTAAATCCTTTGGCGCGGGCTACAGGTCGTACCTTTGGTCTGATCTTTATGAAATTTGTCATGAATGTTGACATTGGCATGTAGATGGGAACGAGTCATTTTGGGGTCATTCGGCCAAAAAACATGGCCACTGGTGGCCATTTTGGATTTCAAAATTCAATCCATTGGCGCGGGCTACAGGTCGTACTGTTCGTCTGATCATTATGAAATTTGTCATGGATGTTAATATTAACATGTAGATGGGAACGAGTGATTTTGGGGTCGTTCGGCCAAAAAACATGGCCGCTGGCAGCCATCATGGATTTTACTCTTTGCATGACTAAATCCTTTGGCGCGGGCTACAGGTCGTACCTTTGGTCTGACCTTTATTAAATTTGTCATGAATATTGATATTGACATATATATGGGAACGAGTCATTTTGGGGTCATACGGCCAAAAAACATGGCCGCTGGCAGCCATCTTGGATTTTACTCTTTGCATGACTAAATCCTTTGCCGCAGGCTACAGGTCGTAGTTTTGATCAGAACTTCATGAAATTTGTCATGGATGTTAACAATGACATGTCGATGGGAACGAGTGATTTTGGGGTTGTTCGGCCAAAAAACATGGCCGCCAGCAGCCATCATGGATTTTACTCTTTGCATGACTAAATCCTTTGGCGCGGGCTACAGGTCGTACCTATGGTCTGATCTTTATGAATTTTGTCATGAATGTTGACATTGACATGTAGATGGGAACGAGTGATTTTGGGGTCATTCGGCCAAAAAACATGGCCGCTGGTGGCCATTTTGGATTTCAAAATTCAATCCATTGGCGCGGGCTACAGGTCGTGCTGTTCGTCTGATCATCATGAAATTTGTCATGGATGTTAATATTGACATGTAGATGGGAACGAGTGATTTTGGGGTCGTTCGGCCAAAAAACATGGCCGCTGGCAGCCATCATGGATTTTACTCTTTGCATGACTAAATCCTTTGGCGCGGGCTACAGGTCGTACCTTTGGTCTGACCTTTATTAAATTTGTCATGAATATTGATATTGACATGTATATGGGAACGAGTCATTTTGGGGTCATACGGCCAAAAAACATGGCCGCTGGCAGCCATCTTGGATTTTACTCTTTGCATGACTAAATCCTTTGGCGCAGGCTACAGGTCGTAGTTTTGATCAGAACTTCATGAAATTTGTCATGGATGTTAACAATGACATGTAGATGGGAACGAGTGATTTTGGGGTTGTTCGGCCAAAAAACATGGCCGCCAGCAGCCATCATGGATTTTACTCTTTGCATGACTAAATCCTTTGGCGCGGGCTACAGGTCGTACCTATGGTCTGATCTTTATGAATTTTGTCATGAATGTTGACATTGACATGTAGATGGGAACGAGTGATTTTGGGGTCATTCGGCCAAAAAACATGGCCGCTGGTGGCCATTTTGGATTTCAAAATTCAATCCATTGGCGCGGGCTACAGGTCGTGCTGTTCGTCTGATCATCATGAAATTTGTCATGGATGTTAATATTGACATGTAGATGGGAACGAGTGATTTTGGGGTCGTTCAGCCAAAAAACATGGCCGCCAGCAGCCATCTTGGATTTTACTCTTTGCATGACTAAATTCTTTGGCGCGGGCTACAGGTTGTAGCTTTGGTCAGAACTTCATGAAATTTGTCATGGATGTTAACAATGACATGTAGATGGGAACGAGTGATTTTGGGGTTGTTCGGCCAAAAAACATGGCCGCCAGCAGCCATCATGGATTTTACTCTTTGCATGACTAAATCCTTTGGCGCAGGCTACAGGTCGTACCTATGGTCTGATCTTTATGAATTTTGTCGTGAATGTTGACATTGACATGTAGATGGGAACGAGTCATTTTGGGGTCATTCGGCCAAAAAACATGGCCGCTGGTGGCCATTTTGGATTTCAAAATTCAATCCATTGGCGCGGGCTACAGGTCGTGCTGTTCGTCTGATCATCATGAAATATGTCATGGATGTTAATATTGACATGTAGATGGGAAACGAGTGATTTTGGGGTCGTTCAGCCAAAAAACATGGCCGCCAGCAGCCATCTTGGATTTTACTCTTTGCATGACTAAATTCTTTGGCGCGGGCTACAGGTTGTAGCTTTGGTCAGAACTTCATGAAATTTGTCATGGATGTTAACAATGACATGTAGATGGGAACGAGTGATTTTGGGGTCGTTCGGCCAAAAAACATGGCCGCCAGCAGCCATCTTGGATTTTACTCTTTGCATGACTAAATCCTTTGGCGCAGGTTACAGGTCGTACCTTTGGTCTGACCTTTATGAAATTTGTCATGAATATTGATATTGACATGTATATGGGAACGAGTCATTTTGGGGTCATACGGCCAAAAAACATGGCCACTGGCAGCCATCTTGGATTTCAAAATTCAATCCATTGGCACGGGCTACAGGTCGTACTGTTTGTCTGATCATGATATTTATCATGGATGTTAATATTAACATGTAGATGGGAACGAGTCATTTTGGGGTCGTTTGGCTAAAAAACATGTCCGCCAGCAGCCATATTGGATTTTACTCTTTGCATGAATAAATCCTTTGGTGCGGGCTACAGGTCGTAGCTTTGGTCGGAACTTCATGAAATTTGTCATGTATGTTAACAATGACATGTAGATGGGAAACGAGTCATTTTGGGGTCGTTCAGCCGAAAAACATGGCCGCCAGCAGCCATCTTGGATTTTACTCTTTGCATGACTAAATCCATTGGCACAGGCTACAGGTCATACCTTTGATCAGATCATTATGAGATTTGTAAAGGCTGTAGATGGGAACAAGTCATTTTGGGGTAATTCGGAAAAAAAACATGGCTGTCGGTGGCCATTTTAGAATTTACTCTTTGCATCAATAAATCCTTTGGCACACCATAATCACCACATCCCTGATCCGATCATTATGAAACCTGTTATGAATGTTGATATTGACATGTACATCTGGTCTTACTTAGACATTTCAATTAGCACTTTTCCTATTCCTCCGTTTACTGTCGACCATTAAATTATTCCCCTACCTAAGTTGAGCTACAGTGTCATTGACACTTTCATATTGATATATGGGGACATTGCTGACATTTTCCTGCAGTTTTCTTGATATTGTGTTTATTATTTGGTAATAATAGTGATTGCTGAATAATAGTGATTGACTGGACTTTTTACTCAAATTAATAATAATGGCATTTTAACAGGGTTCACCCTGGCCAGAAAATTCTGAATCTGTTTGGCCATTTTTCAGAAATTTAAAAACTAATATAGTATTGAGAATGTACATATCATTGAGAAATCCGAAAGTTAAACAAAATCGTAATGACAACAAAATATTTGGGATAATTATATGCAGTTTTAAATGTTATCATGGATTTTGTATCAAAATTGGCTCCAGTTTTCAATCTCAAATAGTAGCTATTGAACCCATCCAAGGATGTCTTTAATAGAAAAAATTTATTATGGTACCTTCCGACATGACTATTGGAATCTGTGGTAGGGACAAGGGAAACAAAGATAATTTAACTGCCCTTTTATTATAGAATATACAATATACTTGATGAATTAATCAGACTTTTTTTTTATACGGTAACCCATCCTGAAGGATTGAAATCCTTTTGTTCTGGTAGGTTGAATTTGATGCTTACTTGTTCTTTTATTTCAGCATAAATTGAAAGGATCTCAAAAAGATAAAGTGAGGCAGTTCATTGCATTCACCCAAAGCTGTGAGAAAACATCTATTTACTGCCTGGGTGTACACGAATGGAAACTTGATGTTGCTGTAGATAATTACTTTCAAAACCCAGAAAGATATAATTCAGAGCCACGACCTAGTCTCGACAGAAAAAAATTAGAAGCTTTATGGCAAAGATATAAAGGTACATGTACCTGTACTTCTTAATTTTATGTCCTTTCGTGTGGTATCATCACTTGATATCCCATTGCCAGTGTACCAGTACTGGTATAAATTTCACTCTTGTTTGTTGAAAAAAGACTTGTATGAAATGTCCTTTATTGTCTCGGTATCTTCGTGACCACAAGATTGGTAGAAATAGTAGTTTTCAAAGCAATTATATCAATGTTATAATTTGATAAATATTTGTTTTGGTGTTATTTAGTAATAATTTGAGTAAAACTATAATGATTTTAATTATAAAAAGTCTCCTGAATATGAGAGATCATTCTCTCGAAATCGGTTCTCCAGAACTTGCAGAAGTAGATTGTCTGATCGTTAGTCCCACTTGGACATTCAAACTTCTAAATCTGTTATCTCATCGGTTGTGCTCTACAACTTCACTGTTTCATTACTGGTTTATCCCTCATTCACAGATCCACATGAGGAAGACAAGATGACAGTAGATGGCATTATGAAATTCTTAGATGAATTACAACTCAATCCAGAATCTATTACAGTCTTACTAATAGCGTGGAAGTTTAAAGCGGCAACTCAGTGTGAATTCACGAAGGATGAATTCGTTTTGGGGATGACAGATATGGGGTATGTTTTACTCAAGACGAATAGGTACAAAATATTTTATTCATAAGGCCAAAGAAAAAAATACATGTATTTGGGGTTCGGGTTTCCCTTCTTACCTTATTAGCTCAACTTACTTTGTAAGTTTGAGCTATTGCCATGGTTTGGCGTCCGTCGTCCGTGTATGCGTGTGTCCGTCAACAATTTCCTTTGGCGCGGGCTACAGGTCGTACCTTTGGTCTGATCTTTATGAAATTTGTCATGAATGTTGACATTGACATGTAGATGGGAACGAGTCATTTTGGGGTCATTCGGCCAAAAAACATGGCGCTGGTGGCCATCTTGGATTTCAAAATTCAATCCATTGGCGCGGGCTACAGGTCGTACTGCTTGTCTGATCATCATGAAATTTGCCGTGGATGTTAATATTGACATGTAGATGGGAACAAGTCATTCTGGGGTCGTTCGGCCAAAAAACATGGCCGTCAGCAGCCATCTTGGATTTTACACTTTGCATGACTAAATCCTTTGGCGCGGGCTACAAGTCGTAGCTTTCGTCAGATCTTCATAAAATTTGTCATGGATGTTAACAATGACATGTAGATGAAAACGAGTCATTTTGGGGTCGTTCGGCTAAAAAACATGGCCGCCAGCAGCCATCTTTGAATTTACTCTTTGCATGACTAAATCCTTTGGCGCAGGCTACAGGTCGTACCTTTTGTCAGATCGTTATGAAATTTGTCATGAATGTTGACATGTAGATGGGAACGAGTCATTTTGGGTTTATTCGGCCAAAAAACATGGCCGCTGGCGGCCATCTTGGATTTCAAAATTCAATCCATTGGCGCGGGCTACAGGTTGTACTGCTTGTCTGATCATCATGAAATTTGTCATGGATGTTAATATTGACATGTAGATGGGAACGAGTCATTCTGGGGTCGTTTGGCCAAAAAACATGGCCGTCAGCAGCCATCTTGTGTTTTACTCTTTGCATGACTAAATCCTTTGGCGCGGGCTACAAGTCGTAGCTTTGGTCAGATCTTCATGAAATTTGTCATGGATGTTAACAATGACATGTAGATGGGAACGAGTCGTTAAGGGGTCATTCGGCCAAAAAACATGGCCGTCGGCAGCCATCTTGGATTTTACTCTTTGCATGACTAAATCCTTTGGCGCGGGCTACAAGTCGTAGCTTTGGTCAGATCTTCATGAAATTTGTCATGGATGTTAACAATGACATGTAGATGGTGTCCGATAGTACAGAAGATATCGGTTGATATATAATTATGTTCCCAGTTATTGCTATAACGTATTGTACAGATAAACACAGCACATCGAGATATAACTAATAGAATAGATACAATCATAATTATCAAGATCATATTCTAAATTGGATGTGACATGTACTACCATCTTATATGTTGGAAGTATCAGACCACGATCGTTCCACCATACCGATGGCATGATACACGTCACATGGTAGGTGTATCATATACATCATACCTTATTAGGATGCATGATATGATACACCATACGTTGTAATAACTACTGGCGTCGAGAGATACGAAAAAACGACTCTCTCTCCATCAGCCGAACAGACTAGACCTCTTTTACCGATGCTCCTGCTGTGTTTATCACTATGACTTATACACATATAAAGTTATCAAAAGCTACGGACAGTTATTGTTATCAATGTTCCCGACACGGCCAATTCAACATCTAAACCCTAGACACCGGGACAATGGTGCTCGTGAGCTTGGAACCAGAACTTGTGTTTTCGTTCATACGTGAGTACTTACTATACCAACCAGGACGTTTCTTTTCGTCTAATAATTTCAAATTAAATATACACAATACCCGCACTATGTTCTAGAGCAATTCTGTAATGTCACAATTAGAATGTGCATGTGCCAACCCAACTCAAATTATTCATTTCTTATATACCTGCACTTTTGCCTTTTCTATTCCCAATTACTTTAGTAATTAAAATCAAGATGAATATGACACAAAGTCACCTTTCCTGTCCTTCCTTTTCGGACGACGTTAATTATAGTAGCGCCCAAATTGATGGAGAGATAGAGCGAATGCGATCTATTTTGCATGAAACCCATGAAAATAACGAGGTACGAAACGCACATGACAGCGTCGTACTAGATCGCATTTCCACACAATTGGATCATTTTAATAGTGCAATAGACCAACAGTTGGACGCCACACGCATTTCGTCAGCAATTCAGATGGCAACTGGTGTGACAAATGTTATCACCCCTTTTTCGGGAGACCCTAAATCTTTTCTTGAATGGACCAACGAATTATATCGTTATGGCCAAGCAATTGATGCGACTGATCAAACATTAATTAAATTTGCTCTGCGGACCGATGCTTTTGCGGCCGAAACTGAAGAAATTGAAAATGTTGCCTTTGATAACATAAACCCATATGTACAAACAACTGTTTCTGACATGGATATCGATTTAAATTCGCGTTCATATGATGCATCTACACAAGCAGGCGTGAATGATATCATTCGTGTTATAAGCACACAGGAAACAAAATAGACAATTTGTCCGACAGAATTAATATCAGGATTCCATTAAAGTCATACTTACCAGTATAAATGTGCAACAGTTATGCATCCGTAAATCATTATATATTGTAGTCCTGACGGAATAACAAACAATGTATAACAAAATCCTGAATGTTCACTTTCCGTATAACAAAGGAATAGAAATGATAAACAATTGAACTAAATAACACAAACATGATTTAAATCATAATCTTAATATTCATAGTCTACGCGTGTATAACATAAATATATCCAACATTGTGCCACTGCACGCTTAAATTAGTGCCGACAACACATGCAAACTTTTCTGTATACCAAGAATGAGGTTTTCTTGATTTATGTATCTGGACAACGGGTCCAGGAATATCGTGTAAAGCTATTGAGATGATAAATTTGCACATACAATTGAACTGACCAGCATGAGTATTGCATAGACCCCATAACTCAGCTGACATGCGTGTTATGTAGGTTATTGTATCGGTAAGCACCGCGATGAGTTGCCAATTGCCTATACACACAGTACAACGTTCAATCGTAATACTAATAAAAAATAGATTATCATTAATCGTCATTGCTGACCATGCATCCTTAGCATACAATTTGTGGTACCACGAAGCATTATCCGGATGGATTGAATGTAGGTATAGCGGAATTTTGAGTGGTGTGCACAACTCTCGGATTCCTGGTTTGACTTGCGATACGCAGGGATATTTAACCCTGGTGTTGGTAATGGAATGCTAAGCGTTATTAAATAAGAATGGTCGTTAGATGGATTATACCAAGCACAAGTATAATAATATTTTATTCACTCTGTAAACCGCATATTGAGTTTAGTTTACAATGATAAATATGCGAATATAATATAACATGATATAGATAGCGGAGAAGTACATGTATGTGGTATTTCATTACCACGTGATTGTTCATAAATAGCTGTGAATAGTTTAACGAAGTCGCAATCATACATTGATTGGTTCTAATTCTACTGGAATGGTGAATGCTAATTCACCCGATTTTAACATTAATTTCACAACAAAGAGTTACACGATTGTTTTATTATACATATCGTCGCGGCAGGCATGTTTGGTTATCGCACAGCAATTGTTTTCAGCGACAATTACATTTTTTATGAAATTTTATGGCGTGATATACATATATCTAGCGATTCCCTTTAATGTCATGATTCAAGACATATTTGTTTTACTTCCTACGATCACATTTTATTGATCATAAACCCAATTCCCTTAATGTTCATATCCCTCATTTATTGCATGACCATTTTTCTTTACATTTTATGGAAATGCTCTACGAACAGGTTCAAAATTTATGAAAATGCAAATTGCATTGGCGAGTCACTGATTTTGTTTCATGATTCGTACTTTGGACATATTTTGGTTTCAAGATGCTTATTAGCTATTGTGGGTTTATTGTGTTCTTTTTACAAACACATTATTTAGATTTCGTGTCATTTATGTCGAACTAATGGGTTCGCCACACACGATCAATGGTTGGTACTGTAAGTCAGGCTAATGACGTCACACGCGATGGACCATCCAATATACACCGTGCTGACATACCAGACACGCAGACCGGACCAGACATTGGTGTTTCAACCACATCTAGCGACACCGCTGCTGACCTTCGACCGTTCCTGACACTGTCCTCACAAGATTATCGGACATAGATATTCCACCGACTGTCCAAAATAAACACTGCATTTCCTCGTTCGGCGTCTTGTATACAGTCGTTGTTTCAACGCTGACGCCGCCACAGCTCCTTAGATGATAACTAAATGACGCATATGCTGCCAGATCGTTCATGAATATCGCTGATACGTTTGATGCACATTGGCATAAAATAATTGACATTTGATCGCAACTGTACACTGCTGTTACATGTACACCGATCATTACACGTTACGTCATTGACTCCACGTCACTTGCTGACTAAGACCAGAGATGTCCTGTGAAGCTACATATACCTTCCCAACTGATGAATATATCGGTTACAACACATTCTCACGCCGCACGGACAATAACATTTATCATCCTTAATTGTTGATGTCAATTAACTGTATCCTGCATGTGTGATTATTCTCTACTTCACACACCAGTGTTCTACATGGTGTTGATTATCCGACCTTGGATATAATCGTTTGCCGAATATTTATATTGGACACATATATCACATTATACCCGCCAAGCCAGAACTTCTCTACAAATTCCTGGATAAATTAACTATTCGCTGATAAACCAGTGCTCCAGTGACTTACTGTTCGATGCTAATCCAGTAACCTAGTGACATACTGTTTACCAGACTCGCCATGGATAAATAACTCTCTTTTCGTTTGCTGTTGAGTTTTTATGTATGAATATCCATGTGTTGATTTTTTTTAGGTTCGCCACTCGCGATTATACTCATAGATCCAACTATCTTCTGTACCCTCGGATTTTATAAAATTTTTAGTTCCCAATACTATATATAGTTTTGGGAACTCTTAAAGGAGGGGACTCTGTCCGATAGTACAGAAGATATCGGTTGATATATAATTATGTTCCCAGTTATTGCTATAACGTATTGTACAGATAAACACAGCACATCGAGATATAACTAATAGAATAGATACAATCATAATTATCAAGATCATATTCTAAATTGGATGTGACATGTACTACCATCTTATATGTTGGAAGTATCAGACCACGATCGTTCCACCATACCGATGGCATGATACACGTCACCTGGTAGGTGTATCATATACATCATACCTTATTAGGATGCATGATATGATACACCATACGTTGTAATAACTACTGGCGTCGAGAGATACGAAAAAACGACTCTCTCTCCATCAGCCGAACAGACTAGACCTCTTTTACCGATGCTCCTGCTGTGTTTATCACTATGACTTATACACATATAAAGTTATCAAAAGCTACGGACAGTTATTGTTATCAATGTTCCTGACACGGCCAATTCAACATCTAAACCCTAGACACCGGGACAATGGGAACGAGTCGTTTTGGGGTCATTCGGCCAAAAAACATGGCCACCAGCAGCCATCTTGGAATTTACTCTTTGCATGACTAAATTCTTTGGCAGGGGCTACAGGTCGTACCTTTGGTGTGATCTTTATGGAATTTGGCAGGAATGTTGACATTGACATGTAGATGGGGACGAGTCATTTTTGGGTCATCCGGCATAAAAACATGGCTGTCAGTGGCCATCTTGGATTTCAAAATTCAATCCATTGGCGCGGGCTACAGGTTACAGTACTGCTTGTCTGATCATCATGAACTTTTGCATGGATGTTAATATTGACATGTAGATGGGAACGAGTCATTCTGGGGTCTTTCGGCCAAAAAACATGGCCACCAGCAGCCATCTTGGATTTTACTCTTTGAATGACTAAATCTTTTGGCGCGGGCTACAGGTCGTGGCTTTGGTCAGATCTTCATGAAATTTGTCATGGATGTTAACAATGACATGTAGATGGGAACGAGTCGTTTTGGGGTTATTCGGCCAAAAAACATGGCCACTGGTGGCCATCTTGGATTTCAAAATTCAATCCATTGGCGCAGGCTACAGGTCGTACTGCTTGTCTGATCATCATGAAATTTGTCATGGATGTTAATATTGAGATGTAGATTGGAACGAGTCATTCTGGGGTCGTTCGGCCAAAAAAGATGGCCGTCAGCAGCCATCTTGGATTTTACTCTTTGCATGACTAAATATTTTGGCGCGGGCTACAGGTCGTGGCTTTGGTCAGATCTTCATGAAATTTGTCATGGATGTTAACAATGACATGTAGATGGGAACGAGTCGTTTTGGGGTTATTCGGCCAAAAAACATGGCCACTGCCGGCCATCTTGGATTTCAAAATTCAATCCATTGGCGCGGGCTACAGGTTGTACTGCTTGTCTGATCATTTTGAAATTTGTCATGGATGTTAATATTGACATGTAGATTGGAACGAGTCATTCTGGGGTCGTTCGGCCAAAAAACATGGCCGTCTGCAGCCATCTTGGATTTTACTCTTTGCATGACTAAATCCTTTAGCGCGGGCTACAAGTCGTAGCTTTGGACAGATCTTCATGAAATTTGTCATGGATGTTAACAATGACATGTAGATGGGAACGAGTCATTTTGGGGTCATTTGGCCAAAAAACATGGCTGCCAGCAGCCATCTTGGATTTTACTCTTTGCATGACTAAATCCTTTGGTGCGGGCTACAGGTCGTACATGTAGCTTTGGTCGGAACTTCATGAAATTTGTCATGGATGTTAACAATGACATGTAGATGGGAACGAGTCCTTTTGGGGTCATTCGGCCAAAAAGCATTGCTGCTGGCGGCCATCTTGGATTTCAAAATTCAATCCATTGGCGCGGGCTACAGGTCATACTATTCGTCTGATCATCATGCAATTTATCATGGATGTTAATATTGACATGTAGATGGGAACAAGTCATTTTGGGGTCGTTCGGCCGGCCAAACAAAAATGGCCACCAGCAGCCATCTTGGATTTTACTCTTTGCATGACTAAATCCTTTGGCGCGGGCTACTGGTCGTAGCTTTGGTCGGATCTTCATGAAATTTGTCACGGATGTTAACAATGACATGTAGATGGGAACGAGTCCTTTTGGGGTTATTCAGCCAAAAAACATGGCCGCCAGCAGCCATCTTGGATTTTACTCTTTGCATGACTAAATTCTTTGGCAGGGGCTACAGGTCGTACCTTTGGTGTAATCTTTATGGAATTTGGCAGGAATGTTGACATTGACATGTAGATGGGAACGAGTCATTTTTGGTTCATCTTGGATTTCAAAATTCAATCCATTGGCGCGGGCTACAGGTTGTACTGCTTGTCTGATCATCATGAAATTTTGCATGGATGTTAATATTGACATGGGAACGAGTCATTCTGGTGTCGTTCAGCCAAAAAACATGGCCACCAGCAGCCATCTTGGATTTTACTCTTTGCATGACTAAATCCTTTGGCGCTGACTACAAGTCGTAGCTTTGGTCAGATCTTCATGAAATTTGTCATGGATGTTAACAATGACATGTAGATGGGAACGAGTCGTTTTGGGGTTATTCGGCCAAAAAACATGGCCGCCAGCAGCCATCTTGGAATTTACTCTTTGCATGACTAAATTCTTTGGCAGGGGCTACAGGTCGTACCTTTGGTGTGATCTTTATGGAATTTGGCAGGAATGTTGACATTGACATGTAGATGGGAACGAGTCATTTTTGGGTCATCCGGCATAAAAACATGGCTGTCAGTGGCCATCTTGGATTTCAAAATTCAATCCATTGGCGCGGGCTACAGGTTACAGTACTGCTTGTCTGATCATCATGAACTTTTGCATGGATGTTAATATTGACATGTAGATGGGAACGAGTCATTCTGGGGTCTTTCAGCCAAAAAACATGGCCACCAGCAGCCATCTTGGATTTTACTCTTTGCATGACTAAATCATTTGGCGCGGGCTACAGGTCGTGGCTTTGGTCAGATCTTCATGAAATTTGTCATGGATGTTAACAATGACATGTAGATGGGAACGAGTCGTTTTGGGGTTATTCGGCCAAAAAACATGGCCACTGGCGGCCATCTTGGATTTCAAAATTCAATCTATTGGCGCAGGCTACAGGTCGTACTGCTTGTCTGATCATCATGAAATTTGTCATGGATGTTAATATTGAGATGTAGATTGGAACGAGTCATTCTGGGGTCGTTCGGCCAAAAAACATGGCCGTCAGCAGCCATCTTGGATTTTACTCTTTGCATGACTAAATATTTTGGCGCGGTCTACAGGTCGTGGCTTTGGTCAGATCTTCATGAAATTTGTCATGGATGTTAACAATGACATGTAGATGGGAACGAGTCGTTTTGGGGTTATTCGGCCAAAAAACATGGCCACTGCCGGCCATCTTGGATTTCAAAATTCAATCCATTGGCGCTGGCTACAGGTCGTACTGCTTGTCTGATCATCATGAAATTTGTCATGGATGTTAATATTGACATGTAGATTGGAACGAGTCATTCTGGGGTCGTTCGGCCAAAAAACATGGCCGTCAGCAGCCATCTTGGATTTTACTCTTTGCATGACTAAATCCTTTGGCGCGGGCTACAAGTCGTAGCTTTGGACAGATCTTCATGAAATTTGTCATGGATGTTAACAATGACATGTAGATGGGAACGAGTCCTTTTGGGGTCATTCGGCCAAAAAGCATGGCTGCTGGTGGCCATCTTGGATTTCAAAATTCAATCCATTGGCGCGGGCTACAGGTCATACTATTCGTCTGATCATCATGCAATTTATCATGGATGTTAATATTGACATGTAGATGGGAACAAGTCATTTTGGGGTCGTTCGGCCGTCCAAAAAAAAATGGCCACCAGCAGCCATCTTGGATTTTACTCTTTGCATGACTAAATCCTTTGGCGCGGGCTACAGGTCAGAGCTTTGGTCGGATCTTCATGAAATTTGTCACGGATGTTAACAATGACATGTAGATGGGAACGAGTCCTTTTGGGGTTATTCAGCCAAAGAACATGGCCGCCAGCAGCCATCTTGGATTTTACTCTTTGCATGACTAAATCCTTTGGCACAGGTTAGACATTTCAATTAGCACCTTTCCTATTCCTGCATTGACTGTCAACCATTAAATTATTCCCCTACATAAGTTGAGCTACAGTGTCATTGACACTTTCATTTTATTTTAACCCTTCCAGGTATATCAATTATAGTGTATGAGTAATGATCAGATATTTCGAGTCCGTATATCCTGCCGGTAGTTCTTAGAAAAAAAGATACAACAAATTTTCTTTATCGCTGAGGACACTAACTAAAATTAATCATGATAAGAGCTATAACCTACGTGGTAATGCCGGGTAGGTACATACAGTAATGCCCTAAGTAATCGACTCCTTAACCACAGCAGAAATATGGGTAACTTTTCAGGATTTAGACGGAAATATGACTTGTTGCCATTCATCGGAAAGCTCTCATTGAGAGCATTACTGTAACTGATTTGTGTGTTAATGGATGTCAATTAATAGTACATACGTTATTTATAGTATAGACTGTGGTGCCATACTAGTATGGATAGCAATGTGGTACATGTGTGTATCTTCCCGCGATCACACAACTCTGATCAGTTCAGTTAATTTGTCAGGTAATGACACATGTTTGCATTTCTAGGTTTATTTTACATCTGACCGGCATTTTATATCAGATCCTATCTGAAGATTTCTGCATATTAAATTCTAACGTTTAGAGATACCGTATATTTTAATGTTGTTATATTTTTGTCAAATGACAGTTACCTGTATGTTGTGTGTTACCAATATCATTGGCTGAAATTATTGACGTCCTGTGGCACAGGATTGTTATTTTTCAGTATTATGCATGTAAGAAATAAATTATGAATTATCATTATCAGTGTTCAGAACAGAATATAATTTCACAATAATTTCTAAGTGACATGCCTTTACATGCTTAGAAGAATGCCTTTACATGCTTAGAAGACAAGACTAAGAGGTAATTGGTACCCTAATCAACATTTTTGTGAATTTGAGTCAACCAATGTGGTGGAGTGAGTTTTCAGAGATATACAGTATTTTAATTTTGACTTTTCTTCAATTACAGATGTGATAGCACAGAAAAATTAAGGAATAAATGTTCTTCACTTGATCAGGAGATACGAGATGTTGGCAAATTCAAAGATTTCTACCAGTTCACTTTCAATTATGCGAAAAACCCAGGCCAAAAAGGGCTAGGTAGGTTCTTTTCAAATCCTTTGGTTTGTACTTTTGTACCGGTATATGGATCTGTAGTTATATAATGGTTTAGGACAGATAAACAAAATAGTTTACTTTTCAATGTGATGATGGAGGCAGATATTTATATCTATTATTATACCCCCACTTTCGAAGAAAATGGGGGGTATCAGTGAAGTATCTAGCGATTTTTTGGGGACACCTGTTTTTGGGCAATGATATGCCGAAGGCATATCCCAAAGACATGAGGGAGGGAGGTTTGGGAGGGGGTATCCCCCTGCTGATGGTGGGGGGAGTCTCCCCCTGGAATTTTTTTTTAATCCAATGCATTGAGAGCTAATCTAGAGCTCTTGGAGTCCGTATTTTGAATTTTACTGAGAGTTCACTTTGATCAAGTTTCAGAAGCATAACTTTGGATTTTTTTTTATATATGTATGGATTGGAAATGCTTATAAGTTATTGTCAGATATCTTTTTGTTCAATGGATTATGCTTATCCTGCTTGAAATGAGACCATTATCACTGTAATTCATATAATAGGCTATTTTCTAAAATTCAAGTGAGAGACACATTCATAATATACTAGTAGTACAGAAATAATGTCTATTGAGTTACATGTAGTATTACTAGTAGTACTAATCTCTATGTTAATTATTCATTTGGTATTATGAGATCCCACATGATAACCAGTTTTACTTGATCAAATTGTCACTGTTCCTCTACTGTATTGTGTAATTTCACTTGAATTTGATTGAAATACTGAAGTCTGAAGGGTGAACTATTTGAAGTTTTCACAGATGAAGCTCGATAAAGCCAAACATACTTTACAGTATGATTCCAACTGTTAAACTTAAGAAGTTAAATCTTTTTGTAAACTTACATGTCTTATATCAATATATATAAATATATATATCTTGTTATGATATGAATTGGGACCTGAATTAAAAAAAACATTTTGGTAATTTTTTTTTTTTTGGGCGCCTGTAGTTTGGGCGCCCAAACCGGTAAACGGTATGAAAAACGGCATGGATATGTCCCTGGGGGCAGGGTTCGCGCTGCCGCTTGCCAAATTTGCCAATGGCTAAACAAAATCTCAGTTGGCAAAAATTTTGGCAAGTGGGTTTTCAATTCTGTGATGTGAAATATCTAGTCCAGAAACATCGAAAGTGGGAATATATCGCCGACTGTACAAAGGGAAACCACATCGCGGACACTACAAAGGGAAACCCGGACGACAACTATTAACCAAGCGATCACAAAGTGGTTGATTTATGACAACGTGAAGAAAGCTATGTTTTGTAAAGTGTGCACTGGCGCAGGTATAAGCAATTTGTTCGTAACAGGCTGTTTTAATCTGAAGAAAGATTACGTCACTCTGCACGAAACAGCAAAAGGTAATTATTTTACATTTAATCCTCTAATCCCACCCATTGTCTGTCTGGTCACTCACAGGGCTAACACACAATGCGTATTTGTGATGACATTGTATTTATGACGGTCAAGGTTTATGAGCACCAAGTGTAAGACAATAGGTTAATCAGCCAAATGTGAATCAGGACATATATTTTATGGCTAATTGTCGTCAATACCGATATAGTCAAAATAATAAGTATGCTTTTTTGAGATTGTAATATGATAATGGCGTAACAATATTAAGTTATTAGTTCTCAGATGTCGCTTAGATATTTGTCCAAGGATAAATAGTTAATGTTTAAAACAAAATTAATTAATATTTTTTTTTAATAAATGATATATATAAAAATACTTCTAGCTCATCAAAATTATTTTAATTATTGTGTGTATATGTGGATATATTTAATTTTCAGGCATAAATTCTCACAACATTGTCGTACAAATGATCAACGAATCAAAAAACATGAAAGAAGTCCACAAAACTGTTCACAATTGTTGGTCAGTTTGCCGAACGGCTAGTCTGTGTTCCCGTATCAACAGTCGACTGCGAGCGAACCTTCTCCATTCAAAACATTGTTAAAACAAAATCGCGCAATCGATTGTCTGTTCGTTATCTCAATGCTCTAATGAAAATTTCTATCGAAGGACCATCTGTGTCTGAGTTTGATTTTGCTGCTGCATTTTTGAAGTGGGTTGATGTTAAGTCTCGCAGAATCATTCATGTTTAATATTAATGTGCATTACCATACTATAGGTTTATGTGATAAACTAGTATTTGACAATTGCTTGTCTAAATGTATTGTGTCTTCTATTAACATTTAATATTTATTTGTTGTCATTTTACCTGTGTCTGATTTCGTTTTATATGAATAAAGATAAAAACGCTAATTTTCCTTATTTTTCCCCTATTTGACCTTCGATTTAATTTGGCAAAAAAATTTTTTTGGTCCAGCGCCAACCCTGCCTGGGGGTATACTGAATCGACTGCGTCTGTCCGTCACGCTTTCTCCCTCCGTCAGTCCGTCCGTCCGACCTCATAACTCGAACAACTATGAACCGATTTCAATAAATTTTTGTATACAATCTCCTTAGGACTGCCTCTCCGCATGCTAATTGTGATTCGGTCCGACTTTTTTTTTTTAAGTTACGCCTCATTTTCGACTTATTTTGACTTAGAAAATTCTGTCCGACTTAATAACTTTAACAAATATGAACCGATTTCAATAATATTTGGTATACATGCTTCTCACAATACCCTCTCTACATGATGCAGCTAGGGATTGGCTCAGACTGTTTTTCGTAATATTACACTTCATTTTCGACTTATTTTGACTTAGAAAATTCTGTCCAACTTAAAAGACACGGTTGGCCTTGGCGGTGGGTATCCTGTGAAAATATCTCCACCCATCAAAAACCACCACAAACAGAAAGAACATCAAAATGTAGATAGACTTTGTCCGTATACAAATAAGAAATATCGCATAAACAGTATGTTATGGTCATTTGTTTCACCATTTTTATGTAAACAAAAGCATAAAAAGTTACTTTTCTGGTGTTTGTTTATATTATGATGGTAAACATAAAGAGCGTTCTTTGTTGGTGAATACCTGATATGGAACTAATAAAGAGCGTTGATGCCATTTGTGTGTGATTAGCCAGTAGCATTGTGCTGTCTTCTGTAACACAATCAGGCTCTTGCTTAGGTAAAATATAGTATGTCTTTATGATAACATGCTGTTTACGCGATGGTCATGGTATATATGAACGGAACTGTATGCGTTTATTGTTTTTTCTGTTTACGGTGTTTGGAACAAATATGAATATTTTCGACAATAAGGCCGCACGTGCCTTTAATAACTTTAACAAATATGAACCAATTTGAATAATGTTTTCTGTACAAGCTTCTTGTGACACCATATTGATATTATTAGTCCGAATTTTTCTTTAAAGTTAAAAATCTTTTTTGTTGGGTTTATGGATAATGCGTGTTGAATTTGCCACGGTGGGGGTATGCTAGCACGCGAGTGCACACCTCTTGTTATTAATAGGAGGAGGCGATTTGTTTTGAAAGTTACGAAAACATGGAAACTTCATCTGTAAAATCGGTCTAACCTCTACATTTACATGTAAATGATTATCAGCCATCAAACATGTGATTCTTGTTTTATGTTTAAATTTGTTTATATCTTGCAGATCTTGATATGGCCATACAGTAGCTCACTGGAATATCACATGGCAAGAAGAATTAATTTTATGTTTAAATTTATCTATATTACAGACCTTGATATGGCAATAGCTTACTGGAATATCGCACTGCAAGGCAGATTCAAATTTCTCAGCATATGGTGCAGATTCTTACAAGTAAGTTGTGTGTATGCAAGCCTGAGTTTAGTGTGCCTGTCATTTGCAGAATGTGGACCCCAGAGGGTGAATTTAGTGACACTATCCCGCATAGCGGGCTAGCATCAGTAAATTCACCCTATGGGGATCCCATTCTGTTTAGGCCTCATCTTCTCTGGAAAGTTTCTTTATTATCAAATTTCTATAGAAAATTATTCATATAGATTCTATTTCTTTTTTAGTTGAGTTTCTCTATATCCCCAAATTTATAGATGACACATTGCATAATTGAGGTTCCCAATGGGTGTACATCAAAATATTCACCATTTTGGGAACTTCAGTTTGAGTGTATGTCTCCCATAGCAGCTGAGACTATGCAGAATGAGGTTCCCAGAAGGTGAATTTAGTGATTCTAGTCCACTATGCAGGATAGCGTCACTAAATTCACCCTCTGGGGACCTCATTCTGCAAATGACAGGCTCTCTATACTCAGGCTTGGTTGTGTGTATGCCTGTTTATTATACTCTCACCAATGGATTATGGAAACAAATCTAAGTTATACAGTTATATTGTATCCTTGTTTTTGAACATTTGAGTGGAAAAATAGTTGATGCAGGTTGAGAAAAATAATAATAAAAAAATATATACCTATATACGAGCGCCTGCGGCACATAAGATACTATGGGTGGCGGGATGGGGTGGTGGGTGGGTACTACCTATATATGTTTAAAGATCCTGTGCCAGGGCATTCTCTTATATATGTGAGTCTCCAATAGGGGAGCCTCAAATATATAAGAGAATGCACTGACTTACATGGTCAAGGTAAATTTTGTTAGGCCAATGCATTCTCTTATATATGCTAGGCTCCCTACGGGAAACTTGCATTAGTAAGAGAATGCATAGCACAAGGTTTTCGCAAAATTTCAGGAAACTCCAGTCATCAAAGGGTTAAATAATAGAAATCAAAGGGAAATTAACAGAAAAAAACTCTTTCTTCAACTTTTTTTTTTGGAGAATCTATGGTATCTGGCGGTATTCAGACATAATTTTATTCCTGTACATTGGGGAAGGCCAGACATTAGAATTTTGGTGATCTGCAGAAAGAGAATTTGGTACCGTAATTAATGTTATAATTATAACTATCTCTTGTCTCTTCAGGATCATCACAAAAGATCAATACCAAAAGACACATGGAATTTATTATTAGATTTTGCAAATATGATCAATGAGGATATGACAAATTATGATGAAGAAGGTAATTCTTATTGTCCTCCGACAATCCATTGGAGGACTATAGTATTGACATCCAGAACATTGTCCGAGTCTGTATTCTGTCATTTTTATACCCCCTTTTTTTTTTTTAAAGTGGGGTATACTGTTTTGCACCTGTCCGTCTGTACGTCCATCTGATGTCTGTTCATATCATAACTTGAACAGTATTCCGCTGATCTCAATGAAATTTTGTATAGATGTTCACTATTATGGGGACATTCAATAGAGGATTCAATCGTTTTGTTCGAGTTTCCGTTCTAGAGTTATTCATTTTTTATTTATATGGAAATGTTGGCTTTTTGGTCCATCCGATGACTGTTCAGGTGATAACTTGAATAGTAATGCTCGGATCTCAATGAAATTTGGTATGGATGTTCACCACTATGAGAACATTTAATTGCGCATTCAACTGTTTTGTTTTGGTTTTTCGTTCTATAGTTATTCATCTTTGTTTATAAGAAAATGCTGATTTTTGGGTCCATCTGTCTGAGTATAGCAGTCATAAGTTATAGATATGCCCACACTAGGCGGTATGCCACAAAGGGGTATGCACCTCTTGTTTCGTCAATTTTTTAAAAACTTTGCATGGATGTCAACCAGCATGGGAACCTGCGCACCTGCTATTTTGAGTTCAGTCAGACTCATTTTGGTGGAGTTATTGCCCTTTTTTGACATGGAATCTTACATCCTGGGATGCATCTGTTAACCGAGTCTGTATTCCGTCATTTTCCAGTCTATTTTTTTAAAACTTGGCACAGATGTCATCCAGCATGGGAACCTGTGCACCTGCAAATTTGAGTTCAGTCAGAATCATTATGCCGCAGTTATTGCCATTTTTCGACATAGAATCGTACATTATTGGTTGCATCTTTGTCCGAACCTGTATTCTTAAATTATTTCTTGAACCTGTATTCTTAAATTATTTTCTTGAACCTGTATTCTTAAATTATTTCTTGAACCTGTATTCTTAAATTATTTCTTGAACCTGTATTCTTAAATTATTTCTTGATATGGTTATTTTGTATGCAGCTCAGTTATAAGACAATGCACAAGTATTTATTCCATATAATATATATATATATATCTATAGCCTCTGCTCCAAATGAAGCCACCATCGGGGGACTCTGGCCAAGCAGCCTTTTATTACTATAATAATTAGAACAATATGATAATATGCAAGGTATTTAGAATGACCCCTGTATGATGTTAAAGGAAAAAACAATGCAAAGGATCGTCAAAATTATTTCGCATTTGGCACAAATTATTTCATTCGGCAAAAGATTTGGCAAATTAGTTCTTGATTCCGCAATAAATTAGGAACTATTTATTTCGAAATCAAACTAATCATGTCATGTAAACCCCATGCCACAGTTTCACAGTAGTGGCTTTGGGGACATTAACCCATTCTATACTAAAGCATCATTGATGAGTAGCTATCCCATAGGAAATGTTCAGATAATAAGTTCAACAAACCCTCAATAAATAGAGCTCCTTCTGCACTTTTATTTATCTGCCGCCTGCCTTATCACCTTAACATCCCTCCCAATCAATAATAGACTATTCCGATGTACTCTTTTTATCTGACTGGGAGAATCCATTTAGTTTAGAAAGGGTTAACACATATATCAACAGGTAGTTAATCTAATTGCATATGACAGACATGGGGGGGGGCATTGTATCAGGGGGGGGCATTGTATGTGATGATTAATAAATATAGTATAGTAGTATTTAACCAAGAAGACATTGATTGTATGATGATGTGACACCAGGGGCACATTGCACTGCTGTGTTCATGCTAACGGTCCATTGCTATTTTAGCCAAACATAATTGACAATGGCTTTCCTGCTATCCTCTGTATGTGTTGTGTGCACATGCAAGTCATGGTTGCAGGACATTGCGTTGTTAATTAGATGTGACTCAGCTTTCAGGGAAACTTGATGACCTAATTCCTTAGAGATCAAAGAACTTGTGTACAAAAGTTAGGTCATATAATAATTTTATAGATCACGGTATGTCAGTGTTGTAAAACAAAATTTATATAATCTTTTATGCGACCTTGAATGTGTTTGTTTTTGTATCCACAAACAAGACAAAGCAACTAAATGACCCCAACTACGATACAGAGAAATAAATAGTCCCTAATCAATCGATATCTTGAAGTCGAGTCGGTATAAGATATGGAGATTGGCTGGGTTTGCTGAATGCCCATCTATTTGACTAGAGTTATTGCCCTTTGTTCATCCAATCTGACTGTTTACTGCTTTGCAGATCATAACCCTAATTACTAAGAGATTACTTTTCTTTTAACCCATTACCCAACAGAACGGCCCTGTGCCAATGCATTCTCTTATATATGCGAGTCGACCATAGGTCGCCTCGCATATATAAGAGAATGCATTGGCTTAACACATTAAAAATTATAAAATTGTTAAAGAATGTAAGAAAAAATGGTAAAAAGTGTTAAAAAAAAGTTTTGTTTTATTCCAATGCATTCTCTTAGATATGCGAGGCGACCTATGGTCGACTCGCATATATAAGAGAATGCATTGGCACAGGGCATAACTGTAACTATCACAATGTGGTCAAGGAGCCGGTTCCAATGATATCCATATTTGTATGGTTCTATTGAGACAGACCGAAGATATTTTAGGCTGTTGAAGCTTTATTTGGCCGGTTTTGGCCGGTTTGTTGGGTAAAGGGTTAAATAGCTCTTGATAACTCTTTGAAAGGCAATTTTGAACAATCCAATAGTTACAAAGCCTGATTATAAGTATTCCTGTCAAGTGCATTGTACTAAAACAAATTTTTGGGATCAACTACATGTATATATAAGGATTAACTGTCATGTGGACTGTTTTTATGGAGATGTAACGGTGAGGTAAGTGGACATAACTTGTGTAAAACCCAAAGGGTTTTACATACAAGTTATGTCCACTTACCTCACCGTTACATCTCCATAAAAATAGTCCACATGACAGTTAATCCTTATATTTATATACATTTAGCGAAAAAGCCACTTTTGTAAATATATTTAAATCGAAAAGTGTATCGTGACAAGATCAGCCCAAAATACCCAATAGCACCCTTGGCAAAAGTTAATAGGAACAATTTCTCTTCATGTTGAAACCCGATGATGTATTAAGTCAATCCTGCGCGAGTCCAAATGCGCCCAAAGCATTACGCGTTCGTCTTTCCAAACCTAATGACGTATCGATGGTGTTATTAGCTTGGTGTTATGAGGCGTTACGCATTCACCGAGAAATAACTGCAACTAGCCACGTGGGCGCCGACCAATCAGAATGCTGGATTTAGTGATGACAACACTTAGTGTGTAAATATATTGGGTATATACCAACATGACCACATTGTGCGTTCCCTTGATGTAAGTAGATTATCATGTCATTGATCCATGGTATTTATATTGTCTATGTATTAGTCTTTAAGAAAGTTCTAGACAAAAAACTGCTCATAGGGTGACACATTTGACTGCTGCACAGTAAATGTAAAAACATATTTAAAATGACCAAGTTTATATCCTTATAATATTGTTTATTTGGTGATTTAAGCTTCTGAGAATTGGACAGATACAGAATTTCATAATGTCCTACCCAGTCATAATTGTGTACCGGTAGGTTTTTAGCTCACCTGAGACGAAGTCTCCGGTGGAGCTATAGTCATCACTCCTCGTCCGTCCATCCGTCGCACCATCCATCCGTCCGTCCATCCGTCCGTCCATCCGTCAACAATTCTTTGAACTTCTTCTTCTCTGGAACCGTAAGACCGAATTGGTTCATATTTGGTGTGGATGTTCCCTAGGTGACTCTCATTCAGATTTGTTCAAATGAGGTCACTGGGTCAAATAGTTGCGAAACCAGGACCATAACTCTATTCCTCCATAGTAATTCTTACAACAACTTCTTGTCCAGAACCATTGGGCCGATTTAGCTAATATTTGGTATGGAGGGTCCTTGGGTGACTGGTGTTCAGATTTGTTCAAATGAGGTCACCCGGTCAATTAGTTGAGAAACCAGGGCCATAACTCATAGTAATTCTTAGAATGACTTCTTCTAAAAATATATCAGGCTGATTTAGCTTATATTTGGTACGGAGGGACCTTGGGTGACTGGGGTTCAGATTTGTTCAAATGGGGTCACTTTATCAAATAGGGGCAGAGCCAGGGACATAACTCTAAAAAAATTTACATTGTTGCATTTTGACCTTTGATTTTGTTTTAGACACATCACAGCTACCCTACCCCACCCAACCCTCCCCACCCCACCTCCTGTCCCTGCCGCACCACGCTGTACCATGCCATATTATCTCTGCCTAGTTCACCCCATTAAAATCCTTGTTTTGATCACAGCTGTAGGAGTATCATAAAGCTGTTTGTGCAGTCGTTAAAACCTAATTATCTAAATGTCAACACCTCTCCTCAAGACATACTGGTAGCTGATGGTTTCATGAATGGAATTTAATCCCAGAGAATGCACTGGCTTTCAAGGTCATGGGAATTTTGTTAAGCTAATGTAGTCAGGCATTCAAATAAATCATGTATGTCATATTCTCGCAGTGATGTCCCCACAGTGTTGGGGGGGTGGTGATTGACAGATTTGTTCAATGAAATGTAATTTTGAAGCTCACCTGTTCATCTGTCTGTCCGTCCGTCCATCCATCTGTCAACAATTCTTTGAACATCTTCTCTAGATCATAAGACTGAATGGGTTCATATCTGGTGTGGATGTTCCCTTGGTGACTCACATTCCGATTTGTTCAAATGAGGTCACTCTGTCAAATCGTTGTGAAGCCAGGGCCAAAACTCTTGCCCTCCATAGTAATTCTTAAAAACGACTTCTCATGTACCATCAGGTTGAATGGGTTCATATTTGGTATGAAGGGTCCTTTGGTGACTGTAGTTCAGATTTGTTCAAATGGGGTCAGCTGGTCAAATAGGGGCCAAGCAAAGGACAGTTTTCCTCTTAATATGCTTCCTTCACACGGACCATCAGGTTTATTTTACTGATATTTAGTATGAAGGGTTCTTTGGTGTCTGGGATTCAAATTTATTCAGATGGGGTCACCAGGTACATAACTGTATGTCTCTATAGTAATACTTAAAATGTCTTCTCAAGAGAGGTTGGACTATTTAGCTTACATATAGTATGGAGGATCCTTTAGTGACTGAGATTCAGATTTGTTAACATAGGTCAACCCGTTAAGAAATGACGGGACTATGGGGACTTAAGACTTTTGTGTCTATTAAAATCATTAAAATACAAAATTCATTAAAACATCTACCTTGGAACTACCTGACTGATTAATCTGACATACATATAGTGTTTATGGGTCCATGGATAATTGGGCTTTAAACATGTCTAGATGGTTTTATAAAAAGGCGCTTGTGAGATTGGAAATTTCCAACAATTGAGAAAGTTTGAGATGTCGGTTGTGAAATTCCAACCTAAGACTTGGGAGCCCGGTCGGGAGGGGACATGTTGAGTTGGAGGAGGAGGGTGGGGGTGATCAGTAGTGTACAGTTGGTAATTTAACGGTAGATATTCACTGATCTACATACATGAAGCCTCTCTAGCCACATATCCTGTTTAGATCTAATTCTTTTAAAGTGATTATGAAAAGTTCTGACTGTTATGGTCTCCAGAGTCCCAGTCTTTGCAGTCTGGTGAGCGACCCCACAGTCTTTGACTGTCTTGTTTTTAAACCAAAACCATTTGGAAAATTACTGTATGATCTGACATGATTGTATACATGTATTGATGTAAATGTCCTTTTGTTATGTCCATTATATGTGTTGTTAATAATCTTATAATTGGATTCTATACCAAATAAACAATTTGAATGAATGACTGACATGATGAGCATATTATGCCATGCCTGTGGGCTGTGGTGCTCTTGTTGGGTTCCTGCCTTGTGCGGGCCCATCATGTTATCAACATTGTGTAATTATACGGTCAAGCTTGGATGTACCGGTAGTGTGTCTTCTGACATTTTGCAGTGGGCTAGCATCACCAAATTCACCCTCTGGGGACATCATTCTGCTTAGGCCTCAACTGCTATGGGAGACATGGGATCAGATTGAAATTTCCTAATTGTAGTTTGTGATGTTCATCCATTTGTCACCTCGATTATGCAATTTACCTTCTCCAATTTATGGGATACAGAAATTAAACAGAAGGGAAAAAGTAACTAAAAACAATTTTGAGATAACAATAATTTTAGATAATACATACTTCCCAGAAGATGAGGCCTAAGCAGAATGAGAACCCCAGAGAGTGAATTTTATGATACTAGCCCGCTGTGTGGGATAGGGTCACTAAATTCACCCTCTGGGGACCTCATTCTGCAAATGTCAGACACACCATATCCAAGCGTGTACATAGTATTGCTAGATCTTATTGACATTGCAATAACATTTAACAAACATCAACTTCTATTTTCTCGTTTCAGGGGCATGGCCAGTTTTGATAGATGACTTTGTCGAATATGCAAGACCAACATTAAATCAGCGAGGAACGAGGGTGTGATGTTTGTTATACCTTATGTTTTATATATTATTCTGTGTGGTATCTTCTCTGGACATTTTAGTCCAAAATTACTTTTCTGTCTTTGTCCTGCAAACTCTGGGCTGTCTACTATGACAGTCATCAATAGAGATTATTTCAACACATTTGTCAAGACGAAGTCAGAAAAGAGACCCACTGATCCCTCCCATACCAAAAGCATTCAGTGGCTAAGCGGTCTGAACTCAAGGTAAAATTTTAACTCTGGTATATGTATTCATGGTTAAGGACATGCTCCTGCCATTTTCATGTTCTAGATCACTATATATCCCATAGTTCACATCATGTTTTTTTAAATCCTTTGACGACAAAATACTTGTTGCCAAGTATTTCACATGGTAGATCATGCCACGAATCTCTACTCTGGCTAACGCCCATATAGATCATATTCCACCAGTACAAACCTTGGAACTTTTTGAAGTTTTGACAGGGAACCTTATGATGTAGAAAAAATAATGTGGGAATATATTTCTTAGTTATTATCTGTTCCTTAATAATGTACTTAACTGTAGGTGAAGGTCCCAGCTCGAATTTTCACGATTTGAGTGAATTTGTGAGCGATATTGCTTTGCGTCGCTTACAATTACGGAATATCTACTGAGTAATTAATTCGATGATTATTGGGATATCGGCTCACAAAAGTCAGAGAAATCATGAAATTATGTTTTGGGACTTTCACCTGCAGTGAATTACATTATTAAGGAAGAGATAACAAGTTACAAGGTTTTGTACTGGTGGAATATGATCTATTCACATGGGGAATGTTTAGATAATATCTGGACCGGGAAGCATTGCTCGTATATAGCGACAAGATATCATGCCTGGTAATTTGAACATTTATTTTTTCTATATTTTTCAAAGATATCAGCAAGCTATTAGACTAATGAGCAACTCATTTTGGATACAACAAAAAACGGATATCGAACAGATTTATATTAAGGAGATTTTGGTGTTCAAATTTTGTTACCTCGAAAAAATGGTGACCGAAGTCACTTGAACACTTATATCTTCTCAACAGTCATATTTATATGGGATCAGCATTCATAGTGAGCTAGCGGATAATTTATTCATGGTTCATTCGCTATCATTTTTGGTTCAGTTACAGTAATGGCCTAAGTAATCGACTCCTTAAACACAGCATAATTATGGGTAACTTTTCAGGATTTAGTCGGAAATATGGCTTATTGCCATTCATCGGAAAGCTCTCCCCGAGAGCTTTCCGATGAATGGCAACAAGCCATATTTCCGACTAAATCCTGAAAAGTTACCCATAATTCTGCTGTGTTTAAGGAGTCGATTACTTATGGCATTACTGTATTTATAAATGTGAAGAAAACGCTGAATATTCACTTCGATGTGAGACATCTTGCCGCCATTTTGGAGAAAATTATGACGTAGGTTTCCAGCCTTGATATGTTAAACAAGCGACCTAAGGCCGTTTAGAAACCTATTGTTTGACCCTTTTTATACTAGACACTCATTGATGAGTAGTTCCAATAGGAAATGTTCAGATAATAAGTTCAACGACATTTATTGAACTTAATTTCTGAACATTTCCCACGAATGAATATGAATTCTTCAGCACTAGCATTATATTTTCTTCTGCTAATTTATCCTGAACACCCCCCCCCCCCCCACCCCCCAAATGACAAAGTTTTATTTGTTTAACACTATCATTATTTATTTAACTATGACAGCATCCATTAAAAAGTGGCTTATCTTGATTTAGCTAGTCGAAAAATATAAATAAGCCGGATGAAATTCTCTCTGGTACAGTAATGCTCTAAGTAATGGACTTCTTAACCACAGCAGAATTATGGGTAACCTTTCAGGATTTAGTCGGAAATATGGCTTGTTGCCATTCATCGGAAAGCTCTCGGGGAGAGCTTTCCGATGAATGGCAACAAGCCATATTTCCGACTAAATCCTGAAAAGTTACCCATAATTCTGCTGTGGTTAAGAAGTCCATTACTTAGAGCATTACTGTATATGAGAGTTTTACCTTGAGTTCTGCCCTTCTGTGCTTATTTGTGGCTGTGGCCATCATCTGCAACCTAGAGAAGATAGTCGTTGTTACTGATTTTAGTGGAATCTGAATCAGTGTTTGTTACTTATTAACATGAAATCTGCATAATTTTCCAGTGTTTTAAGACAATATAAGTGGGATAGTTGTTTCTTCCAATTGCACTTGATTCAGCATACTTGTCAGAAGTTACTTCAGATGTCATGCAGTCATGTGGTGGATCAGTCTCTTTGAAAAGCCGACGAAACTCCTACCAGATGTACATCTCTAGATGTGTCCATTATATTTCATTTCTACGAAGACGCGGCATTCCCAACATGATGTAATAAACCATTTCCAAATATGGAGTGAATTCATGGTGTAAATGTTTGTGAGAATCATCGTATTTAAAAATAGTTATAAATACAACAAGATGCGAAAAAATAATAACTCGAATATGATGTCTCCTATATTGCGATGAGTAAAATAAATTATGGATATATCGCCTGCATTCAGTTTTCCAACAATAGTTGAGTTTGACGATGTGTGGGAAAATTGTCAACACATCATTGACCTCTGATCTGTGAAGTGATCTGTTATAACATAAACCAATGAAATTGTGCATAGTCTGTGCCACTCCCCAATGAAATGGAGGCAATCCCTTCAATACAGAAACTAATTTTAATAGAGACATCTAGAAACATACATCCAACAGGAGTTTCGTCAGCTTCCCAAAGAGACTGGTGGTGGATGAGCCAATTCAAATGCAGGCGATTGACCTGGGACATTTTTGGGCATATGTTATAATATTGAGAAGTGAAACATGGGAGTAAATGATATTAACTTAATACCATAGAAAGCCCTATTAATTACCATCGGCTTTCAGCTGGGCCAAGGCAAACTCTTAGATGTAGGAAAACATGTAATCATTATTCAGATATTATGATAATGTCTTGACAATAATAGCTTCTTTGCTACATGTTCTGTTATATGTTGAAATGAACTGAATGAGTGTGTACATGTAGCCTCAATTAATTATTATTATTGTCGATGACTTTCATTGGCAATAGCACACAGTTTACAAGTTACACTGAATCAGTAACATTGCTATACTGATAAAGCACAAGTACGCTGAATCTTTTCATATAATTCATAAATGTAAATAATTTCCAGCCATTCCATTGCGATCACCCTCCCTCTTCTCATGCCTATTAGAGGTGGTGACTAGTGCCATACAAATTTGTGATTTGGATGCATCACGATTTCCGGTTAACGATTCAATTCACGATCAGTTTCATTGCCGATTCGATTCCGCAAAATGATTCGACAACACTTGTTGAATATGTATCATATCAAATTCAGATGTGAAATAAATATTGTGAACTGATAAGTTTTATTGATAACACAAGTACTCGATTAGTATTTCTAAATTGAACAGTTATTATGATAATGTATGCTGTCTAAAACTCCACTGACTGAAAAAACTTGGAAGCAGCAGATGTCATACTCTGATGCGCATCCTATTGTCAGGCAAAAATCGTGATTCGAATCAAACCGTGGAGTTCTGAATTGTTACGGCCCTAGTGGTGACTATAGTGATCACTAAGTCTGGATATAGTGTTTCTGAAATTTGCAGAATGAGGTCCTCAGATGGTGAATTTAGTGATGCTATCCCTTAACACAGGCTTGCATCACCAAATTCACCCTCTGTGAACCCTATTCTGCTTAGGCCTCTGGGATTCAACTGCTATTGGACATCTGGGATCAGATTGAAGTTCCCCAGTTGAAGTTGGTGATGTTCACCCATTAGTCACCTTGATTATGCATTTTTTTCTGCAAATTAGGGGATATAGAAACTAAACAGAAGGCAAAAAGTAACTAAAAACAATGTTAATTTGAGACTATAGATACTTCGCAGATGAGGCCTAAGCAGAATGTGCATGGCAGAATCACTAAATTCACCCTCTGTGGACCTCAATCTGCAGATGTGAGACGCACTATATATCCAGCCTTGGTGATCATTTCAAAAGAAATCCTCACTCTCATGAGGGCTATTGGATCTTATTTTTGACAATAGTCCTAAATTTTAGTGTATTTTTTATAATTATTTTATATTATGCAAAGCCTCAGAATGTGCTAGGATAGTAAGTAAATGGATTCTATCTGGAACCTTGGCAAAAATTTAACACATTAGCTTTGAAACAAGAAGTTGATTGTTTTTAAAGGGGAAGGAAACCTTCGCATAACGAAAAGGCATGTGCGTTAAGCAAGCTGTTCTCTGTTTATGTGTAAAGTCTCAGCACAAATCACCAAACAAAATTGGAGATATGGTGTCTAAAACTGACCCGCACAAACAATTAACTTGACGCCGCCATTTTGGAAGAAATATTATCTCCCTTTATAGATTGTGACGTCACGGCTTCACTTGGTTGTTGAATGCTAAACTATATCGCATACTTATGATAGTCGGTTTTTAGATATGATAATAAATAAAACAGCAGATTGAATGTTTGTTGTTCACAATAAATGATTATCTGTTGTGAATAAATTATAGTTTAATTAGCGAAAGATTGTTTGGTTGTCATATTTGTACATATAGAAGTCATGTGAGTTTGGCCGAAATTGTCACATTCAAATGTTATGCGACCATTAACCGGACCGTAAATTAATTGTTCAAAATTATAACAAAAACCATTTTGATTTAAAATAAAAGGATGTATCAATAGTTTTCAATATGCTGTGATTGGTTGGATTTTGCGCAGAATAACAAACAAACATGCCAAAATGATTTTAGTGTGATATCCTTTATAAATAGCTGTATTAAGGATGAGTAACGCAAAGTGAGGGCCATGACGTCATGATCTTATAAATATGGACGTGCCGTAATTAGCAGGAGTTTTGTATTACGCGATGTGATATCGTAGTCTTTGATGGTAACTGAGAAATGAGAGGTGTTTTATCTTACCATGGTTGATATACTATATATATTAACAGCCTTATTTGTTGACGGTTTCCTTCCCCTTTGAGAAATAATTGCTTTATGCCGCTTATTTAACAAATCCAATAGAATTTAACCCTCCCATGACTGGAGCTTCCTGAAACTTTGTGCTTACTCTGTGCCAATACATTCTTCTATATATGCGTGTCTGCCAAAGGGAGCTTCATGTATATAAGAGAATACATTGGCCTAACAATATTTACCCTGACCTTGTAAGCCAGTGGATTGTGTTATATACAGTAAAGCTCTAAGTAATCGACTTCTTAACCACAGCAGAATTATGGGTAACTTTTCAGGATAAGTCGGAAATATGGCTTGTTGCCATTCATCGGAAAGCTCTCCCCGAGCGCTAAATCCTGAAAAGTTACCCATAATTCTGCTGTTGTTAAGGAGTCGATTAATTAGAGCATTACTGTATGTGAGACTTGCATATACATGTATAAGAGAATGCACTGGCACAGGACTTTTCTTGAACATAGTTAATAACAAGGATGCAGGTTTTTTAAAACTATTTTATACTAGATAAGTTTTTAAATGTTACCTACAGACAATTAATTTTCCTTCATTTGTTTGGATTATCTAGAAGCCTGAAACAATGTTTCTCTCATTTGCAGAATGAGGTTCCCAGAGGGTGAATTTAGTGATAATACCATGCACAGCAGCCTGGCATCACTAAATTCACCATCTGGGGACCTCATTCTGCTTGAGCCTCATCTTCTGGGAAGTATCTATAGTTTCAAATTAACATTGTTTTTAGTTACTTTTTCCCTACTGTTCAGTTTCTATATCCCCTAATTTTCAGAAGATAACATGCATAATCGAGGTGACTAATGGGTGAACATGGGTTTATGGCAGAAAAAATATGGTTTTGCATAAAATTAACATTTTACATCATTAGAATGTGTTCTCCTAAGAGACTCAGTGCTAAAAATGATAATTATAACTCATCGCTGGTGTTGGACTCATTATTTTTATATACATGTAAGTTACAAGTCATCCTGTCAATCACTTCTTTAATAGAGACTCAAGGCCTTCGAAGTGGGTTCATGCGAAATAACATAAATTCTATAAAAGTCTGTAGAACAACTATCCTGAAAAATATATGTAAAAATAGATTTCCAGTATACGGTTTTTATTTTCATTATCAATAACTCTCCCATAACGAGATTTCGCATATTGAAATAATGTCATGTAAACATTACTTACATAGTGGAATTACCGATCAAATCCCAATTAGATACCAAAGTTGAATAAAAACATGTCAGTAAACATTGGAAAAGGTCAATGCATTTAAAAATATTCTAAAAATCATATTGAGACTAAAACTGACACTATGATCAGCGATATTTGTTGGCAAATCACTGTAATAGTTCTGTTTACATAACAAATGTATCGACATGCAAACTTTTTGTTATTGGAGATCTATCAATAGTTAATATAAGAACAAGGTGTATCTACATGTACCTCTCCATGTTCTTCGTGGAGGTGATTTTTTTACAGACTTTTTATAGTTTTTGCCCTTTTACCCACTGTGAGTGCCTTGGGTCCCTTTAATATAGAGCTTCTTGCATCCTTTTTCAGCTCCAATTTCCCCCAAATACATGCTTTCAGGGTATTTTAGGGTTATGTTGTGTTTTGTGCTTTTGTGTATCTGGATGTTTTCTTCTGGTTTCATAATAACTTAAGTACCATGTAAACAAATTTTTCAATATTTGGCGCGTGGTAACGCATAGACAGATTCAGGTGTAGATTCTGCCAATCTCTAGTGCGAATAAATGATCGGAGCATAGTCCATTGATATCCTTTTTGGAATTTATTTAAAAAAAACTAATTTCTTAAAACATGCGAGGCAAATTACTATGGTTTATTGGGATTCCCTGTAGACTCTCTAGTTATATTTGGACCGATGACATAAAATAACATCATCTCCTCCAATATGGAGGAAGGTCCATACTATTCTGTTTGATGTGGACATGTTACAAAGCGATAGAGGCGTACGTAACCTATATACCAAGGACAAGTCAATTTTTGTCCTTGTTTGTTCAGTGCCAAGAACCTACATCACCAAGCAAGTCTTTATCCCAAAGCGTTTTTTATTTTATATTGTTTTTAAAACATATATAAATGTTAATGTGATGGGATAAACTAGTACAGTATTGCACTAATAATCGACTCCTTAACCACTGCAGAATTTAGTCAGAAATATGGCTTGTTGCCATTCATCGGAAAGCTCTCAGTGAGAGAAAAATTACCCATAATTCTGCTGTGGTTAAGGAGTCGATTATTTAGGGCGTATGCACCGATTTTGAATACAAACGCACCTCAACCATTTAATACATGGACATAAATGAACATAATCCCTTTCACTCACAAGTCCAATAACTCCTGCAACAAATAACTAGCTCATCCACTGCATGAGTTTCAGATAACAGTTATCTGAATACCGGAAGCGACGGTTTAGAGATTACTTTGGTGACTGACCCTGTTGTTATTGTTTTTCTTTGCTTTTTCACCTTGTTTATAATGCACTAGAAGCAGCTTGAAAAATCATTATTTTTCTCTGCATATTTATTTTTTCTCAGTTATCCAACATGAGAAATAAAATTTGTTAACGTACATATACAAGATGATTAAACATACAGCAAGTACTAAGTGAAGCTGTATAAACCTAATAATCCTGTGAAAAACGCAATAATGATCAACTTGTACAAGTTATATACCACCACGATAATCCTTAAACTTGATGATTAATATTTTAGATAGTTCTCGGGAAGCTTCTGAATTCTAACACAATGATGCCAGTTCAATTGAATTGTCTTCCAGTTGTGACAGTCTGCCAATCATATGCATTCCTTGAATCACCAAACATTGGTTGAGAAATTCATTCATTCTCATTTATAATAGAGCTTTTGTATAGTTTTTAAAGATGTTGGCGGTGGGTATGCTGTTAAAATATTACCTCCGTCAAAAACCGCCATAAACAGAAAGAATAGTAAAATATAGACAGACTTCTTATACCAATCAGAAATATGGCATAAACAGTATGTTATTGTCAAATGTTTTTCCTTTGTTATGTAAACAAAAGCAAAAAACGTTACAGAACCCGGCTTTTGTTTAGATCTGGATGTGGTAAACATAAAGAGCGTTATTTGTTACTGTTTTCCCGATATTTAAATAATAAAGAGCGTTTATATCATTTGTGTGTGATTAACCAATAGAATTGAGCTGTGTTATGTAAACAGAAGCAAAACTTCTGTAACACGAGCAGGCTCTTGTTTACATACACCATCGTACGTCTTGACGACAATATACTATTTACATGCTGATTATGATTGGCATATGAACAAAACTATATATATTTTAACCGCTAAGAAGAACATGGAGAAATAGATAAACTTTTTTCTTATATTCATAGCTCTCCAATAAAAAAAATTCGCGTGTCAAAACCATTTTTATATAAACAAAACTGTTAGTGATTTGTCAACAATCACGTAGTAAAATCAATCAATTCTTTTTTTTTTTATTATTAAACTTTGGTATCTTATTGGACTTTAACGGAGTTCCACTGTAACAGTAATGTTTACATAACAAAGGATTTAAAACTTAACTTCTCATCACTAAATAATAAAATCGATCAAGGTTATGTGTTATAACCGAAAAGTTTTAAGACAAATGCATGTTATAGCGAATGATAGAATTTGTCTTCAAACGTCTCAGTTATAACTGCATAATCTTAATCAAAAAAGTTTTATTTCTTAAGTAAGAGGGCTCAACACTCATAACATTGGTGCCAAACATAATTAGCTCATTCAAACATTTCATGGTTGATTTTTTTCATTCATCATTGTCATGCACCCATATGCCATGTAACACTATTTGTTTCATACTACATATTTGCTATCCACTGATATAATTTACCCCAATTGTTACTAAATTATACGCCCTTCTCCAAAATAAACATCAAGGTTCTATTTTTACATTTAACTCATATTTCATCCTATTTTCCAATAACTTTTGAGTTTGAGTCATCAAGATATCAACAGAACGTTTCTTTAGATCGCCACATATTAACAATGTGCTCTGAAAACAAGCTGGTCTAAGTTTTTTCGTCAAATGTCCTGAATTCAAATAATATCTAGGTTCAGGTATTTCCAGTTTTAACCCTTTCATGGCGGGAGCTGCACTGGTACAGCATTCAAGATCCTGTACCAGAGCATTCTCTTATATATGCGAGTCTCCCATAGGGAGCCTTGCATATATAAGAGAATTCACTGGCTTACAATGTCAAGGTTAATATTGTTAGGCCAATGCGAAATTTCAGGAAGCTCCAGTCATGGAAGTGTTAACCCTTTACTAAATACTCATTGACGAGTAGTTGCCTCAGGAAATATTCAGATAATAAGTTGAACAAGCTTGTTGAAATTATTATCCAAACATTTCCCACTAATGAATAGGAATCTTTCTGCAACTATATTATCATTTCGCATGCCTGTTGTCTGCTTATAATTCCTGAACATCCCTCCAGATGAATAATATACCATTCCAATGTATACTTGTATAACTGAATGGGAGAATCCATATACCGGTAGTAAAAAAAGGGTTAATGAGAATAATGACTGTTAATGAAGCCTTTTTCCGAATGTGCATTTGAGTACCCAACCAAATGGTTTGTATACCTTTAACATTGAACTATGCTTAAAATATTGTCTCATTGTTCGAGCAAAAGCTTTTCATATATACTCACTATTTATCCTACCAGCATATTTCATCAATTTTCTCATATCCCACTTATTTTGTCTGTTTAGCAGGTTTCAACTGACTTGTTTTTCTAAGAATAAATATTGATGGAGGTCAACCAATAATGCGTTCAATCTTTCTATCTATCTATAGGATACTTTTTCAACTTCATTATGTTGAAGACTATTGCGAAGGAATCTATTAGATCCACACAGGATTTTTTTTTAATCTGACTTATTTGCCACAGTAAGGATCTTTAATGTGCAAACATTATTGTACACAGAACAACCATTAGCGTGAGCTCCCGATCCAGTATGACCTGCATAGTGTCATCCCTGGCCATGACATTACAAGAGGAGCAGAGGAACGAAATTTGTCTAGTATGTATTTTTATCGAAACTCAACTTATGGTTTGGTGAGGGACAGCAACAAACCTATTTAACATAGACGTTTATTAATGGAATTTTTTATGTTTTTGTTAGTTAATTGTCCAGTGCAACAGCTTTACACAGGACATCGGGTCTGCCCCAACGTTCTAACCAGAGTTTTGCCACTTGTTTCTATTTTTAGAAATTTGATTCCATTGGAGCGATTACTTGAATGTGAGGGACAGCAACAAACCTATTTAACATAGACGTTTATTAATGGAATTTTTTATGTTTTTGTTAGTTAATTGTCCAGTGCAACAGCTTTACACAGGACATCGGGTCTGCCCCAACGTTCTAACCAGAGTTTTGCCACTTGTTTCTATTTATAGAAATTTGATTCCATTAGAGCGATTACTTGAATAAAGGTCAAACAATATCTCGATCCAATTCAAAAAAAAGTTTTGTCCTATTTCTTTTACCTGAGTTACAGCCCTTAGTTCGTCAATTTTCTAGCAATTTTAGGATATTTTATGCCCGTTAGTGCGTTAACTTGTAAAAATAATATCAACCAATTTCCTTCATATTTGATATATGGATCTTTTGCAACAATATCTCCTACAAGTTCGAAATCGAGATTTGTTCGATCCTTTTTACCTGAGTTATGGACTTATGGCCCTTAGAATGTCTTTTTTAAACAATTGTATGACTGTTAGCTTGGTAACTTGATCAAACTTAAACTATTGGGTATATGGATCTTTTACAACAATATTTCACAATTTCAAAAACCAGGTTTGTCCTGATTTTTTTTACCTGAGATACGGCCCTTAGTTCATCTATTTTTAGCAATTTTATGAGTGTTAGTGGAAAACTTGAACAAACTTCAACCGACTCCACCGACTCCAGTCATATTGGGTTTGTGGATCTTTCACAACAGTTGAGTTCAAAAACCAGGTTTGTCTGATTTTTAGCTCAACTTGATGAAGTCATGTTTGATCTATTGACATGGGTTGAGCATCTGTTGTCCGTCAGGTGGGGCATGCATGCATGTGTTAACAATTTCCTTTGCCACACCCTACAGACCTCATCCCTCATCAGATCATCACCAAATTTCATATGGATCTTCAGGGTGACCACCAGATGAGAGCCATAAAATATTTCCGGTATTTAATTGAAAAAAACATGGCCATCTTGGATTTTACTCTTGGTATGACTAAACCCTTTGGTTCACCCAAGAGGCCAACTCCCTCATCCGATCAGCACCAAACTTCAAATGGATCTTCGGAGTGACCTCTAGATGGGAGCCATCTCAGATTTTACTCTTTCTGTTAGTATTATTGCATCTTTTGTCCCTGCAGCCAAACTGTTCCATCCGATTAATCGCAAACTGTTTATGGATCTTCAGGGTAACATCTAGTTACTTAAAGGTACGGTTGGCCTTGGCGGTGGGTATCCTGTGAAAATATTTGCACCCATCAAAAACCGCCACAAACAGAAAGAACATCAAAATGTAGACAGACTTTGTCCGTATACAAATAAGAAATATCGCATAAACAGTATGTTATTGTCATTTGTTTGACCATTGTTATGTAAACAAAAGCATAAAAAGTTACCTTTTCTGGTGTTTGTTTATATTATGATGGTAAACATAAAGAGCGTTCTTTGTTGCTGAATTCCTGATATGGAACTAATAAAGGGCGTTTATATCATTTGTGTGTGCTTAGCCAGTAAGTCTTTATGATAGCATGCTGTTTACGCGATGGTGATGGTAAATATGAACGAAACTGTATGCGTTTTAATGTTTGTCTGTTTACGGTGTTTGGAACAAATATGAATATTTTCGACAACTAAGGCCAACCGTGCCTTTAAGCATATAAACTGTCAGAATTCCCTTACACTCTATGGACTGTACTATATGGCATGATCCCATTTTGAAGTTGAGCTACAGTGTCATTGACACTTTAATTTTTATTTACCTGAGTTATGGCCCTTAATTCTGAGATGTAGTTCTTTAGTTCATCCATTTTTAGTGATTCTTGGTCTAACAGATTCACTGTTATGTGCAAAAAAACTCGACCAGAGCCATCTTTGATTCGCAACCCTTGTTCAAATTGTGTCTGAGATTCTTTCAAGCCTTGAAATAAGGTGTCTGTCATTTGCAGAATGAGGTCCCCAGAGGGTGAATTTAGTGATGCTACCCCGCATAGTGGGCTAGCATCACCAAATTCACCCTCTGGGGACCTCATTCTGCTTACATCTCAGCATAATGAAGTTCCCAGAGGGTGAATTTGGTGATGCTAGCCCACTATGCAGGGTAGCATCACTAAATTCACCCTCTGGGGACCTCATTCTGCAAATGACAGACACCTTATTTCAAGGCTTGGATTCTTTTGCTTCTGGTATCGTTGTCAGCACTGATCGTGGCATCGGTTGTTGATTTTTGATGCCCATGGTACTGGTAATGCAGATGGTGCTCCGACCGATACCATGTTGGTTTCGTACCCTCAACTGTGTCCAAGGTTTAGTTCAGAAGTCGGCCCACCAACTAACTGAGCTATCCACTCCCCTCAATCAGTCACTGGTGCAGCTAATCATCTTCACTGTGTTTCGACCCAGTTTGACTACAATACTTGCATCTATCATTTCTGTGTAGATTTTCTGATAAATATAGCACTGTAATCAACAACATCAGAGTTGATCCTTCCATGACAGGAGCTTCCTGAAATTTTACGAAAATCCTGTGCCAATGCATTCTCTTATATATGCAAGTCTCACCATATGGAGCCTCGCATATATTAGAGAATACATTCGCCTAAAAATATTTACCTTCACCTTGAAAGCCAGTGCATTCTCTTATATATGCGAGGCTCCCTATGGGAGACTTGCATATATAAGAGAATGGACTGGCGCAGGATCTTTAATGCTGCACCAGCACAGTGCACATGACAGGACTAAAGGCACTCAAGGCCTTCGAGATGGGTTCATGTGAAATAGCATAAATTTTAATAGAAGTCTAAAACAAATGCCATCAACAAGTACATGAAATATGGATTGACTTTGTTCTTATTTTCATTATTAACAACTCCAATAATGTGATTTCAGTCATATGTTAGCATTACTGTTACAGTGGAATTACCTTGCACTGTGTAGGAACTGTTACATCGGAAATCGTTCTATCGCCGGTTTGTGATGGTTCTTGACTGATTTGTGACGGTTCTTGGTGATCAAAATTATACATTTTCACGACTTCTTGACAGTTAAAACGCAATTTTGAGGCATCTAGGTGATAATTCGATTAGTTGTTTTCAATCCCATCACAATCTGTGACACCAATGACCATGTTAATAACGAAACTTTCATTGTGCGAGTCATAACAATGACAAAAACCATGAATTTTGATAGTTGTTTGGGTTCTCTCCTGATCGAGTCGGTTCTCTCCCCATTTAATCGTTCTATACGGGTAAAACTATGGCTAATATTTGCCATGGTACATGGTTCAAACTGCCAATTTTCTTAAAGTATACAAAGAAAAACACAACAAACTATGCATTAATTTGAAATTTGCACCACTTGTCATTAATTTCGATGAATTACACTGCCTTTCTATGCTTATTCAATAACCTGTGTTACGCCTATCAAAATTCACAAAGTCGCCAGCTAGTTTGAAAAATAACGCGTTTTGCAGGCGCAACATTTCCATGAGTCAATAGCCGGTTAACAATAGTGAAATGTCATAGCGCTGGACTTCGGAAAGCGTGAGCGTAGACGGGATATATAGAGTTATCGGTCTTGTATTTTATCTATTATATGTTTTGGAACTTCTGTCTGTATGTATGTATTTGTGTTATAGACTCGAAAAACTGCTCGACCGATCAGACTCAAATTTGGTGTGTAGTCGTACTTTGATCCGGGGAACAATATGGGCGGGTCCAATTTCACGTGCGACCGTGTCCTTGACCTCGCTCAAATACGCTCATATAGGCATGTTTCTGGACCTCGACCGATCCCACTCAAATTTGGTAGCTGGGTCTACTTTGATCACGGGAACAATATGGGCGGGTCCAATTTCACTTGCGACCGTGTCCTTGACCTTGACCTTGCTCATATACGCTCATATAGGCATGTTTCTGATCCTCGACCGATCCAATCCAAATTTGGTATAATGTAGGCCTACTTTGATCCCGGGAACAATATGGGTGGGTCCAATTTCACGTGCGATCGTGTCCTTGACCTTGACCATATTCGCTCATAAAGGCATGTTTCCGGGCCGATCGAACAATAGTTTGTCCAGGCGGAGACTATCACAAATAAATCCCTAAATAGCCCGGACGAAGAGGGGGCACATAGTGTTGTCTATTTTCGTAGACGTATTTTACTCAACAAAAATAGGACGTTAAAAGTTCGTTGACACCCATACAATGTTCTGATTACGCAGTTTATGAAGTTTATGTCGGTCATCCGCTTGCTGGATGCTGATTATCTAGGTTAAATTCTAGAATTCTATAATATGCAGCTATTAAAGCATATACAAGCACGATAATCTTTCACTCAATCATATTTTAGATTGACTAGGGATCTCTGATTTTTTAATAGAAGATATAAAAAAGCAAAGAATCCTACAGTTACAAATATTATTATATGGATGTTAAACCTTCGGTTACTAAATGCGCTGTAATGAGAATTGACTTGAATCCTATTGATTAATTTGTAGGAATGCTTGGCTATTAAGTTCAACAAGCAGTAACATATAAAAAAGAGAAAAGAATAATGCAGTTACAAATATTATTATATGGATGTTAATCGTTTGGTGACTAAATGTGCTGTATAATGAGCAGCGACTTTATTCCTATTGATTCATCTGTAGGAATGCTCAGCTATTAAATTCAACATGCAGTAACATATTGTTGAATTATTAGCTAAATATTCATACAAATGAATCAGAAATCAGTGTTATAGGTGTCTGAACCTGGTTATTATAAGGAACATTATTATTCCTCGCTGATAACGTGTCAAGTGAGCAGGGACGTGGGCTGGAGCAGGCTTCTCAACGGTACCAGTACCGGTACCGGAACCGTCGGTACTTGGACAATTTTCACGGTACCGGTACTGAGTGTAGAGTACCGCAGTACATAGTGCACGGTACTATGCAGAACTCGAATTAGTAGTCTATATACGTTTGTATAAGCAAAGGGTAACTTGAGATGCTATTTGCAGCGTTAACAAAGCAAACTTGAACCACAGTTTCTTATTGCAAAATAAAAGGTGCTTGTATACATATGGTGCAATATTCGTATAGCAGCAAACCCCATTTGCAACTTTCCCTAACCAAAACGGAAAGTCAATACGATCTATCGGTAGTCGCAAAGAGTACTTATTTTGTCGCGAAGTTGGATTTACACACATCGTCTGCGTATATCAAAGGGTGCCACGGTGACCTCAACCTAACGTGACCAATTAGCGACACTTCTACGAGTATAGAAATATGCACATACTGTGACCTAAACATAGAAGACAACTACAGATAATCAATCGCTGACTGAGAAACAAGTCACGATGCACGTGACCCCGACTGACGTCACGTGCAGTAACGTCAGCTGAATCATTGTTGATAGGGGTATAATAAGTGCAGTAAGTCCCTAGATTTCCGTAGGTCACTCAATTCGCGTAGGTCCCCGCAGTAATGCAATATATAGTAGGTCTACATGATTTATTGACTGATAAAATGGATTGATACCACTAAATGATCATGTTAGATGTTACTTTGCAATTTGTTTTTTATAATTAATTTCCGAAATCTGATGGGTTTGTTTGCTTAGTGATACTTAGAGGATGAAGCCTAAATAAAATTACGTGATTTCTGATCCGGAAAGTAAGAGGATTATCTTACTGGCAACGTCATTCCTGTGTATGAATATGATATGATGCGAACAATCAAGATGGTTGGCCGGTCGGTAAGCTGTTTTGCTTTGGTAATTTTACAAAGCGGTTAAATAATCTTCGTCAGCGATCGAATATAATTAATGTCGTACAGTTTATATTCAAGAACACAGGTTCACTCAATCTCCCTGACTATTAAAATTGTGACTGTGGAATCCGATTTAAATAAATACAAATTTAAAATTCAATTATGTAATGCTGATAATGTTTGTATTGAACAATCATTTAACTTATTTCAACATAAACGAAAACAACAATCATTCCAATTGAGCCTCGGGGACAAGTGCATGTGTATGTCAGTTGCAGATTGGTCGTTTAATGTCTTTGAAGTACATGTTTATTGACCAATCACCGAAACAGTTTTGTTCAATTGTTTCAAAATGCTTAATTTAGATATTGGAAGTACGATCAATAATGAATATAAGAACAAATTTGATCTATTTCTCCATGTTATTAGTGGTGATATTTTTACAGAATTATATATATTTTTTGCACATTTACCCACTGAGCCCCACACAGATGGCAGCATGCAGAGTCGTCTGTTCTAGTCTATGTGGGGCTCTCACAATATGGGTTACATTTACCCACTGTGAGTATCTTGGGTACCTTCAACATGGACGCCAGGTAACCCTGGTAGTAATACTATAAAAAAATATTTGAGTTACTATACAAGATACACATGCACTACGCGTCAAATGGGAAGGGTGAAATGGTTTACTACATGTGTTTTAAAGAAACATTCCACCAACATATGTCAATATTGATACAGGTGAGGGGTGTACTTACAAACCTGGACATGGGATAAAAGAAGGTTTAATAATTTCCAAAGCAACCAAATGAACAAAACGATTGAACATTCAATTGATTGCCATCATAGCAGTGAACGCATCCAAACCTAATTTCATTAATATCAGTCAACCGGTGGTGGATATACGGACATAAAATCAACACTTCCAAATAAACAAAGATGAATAACTCGAGAAAGGAAAATCCGAAACACTCAATTGATTGCCCTCATAGTAGTGAACATCCATACAAAATTTCAAGGAGATTCGTCAACCGGTTGTGGAGATATCTGCCCGGGCGGCTCAACGGAAACGGACGGACAGACGAGGTCAATCCAGTATACCCTCATTATCTTCGAGGGTGTGGGATATAATCACAGTAACATACATGTGATGGGTATTTTCTAAACCTTGACATGAAATAGAGACTCAGAATGGCCAAATACAAATATTTGAGTTAACAAATCGGATGTCACATGACTCGTGACATGAGATGAGTGAAAGGGTTTAATATTTTCCAATACAATTCACCAACAGATACCATACATATACATGTGTGTCATACACTTTAAAGGCACGTGAGGCCTTAGTTGTCGAAAATATTCATATTTGTTCCAATCACCGTAAACATTAAAACATTAAAACGCATACAGTTTCGTTCATATATACCATGACCATCGCGTAAACAGCATGTTATTATAAAGATTTACTATATTTTACCTAAGCAAGAGCCTGATTGTGTTACAGAAGACAGCACAATGCTGCTGGCTAATCACACACAAATGGCATAAACGCTCTTTATTCGTTCCATATCAGGAATTGACCAACAAATAACGCTCTTTATGTTTACCATCATAATATAAACAAACACCAGAAAAGTTACTTTATATGCTTTTGTTTACATAACAATGATCAAAGATATGACAATAACATACTGTTTATGCGATATTTCTTATTTGTATACGGACAAAGTCTGTCTACATTTTGTTGTTCTTTCTGTTTGTGGGGGTTTTTGACAGGTGGAAATATTTTCACAGGATACCCACCGCCAAGGCCAACCGTACCTTTAAAATGAAATACGAGAGCGACCAGAATAAATGATTTGAGTTATCATACATGACTCGTGGGATTATATTTTTGCAACCTGATCAACTGACTGGTAAAAGTCTCTTTTCAGAAGTGTCATGTAATCCTGGGAGTGGAACATGTTTGCACGATACCCAAATGCTGCGAGTGACCATGCACTGTTTTTGTGTATCCGTCCTATATATTAAATCAGAATCGGTTGAGGCACTGGCGAAGTATGATAACTAAGTCCAATGTTTCATATATATGCGCGAACAAATCAATCGTTTCTTATTGAAATATCCATGTTGCAGTCGGAATGGCACATTGAGTTGTTCCATAATTCAGATCAAGCAAGAATAATCCGTCCAGATTGTCGCCCTTGTCGGGATCGAACCAAAATATTAGTGAGATGTCCCAAAGATACAAAAAAGAACATTTAAAATGAAATGTTCTCTAAAATCAACTTTTCACCCCGCCCAAAACTTGTGAAATACTACGGACGATGGTACGACGAACATGTCTTCGCCCGCTATATAGGGGGACTTTCAGGCACACACCCAGAGTCATCTATAGGGCCTACGTATAGGCCCACTAACCTAGATCGTGATATTGGTGTTAGTCGCGACATGTTAGGTGTTAGTCGCGACATGTTAGGTGGTCGGTCGCGACATGTTAGGTGGTCGGTCACGACATGTTAGGTGGTCGGTCGCGACATGTTAGACATGTTAGGTGGTCAGTCACGACATGTTAGGTGTTAGGTGTTAGTCGCGACATGTTAGGTGGTCGGTCGCGACATGTTAGGTGGTCAGTCACGACATGTTAGGTGTTAGTCGCGACACATGTTAGGTGTTAGTCGGGACATGTTAGGTGGACGGTCGCGACATGTTAGGTGGTCGATCGCGACATGTTAGGTGGTCGGCGTTGCGGATTTTGCCATGATTATTATCAAATTATGCTTTTTCTGTAAAAGTAATTGCCTTCATATATGTATTCTCCTATAAATCATCATGGCATATATGTATGAAATAAGCCGAACAGCTACCTGCTATAGAATCCAAACTGACGTCACATCGATCGATTTTGAGAATGATGGTCAGTTTGGATTTCAAAATTGCGGGAAAATTACCACGAACCAGATCACATGACCGAGAACATATCAACCAGGAAACAATCTGCTATCAATATACGAAGTCAACATGAGGGTTCATGTCGTACACACAAACCCGGATCAGGCGCCTGCACATTATATAAGTAATTTCGAACGTCATTTTACCCGGGAGGTGCATGATATGCGGAATGTATTTCGATAAGTATTTAATTGTATTACATCCGCCATCTATTGTATGACTAGCTGAAACAGGCTCCCTCCAAGAGCCTTTATTTGGCGTCGGAGGGGCCTTGCGGCCCCTACACAAAGGGAACTGCCACCCATTTGTGCGTTAGGGACATGCGGCCTTTATTCAACGGCGACCCCTTTAAACAGTCATGGCTCATTCGAGCTTCCAAATCTTTTCTACGTAATTTGGCAGTAATGTAGGCATATGATATGTTGACAAATACGCGAAATATTGATATACCGGCTTCACATTGATATATATATACCGGCTTCATGTGCTCTGAAAAATACTTATCACATTATCACAGCCATTTTGCAGCTGTTTTAAATATTTCGCTCAGAAGTGAAATTAACGGTCTTTGTTTCTGCCATATATCAGTAATAGAATAACACGGAACGCCCTTTTCCGTGCCGTGCAAATGGCTGTTTTTTTTTTTGGTTCCCAAACATCGTGTTCAAAGTTGTATTTTTTCATGACATCAGTACGCGCAATTCTGTCAAGTTCTGTGACATATCATGCTCGTAGAAAGGTAGTTTAAGTATTTGTTTTATGTATTTCGATACAAAGTGAATATTATTAGGTATATTTTGGTACGCAAACCGCCAAGTGCATGGCTTTAACAAACACAATTTGTTTAATTCATTTTTTTTAAATCAAAATTTTGAAAAACTTACGCCATTATATACCATCACCAGGGTAGCTCGAGTTACCATAGCAAACATTGCTCAATTTAAAGGGATACTGTACCCAACATGTTGTTGTTGGTTTCTATAGTCTCCGAGTCGGAGAATAAGGTAACAATTTTTCCATTATTTGAAAGTATGTTGAGTACAAAGTAGTGTTACGGATGGCAAATTTACCGGAATGCAAAAATACAAATTGTCGTTGTCGAGTAATTTTTGTACAGTTTTCAACCAAATGAATCAAATTAAAGTTATATTATATGCATACTAGTCACATATACTCATTTAAGTTATTGTATCATCACTAGTCAGTGAGTGGCTTGAGTTTTCTCCTCGTATCATCATAATGTTCAAACGATCGTGAGTGCGATCGGTTTACAAATCCAGTATCCCTCAATTACTTTATTTGATTACGTCATGTACACGGGAATTCGTAATTTAATTGACGCCATTTTATGGCTCCAGTCATAAATTAAATTTATATCAAATTATTAACTTTTAAATTATTAAATTTTAAGATAGCCTATTAACCTGAGCGTTTACAGAATACATCTTCGACTCAAATTATTTATGTTTCTATATATTATCGATATTAGATCGTTGTTATCACCTGAAATTTAATGAAAATGGCGTACAGTACCCCTTTAACATAACATAATTTTATTTTCTTAAATTAAATTAATTTGTTTTAAAATAATTTTTTTAATCTAACGTCACTACAACATCCACCAGGGTACCTTGAGACACCACGTTATTAAAATATTTTAAAATAGATAATGTTCTTAAATTGACAGCTTAAGACAAAACAAAGCCATGCAAATTTCAACATTTATGCGGCATAAAATCTGCATGGCTTTGTTTTTATAACATCATTGACTGGTGGCCGGATGTTTGTCGCCCACTGTACTACAACACTCGTCGCTATACGTAACAGTTGCACCTTAAAAATAGTACCATGTTGTGTCTCAAGTTGTCAATTTTCGGCCGTGGTGTAACCCATACCAGCCAAGAAAAAGTCATTATCTGTATAAAATATTCAAGAATATTTTTATTTATTTTTTAATATTTTAATAACGTCTACGTTGGTTGTTGCAAAGTGACCGTAATTCAGATGACTCTTCGAGTCGTTTTTCAACAATCAGAGCAGCCATTATTGGAATATATATTGTGGAATATGGAATATAAATTGTGGAATATACATGTTTTTGGTGTTTTGAAGCAGACTGACTTTTCTGAATAATGTAATTTGGGGAGGGGGGTGGGGGGGGGGGGGGGCTAAACCCGGGATGACCGAAAGGGCCAAAAGGCCCTTTCCTTCACCCCTCACATTATTGCCTTTATTAAACGAATTAACAAAAATAAATACATTTTTAGCAATTTTGTTTGATGTTCAATTATTTATTTTTCTTTCTTCTCTTATTTGGATGTTTTTCTGCTGATGGAATATCTTTTTCTTTCTTTTTTTCCTGGCCTCTGCTTCTTGTTCAAATTTGCGCCATTCCTCCCTTTCGTGCTTTGCAAGTACAATTTGTTCAGCTGTTTTTTGGTGGTAGGGATGACGTGGATGATCCAGAATTCTCCGGCTGATGGAATTCCAGAGTCTTTGGTGTAGTGAAATGATCAGATGATTCTGAGGTCATTTCCGCCTGGACCATGAAGTCGGCTACAGGGACGTCCGGGGTGACGTCAGCGTCCCTGTAGTTTCCGCTGGTGGTGGCAGGTACACCACCGCAGAGGCTGTCTGGATGTCATCAGTCGGCCTCTGACTTTTCATCAAATGGCTCGGATTATATAGTCGAACACGCGAAAATTATAATTTGCGAAATATAACGGTACTTTTTCTTAACAGCATCATGTCCATCTCCTTTTTCACTCCACATAATATCCGCAGCAAATGAATGAATTTGAGCCATGGATTAGTGCAAAATACACTTGTGTGCCCTATGAACGATGTGAACAATATGGTCATTGTTATAATGAAAATGAGTTTATTACTTGGGTCATAAACTCATTTTCATTATAATTACCATATTGTTTGCATCGTTCATAGAGCACAAGTGTGTAGTTTGCACTAATCCATCGCTCAAATCATTCATTTGTTGCATATATTCTGTTGAGTATAAAAAGATGGTCCCATAAATGGCCGGATATAGTATACAGTACCCCTTTAAGCTGGGTAAAGCTGTGTCGCCACACTGGCAACATACGCATACCGATACTGTAACTCATTCACCAGCATTTAACTTGATAAACGAAGAGCGTGGGATAGTTTTATAGTTTGAAACAAAAAAGGACCCAGTAAATACTTATACTATATAATCATAGTCTGAAATATAAATATCGCTTTAGGGTACGTTCATACGCTGTCAAGTTTGCACGGTATATGCTTTTTCAGGCATTTCATCATAGAAAACCACATGGTGCCATAATATGAAAATAAACGTGCATATAATATTCATCTTTACCAAAGCGAACGACTTGAGAAGTAAAATGTCTGTAGTTCCACTTATAACTGCGCTACTGGCATTTGCCTGCAAATACCTGTATGATTGATTCTTGCGAGAAAATTGCATGTTATTTACAGGCAAATTTCGGTAGCATGGCTACAGGTGGAACTACGGGGATTTTACTTCGCATGTAGTTAGGTGTGGTACATATGCAATCTATATGCTAGTTTCCATTCATATTCTGGCACCATATCGTTTTCTACGACGAAATACCTGCAAACCATAATGTGAAAACTTGCCAGTGTATGAACGTACCCTTACGATGATGCCGCCGCAGCTCATATCGAGTCTTAAAGGCCCACTTAATTTTCGAGTCACTGATTTTTTTTTTGATAATGCCTTGATATACGGTTTTAATAACAATCTATGCCATAAAATATGATTAAAATACTATCATTCATCACCATTTGAAACCTCTGTGTCTCAGAAGATGCCCATAGAGAAATATAAAACAGCTGAAATCATAGAAGGTTTTTCCCCGTTATGGCTCCCAGAATGCAACAGAATTCAAACTAAAAATGTATTTTCAATGAAAGTGGAATAACTCTATCTTTAAGATATAGTGTTATTCCCCCTTCACCGAAAATAGTTCACTTTGCACTGTATATAATGGTATATAATATGGTATATATTTTATATATGTGACCGGGGGGGGGGGGTCGAAAATTAATTGGGCCTTTAAGTTAACCACAAAAGCGAATGCCACATAGTCATAGTCATCCCTTCGTGTCCTATATATATATGTCTTATATACGATCCCAATTTTCTTGTGCGCTCTATATATATTAGTCTTAGATAGAGTTATCAAATAAAATTGTCCATGGTAATATAGGCTTTCGCCTTTATATCATTATTACAGCCGGCGGTTGTGGTTCGATTTATTGTTGCGAACACGAAAGGAAGATAATTGATCATAATATTCCCCCAAGCGATTGCTTCTATCCGAAATAAATAATTCAAGAATGGCAACAGCTAGTGATATGCAGTGATTCTCGGCGATGGCGTCTAAACTTATCCATATGTAATGCTGGTTGGGTTGGTGATCCCAAAACAACAACACAACCGGTTCTGATGTCTGGGGAAATATTAATCGTGGTTGATTCCTGGGAGATGGCAGGAACTCATGAGGGAGGCTATAATAAGGTAAGGGTCTGCGTATAAATCATATAAATATACATGTATAATAATCACCCTATCGATCCCACTTCCGGGAAAATGTGGCTATACTTGCAAATTGAACAGATAACATTTAGCACGCATGTAAGAAAGCTGACATTTGATGGTTGCTATCGTTGCATTTCAATAGAATAATCTATCAATGCTGTTATATCTAGCATTATATCTGACGGCTTTAGTTCTTCAACCAACAGTGTACTTTGTGTGTTCTTCATAAACTTTGCATCGTCTAAATTCACCGACAATTTTAACGTAGTGAAGCCCCTTCTCTGACATACATGTATGCACATGCGAGATAATGGACCTATCGTATGTACCGTCCACATAGGCTACATGGTAACTGTTACGAAGTACCACAAGCCATTTCAGTCTCGCTACATACATTCATTACTAAAATGGCTTCCGATGAGAACGGATGTGTTTTTAAACTCCATGTAACATGATAATATACCTTCTTTCCGAGATTCACGATTTTTAAGATATGTGTATATGCATCTGAAAAAGTGACTGTCGTTAGATATAAACAAACATTGAACCAGATTTGAACAAAAAACCAAGTGTGATTTTTTGGCCATTTCTGATAAGCAACAAAGATCGATGTTTACATTGAATCAAACTGTGTAACAGAAGCCATTATAACTTCACTATCGAATAGAATATCTAACATCGAAGCAATGCTAATAGTTCACACCTTGATAAAATAAGCCAACTGGATGTGTAAATGTGGTAATTAATCTATAATCCCTCTTTTGTGAAATAAATATAACGATATCAGTTCCCCGTATCTCGAGCGTCCTGCATGAACCCCGGAGACATTAGAGGTGCCGATAACTTTTAAAATCTGTTATATTAACATTGGACTTTAAATAACATTAGGATCAGAGTGTGGTCGTTGGCATTGTTTAATCCAACGTAAACAGTTGTCTTATATAGTTACTTTTTGGTTTAGGAAACCGAACTAAAAACACTCCAGGATATTTGTATAGATATCGATCACATCGTTCGTCAACTGGACAGGTTCCCATGCACATTTCAACACATTTGTAGCTAAATAACAGATATTTTGCTCTCGTGTTTGTAAACCCCCTACTACTTGTAATGGTTGTTAGGGAGTAGCTTGTGGTGTTTCCCATATCGCTAGGCAGACGCATGTCGCATCGACGATTAAGCTATCGGCTCATTGGCTATAATTTAAAATGGGGCGGTACCCACGGATAGGTCCATTAACCCGCTATCAACTTGGTGTTGGGTCCCAGACTGACAGCTTGATGTATTTCCAATGGATTTTTATGAAGTTGTTGTGGAAATACTTGGCCCTCAACCTACTTACCTTACCCTTTGAATTATATGCTAACGTGGAAACCAGATTAAAGTATGTTTATGCTGCAATAAATAGGAGCACATGTATTAATTGCTCCTCGTTACTGGAAGCGTTACAATGCTGTGGTGTGTGTCAAACAATAGAACATTAACTAGTATCGCACAGAACTAATTCTTTTGTCAATGACATTTTCGAATAGACAAGATATATGTCCGGTCAATGCAAGTGAAAACAAAATATGCATTGAACAATAGTTATTCGGTGTAAGTCATATGATAACTCTATTATATATATTTTTCGATGACGTTTGCGAATAGAAACTGTCAAATATATGCAAGTCTGCGCACCTGTCGGCTCATGTTATCTGTCACCATTATTCTATATGGGATTTGCAAATACATCGCCATCATGAAATGCCGAAAAGTTTTAAACACTGTTTTTTTCTTCTGGAGCATGGTGACACAAGTGTTTTTGTTAACAAACTCAAATTCCAGGAAGCCCCATTTCCTTGTAAGTGTGATCTATACGGTGATAATAGATATGTCACATTGCAGGTGACAGATGCTGTGTATGGATGCTATGGGACAGTAATAGCAGGTGGAAGTAAATCAGTATGGTTATAATACACCAACTACAAATTAGTAGAGTGATTTCCCCTGGTACCCCCAAGCTGGGATCAGCATAAAAACAATCATGGCAGCTGAATGGCCAATGATGCATGGATGAAAAATGCATGAAAAGATGCACAAACGTGTTTCCCGACGAGAAACATCAAATATAGCCACACGATGAACAGTTACGGCTGTCAAATTGGCGAATAATTTATGGGAGGGGTTGCTGTTTTTTTTTTTTCGATGTCATTTTTTCTCCATTTTAAGAGTAGTGTGACGTTTGTCAAAACTGCAGTGTGACGCAATACGTTGACAAGTACTTTTGGGAACACTTTCGTGTGTCTAAAAGGACGTTCTTTAATTTTTGATACTCGTACAGGGTCAACTCTTTCCTGCGAATACAGGCCAGCGGGATTTGTTAACACTGAGGCCTATGCTAATCATTTGGTGTATTGTAAAGTGAGGAAACTACACCATTCATTCACATATTCACGAAGAGCGTTATTTCGATTCCGAAACAAGCATTTTCTCTCACTTATATTTGCCCCACACGTGAATACCACGAGAACCCGAATTAAATTCTGCTATCTTTACATGTTATACTTTTCTCCATCCGCTCAGGTAGCACGTTTTAGTATGTTCACTATCATTAACATTGAGTCATCTTTTCAAACATATTTGATGTCCATCCTGGAAATCATGCATGCATCGTTGGGGTTATATGACATCAGTCATACGCTGGTTATTCGGAACGGTGAATAGTTGCCCTCGGTAAATAGCTGTCAATCCGCGCGAAACATCATTCAGTGGGTATAGAGATAAGAGTTGTCGATACTTATCATTTTCTGTGTGCACTTGGAGGGACATTTCCTCCATTATATTTATGTAAATGGTTAAGCCAACTGGGACTGTTATTGTCCATTGGATACTAAAACGCATATGTATCCTACATATATTCCTATGAACAATGTTATGGTGCTAAACTGACTTGTATGAGTGTCCCCCATATAACTCCTTCAAATCTGTAGAGTCTTTTGATGGTTTTTCTCATGCTGTGCGAACATGTTTTTGGAGTCGATGTGATGTAATCTATTGTCGACTGCGGGTTTTCATTGCATTTTATAGAGGTACTGTAGGGGAAAAAGATGGCCGCATTCTAGCATTTGATGTGCAGACAATAGCATTTGAAACTGTAAATAGTGGTAACTGATTTCGCTAAAAACGGTAAATAGCTCTGTCGATACACCACCATTTAAAACAAACTTGAAGTTTGAACTCGAAAACACACACACGCAAAGATGGTATATGTGTTGCTTTCGTGATATGGTAGCCAGGTCGTGATGCTGTTTTAGAACGTTGATTTCGAGTCTAATATAATGCATTGGCCGCTATAGTTCCTTCTTCGTTGCGATATTGATTTCGAGTCTAATATAATACATTGGCCGCTATAGTTCCTTCTTCGTTGCGATATTGATTTCGAGTCTAATATAATACATTGGCCGCTATAGTTCCTTCTTCGTTGCGATATTGATTTCGAGTCTAATATAATGCATTGGCCGCTCTAATATAATGCATTGGCCGCTCTAATATAATACATTGGCCGCTATAGTTCCTTCTTCGTTGCGATATTGATTTCGAGTCTAATATAATACATTGGCCGCTAGTTCCTTCTTCGTTGCGATATTGATTTCATTGATACATTCCGTTGGAAACTTAAATCACCAACATTTCTTAGTAGCTATAGGCTTATATTTGTCGATCTCTGGACTAGAAAGTTGTTTCTGTCTGGATGGGATAACACCAATTCGCACGACAGTAATCTACTGTGATTTGCCGTACACTATAGCATGCATCACATACTTGTATATGACTTTTTGCGAATGCACTGAAAATTACCCTACAAATTGCCACGCTGTTCTTCAGTTATGTGATCTCTTCACATTGATGACACGAGAAAAATTAATAGGGTGTACTATGTACTTAATAAGGGGCGTTTTAGATTTCATGGTGCATATTTTATCATGCAGGAACGCACTTTTATTAACCATTACTCTGGGCGCGTTAAACTTTTTAACTCATCGTCGATAAGCCATCAAGACCATTGTGCATGACGGACATATCCAGCGAGAGATTTTGCCAAAATGATTACGAATTACAAATGCAATAGATGAAATTATGAGGTTGGCATATACACAATCAGCAAAATTCCGGCGTAATTTCCGGTGTCCGATATACGCGATAATTAGTGTACTGTCCTGGTCGGCTTTTTGTGCACAAAATGCATCCACATTTTGACTTCAGTTGTTGCGGACAACTATATAGGTACAGTTGTTGCGGACAACTAGGTAGATACATATATATTAGTGGCATGTCCATGCTTCATAGCCCCTAAAATATTAAACAAACTGATTGTAACCTTTCTATAAAGTGACGAAATGCTCGATGCATTGTGAGAATAAGCTTCCATGTTTCAATTATGTGTGTTTTCAGCTCCGAGATGAGTGCGTGGTGATAAATTTGGACAACATTGTCAACGTTCTATTGTTATAGATAGTTTAGACAACTAAATATACAATCACATTGGAATTTGCTGCACTTAAGTAGGAAAATATTGACAATTGCATGTGACACTCCACAGTTTCGGAGCAAACCCCGAAGCGGGCAAGATTTTTGCCCGCATCGCAGTTTACTCCTGCCCGCATATCGTTTAACTTTTTTTGTTTTTTGTTTTTTGTTTTTTGTTTTTTAAATGTTTATTGAAGAAACAATCACATTGAGGAATGTCAAATACAGAATGTTCAATGGCATTGATATGTGTATACATATATGGCATTCCTCGCGTTCACACATATCTCTTTCTTACTGCACGCACTCGCCTGGCTCACAGCATTCGCACACCAGTGGTCTAAAGTGATATAATACATAAATATATGCATATGCATAGTATATATAGTACATGTATTATAAATATGTCGGATGTTTCGGATGGACTCAACTCTCAACGTAGAGGCTATTGTGGAGATGGTGGTAGATAGTATATGTTTTAACTGACTGCGTGATAATCGATAGGAGTCTAAAAAAATTAAGTAACTTTGTCGATTTTTTATTAAGTCGCCTGTTTGTTTAAAGCTTTTTCTATAAGGAACCAGTTTTTCAAGAATTCTGAAAGTTTCGATTGACATCGTGCTGTATATTTTTCGCAATCGTATCTATATGCCAACTCTTTGAGGAAAACATTAACAGACAAAGTGATTGGTTTAAATTTAGACCGATATATATATTGTTTAATTAGGAGCCAGAGTAAGTTTGTAGTATAGTTTTTACTAATGGGTGGTGTGCCAAGAATCATCGTCATATTTGTGGGATAAAGATTTATATCATTATTTTTTCCCCAATTACAGATATCTCTAATAAATGTCTGCACATGACAACAATCCCAAAAAATGTGGTTGATATCTTCCTTTTCACTTTTACACCTATCACATTTGTCATCTTGTCTTATATTAGATATGTGTAGAAAGTTATTAGTTGATAATATTCTAGAATTTATTCGGAATTGTAACCATTGTAGCTTGGTGTCAGGCGTCGTGAGAAAGGGTAGTTTATCATATGTAAATAATGTACTTCCCATATCAGGAAACTGTGATTGCCATTTTGTGCGCGCTTTAGTCGTAATTTGAGAATCGTTCAAAGTTTTGTAAAAATCTTGTCCTCCCCGCGAATTTTTAAGCAAAGTGCTGAAGTTAGTGGGTAGAATGGGGTAAGAAACTCGAGTTATCTGTTGGCAAAGCTTTTTTGCTGTTAATTTTATCTGCTGCTGTATATTGTTTACAGTGATGAAGTCTGTGCGTATATTAAATGTCTTCTGTATGGCTTCTTGTGAAAGAAAAGAACCTTTACTATCAAGCATATCATTTATATACATATTCCCTTTTTCGCGCCAAGAAGTGAAGTTTATTACCTTTCCATATTGTTTTATATTTGAATTATTCCACAGCGTACTTGTGGATATATTGCAATTGTTCACATTTTGTTGTAAAAATTTGACAAATGATAACAAAACGTCATGCCAGAATGGATTTGTTAATTTCTTTGCCTGTTTCTCTAAATAGCCATGCTCATATGTAAGGAACATGGGGTCTTCGCATAATGGAATATCTGTGAGGGGCATCCACTTGGCGCTCTTTGTTATGAGGCGTCTCACCCAAGTTATTTTCATTGACAGCATAAAATTATTGACATTAACCATTTTCAAGCCACCGTTTTCGTAATCTTGGCATACAACTTTGCGTTTCACTCGATCACGTTTTGAATTCCATTGAAAATTATAAAGCATAGTGTCCAATTTTTTTCATAAATGTTTTATCGGGATTTGGAAGTGACATGAAAAGGTGTGTTAATTTTGGGAGTATAAGTGATTTTATTACAGTTATTCGACCAATAGGTGTCAGTAATCGGTGTTTCCATGTCTCAATCAGTCGTTTCACATCAGCAAATTTTATATCGTAGTTGATTTTCATTTTGTCAAGATGTGTATCGAAATGAATCCCTAGAAGATCAAATGAGCTATCAAATCTGATACCAAGATCTGAGCATATACCATCTCTACGCCCGGTATAAGAACCTATCCACGATGCCTGACACTTGCTAGGGTTAATTTTCAAACCTGAAAGATTTGCGAATAGTGTTAAAAAGGTACTCAACCCGTAAAGAGGGTCCCCATCTCAACAGATTCCAACAACAACAATCCGATCAGAGGGTCCTATATTACTATTTCTTTGGCTTTGGGGGTAAAAAATATTTGATTCGAGTCGAGGAACCCATCAAACAAAGCTCAGAGTTATTAGATATTGATTTTTCAAATTTGTTATGTTCTCGAGATGAGTACCAATAACTGCCGTAATCTGCTCTGGATGTGTACCTCAAATCTATTCAAACAGACAAGGATGAATAACTCTAAAATCAAGTGGTAATTTTAACGCAATTTTTAATGAGTTCTGGGCCAGATAGTATTCCCGATAATGAAAAATAATAGATTTATAAAATCGATATCTAACAAATCTGAGCTTTGATGGGTGACTTCCTCGACTCGAATCAAATATTTTTGACCCCCGAAGCCATTGAAATAGTAATTGAGAGGAGTTTTATCGGGTTGAGTACCTTTAATACATTGTATACTTCCCTTAGGCTTTCTTCTCTGCCGTCTAAGATGAGAGTTGTGTCGTCTGCATACTGTGTGATTTTGTATTCAAAATTGCCGAGGTTTATACCTTTGATACGTTTATTAGATTTAATCATGATAGCTAAGATTTCTGCGCATATCAGAAAAATATAAGGCGAAATTGGGTCACCCTGCCGACAGCCACGGTTTAGTTGGAAACTCTGAGATATATGTCCATTTATCAGAATAAATGAGTTGATATTTGTGTAGAAGGTAGAAATCCATTTTTTTATGTCATCACCAAAGTTAAAAAGGTCAAGGCATTTATTTATAAATTTCCATGATACTGAGTCAAATGCCTTTTCAAAAATCTAGTAGGAGCAGAAGACCAGGTTTATCAGCTAATTTTGTCTTATGGATAATATCATAAATTAATCTAGTGTTGTCTCCAATATACCGATTTTTTAAGAAACCAGTTTGATCATGGCTGATTATATCGGGTAGAACATTTTTCATTCGTTCAGCTATACAAGACATACAAGAGGAAGCTAGTTTATATGTTATATTTAACAGAGTTATCGGACGCCAGTTCTTTAAAAGATGTCTCTCTTTATCTTTTTTCGGAAGAAGATTAATAAGTCCTTGTTTTTGGGTTATGGATAATTCACCAGTATCAAATGCTTCACGAATGGACTCACAAAGAATTATACCTAAGTTTTGCCAAAAAAAATTCCAGAACTCATACGGAAATCCATCCAGACCGCTGCTCTTATCATTTTGTGATCTTTTCAATGCGTTTGTTAGTTCGTTTAGAGTTATTGGCCCTTCTATGCTATTTGCAGTATCGTTTGTTAACACTGGATAAGTTTCTTCACTGAGGATAGTGCTAATATCAGAATCGTTTATTTTTTTAGATGCATATATAGTACGGTAAAATGTTCTTGCTTCGTTCATTATGTCGGACTGATTATCAATGTTTTTACCAGTGGAATCGGTGAGCATCGATAGAGTTTTAGAAATGAAATTGCGCTTTTCGAGATTCAAGAAATATTTTGTGGGGTTTTCTCCGTTTTCAACCCACCTGGCCCTAGATCTTATCATTGCCCCCCTCGTATCTTCTTTGCTAATTTCATAGAGCTCCGAATCTATTTTTTTGTAATTTTTCCAATAATTCATCTCTTTCTGTTAAACATTGGTCCTTGTTATCGACCGTTGTTTCCAATTTTACTTTAGTTTTGTTTAATTCGTCCTCTTTCTTTTTGCGTTCTCTTTTTCGTTTTGCTGCGAAATTTATTGTTTCACCTCTTATATCCAATAAGAGGGTGTCTAAAAATAGGCGTTTACTAATTTTACAAGTAACATTACTTGTATTTTCTTCACATATATTCAGTTTATAATCGTATCTTAGTTTATTTCTTTCTATACTAGAATGTACTAATACTGCATATTCATTGTCACGAAGTTGGGAGGTGTTAAATTTCCAATAACCTCGACCTCTCACAATTGTATTTAATTTCAATGTGAGTGATATTATGGAATAATAAGAGCGGTATCCTGGTAATATATCGGTCCCTGTGCCAACTAAACTTAGAAGATCTTCAGATATCATAAAGTAATCTAGTCTAGGCATTTTTATTGGAGATTTTTTTCTCCATGTATATCGTTTTTTGTCTTTGTTGTTAACTCTCCAAGCATCCACCAGTTGGAGTCTGTCAACAAGGTCGCCCACCGCTTCTTTAGCCCGGGGATTGTTAATATGTTTATAATTTAAAGTATCAGCGGACTGATTTTGTACCATATTCCAATCACCACATATTATTATTTGGGTGTTACCCATGTTAATAATCTTAGTTTTCAGCTGTTTGTAAAATCCAGGGTTATCTTCGTTTGGGCCATATATGTTAACTAAAGTCATTCTCAATTTGTCTACGGTTACATCGATTATTATAAAGTTTCCAGATTAATCTTTGATAGAATTGTGTATTTGAATGTCGAGGTTCTGGCTAAATAGAATTGCCACACCACGCGATTGCGATGAGAAGGGTGCCAATATTGTTTTGAAACCCCATTCTGAAGAAATGTATCTTTCCATATCTTTTGTGAAATGTGTGTCTTGTAGACAGTATATTGAGGCATTTTGTGCTCGTAAATATCGGAACACGTCGCGTCGTTTCTCTGACCGATTGAGACCTCGGCAAATTGAAGACAGTATCTTTATAGACATAATCGACAACTAGCATGCAGACTACCGAAACATCGACATAGAAGTATACATAGGAGATCATGTATATATATTTAGAAAATACAGCACAATAATATATAAGTGAAATCCGATACGAAACCTCCATGGTTGAGGTTATGAGCGACCGCCCTGGGTCCAGTTCAACATTGTGTATGTGTTATTACAGTCACCTGATCATATTTTTTTACTTTATCGATGTTCGGCATGTTTGGAAATATGCATGTCTTTATTCGAGTTACTGGATAGGCATTTGGTGTTTTTAAAATCAAAAACACGCACGGGTAGAGTGTTCCATATAGATTGCTCCATGTTTTCAGAAAACAAAATTCTCGAGAAATGTCAGTGAAGGTGTTGCTGAATGAAACTTATAGTTACCCCAAAATTCCGAAAGCGCTCGACTACGGTTGTGTTTTTCTCGAAAACGGATATCTGAATTTGCTCTGAACTCCCGCCACAGCATAAATAAGCATTGCCTATATCATATACGTCTTATATTGCGCTGTTCTGACCACTGCCATCATGTGCAATTTTGTAATTAAATATAACATTTTTAAAAGAGTTTTGTCAGTTATACAATGCATTGGAGACTACGGGTGAGTTTGTTTTGAGGGAAATTTTGTTATTAATTGTTATTCTTCGGGCACAATTCCGTGACCACGAGGTGCTCTGTGAACCTACATTTAACCAAATTTCAACAGTTGAACGAAAAAAGGCTCCATAAAATTACAAAATGCTCCATGCATTATGAGAATAAGCTTCCATGTTTCAGTTTTGTGTGTTTTCTGCTCCAAGCTGAGCGTATGATGATAAATTAGGAAAATGTTTTTTTCATTGAAATAGATATTTTAGTAAGCTAAATCTACATTAACTTCACAATTTGCTGCATTTAAGCAGGAAAATATTGAACATTTCATGTAAAATAAATCACAACGGGCACGATTCCCCCCCCCCCCCCCGCCCCGAGTCGCGGTTTACAGCTGCCCGCATTCCGTTTTACTTTATCATTGTACGATATGTTTGGAAACGGTCTATTTGAGTTACTGGGTAGGATCGATTTTGGGTTCTTAGTATCAAAACACGTAAATTGATGATTGTTCCATATAAATATGAATAGCTCCATGTTTTGAAACAATTTCTTAAATAGTGAATATTTTGCTGAATGAAACTCAAATATAGCCCGAATTCCGAATGCGCTCGACTAATTAAGATTGTATTTTTCTCGGGAACTGATTTCTAATTTTTCTGAACTATATATTGTCCAGGGGTGGCGCCAAGGGGGGGGGGGGGGGGGTCAGGGGGGGGGGGGGCTACAGCCCCCCCCGTCGGGGATGGTCAGCCCCCCCGTCGGGGATATCTGCCAAATTCGTCGGGGAGATAAAATTATGCAAAGACGATAAACATTGGAAAATCCGCGACTCGAAACACGTGCACTGGTGATTAACAAATCTACGTGGGCGTGCAGAGTTAATGAATCACATTACCAGAGTTCTATTTTTAGTCCGACAGACTCGACACGAGTCACTCGTGAGACTACCGTGAGTCATATCGTATACTTATTAAATTCGTGCATGGAACTATAGGGTTAGGGTGTCATAGATGCCGTCACCATCCTCGTGTGTGTCGTGTTACATGTATTACAAAAACAGCCCTGTAATGGGTGTCAAACAAGAAGACCAAATATTATTTGACAATGACGTCATAAAATTCAGAAATGGGATAATCCTCATCCAACTTTGTTCTCTCCTTCAAATAGCTTTCTGCATCAATTTTTCACATCGTATGTTACCTGAACAAATTTACATCTATTATACGCTCCTAAATGATGTTCACGGACTCATGGTTCATCCGTCTTTGTAAGTTGATCCAACTACCTGTGGCGAAAGATTTACGGTGAGTTAACTTAAGATCAATTCCATATTGTCATTACTATTGCATATGCTGATTTATTTTTCCAAATACTCAAGTAAAAGTGACAATTATGATCCCCTAGAACAGTGTGTATGTTGACACCAGAACACTCCAGAATCGATCTCAGGCTATGTATTTTCAAAATTTTCGTGGGGGAGGTCCCCCAAACCCCCCGTGCGAGAGGGGAGACCCCTCTCGCGCTCTCCCCGGGGCTGCCTTCGGCAGCCGCCGATGACCTTCGGTCACCGGTCTAGCCCCCCTGTCGGGGACCATAGCCCCTCCGTCGGGGAAATCCTGGCGCCACCCCTGATATTGTCACAGCATAAATAGGGATTGCCCATCATATAGATCTTCCATTGGTTGGTTTTACTTCTAAATTGACTACTTTTAACTAATTAGACTATATATAGCTCTGCTATGGTAAACTGCAATTATTGTAGGCCGAGGTGCGGTTTACTGACGCCCACATGCCGATTTACGTGCAATGGACTGCCCGCATGCAGTGCGGTTTATAGGATGACCAGTCTGAATATCATATTATGTACATGTGATGGCAGGGACCAAACCAGCGTAATAGGGGACTGAACTCTGCTTTTCAGTTTGCCTGCATGGAACATACCCTCTTGAGCATACCAATAATTCGCATGGAACAATAAAGAGCGTTTGTTGTTAGTCTTTCTTGGAATGGTAATAATAAAGAGCGCTAATCTCACTTTCTGTGTGGAAAGTTGATCTCAGCTGCATGTCGGTAGGTATGTTTGTTGTCTATAAAGTACCCGGTTTAGTGTTTATAAAGTATATTTGGACATATGCTGATTGTCCGAATGTCACAAAAAGCGACAAATTACTATACATATCTTGAGGTTTGAAGAAATACTCAGGAATAGCCTTGAAAATTTCGCCGTTCATTACGTTCTCTACCTTACGTTATCGGCTTATAACGGGGGTGGGGTAGGAAAACATTTCAGGCACGTATGCTTATTTTTTTTCCTTTCGACCCTTGTTGGGACCCACCTACCCCCGCGTCCAAATTTGTTTCCGTTTTCGGCAGTTTTTTTCCGACCGTTTTTTGCCACCTAAAGAACCTTCGGAATAATGAACCTTCGGAATAGCGAACCTTCGGAATAATGAACCTTCGGAATAGAGAACCCTACCCGATGCTGATATGCAACACCGCTTATTGAAATTTAGATCAAACGTATACGCACGCGATAAGAACGGAATAGAACAAGCTGTGCGCGATTATGATAATATCGTGAATTCTGTTAATGCCACCGCAACTCAATTTGTTAAAAGTAAAAATAAACAAATGCAAAGGAAACGTAAATGGTTTGATGCAAAATGCAAAGAATTGTATGAAGCACGCGAGTAAAGAAATGAAGCGATACCCTCGCAATGCAGATCTCCGAAATGAGTTTTTCGCAGCTAAAAAAACTTATAAAAGAGAAACAAAAAAGAAATCAAAATTGTATTATCAGGAAATATCGGAAAACCTGGATGATATTGAGACAAGTGACCCTTCGGAATATTGGCGTATAATTAATGGTCTTAGACCACGAAAAGTTGAAATGAATTATTTGCACCCTGATGAATGTGTAGATTTTTTAAAGAACTTTTATGTAAAGAAATAATTCCACGAGACGAAAATGACCGTGTGCGGGGAACGCCGCGCATAGATATAGATCAAAATATTAGCGACGAAGAGAAACATCGGAAGAAATACTAAAATGCCTTAAGCTCTTGAAAAATAGGAAATCTTCTGAAAATGGAAATATTTCAAATGAATTTCTTAAATCAGTAGTACCGGAGATAATAGATGAGACAACAAAACTGTTCAATCTAGTGTTATATATGTTCCGGACATTACCCTAAACATTGGAGTTTTTCACTCATAAAGACGCTCTATAAAAAGGGAGATCGACATGATCCGAATAATTATCGCCCGATTGCTCTGACAAATAACCTAGGTAAACTTTTCAACAAAATAATTAACACCAGGATAAATAACCACCTCGAGGAGAATGATCTGATCAGTGACAATCAGTTTGGTTTTCGGACGAATCGTAGTACAATTGATAGTGCATTTGTTTTAAATACCATTGTGAAGAAATACAAGCAGAAAAATAAGCCCATTTATGCTGCATTCATTGATTTCAAAAAAGCGTTCGACTCAGTAGATATAGATCGTTAATGTTACACAAAATACGTGATTATGGAATTTCTGGTAAAATAAATCAGTGTATACGTTCAATGTATCAAGCAAGCTACATAAGTGTGAAAACAGAGGCAGGCGTTGGACCACAACTTCTATCAACTATTGGAGTATAAGACAAGGCTGTTCAATTTCACCCACGCTGTTTAAAATGTATATTGATGACCTAAGGTATTCATTTGACTCGACTTGTAATCCCGTTATTCTAAATAATCGGCCGATCAGTCATCTTTTATTCGCAGATGACCTTGTAATAATATCGGAAACGAAAGCAGGTTTACAGAAATGCTTGAATAACTTGGAAAATTATGCAACAGATAATAGTCTCACTGTTAATGTAAATAAAACAAAATGCATGGTTTTTAGATCTCGCAAGTCAAAATATGAACCGAAATTCATATTTCGATCGAAGCCACTGGAAATGGTTGGGGATTATATGTATTTGGGTCTAAAATTCAGTGCAACTGGCAAAACGTTAAAATCGCAGGAGCATTTGAGTGCAAAGGCATTAAAATCAATGTTTTTCCTAACACAATCTATTCCATCAAGACTTCAGCTAACGACCCCTACAAAATGCAAGTTGTTTGATAAACTAATAAAACCAGTAATGTTGTATGGTTGTGAAGTATGGCTGGGAGATGTGCCGAATCTGCATACTGATTCTTTACCCTGCGAGCAGGTTCAATTGAAATTCAGCAAAAATGTACTTTGTATAAATAGAAAAGCGTCGAACCATGCTTCTCGTGCAGAACTGGGTAGATTCCCCTATTTCATGACGCGGTTTTAAAGAGTTTCAGATATAGGAATAAAATTTCTAAGTCAAAGCGTCATACATTAGTTTATGCGGCCTACGTTGAATCAACTAATTCGAAATTATCCACGGAATTGTGGAATGTATTACTACTGAAGCTTGGAATCGATATTGCCGAAGACAGTGGAATTCAAGAACAAGAACTGATAAAAAAGCTGAAAATAGATCACATTAACTGTTTTGTGAAGGACGTTTTTGATGATACGAGATCAATCGGTGGTAATAAACTAAGAACGTATCGCATTTTCAAACGCAGATATGAGGTGGAACCGTATATTACCAATACCAAATCTGCTGACGCGAGAACTCTCTTTACAAGGTTACGCGTAAGTAATCACAAGCTTGAGATTGAGAAGGGAAGACACAAACAGCCCCCGTCAGATATAGAGGATAGAATATGTCCTGTCTGTAGGACAAACTCGGTTGAGACCGAATCACACTTTGTTATGAATTGTCAGGCTATGGTCTTACAATCTCGTCCAAATACGGATACGATAGGCGAGAATCGCATGCGATTTGCTCAGTCTACCCTTGATGCTATAAAGTGGTAGCCGCGACCTGACTGCCTCGATATCAATTTGAAAAAGGGTTGACGTTGCTTAACGCGCCTGCGTTGTGTTTCCCAACAGGTCTTAGACAGTGCCGTCCGCCTCCTAAAAGTGATTTTTCCTATAGTGTTTTTGAAACGTGTCTCTTTGTGGTGTCATTCTTTTGGTATGATTTTTTACTAAATAACGGGTATGTTAGAGTTACATTTCTTTGAATTTTACAATCGAAACATAGTATAAGATATTCGCATGCGATGCTGAGTCACGCGGGACACGGCAAACTAAATCGCGCGCAAATTGGCTTGCGATTTTTCAGCATCCCACCCCATTTGGCATGCGATAGCGTTTGTACTAGGTGGAATTGTTCGGCATACGAAAACATTCGCATCAGTTGTTTCGCAGCAATAGGCGAGTATAAAACCGATTTCCACAGAATGAGAGAAGACAATAAATTTAATTATATAATGGAAAATAGGCACATTGATACCATAAATATCATATGCGACATGATCCGGTCCTTCTTTGAAAAACGGCAGTTTTTATCAAGTGCATAATAATTATAAGAACAACTTGTGAGTGAGTATACTGAATATAAATTTTGACTTAGTCGGGTTTTGTTTAATTCATGCTATTATTGTATATGTATGTTTTATATTATATGTTATATGCTTGCAACTGCCCACTGAGTAGTCCAAGTCTTCTCGTACTAAAACCAGCTAAGATATTGGGATGGCGATTTGCTGTTTTTAGTCCAAGCCCGCTTGCATACCAATCCTATCACACGAGTTACGCCCACGATCTGTGGCGGGAATCTGTGGTGTATTTTACTCGATTTACCTAATGAATCAATACATGATGCTATATAAATCGGAAAGAGAGACATCTTATGGTCATAATGGTGTATAATAATCTAACTTTCATGTTAAATTACGCATAGAATATTCCGGTTGATTGTCACCAACATCGCTGTTTTTCTGTTTGTTTACTAAACTGAAAGCCGAACTCAGGTTCCGAAGAACTTCGGCATTGTCCGGTGTTTGTTCTGAGTATTCTAGTTTCCGTTTCTATATATAGCGCGGGGTTTTCCGAACAAACCGATCGCCGCAAAGTCCAGTTTCCAATGTGCTTTGAGAACAATTCCCGCACTAAAAACTTAATGACATAATGGAGGATCAGAAAGGTAGTTTTGTTGACAATTTTCGCAAGCAACTTGTCAAAATTGGAGCAAATTAGAACTCTTGTGTCTGACTTGCCATGCGTGTGATTTTCATCCATGTGCATTTTGACTTTTGTGTTGATAAAATAATCGGAGAACCGAATCACACAGTTTCGAAATATAGTTCTTCCGTTTTAGTGGGACTTTTCAAACTTAAGGTTAAAAATTTATACAAATTTTGTTTGATTTTGTGTGTGCTTAACAAGAGCAGTATATTGCTCTGTTCGCTTAGTATATATCTTAATTTCGCTGAAGTCCACCAAATGTGGGAAATGTAGCACCATATTATTTATTCTAATGGTCGTTGTGTTTACACTGTTTTAAACTTTGAGAGGGTTGTAATTCCCCGTAATTTATATAATGTATTACATTTATATCTTCAATGTTTAATTAATCTATTTTTTTTTTTTTATTGACACACATAATTACGATTACAATGGAGAATTCATCGTAATTTGAGTTGTCAGTCGAAAATCTACGGAATATTTTCAACGGAAAATGCCGAACACAGTTCGCGAGGTCAACTGAGTTCGCATACTTTTAAAAATTTGTAAACATTGCGGTAAATGTCTCTTTTCGCATTAAATTACCGCTTTCAATTCACAACTGATGTGGGTTTCAGATCAAATAGCATGTCTTCTGCGGAAAATATCCGTTTATTGTCGCAATTGTGATATTTTATTTCATATAATTGTGGTTTTATTTGAGCGGGTCACTAACGCTTAAGTCGTGTCATAAGAATGCATGGGCCTGGAACTCGGACTAAAGACCGGCACCTCCATCCCAATATCTTAGCCGGTTTTAGTACGAGAAGACTTGGACTACCCACTGAGGTGTTATTGCAATAAAATCTTGTATCTTGTATATGGGAAACGACACGTAACTCGACTGGGAGGTACAACATGCAAGACATTTTGGACATAAAGTTGGTCTTTTCCAACCCGAATTCACCCACAGGCCATGTGTTCCCACGCAGTGAACCATATTATATAGCAGTATATATATTTTATAGGAGTATATATGCGCCGATTTCGACAGCCATCAGCATCGTGTTTTATTGTTTGTAAATTCCTCCCAAATTTTCTTCATGGTAGACGAATTTAATTTAGTGCCAGTTATTTTACGCCTGGTGATGAAGTCACACGTGGTCGGAACACGGTCCAGAAAGAATGTGAAGCCGGGCGCGCTGACAACACTAAACTCCAATTTCTTAGTAAGAATACCCGTAATAAAGGCGTCCTCAATCGGCACGTACGGGACCTGTCGAGCTGCGCGGAGTAGAGAATGGATTATTCTAGTAGGTATGACATATGAATTTCCAAATAAGTAAGATGGATACGAATTGTATGGATATGCTTTTCGGCCAACGGCCCAGCGACCTACTCTGTGAACAGTTGATCCCCTGTCAGCTAAATGTCCAATCACAGCGTTTTCATTCTGCGGCCGATTTTTCAATATTTCTATCAATGCTGGGATGTTTACGAATGTGTCCTGGTCAATTTTTAAAACATAACTAGAATTAGGGCAATAGTTGTCGACCCAATCCAAGCCAAATAGAACTTTTCTTGTGAGATTTGAATACGATTCAATGAAATCTCCCATAATGACGTCATTGTGTTTCTCGGATTCTTTCTGTAGAAGTGGAAGGTCATCATGGTTTATAGTTTTGCCGAAAAGAAAGTAGTATTTTATATTCTCGGCTACCTTTTGTTTTCTTAGACATTCGCTGCCGCTCACACAAGTTGCCCAAGTTGATCTGATCGTCTGTCTCATCGTGGTATCATTGTAAATCGATGGAATCAATACAATGAGAAATATACGACCTAAACATGTTTCTTTGGGTCCGATCAGAAGATTAATGTTTCGTGTATTAAATCTCTCCAGATTAGGAGAATAATCACTTGATGTTATTTTTGAACGTGTGGGGTTTGTTTTACTTATTTCATTAAAGCTAACCGGTTTTCCATTATTAACAATCTTGCTTCTAGTCGATTTTATCCCGAACTTATCTGGTTTTGCATTATGAGAGGAAACTGTTCCGATTGGTATTTCGTTGGCAGGTTTTGCATGGTGACTGTCTCGAAAGGAAACTGTTCTGATTGTTATTTGGTTGGATATATTGTCAGATCCTTGATTCGACCTTATAACGTCTATGTGACTTAATGTGTTCTTTAATGAGATAGATTGTCCCTTCGTATTATTATTGTCCCTTGTCGATATTAGAACAGACCTGCCAGATTTTGAATGACTGCCATGGGAGGAGACTGTTATTTGCTTGGTTTTCTTGTTGATTCCTTGCCTCGCTGATCTTTTGAATATTGTTTCAGATTCTTTGTATCCCGCGTCTATATTATTATAGTCGCTGAGTGATTTGTCCTTATGTGATATATTTAGAAACACTAACAACCATGTCGACACGAGAAGACATAGAATTAATGCAGAAGTCCGCTTCAATGAGATTCTTGCCATAAGCGTAACATATCCAACACATTGCCCTGCAAAAGAATAATATACAGATATAGTATTCATTATATAAAATATATATAGGAATTTGAATACATGTATTGTATGATTATAAACCGGTTACAACATATTCCAGTAGACACATTTCGCACAATGAACGACAACAGACAAATGTGACCCGCCATATCAAATCTAGTCGCAAGTCGGGATTTTTTTTACCCTGTGCCAATGCATTCTCTTATATATGCGAGTCGACCATAGGTCGCCTCGCATATATAAGAGAATGCATTGGCCTAACAATTTTTTTACAATTTTAATAATTTTTTCTTGTATTCTTTAACAATGTTATAAGTTCACCCATACAGAGCCCCAGACAAACATGAGCAGACGACACCCTTCTATATGCTTCTATATATGTGTGGGGCTCCCTGCAGGGTAATGGATGTTTTTTATTTTATGTCCTAAAAATTGTAAGAAACATTTATTTAAAAAAAATGATTAAAAATTGTTAGGCCAATGCATTCTCTTATATATGCGAGGCGACCTATGGTCGACTCGCATATATAAGAGAATGGATTGGCACAGGGTAAAAAAATCCCGACGTACGACTGGATTTGATATGGCGGGTCACAAATATTACGAATATGGACGTTACTAGAATTTGTGTTCTTTCTATCATTGTCGTTTTCCCCTGTCCGTTGTTACGATTACGGTTTTGGATTTTCAACAAAACTCATAAATACACCACAAACTATTACCTGTTATATATTAAATGTGTGTATTAGAGAGTGATCATTAATAAATCTGGCTCAAGAGTAAAAGAGTTAATTAATCAATGACAAAATTCATACAGATAAGATAAGAAATATGAAGCAGATCAGAAGAAAAGTATTTGACTTATTGCATCGGATAGCATGCGTGTTGTGAAGGGTTAATTATTTTCTAAACCGATCAACCAGTCGATACCAACTACTATATGTGATGGGGTGTCATTAAAAAAATGCACATAGAATATGAACAGTGTACACGTTCGGAAAAAACTTGAGTTATCGCATCGGATAGAACATGTCTATTAGTGGACGGAAGGTGTTAATTATTCCCCAGTCGCAAGTCGGGATTTTTTTTACCCTGTGCCAATGCATTCTCTTATATATGCGAGTCGACCATAGGTCGCCTCGCATATATAAGAGAATGCATTGGCCTAACAATTTTTTACAATTTTAATAATTTTTTCTTGTATTCTTTAACAATTTTATAATTTCACCCATACAGAGCCCCAGACAAACATGAGCAGACGACACTCTTCTATATGCTTCTATATATGTGTGGGGCTCCCTGCAGGGTAATGGATGTTTTTTATTTTATGTCGCATCGGATAGAACATGTCTATTAGTGGACGGAAAGTGTTAATTATTCCTAATCAACCCATCGAGACCAAAAAAATATACAGGTGAGGGATGTGTCATCACAAACATGCACATTCAATATGAACACGATTCGATAAAAATACTTGAGTTTATATCGCGTCGGATAGAAAGTGTCAGTGGACAGACAGACGGACATATATTCGGACAGACGGATAGACAGACGAACGACGTTTCTTTATCATTTGACGTCATATTGAAATCCATCTATATGGTAAATCGTTAACATATGTCTGAAGTATATAATGTGTCTGATCTCATTATGTATAATAACAAAACTCAATTATTGTGTTTGTTTGTTTGTTTGTCTGTCGGGCTATGGACGACCAAACGGCTGTACCCTTGGAGCTGAAACCTTGTACACATGGGTCAATTGACCGTCAATTGACCCTTGGAGTGGTATGGGATGTGTGCCGTCGACACAAGATGTCTTAATATGACACTAATAATTAATAAAATAAAATAATTAATTATATACTCAAAAGGCGACCAAGTGGCTGACCATCGGATCTGAACATTTGTAACGGTTGTTTACATTGCTGTAGATCTGTATAAATATCTGTGTGATGTCACGTGTCGCAGATTACTGTGATCACAACATGATTACTGATAGTGAACGCGCGCTCATCAGTACTCTGGTAATTGACAATTCACTATGAGTCGCGTCAGTTTAGACCAGACCAAAAAATGAATCAACTATCAGCAGACCAAAGCAGTTTATTCTAACACCAGTTGACAATATATATATCTTTATTCCTCCATACAATGAAGAGCATATATATAAACAAAACAAAGAAGAAAAAAAAAAATCATTACAAATAAGTTGAGAACAAAAATACATCAAAATTTGGCTATACAATATACATGGTTATATAATTTGACTGCCAAAAGAGACAGATACGAACATACGAGTACACGAGTACACGCTCGATCACGCACTTGCATATGCACTTCATGCATATACACATACATCCACTTATACATATATAGACACTTTCACACACACACAAACACATACACACCCTCACACACCCTCACACACACACAAACACACACGAACGCACCCTCTCCACCCTCTCACACGCACGTGCACACCCTCACACACACACACACCCTCACGCACACACACCCACCCTCACACACACATCCACGCATATATATGAATACATTATGTAACGTCATGCACCTTTATATGCAGTGTATATGTGCATGTACATGGAATTAACTACACCAAAGCATATTATGTGGGACATTATGAGGAAATAAGGAGTATGAAATAATTCACGTCGAGCTGAAGCGGGACTTTAAATTGTGTTTAAAACGGTTATACAATATGTTAATTAAAAGGGTTATCTTAAGTGCAAGCGAGATATCTCCAAGGTTTGAATAATTGCAAAAGTTGTATGGTATTTATATACACATACATATGCATACACACATACGCATGCATGTATACATATACATATACGGACTATACGCATACATACACATATACATATACATACACATACACATGTATATATACATACACATACATACATACATATATACATATACATACATATACATACATATACATACACATACACATATATATATATATATATATATATATATATATATATATATATATATATATATATATATATACATGCACACACACATACGTGTAGATATGGGTATGGCTTGTGCCATCATGTATCCGGAAGAATACTAAGATTCATGGATGTCCGTTGAAGTCAGGTTATGTAAAATGTATCGTACGTAAACTGTTAAACAGCCTACACATGCAGGAAGATATGGGTAATTTGAAGTATATATAACTATACATGTTTGGCGGAACGGTGCATGGTACTGAATTGACCAAAGCTGTGACTGAGATAATTTACCAACTAACTGTAAATGTATTAATAGAAGAAAAAAAGAAAAAGATAACGCCATTATATTCCGAAAGAGCGCTGATCACTTTAGTTAACCATCATCAAAATGAAACTGTTTCCACATAAATGCTGTTGTCCTAACGAGCAACCGAGATAAATTAAGGTGGTTATCTGAGAGCAGAGCGAGATCTCTATGTGGCGATCCCAGAAGGGCAGACAGTAGCTGCAAACGGGGTAATTGGTCTAGGTAAAGGAAACATTCAATGCCATGTTGGTCAATGACGTGATACCACATGTCATTCCGAATATGTAGCAATGATGGGCAATCTAACAAGATATGTTGTACTACACATGGGTAGGTCGCTAAACAGTGTTTGCATGTGTCAGTTTCTCCGAAAGCTGTATGTGCGATTATGCGACCAATCAGGAGGAATACAAATTTTTCCTTCGGAAATTGTGAGCACAGTTTCCATATACCGATCGTTCGCAGCGTGGGATGAATGGTACGGAAAGCTGCTAAAGAGGAGTCGCTGGCGATATGATTATTCCAGTCGAGTTCATCTAACTCCTGTACAGCTGACCGCACCAAACGTTTCCACGCCACGACCGATGGAAATTTATTGGAAATAGCATATTCAATAAGGTGATGTTCGATATTATATTTACATAGAATGCACCATATGTCACAAATAAAAGATGTTTCATCAGTTGAAAGACCTGAAATAAAATCATATAGGCGTCTTAAGAATAATTGTTTTGATGTTTTCTCGTAATTTGGCCTACAGAAAGCGCCAAATATTGAGAGTTTCCGACGATCAATCCACGATTCTAGCGAGGAACAGCCCAGACAGCCTTGTGCGATAACTGTACGGGTCCTCGTCGGAAAGCCTTGCATATGCTTGATGCAAACTCTATGGGCCTTCTCAAGCTTCTCTTTTTGAGTTGCGTTAAGGTTCCAGAGAAGTTCGCTGCCATATAGCCCCGAAGGAATAACTATTGTTCTGTAAAGTTTGTATGAGCTTTGAGGCGAGATACCACCAGGGTATAGGCCAACATCGGAGAGGCCGAAATATGTACCCCTTAATTTTGTACATATGGCATCGACAAAATTATTATTGAAATGGGATTTGGACAGAAGAATTCCAAGGTGAGTATATGAGTCAACTTCGCTGAGAAAAGATGATCCAAATGGCCACGATCTAGCACATTTTTCGGCTTCTTGTTTGGATTCATTGAAAACCATTATGACGGTTTTGGAAGAATTATAGCTGAACCGCCACTTATAACTGTATTCAAGGCATAACTCGTATAGGCCAATAAGACCTGGGCGAGATAACGAAATAAGCATCATATCATCGGCTTGTGTGGGGGATGAACAGTTCAATGAGTGAATACGAAGGCCTAATTTTGACTTCTCAATAATATGGAGGAGGTCGTCTGCGTATATTTTGTACCACAGAGGTGATAATATGGATCCTTGTCTGGTTCCTTGAGATAAGGAGAACCAGTCGGAATATGTTCCGTCGTTGCGGATACAACATTTTATGCCAGATAATAAATCTCGTATGATGAGCCATGTTTTGCCTTGTAATCCTCTGAGGAATAATTTGTACAAGAGGCCATTGATCCAAACACAATCGAAAGCTTTACGCACGTCTAATAGACATGAGTAAAGCTTGTTGTGTTGTTCTCTGGCGTAACTAATACATTCTTGCACGAAACAGGATGTCATGGCGCAACTGATCCCTTTTTCGAAACCGTGTTGTAACGGATGGACGGCGATTGAAGACGGCATGTACGTTTCCAGTCTAAGAGAGACAACTCTCTCAAATAACTTGTAAATTGCAGGTAATATGGTAATTGCTCGGTAGCTATCAAAACTGTCTTTAGGTTTTCGACCTCCTTTGTAAAGAGACACCATGACGCCCCGTTTCGCTGCAAGAGGTACATGTGAATATTCAAACATATGTGTTGACCGTGACTTACAATGGACACGATTTTTGCTCACACGAACGAATACCGTTTTCTTTATGTGTGCATTTCTATATCAACCCGTTTACACTAGTATGCGTGTAGAACTGTATACAGATCTACAGCAATATAAACACACCCTAAACATATCAACTGACCCGGATAGTGTCATGTAATAGGTGCCGTAGACATCATATGTCTTTAAAGGACGATAATAACACATTTAACTAAATGATTAATTATATACCAAAAGGCGACCAAACGGCTGGACACATTGTCAATTGATCCGGGGAGTGCCATGGGCTATGTGCAGTTGACATAAGATGTCTTAAATGGGCACTAATAATTGTCACCTGACTTGAAAAATAACATGGGATAGGTGCCTTTTGACATCAGATCACTTAAACGGAGACTAATATATGAACAATAAAGAGCGTTCCTTATCAGCCAAGACGATATGTAGGAAAATGGGTCACATGGCCAGGATAATGTCACGGGATAGGCGCATTTGATGTCAGATGACTTAACGGGGGCTAATAAAATTATATTAACATAGATGATAAATGAAGAGCGTTTATTATCAGCTCAGAAGATATGTGAGGTAAATTGGCACACCTATCCCATATGACACGGGTAGTGTCATGGGATAGGTGCCGTTGACCTCGTATGACTTAAAGAGACACTAATAATTAGCAATAAAGTGTGTTTATTATCAACTTAAAAGAAAGAGGTAACTTTACCCAGTGATTGTCATGTAATAGGCGACGTTTACTTCAGGTGACTTATAATTTAAATGACTTAGAGGGGCACTAATAAATTAATAATTTACTCATTGTTTACCCGAGCAACGCGCCGGGTACACCAGCTAGATACAGATAAAAGACACTTGCTCGACATGTACCATTTACGAACATACTATTAGCAACATACACCTTCTTTCACACCTCATATACATATTAAATCTAAATGCATTATTTTAACATACATTGGTCTTATTTAAACTACATTTTTTTTAAATGAGACCATATAGCTAGCAACAATACAAAGGAGATATATATCTCTGCAAAAGATACGATTTAACTAACAGCTTACTTGAAACGACATTTGAAATTAAGATGAAATTGTTCTGATATTCCTAATATAATAATTAAGATGAAATTGTTCTGATATTCCTAATATAATAATTAAGATGAAATTGTTCTGATATTCCTAATATAATAATTAAGATGAAATTGTTCTGATATTCCTAATATAATAATTAAGATGAAATTGTTCTGATATTCCTAATATAATAATTAAGATGAAATTGTTCTGATATTCCTAATATAATAATGATTTTCTATGCAAGAGATCGAAGTTTTTCCACTTTCAATCAATTGACACTCAGTTAGAAAGGATGAGGAACTGACAGTCAGTTAGAAAGGATGAGGAACTGACAGTCAGTTAGAAAGGATGAGGAACTGACAGTCAGTTAGAAAGGATGAGGAACTGACAGTCAGTTAGAAAGGATGAGGAACTGACACTCAGTTAGAAAGGATGAGGAACTGACAGTCAGTTAGAAAGGATGAGGAACTGACACTCAGTTAGAAAGGATGAGGAACTGACACTCAGTTAGAAAGGATGAGGAACTGACACTCAGTTAGAAAGGATGAGGAACTGACACTCAGTTAGAAAGGATGAGGAACTGACACTCAGTTAGAAAGGATGAGGAACTGACACTCAGTTAGAAAGGATGAGGAACTGACAGTCAGTTAGAAAGGATGAGGAACTGACAGTCAGTTAGAAAGGATGAGGAACTGACAGTCAGTTAGAAAGGATGAGGAACTGACAGTCGAAAACCCTAATCCAAGTTGGTCCTAATGAAATTTCTCACAGCTTGAATTCATGTGTTTAATATTTAAGAAATAAATACACGGTGTAGAGGTGTGTATGGTCAAGTTGTACCACAAAAAATCAGTTTGTTGTAGTACAACTTGACCATACACACCTCTACACCGTGTATTTATTTCTTTTGTAATACGACTGAAAGTTTATGGTCACAATTCGACTGAATAGTCAACGAAATACTGCGCTTTTTCGGTCTCAGGTGAGAAAACATTTCGTGGTGTAATTCGTATTGGGCGTACTCGATTTCATTGCATGGAGTACTCTGGTAATGTCTTGTCTTGTTATGAAATTCCCCCGTTGACTTTTCGAGGCACCTCTTCTAGAAATAATCGTTGTGATTGGCTAAAAACGATGTGTTTTCAGCGGCGCCCGTGCGTTTCATTTAAATTGTACATGAAATACGATTGCTCAACCACATATTAAATTAAAAGGACCCACCGGGACACCCCTCACACCCCATATTAAAGCTCGTGGGCTCTTCCCCAAATAATCCATCCAATCAATTCAATCAACGAAATAACATTAATTCATTATGTCCGCTTTTGCCGTGTTCAGACATGGTTGTTTTCTGTGTGCTATATCTCCAACAACAACAAACCGTGGGGTGAAGGAGAAGATCACTCGATCTTTTCGACCATCCCGGGCGCTTCGCGCCCATCTACTCACTCTCTTGCCGTCATTTCTGTTTTGAACGTTGTTGGGACATGAATATGATCATCTAAGCGATATAAGTGATCTAGTTTACTAAACTAATCTTATTCCCCTTCTGTACTGGTGAACACACGCTTTCATTTTCAACTTGATTCTGAAATATCGAATATGATCGAGATTCGAATCGACGAATGCACAGCCCGGCCCCATGGATTTATTTTGTCATTTAATATACTTATTAAGTAACTTTCTTTGGTCGTAACATATATCAATATAACATAACATCATTTGGACCATATTCATTGGCAACCAAACTGGTTTCAAGCGACAAATCGCTAGAAAATTCGCAAGATTGTCAAGATGTAGCAAAATTCAAAGGGTTACGGGTGCGGGTGTACTCCGTTGATGCCCCGTTTGCGCGGAGTTAGAAAAGACGGGAAAAGTCGCGTGCGGCGATCTAAATAAACCGATTTTTTTCGTGGTACAATTGGAAAAAGTAGAATTGTACCACAAAACTGGAACGAGATAGCCATGGTAACTCGGGCCACTGGCCAATCAGGACATGGCTTTTAAGCATAGTTAGGCAGGGTCGTATTACAATTTATTTTATTTGAAATGATATCTTTTTCTTCCAGTCCTAACGTTTAAAAAACAGGAGACTTCAAGGATTAAATATATAGTGTATCTCTAAAGAGGGACTGTACACTAAATCCGGCCATTTATGTGAGCGTCTCCTTTTATACTCAACAGATTATATGCAACAGATGAACGAATTTGAGCCATATATTAGTGCAAAATACACTCATGTCTCTATGAACGATGCAAACAACATGGTAATTATAATGGAAATGGCTCAAATTCATTCATTTGTTGCTTTATGTTTTGTTGTTGAGGGAGATGGTTCCACAAATGGCCGGATTTAGTGTACAGTCCCTATTTAATTCTTAATAGGACAGAGTCTGGGTTCTGGATATTTATCAAACTGCGTTTGACAGAAATCGGTCAAAGACCAGAAAATTGCATACGATCCCAATTCGAGCCTCTCTGCATGCATGGGCGATGACAATTTTCCATCGGAGTTGTTGTTTGCGGCATATCTCGAAGACAACATCCTTTGTTTGACAGAAATTGGTGGAGGGCCGAGAAATAGCATATAATAATTTGGGCTCTAATTTCGGCGCAATTTTGTAAAAGGATGTCAGGGTCTTGCGGGTTATTTGATGGGGATTTCTTTGGAACCACCCCAACCTTTATTTGATCGAAATATCACGAGGGACCGAGAGAATGGCATATCTATATATGAGACTTATTTTGGGCTCTCTGGGCGGCGTCCATTTTGGGATCTGGGTCGATGTTTCGGGTAATTCGAAGTTTTTATGGGCGCCTTTTGTTCTGATTATTTGTCGGAAAAAAAAGAACTACCGAATATAGGAACGGGTATGTAACGGAAGCCAACTTTGTTAATTAGTCAGATCGACGGTAACATAATTTGCATGTTATGTGTTGTCCCGTGCATGTAAATAAATATACCACCATTTATATGCACAGAAAGTGTTCTGTACATATAGAAGCACTGCGAAAAATTCACGAGAGCACACTAGGAATGTAATTCAAGCATGCAGTGATATTCATTAAAGTCGCAACCTGCTGGAGTAACTTTATCACGGATATAGCCGGCTAGATATATACATATGTACTATAAATAAATATAAATGGCACATGATATATTACATACATTGCGTGCATGTAGTATGTCTACATTTTCCTCACCTGTATAGGCATTCCAAGTCTCCGTATATATCTGACGCCTGACAAAGCCGAGAAACACCGGTGGTGGTAGGTGGTGTGCTCGAGGACTCACATAACTATAGGATTTCTATACTAGATCATAATTGGATCGTGTATACCCCCCATGAGCCAACTAATACGAGACTTTTGTGGTCAGATATCGATTTATACAATATGAAGTTATAACACGTTTGGGTTTTTGTCACGAACAAAAATTCCAATTATCGTCCATGCCATGGTTTTATTTCCCGATAGCGGTTGACAATAAAGAGCTATCTCATAAAGAGCGTTCTCATTTATGATATTTTGTATTGTTATATACGTTGAGTTCATAACGAGTCATGCTGTCGTTTGATTGGACGAATGCGCCCACGTGTCGGAGAGTAGTAGTAACATTTCCCGGTGGCCCAGGGGGGGGGGGGGGGGGGGTCGGGCAAAAAATTCAGGCACGTATGGCATTTTTTACCTTTCGATAATTTTTTTTACCCACCCAGATTTTTTTTACCCACGCCAAATTTTTTTTACCCATGCCAAAAAAAAATTACCCACGCCAATTTTTTTTTCCGTTTTCGGCAGTTTTTTCAGACCATTTTTGGACACCACCCCCTTTTAACACTAAAACAGACATTTGCGGGGGGAAATTCACCGTAAACAGCTGTATATGAATTTCTGTGCATACTATTTATCATGGATGTTAACATGGACATGTAAATAGGAATGAGTCATTTTGAGGTCATTCGGCCAAAAAAACATGGCTGCCAGCGGCCATCTTGGATTTCAAAATTTGCAACAAAATACAACACGATAACTGCCTGCAGTCAGTTTACCAGTTAGAATTACATTATTTCTCTCATTCAAAGTGGTTTTGAAGCCCAACTCATTGCCAAAACACTAAAAAAATAAGCAGGAATTTTTTTTTTAGTTGCGGAAAAAATTGCTTGTTGGTGGCTTTGACCACCCACCCACCCCGGCATACGTGCCGGAATTTTTGTTCACCCTCCCCCCCCCCTGGGTGGCCCGGGCAATTTGTGTTCGAACTTTTACCCAACAATCCAGTTCTCCCATTATAATCAAATAGGGAGTAGTGGCTGCTCCCTATTTGAAGCCTCTAAGCTAGTCCCTGTCTGATCAGAATGAAATGTGAATTTAACTATTATATACTTTCAAAAGAGTGCCAAAATGGCACCTCGTACAAACTCTTGTAGTATTATAGTAGCCTCAAGAGAGGGGCATTTATTGATTCATTGAGGCACACGGCATTATAGCATCTCCAAAATAAAAAGTTGTAAATTTAATTATGTATTCAAAATATTATCTATGGAAGTAATAGGTAAATGTTCTCAATCGGCTATATACATATATGAAATCAAATCATGCGATATTTGCGGTAGATAATCGTCATATCACTTGCCTTAAATGTACACATTCAGATTCGATGGTTCCCGTATCATCAGATTCCAACAACAACAACAACAACAACAACAACATTTATTCAAAAGACGCTTTAGTTATATAAAATCGATTAATTACCAAAAAATCATGCTAACCACTGTCAACTGTATAGTGTTAATTTTCCAAAACGTGTTATATATCAACATTTTGTTCAACGCGATTTGGTACGTCGGTTGGCCCGTCGAATGTTTGCTCGAATGTTCAGGTGGTGAAAAATAATAGATTAACAGAAATCGATATCTGATCACTCTGAGCTTTGATGGGTGGGTTCCTCGACTCGAATCAATTATTTTTGTTTTACCCCCCGAAACCAAAGAAATAGTAATTTAGGAGCGTTAACCCTTTACCCAACAAAACGGCCAAAAACGCCCAAATAAAGCTTCAACAGCCTAAAATATCTTCGGTCTGTCTCAATAACACCATACAAATATGGATATCATTGGAACCGGTTCATTGACCACATTGTGATGGTTACAGTTATGCCCTGTGCCAATGCATTCTCTTATATATGCGAGTCGACCATAGGTCGCCTCGCATATATAAGAGAATGCATTGGCCTAAAAAAAATCTTTTTTTAACATTTTTGTTCTTACATTCTTTAACAATTTTATCATTTTTAATATGTGTTAAGCCAATGCATTCTCTTATATATGCGAGGCGACCTATGGTCGACTCGCATATATAAGAGAATGCATTGGCACAGGGCCGTTCTGTTGGGTAAAGGGTTAATTCGTATAATGTATCTTTAAGCAATTTATTACTGTATAATTATAGAGTTGAGTTTATATCACCCTGAACATTCCACCCTTCAAGACAGCCATCTGTCATGCACGGCGTCGCCTGTGAATTGTCAAAATGGAAATATTATATACGGTGAATCAAATTATGAACGACATTATATTGTCACAAAAATGCACCCGATTGCTTGGTTTCCGCCGTCCAGTTTATTTGATTCAAATATTTGTCAAAATTGGAGCAAATTAGAACTCTTGTGTCTGACTTGCCATGCGTGTGATTTTCATCCATGTGCATTTTGACTTTTGTGTTGATAAAATAATCGGAGAACCGAATCACACAGTTTCGAAATATAGTTCTTCCGTTTTAGTGGGACTTTTCAAACTTAAGGTTAAAAATTTATACAAATTTTGTTTGATTTTTTGTGTGCTTAACAAGAGCAGTATATTGCTCTGTTCGCTTAGTATATATCTTAATTTCGCTGAAGTCCACCAAATGTGGGAAATCTAGCACCATATTATTTATTCTAATGGTCGTTGTGTTTACACTGTTTTAAACTTTGAGAGGGTTGTAATTCCCCGTAATTTATATAATGTATTACATTTATATCTTCAATGTTTAATTAATCTATTTATTTTTTATTTATTGACACACATAATTACGATTACAATGGAGAATTCATCGTAATTTGAGTTGTCAGTCGAAAATCTACGGAATATTTTCAACGGAAAATGCCGAACACAGTTCGCGAGGTCAACTGAGTTCGCATACTTTTAAAAATTTGTAAACATTGCGGTAAATGTCTCTTTTCGCATTAAATTACCGCTTTCAATTCACAACTGATGTGGGTTTCAGATCAAATAGCATGTCTTCTGCGGAAAATATCCGTTTATTGTCGCAATTGTGATATTTTATTTCATATAATTGTGGTTTTATTTGAGCGGGTCACTAACGCTTAAGTCGTGTCATAAGAATGCATGGGCCTGGAACTCGGACTAAAGACCGGCACCTCCATCCCAATATCTTAGCCGGTTTTAGTACGAGAAGACTTGGACTACCCACTGAGGTGTTATTGCAATAAAATCTTGTATCTTGTATCTTGTATATGGGAAACGACACGTAACTCGACTGGGAGGTACAACATGCAAGACATTTTGGACATAAAGTTGGTCTTTTCCAACCCGAATTCACCCACAGGCCATGTGTTCCCATGCAGTGAACCATATTATATAGCAGTATATATATTTTATAGGAGTATATATGCGCCGATTTCGACAGCCATCAGCATCGTGTTTTATTGTTTGTAAATTCCTCCCAAATTTTCTTCATGGTAGACGAATTTAATTTAGTGCCAGTTATTTTACGCCTGGTGATGAAGTCACACGTGGTCGGAACACGGTCCAGAAAGAATGTGAAGCCGGGCGCGCTGACAACACTAAACTCCAATTTCTTAGTAAGAATACCCGTAATAAAGGCGTCCTCAATCGGCACGTACGGGACCTGTCGAGCTGCGCGGAGTAGAGAATGGATTATTCTAGTAGGTATGACATATGAATTTCCAAATAAGTAAGATGGATACGAATTGTATGGATATGCTTTTCGGCCAACGGCCCAGCGACCTACTCTGTGAACAGTTGATCCCCTGTCAGCTAAATGTCCAATCACAGCGTTTTCATTCTGCGGCCGATTTTTCAATATTTCTATCAATGCTGGGATGTTTACGAATGTGTCCTGGTCAATTTTTAAAACATAACTAGAATTAGGGCAATAGTTGTCGACCCAATCCAAGCCAAATAGAACTTTTCTTGTGAGATTTGAATACGATTCAATGAAATCTCCCATAATGACGTCATTGTGTTTCTCGGATTCTTTCTGTAGAAGTGGAAGGTCATCATGGTTTATAGTTTTGCCGAAAAGAAAGTAGTATTTTATATTCTCGGCTACCTTCTGTTTTCTTAGACATTCGCTGCCGCTCACACAAGTTGCCCAAGTTGATCTGATCGTCTGTCTCATCGTGGTGTCATTGTAAATCGATGGAATCAATACAATGAGAAATACACGACCTAAACATGTTTCTTTGGGTCCGATCAGAAGATTAATGTTTCGTGTATTAAATCTCTCCAGATTAGGAGAATAATCACTTGATGTTATTTTTGAACGTGTGGGGTTTGTTTTACTTATTTCCTTAAAGCTAACCGGTTTTCCATTATTAACAATCTTGCTTCTAGTCGATTTTATCCCGAACTTATCTGGTTTTGCATTATGAGAGGAAACTGTTCCGATTGGTATTTCGTTGGCAGGTTTTGCATGGTGACTGTCTCGAAAGGAAACTGTTCTGATTGTTATTTGGTTGGATATATTGTCAGATCCTTGATTCGACCTTATAACGTCTATGTGACTTAATGTGTTCTTTAATGAGATAGATTGTCCCTTCGTATTATTAGTATCCCTTGTCGATATTAGAACAGACCTGCCAGATTTTGAATGACTGCCATGGGAGGAGACTGTTATTTGCTTGGTTTTCTTGTTGATTCCTTGCCTCGCTGATCTTTTGAATATTGTTTCAGATTCTTTGTATCCCGCGTCTATATTATTATAGTCGCTGAGTGATTTGTCCTTATGTGATATATTTAGAAACACTAACAACCATGTCGACACGAGAAGACATAGAATTAATGCAGAAGTCCGCTTCAATGAGATTCTTGCCATAAGCGTAACATATCCAACACATTGCCCTGCAAAATAATAATATACAGATATAGTATTCATTATATAAAATATATATAGGAATTTGAATACATGTATTTTATGATTATAAACCGGTTACAACATATTCCAGTAGACACATTTCGCACAATGGACGACAACAGTCAAATGTGACCCGCCATATCAAATCCAGTCGCAAGTCGGGATTTTTTTTACCCTGTGCCAATGCATTCTCTTATATATGCGAGTCGACCATAGGTCGCCTCGCATATATAAGAGAATGCATTGGCCTGACAATTTTTTTAAAATTTTAATAATTTGTTCTTGTATTCTTTAACAATGTTATAAGTTCACCCATACAGAGCCCCAGACAAACATGAGCAGACGACACTCTTCTATATGCTTCTATATATGTGTGGGGCTCCCTGCAGGGTAATGGATGTTTTTTTATTTTATGTCCTAAAAATTGTAAGAAACATTTATTTAAAAAAAATGATTAAAAATTGTTAGGCCAATCGTTTCTCTTATATATGCGAGGCGACCTATGGTCGACTCGCATATATAAGAGAATGCATTGGCACAGGGTAAAAAAATCCCGACTTGCGACTGGATTTGATATGGCGGGTCACAAATATTACGAATATGGACGTTACTAGAATTTGTGTTCTTTCTATCATTGTCGTTTTCCCCTGTCCGTTGTTACGATTACGGTTTTGGATTTTCAACAAAACTCATAAATACACCACAAACTATTACCTGTTATATATTAAATGTGTGTATTAGAGAGTGATCATTAATAAATCTGGCTCAAGAGTAAAAGAGTTAATTAATCAATGACAAAATTCATACAGATAAGATAAGAAATATGAAGCAGATCAGAAGAAAAGTATTTGACTTATTGCATCGGATAGCATGCGTATTGTGAAGGGTTAATTATTTTCTAAACCGATCAACCAGTCGATACCAACTACTATATGTGATGGGGTGTCATTACAAAAATGCACATAGAATATGAACAGTGTACACGTTCGGAAAAAAAACTTGAGTTATCGCATCGGATAGAACATGTCTATTAGTGGACGGAAAGTGTTAATTAATCCTAATCAACCCATCGATACCAAAAAAATATACAGGTGAGGGATGTGTCATCACAAACATGCACATTATACAGGTGAGGGATGTGTCATCACAAACATGCACATTATACAGGTGAGGGATGTGTCATCACAAACATGCACATTCAATATGAACACGATTCGATAAAAATACTTGAGTTTATATCGCTCCGGATAGAAAGTGTCAGTGGACAAACAGACGGACATATATTCGGACAGACGGATAGACAGACGAACGACGTTTCTTTATCATTTGACGTCATATTGAAATCCATCTATATGGTAAATCGTTACAATATGTCTGAAGTATATAATGTGTCTGATCTCATTATGTATACTAACAAAACTCAATTATTGTGTTTGTTTGTTTGTTTGTTTGTCTGTCGGGCTATGGACGACCAAACGGCTGTACCCTTGGAGCTGACACCTTGTACACATGGGTCAATTGACCGTCAATTGACCCTTGGAGTGGTATGGGATGGGTGCCGTCGACACAAGATGTCTTAATATGACACTAATAATTAATAAAAATAAAATAATTAATTATATACTCAAAAGGCGACCAAGTGGCTGACCATCGGATCTGAACATTTGTAAGGGTTGTTTACATTGCTGTAGATCTGTATAAATATTTGTGTGATGTCACGTGTCGCAGATTACTGTGATCACAACATGATTACTGATAGTGAACGCGCGCTCATCAGTACTCTGGTAATTGACAATTCACTATGAGTCGCGTCAGTTTAGCCCAGACCATAAAATGAATCAACTATCAGCATACCAAAGCAGTTTATTCTAACACCAGTTGACAATGGTTCTCGCTTACACAATGTGAAATGACACAGACAAAATAAGCACATTCACCAAGCCCGAGTAACAATTAATCAAATCAGATTTGCCTGTCGCAATGCCTCGGTGTTGACCGTGACTTACAATGGACACGATTTTTGCTCACACGAACGAATACCGTTTTCTTTATGTGTGCATTTCTATATCAACCCGTTTACACTAGTATGCGTGTAGAACTGTATACAGATCTACAGCAATATAAACGCACCCTAAACATATCAATTGACCCGGATAGTGTCATGTAATAGGTGCCGTAGACATCATATGTCTTTAAAGGACGATAATAACACATTTAACTAAATGATTAATTATATACCAAAAGGCGACCAAACGGCTGGACACATTGTCAATTGATCCGGGGAGTGCCATGGGCTATGTGCAGTTGACATAAGATGTCTTAAAGGGGCACTAATAATTGTCACCTGACTTGAAAAATAACATGGGATAGGTGCCTTTTGACATCAGATCACTTAAACGGAGACTAATATATGAACAATAAAGAGCGTTCCTTATCAGCCAAGACGATATGTAGGAAAATGGGTCACATGGCCAGGATAATGTCATGGGATAGGCGCATTTGATGTCAGATGACTTAACGGAGGCTAATCAAATTATATTAACATAGATGATAAATGAAGATCGTTTATTATCAGCTCAGAAGATATGTGAGGTAAATTGGCACACCTATCCCATATGACACGGGTAGTGTCATGGGATAGGTGCCGTTGACCTCGTATGACTTAAAGAGACACTAATAATTAGCAATAAAGTGTGTTTATTATCAACTTAAAAGAAAGAGGTAACTTTACCCAGTGATTGTCATGTAATAGGCGACGTTTACTTCAGGTGACTTATAATTTAAAAAACTTAGAGGGGCACTAATAAATTAATAATTTACTCATTGTTTACCCGAGCAACGCGCCGGGTACACCAGCTAGATACAGATAAAAGACACTTGCTCGACATGTATCATTTACGAACATACTATTAGCAACATACACCTTCTTTCACACCTCATATACATATTAAATCTAAATGCATTATTTTAACATACATTGGTCTTATTTAAACTACATTTTTTTTTAAATGAGACCATATAGCTAGCAACAATACAAAGGAGATATATATCTCTGCAAAAGATACGATTTAACTAACAGCTTACTTGAAACGACATTTGAAATTAAAGACACGGTTGGCCTTGGCGGTGGGTATCCTGTGAAAATATCTCCACCTGTCAAAAACCGCCACAAACAGAAAAAACATCAAAATGTAGACAGACTTTGTCCGTATACAAATAAGAAATATCGCATAAACAGTATGTTATGGTCATTTGTTTGACCATTGTTATGTAAACAAAACATAAAAAGTTACTTTTCTGGTGTTTGTTTATATTATGATGGTAAACATAAAGAGCGTTCTTTGTTGGTGAATACCTGATATGGAACTAATAAAGAGCGTTTGTGCCATTTGTGTGTGATTAGCCAGTAGCATTGTGCTGTCTTCTGTAACACAATCAGGCTCTTGCTTAGGTAAAATATAGTAGGTCTTTATGATAAAATGCTGTTTACGCGATGGTCATGGTATATATGAACGAAACTGTATGCGTTTTAATGTTTTTCTGTTTACGGTGATTGGAACAAATATAAATATTTTCGACAACTAAGGCCTCACGTGCCTTTAACTAACAGCTTACTTGAAACGACATTTGAAATTAAGATGAAATTGTTCTGATATTCCTAATATAATAATGATTTTCTATGCAAGAGATCGAAGTTTTTCCACTTTCAATCAATTGACACTCAGTTAGAAAGGATGAGGAACTGACAGTCAGTTAGAAAGGATGAGGAACTGACAGTCAGTTAGAAAGGATGAGGAACTGACACTCAGTTAGAAAGGATGAGGAACTGACACTCAGTTAGAAAGGATGAGGAACTGACACTCAGTTAGAAAGGATGAGGAACTGACAGTCGCAAAACCTAATCCAAGTTGGTCCTAATGAAACTTCTCACAGCTTGAATTCATGTGTTTAACCCTTTACCCAACAAACCGGCCAAAACCGGCCAAATAAAGCTTCAACAGCCTAAAATATCTTCGGTCTGTCTCAATAGAACCATACAAATATGGATATCATTGGAACCGGCTCCTTGACCACATTGTGATAGTTACAGTTATGCCCTGTGCCAATGCATTCTCTTATATATACGAGTCGACCATAGGTCGCCTCGCATATATAAGAGAATGCATTGGCCTTAAAAAAAATCTTTTTTTTAACACTTTTTACCATTTTTTCTTACATTCTTTAACAATTTTATCATTTTTAATATGTGTTAAGCCAATGCATTCTCTTATATATGCGAGGCGACCTATGGTCGACTCGCATATATAAGAGAATGCATTGGCACAGAGCCGTTCTGTTGGGTAAAGGGTTAATTCGTATAATGTATCTTTAAGCAATTTATTACTGTATAATTATAGAGTTGAGTTTATATCACCCTGAACATTCCACCCTTCAAGACAGCCATCTGTCATGCACGGCGTCGCCTGTGAATTGTCAAAATGGAAATATTATATACGGTGAATCAAATTATGAACGACATTATATTGTCACAAAAATGCACCCGATTGCTTGGTTTCCGCCGTCCAGTTTACTTGATTCAAAAACTATATTATAAGAAGAATAGATGCCTCGTTAGTGTCACATCTAAAAATAGAATTTGTGGGTCTAAAATTGGTTGTACTAAAATATTCCCAAAATATCAAAAACCCAAAAAAAAATTCAAAACTTCCAAAATTAATTTTTTCCAAAAAATTTCAAAACTTCCAAAAAATTTCAAAATCCCCAAATTTCAAAAAAAGTAAAAATTTCAAAACCCTCAAAATTATTTCTCTAAAAAAAAAGTTTAAATAAAAAATTTATAACGAGTTTTCGGTTTCTGATAATCTCGATATTAAAATGTCGAATGTTAAATTATTTGCGCGTAATATCTTTCGTTATTTTTTTTTGTTCAACCAATGTTTCAATGTATTTATTAATCGATGTTTAGAAAATAGCTTTATTGGACATTGTGACCATCGATATGAATGCATACATTCCAGTGTTTATCGGACGCAGTTCATATAATTGTCATACCTGAAAATAGACACCATTACTTTTACATAAATAATAAAGAGCGTTTATTCTTAACTTCTCTATCCCAGATGAAGTTATTGAGTATATGACAGGTGTGTATTATCGTGAATTATTGGAAGTATTGAGATGTACTATGTTGAATCACGAGTGGACGAAAAGGGTAATGTGAAATTACAACCCTCCAGAATGAATTGTCATATTCGCTGTACACGCAATCACACACGCGACATTGGTGGTAACAATGTGTCTTTCACACCTTTGCTTTACCAAATGAATTCTATTATTTCCCCGTTCACAGTTATATGCTATTCAGAAAACATATCGATTTAATGTCTGAACAAACGGGTTAGTATCAATTAAGGTTGATAAACTGTGTCATTGTTAGCATTAACACGATAATTAGTTATCCAAAACATGCATACATAATACGTCCAGGTCACTCAATAATAGAAATTGCTTCGGTGTCATTGTTATAACAGCATTACGTAATAACCACTTATCACTCCATTCACACTTACGCTCATTTTGTATACCAAAAATTTCAATATAATGAAGATGACGAAAAGTTACCTATAATTCTGCTGTGGTTAAGCCACAACAACAACAACAACAACACCAACAACAACAACAACAACAACAACAACAACAGTCACCAAGCGACATAACATCCTGTTTTGATGATCCAATGGCCAATGTCCATGAAGATTTTATTTCCGATGCAAGTCATATTTCAGACTAACTCCTGAAAAGTTACCTATAATTCTGCTGTGGTTAAGCAGTCCATTGTTTAGGGCATACCTGTATGTAGGCCTACCAGTGGATGAATAGTCTGCCGGAGAAGTACTGTGTAGACAGGTCTTGTCGGTAAGAGAGTCAGACGAGTAGTGAAGGCTCGGCTATTAAAACATAGTAATGCGATAGCGAACATCAAACGAGTCTGCGCACGCATATCTGTCAAAGGATACAAGGGCAGTCATTGGTCAATTTATCCCCGGTGTCAGCTCAGTACAATGGCAGTCATTGGTCAATTTATCCCCCGGTGTCAGCTCAGTACAATAGCAGTCATTGGTCAATTTATCCCCGGTGTCAGCTCAGTACACAATCGGCACGAAGCCGGAGGTCATAATTACTCTTACGAATGAAGAGCGTTGAACATATACGAAATTATTACACGAATGAACTGAAATTTATATTTCACATCTTACCAACAACAGATACAGACATAGTCATAGTGTTATACTATCTTACATGTACACACGCTATGACATCATTCGAAGGGGCAATACACTCAAGGAGTTAATGTGACACGAAACAAGGGACGTGATGTAATATTGGTGTTTGAATCTTAAAGGAACACAAGACACTCTAAAGGGACATGCATTATGAATGAATGTTAACAATACAAGCACACGGATGAAGAGCGTTGAACATATACAAAATTACAAGACACTCTAAAGGGACACTCATTATGAAGGAATGTTAACAATACAAGCGCACGAATGAAGAGCGTTGAACATATACGAAATTACTACACGAATGAACTGAAATTTATATTTCACATCTTACCAACAACAGATACAGACATAGTCATAGTGTTATATTATCTTACATGTACCCATGCTATGACATACTTAAAGGGGGATAATGCACACACGGAGTGTGGAATGTTAAAGTGACACGAGGTAAGGGACGTTATGTAATATTGGTGTGTGAATATTAAAGGAGCATTCTCGCTATACAAACCCCCTCTCCACTTATAGATATATAACGAAGACGAGAATAACATGTTGATGAAGTTTATTGAAATTTAATCATTGTCTGAATCTTCGACCGTTAGATTTACTTCTAAGAGTTTCTTGAATTTTCTCATCGCTTCATCTGCAGCCCATTCATTATTATATCCGCGTTTGGTCAGTTTGACCATTTTCTTCATGATCGTGTTATGTATGGGTGATGTTTTCAATCGATACTGGTATTCTATTAATCGTCTATAACTTTTGAGAAACAGAACAAACTCTGTGTCGATGGTATCCTCTTTTCCCGACATGCTCTCATCTCCCGAAATGCTCTCTTCTTCTTTCACATCATTGGTGACGCGTTTCATCATACTTTTGAATGTGTCCATCTCGTTGACACATCGCGCAGCTTTCTTAAGACCGAATACCGTTCTACTACCGACGACATTACCATCTTTTGAATCTGATAGCGTTCCCCGTTCATCTTCATCTGTATCTTCTCCGAAGAGAGTTGTTTTTGTCTCGGACATAGCTCCGTGTTCATCCGGGTCCTCAGTTAATTTTCGTTTTAACTTATTTTCTTGACACCAGTTTTTTACGTGTCTCTGAACATCATAATGATCTGCGAACAAAAGCCCGCATTCATTACAAGGGTACGACATGTCTTCTCGAATGTTTTGACGGTTCTTCTTATTAATTTCATCGAGCTCACCAGGTGGCCGTATGTCGTTAGTATAGTCATTATGTTGACCCTGGGGCACAATATAATTATATGTTATGCCCTTCTGTTGACCAGGGAGTTCTCTGTCATCGTATTTCATCGCATTCTGTTGACCCTGGGTCTCAGTGTCTTTTGTATGTTTTTTCATCCCATTCTGTTCATCTGGGTGTTCTCTGTCTTTTTGGAGATTATATTTCATGCCATTCCATTCACCCCTATGTTGGTTCGTGTCCTCTTTTAGTACATTCTGTCGCAGACGTAATGTGTCCGGTGTTGCGGCTTTTAAATCCACCAGTAGGTAACCGTACGGTTCACTCGTCGCTTCCGAAAACTCTCGAACCATACGCTGAGGACATTCAGGATACATCTGTCTTGATAATGTTGAAATTAATCCCTTGTCGATTGGGTTATTGAACAATACCAAATATTGACAATTTCGTCGTTGCGTTGGATCTTTGTTGTAGTAGAAATTCTGGTTCAAACTTATCAAAGATAAGTTCAAATGGTGACTTCCTTCGGAATGCAAATCATTAACTCTCTGGTCTTTTGATGAAGTTTGCATCAAGTCATCGAGTATAACTAGATTTTTATACCGGGGGTTGATAAGCGAATCCAAGTTTGCTGGTATTCCTCGTATAAAGTTGACCTGAGGGGTGACGGTATACTTTAATTCGTCATATAGGGGCTGCCAATATTTATAAAACCATATTATTCTGTCAGGTGCGGGTGATATTTTTGAGGCAGACTTTTGTAGTAAGGTTTTCACGAAGTATGTCTTACCACAAGATGTCGGTCCACTTACACATGCCGTGAATGGATGCTTGAAAATAAAATCTTCATGGACATTGGCCATTGGATCATCAAAGCAGGATGTTATGTCGCTTGGTGGCTGTTGTTGTTGTTGTTGTTGTTGTTGTTGTTGTTGTTGGGGGTGATGATACTGTTGTTGTTGTTGTTGTTGTGGCTGATGATACTGTTGTTGTTGTTGTTGTTGTTGTTGTTGTTCTGAAGGCGTGTGTTTAACTTTGATATGACGCTTCAAACTATCTTGCCAAGCATAGACACTTAAGCACTCTTCACATTGATACTTCATTTAACTAGTTCAGGCTGTCGTTCACAACGTCTCTTAGTGTTGTTTGTACTGGATACACATTTATCACATTAGCTACAATACAACCTACCTATCCAAATGTCAATGCAATTATGAGTGATTTCAATATGAACACTCTATTATATAGATATGTGTAACCTGGTGACTGACATGATGATACAGTTATGCACTAAATAATGGACTGCTTAACCACAGCAGAATTATAGGTAACTTTTCAGGAGTTAGTCGGAAATATGGCTTGTTGCCATTCATCGGAAAGCTCTCGCCGCCGGCGGATGTTGTTGGCGGCGGCATTGCGGTATTTTACTGCGGCGGCGGTGCCGCCGCCGCCGGCGCCGCCGCCGCCAACAACATCCGCCTGCGGCGAGAGCTTTCCGATGAATGGCAACAAACCATATTTCCGACTAACTCCTGAAAAGTTACCTATAATTCTGCTGTGGTTAAGCAGTCCATTATTTAGTGCATAACTGTATCATCATGTCAGTCACCAGGTTACACATATCTATATAATAGAGTGTTCATATTGAAATCACTCATAATTGCATTGACATTTGGATAGGTAGGTTGTATTGTAGCTAATGTGATAAATTTGTATCCAGTACAAACAACACTAAGAGACGTTGTGAACGACAGCCTGAACTAGTTAAATGAAGTATCAATGTGAAGAGTGCTTAAGTGTCTATGCTTGGCAAGATAGTTTGAAGCGTCATATCAAAGTTAAACACACGCCTTCAGAACAACAACAACAACAACAACAACAGTATCATCAGCCACAACAACAACAACAACAACAACAGTATCATCACCCCCAACAACAACAACAACAACAACAACAACAACAACAACAGCCACCAAGCGACATAACATCCTGCTTTGATGATCCAATGGCCAATGTCCATGAAGATTTTATTTTCAAGCATCCATTCACGGCATGTGTAAGTGGACCGACATCTTGTGGTAAGACATACTTCGTGAAAACCTTACTACAAAAGTCTGCCTCAAAAATATCACCCGCACCTGACAGAATAATATGGTTTTATAAATATTGGCAGCCCCTATATGACGAATTAAAGTATACCGTCACCCCTCAGGTCAACTTTATACGAGGAATACCAGCAAACTTGGATTCGCTTATCAACCCCCGGTATAAAAATCTAGTTATACTCGATGACTTGATGCAAACTTCATCAAAAGACCAGAGAGTTAATGATTTGCATTCCGAAGGAAGTCACCATTTGAACTTATCTTTGATAAGTTTGAACCAGAATTTCTACTACAACAAAGATCCAACGCAACGACGAAATTGTCAATATTTGGTATTGTTCAATAACCCAATCGACAAGGGATTAATTTCAACATTATCAAGACAGATGTATCCTGAATGTCCTCAGCGTATGGTTCGAGAGTTTTCGGAAGCGACGAGTGAACCGTACGGTTACCTACTGGTGGATTTAAAAGCCGCAACACCGGACACATTACGTCTGCGACAGAATGTACTAAAAGAGGACACGAACCAACATAGGGGTGAATGGAATGGCATGAAATATAATCTCCAAAAAGACAGAGAACACCCAGATGAACAGAATGGGATGAAAAAACATACAAAAGACACTGAGACCCAGGGTCAACAGAATGCGATGAAATACGATGACAGAGAACTCCCTGGTCAACAGAAGGGCATAACATATAATTATATTGTGCCCCAGGGTCAACATAATGACTATACTAACGACATACGGCCACCTGGTGAGCTCGATGAAATTAATAAGAAGAACCGTCAAAACATTCGAGAAGACATGTCGTACCCTTGTAATGAATGCGGGCTTTTGTTCGCAGATCATTATGATGTTCAGAGACACGTAAAAAACTGGTGTCAAGAAAATAAGTTAAAACGAAAATTAACTGAGGACCCGGATGAACACGGAGCTATGTCCGAGACAAAAACAACTCTCTTCGGAGAAGATACAGATGAAGATGAACGGGGAACGCTATCAGATTCAAAAGATGGTAATGTCGTCGGTAGTAGAACGGTATTCGGTCTTAAGAAAGCGGCGCGATGTGTCAACGAGATGGACACATTCAAAAGTATGATGAAACGCGTCACCAATGATGTGAAAGAAGAAGAGAGCATTTCGGGAGATGAGAGCATGTCGGGAAAAGAGGATACCATCGACACAGAGTTTGTTCTGTTTCTCAAAAGTTATAGACGATTAATAGAATACCAGTATCGATTGAAAACATCACCCATACATAACACGATCATGAAGAAAATGGTCAAACTGACCAAACGCGGATATAATAATGAATGGGCTGCAGATGAAGCGATGAGAAAATTCAAGAAACTCTTAGAAGTAAATCTAACGGTCGAAGATTCAGACAATGATTAAATTTCAATAAACTTCATCAACATGTTATTCTCGTCTTCGTTATATATCTATAAGTGGGGAGGGGGGTTTGTATAGCGAGAATGCTCCTTTAATATTCACACACCAATATTACATAACGTCCCTTACCTCGTGTCACTTTAACATTCCACACTCCGTGTGTGCATTATCCCCCTTTAAGTATGTCATAGCATGGGTACATGTAAGATAATATAACACTATGACTATGTCTGTATCTGTTGTTGGTAAGATGTGAAATATAAATTTCAGTTCATTCGTGTAGTAATTTCGTATATGTTCAACGCTCTTCATTCGTGCGCTTGTATTGTTAACATTCCTTCATAATGAGTGTCCCTTTAGAGTGTCTTGTAATTTTGTATATGTTCAACGCTCTTCATCCGTGTGCTTGTATTGTTAACATTCATTCATAATGCATGTCCCTTTAGAGTGTCTTGTGTTCCTTTAAGATTCAAACACCAATATTACATCACGTCCCTTGTTTCGTGTCACATTAACTCCTTGAGTGTATTGCCCCTTCGAATGATGTCATAGCGTGTGTACATGTAAGATAGTATAACACTATGACTATGTCTGTATCTGTTGTTGGTAAGATGTGAAATATAAATTTCAGTTCATTCGTGTAATAATTTCGTATATGTTCAACGCTCTTCATTCGTAAGAGTAATTATGACCTCCGGCTTCGTGCCGATTGTGTACTGAGCTGACACCGGGGATAAATTGACCAATGACTGCTATTGTACTGAGCTGACACCGGGGGATAAATTGACCAATGACTGCCCTTGTATCCTTTGACAGATATGCGTGCGCAGACTCGTTTGATGTTCGCTATCGCATTACTATGTTTTAATAGCCGAGCCTTCACTACTCGTCTGACTCTCTTACCGACAAGACCTGTCTACACAGTACTTCTCCGGCAGACTATTCATCCACTGGTAGGCCTACATACAGGTATGCCCTAAATAATGGACTGCTTAACCACAGCAGAATTATAGGTAACTTTTCAGGAGTTAGTCTGAAATATGACTTGCATCGGAAATAAAATCTTCATGGACATTGGCCATTGGATCATCAAAACAGGATGTTAAGTCGCTTATATGCCCCTATATGACGAATTAAAGTATACCGTCACCCCTCAGGTCAACTTTATACGAGGAATACCAGCAAACTTGGATTCGCTTATCAACCCCCGGTATAAAAATCTAGTTATACTCGATGACTTGATGCAAACTTCATCAAAAGACCAGAGAGTTAATGATTTGCATTCCGAAGGAAGTCACCATTTGAACTTATCTTTGATAAGTTTGAACCAGAATTTCTACTACAACAAAGATCCAACGCAACGACGAAATTGTCAATATTTGGTATTGTTCAATAACCCAATCGACAAGGGATTAATTTCAACATTATCAAGACAGATGTATCCTGAATGTCCTCAGCGTATGGTTCGAGAGTTTTCGGAAGCGACGAGTGAACCGTACGGTTACCTACTGGTGGATTTAAAAGCCGCAACACCGGACACATTACGTCTGCGACAGAATGTACTAAAAGAGGACACGAACCAACATAGGGGTGAATGGAATGGCATGAAATATAATCTCCAAAAAGACAGAGAACACCCAGATGAACAGAATGGGATGAAAAAACATACAAAAGACACTGAGACCCAGGGTCAACAGAATGCGATGAAATACGATGACAGAGAACTCCCTGGTCAACAGAAGGGCATAACATATAATTATATTGTGCCCCAGGGTCAACATAATGACTATACTAACGACATACGGCCACCTGGTGAGCTCGATGAAATTAATAAGAAGAACCGTCAAAACATTCGAGAAGACATGTCGTACCCTTGTAATGAATGCGGGCTTTTGTTCGCAGATCATTATGATGTTCAGAGACACGTAAAAAACTGGTGTCAAGAAAATAAGTTAAAACGAAAATTAACTGAGGACCCGGATGAACACGGAGCTATGTCCGAGACAAAAACAACTCTCTTCGGAGAAGATACAGATGAAGATGAACGGGGAACGCTATCAGATTCAAAAGATGGTAATGTCGTCGGTAGTAGAACGGTATTCGGTCTTAAGAAAGCTGCGCGATGTGTCAACGAGATGGACACATTCAAAAGTATGATGAAACGCGTCACCAATGATGTGAAAGAAGAAGAGAGCATTTCGGGAGATGAGAGCATGTCGGGAAAAGAGGATACCATCGACACAGAGTTTGTTCTGTTTCTCAAAAGTTATAGACGATTAATAGAATACCAGTATCGATTGAAAACATCACCCATACATAACACGATCATGAAGAAAATGGTCAAACTGACCAAACGCGGATATAATAATGAATGGGCTGCAGATGAAGCGATGAGAAAATTCAAGAAACTCTTAGAAGTAAATCTAACGGTCGAAGATTCAGACAATGATTAAATTTCAATAAACTTCATCAACATGTTATTCTCGTCTTCGTTATATATCTATAAGTGGGGAGGGGGGTTTGTATAGCGAGAATGCTCCTTTAATATTCACACACCAATATTACATAACGTCCCTTACCTCGTGTCACTTTAACATTCCACACTCCGTGTGTGCATTATCCCCCTTTAAGTATGTCATAGCATGGGTACATGTAAGATAATATAACACTATGACTATGTCTGTATCTGTTGTTGGTAAGATGTGAAATATAAATTTCAGTTCATTCGTGTAGTAATTTCGTATATGTTCAACGCTCTTCATTCGTGCGCTTGTATTGTTAACATTCCTTCATAATGAGTGTCCCTTTAGAGTGTCTTGTAATTTTGTATATGTTCAACGCTCTTCATCCGTGTGCTTGTATTGTTAACATTCATTCATAATGCATGTCCCTTTAGAGTGTCTTGTGTTCCTTTAAGATTCAAACACCAATATTACATCACGTCCCTTGTTTCGTGTCACATTAACTCCTTGAGTGTATTGCCCCTTCGAATGATGTCATAGCGTGTGTACATGTAAGATAGTATAACACTATGACTATGTCTGTATCTGTTGTTGGTAAGATGTGAAATATAAATTTCAGTTCATTCGTGTAATAATTTCGTATATGTTCAACGCTCTTCATTCGTAAGAGTAATTATGACCTCCGGCTTCGTGCCGATTGTGTACTGAGCTGACACCGGGGATAAATTGACCAATGACTGCTATTGTACTGAGCTGACACCGGGGGATAAATTGACCAATGACTGCCATTGTACTGAGCTGACACCGGGGATAAATTGACCAATGACTGCCCTTGTATCCTTTGACAGATATGCGTGCGCAGACTCGTTTGATGTTCGCTATCGCATTACTATGTTTTAATAGCCGAGCCTTCACTACTCGTCTGACTCTCTTACCGACAAGACCTGTCTACACAGTACTTCTCCGGCAGACTATTCATCCACTGGTAGGCCTACATACAGGTATGCCCTAAATAATGGACTGCTTAACCACAGCAGAATTATAGGTAACTTTTCAGGAGTTAGTCTGAAATATGACTTGCATCGGAAATAAAATCTTCATGGACATTGGCCATTGGATCATCAAAACAGGATGTTATGTCGCTTGGTGACTGTTGTTGTTGTTGTTGTTGTTGTTGGTGTTGTTGTTGTTGTTGTTGTTGTGGCTTAACCACAGCAGAATTATAGGTAACTTTTCGTCATCTTCATTATATTGAAATTTTTGGTATACAAAATGAGCGTAAGTGTGAATGGAGTGATAAGTGGTTATTACGTAATGCTGTTATAACAATGACACCGAAGCAATTTCTATTATTGAGTGACCTGGACGTATTATGTATGCATGTTTTGGATAACTAATTATCGTGTTAATGCTAACAATGACACAGTTTATCAACCTTAATTGATACTAACCCGTTTGTTCAGACATTAAATCGATATGTTTTCTGAATAGCATATAACTGTGAACGGGGAAATAATAGAATTCATTTGGTAAAGCAAAGGTGTGAAAGACACATTGTTACCACCAATGTCGCGTGTGTGATTGCGTGTACAGCGAATATGACAATTCATTCTGGAGGGTTGTAATTTCACATTACCCTTTTCGTCCACTCGTGATTCAACATAGTACATCTCAATACTTCCAATAATTCACGATAATACACACCTGTCATATACTCAATAACTTCATCTGGGATAGAGAAGTTAAGAATAAACGCTCTTTATTATTTATGTAAAAGTAATGGTGTCTATTTTCAGGTATGACAATTATATGAACTGCGTCCGATAAACACTGGAATGTATGCATTCATATCGATGGTCACAATGTCCAATAAAGCTATTTTCTAAACATCGATTAATAAATACATTGAAACATTGGTTGAACAAAAAAAAATAACGAAAGATATTACGCGCAAATAATTTAACATTCGACATTTTAATATCGAGATTATCAGAAACCGAAAACTCGTTATAAATTTTTTATTTAAACTTTTTTTTTAGAGAAATAATTTTGAGGGTTTTGACATTTTTTCTTTTTTTTGAAATTTGTGGATTTTGAAATTTTTTGGAAGTTTTGAAATTTTTTGGAAAAAATAAATTTTGGAAGTTTTGAATTTTTTTTTGGGGTTTTTGATATTTTGGGAATATTTTAGTACAACCAATTTTAGACCCACAAATTCTATTTTTAGATGTGACACTAACGAGGCATCTATTCTTCTATTATAATGGGCCGTCGCAGTCTCCCAATACTGGGCCAATAGTATTTAGAATATTGTTTTCTAACTTGTCCATCAATCCCAAAATTATATAGAATATCTACTCTTAAGTTCATAATGTATACCCTTTCCATTTAAAGGTACTCAATCCGATAAAACTCATCTCAATTACTATTTCAATGGCTTCGGGGGTCAAAAATATTTGATTCGAGTCGAGGAAGTCACCCATCAAAGCTCAGATTTGTTAGATATCGATTTTAGAAATCTATTATTTTTCATTATCGGGAATTCTTTCTGGCCCATTACGTAGTCAAAATTGCGTGATTATTACCACTTGATTTTAGAGTTATCCATCCTTGTCTGTTTGAATAGAGTTTTGGTGTAATCATCTCGAGCAGGTTTCAAAATTGACGGCAATTATTAGTACTCATCTCGAGAAATTAACAAATTTCAAAAATCAATATCTAATAACTCTGAGCTTTGTTTGATGGGTTCCTCGACTCGAATCAAATTGTTTTTACCCCCAAAGCCAAAGAAATAGTAATATAGGACCCTCTGATCGGATTGTTGTTGTTGGAATCTGTTGAGATGGGGACCCTCTTTGCGGATTGAGTACCTTTAAATGTCAATATTGTACTTTTACAATTAAAACCAACCAGCAAACCTGAAATTACGCATGTCTCCATCATCTCATAATCTTTTCTTATTGTAATATTTATTCAGGGGCAGCAGGAAAACGGCCAGTATAGGTCATGCTGCTCATGTGCAATAATATTAACTGGTATATTGTAATTATTTCTTATTTATTTTACAAATAAACATCTACATATACATCTTCATTGTAAAAACCTTAGATACAAAAATGACATAAAAAGGATTATTGACAATTACTTTTGGTAATGATAACGAAATGATAATTGTTGTTGTTATTGTTGTTGTTGATCTGTTAAGTTTTATCATGATAAAAATTATACGATGCCAACGACGATGATTTCGATGGGGGTGATAACGATGAAGACGACAGCGTTGGTGTGAGTTTTGATGAATATCGCGATGACTATGATGATAACAATACTGATGCTGATGATGCTGTTGATGATGACGATGTTCACGAAAACGATGGCGATAGTGATAATGGTGACGATGAGGGCAATTCTGATGATGATAATGATGATGATTATAATGATGATGACGATCATGGTTCTCTTGATGATGATGACGATTGCAATGCTGCAGTGACGATGACTAGCCACCAATCGGGAGGTAACAGCGCTGTACATATCCGTCATATCGTGTACACAAATTTATTTTCCTTCTATCATTCTTTTGTACACGTATAAATCCTTCAATGTTCTCAGCATATATGCATATGCGAAATTTCAATGACAATGCAAATAGGCTTGAACTTGAGAACATTGGGGGTGGGGGGATTTGAAGGTGAGATATTTGGAGTCGACACAGGGTCGTCTTAAATGGATATGGCTCATTCGAGCTCCCAAATTTTGTCTTTACGTAATTTGGAAGGTGGTATACGATATATGTTTTCAAATACACGAAATATATATTGATATACCGGCTTCATATGCTCTCAATAATACTTGCCATGTTCTTAGCCACTTTCCGACTGTTTTCAATTTTTCAAACAGAATTGAAATAAACGCTCATTATTTGTACCATATACCAGCAATAGATTCACACATAACACTCTTTTCTGTTCCTTGTCGTGCAAATGGCTGTTTTTGTTTGGAACCAAAGCATCATGTTCAAATTTTTCATAACATAAAAATGCGTCTTTTTTGGGACACAGAATGCTCGAAGAAAGGTAGTTCATGTTATTTTAATATCGACATATTTCGATACCGAGAAAACTTTAAAAAGCGAATATTATTCGGTGTGTTTTGGAGCGCAAACCGCCATGTGGCTTTAATATCAAGTGAAGACAGAATAAAAACACATGGAAATTCCAATAATAGACTCACCTTTAGATCATCTGCTTATGTGATGCAGTGTATACTTCGTTTATTTGTTACAATCCCTTTCTTGATGATATGAATTAAGATATGTTTGAAATACCGATTTCCATCACTCGAAGTTTAGTTGCAGCAAATAAATGGTTTACAATTAAGAGATGATCTCCGGTTTGCACTAACGCATGTAAACATTACGGGTGGTACTCTATAGCAGATGCTGTGGGTGTCAAATTTCTCATGGTATATTTAACTTTTCATCCCGTGAGCCATCGCAATCATAGACCAGCTTCGCGATGCTAAAGCTCATGCAGGCTCCCGTGCAGTAGATAAGAAAAGATGGAGGAAAAACGACTATAATCAAAATCCTGGTCCTGCCTCGACCATTCTTAAATTATCCGTGTAATTTGGACAATTTAGATTGCCCCGTTTATGCCAAATATAAACAACCATCAAATTCACTGAAGGAATGAAAATAATTCTATGTATCTGTATATTTAACAGCCAATGAATGTTGAAATGTTAGTCCAAGCGACTATATCGATAGAGTTACGGTTCTTGGATGTATGCATTATAGGTTACACTGGTGTAAATGTTTTCCATAGGCCTCAGTGCTAACGTTTTAGCGTATAGTGTTGGCAATATAAATGTTGGGTCCAAAATTTTCTTAAAATCTGAAAAATTGACATTTTGGGAAACTTTTTACACAAAAAAATCATGTCTGTCTAGCAGGGAATTCGCCTTTAAATCTGATGTTTTCGTAACTAGTGTCAGAACCGCATAAAAAAATACAGTCATATTTTAGACCACACCAAAAAATTCAAACTTCACTACAAAGGGTTAATTCCTGTGCCAATGGTTATTTTACCTATGGGAAATCATAGGGAAGAGGTGTGACGATTTTTTTATGTGAAAAGCACACAAGGCTATTGACCAATCAGGGCCCAGTGTCTATTTTATTCTCTCCTATATATTCCTCCCGCATCCACCAGATGTCACTCGGAACCTTATTTACACCAGTGTAACCTAAAGCGATAGCCCGCTTTTTCGCGGAATAATTGTAACTCCCTACAATTCTTCAGAATTGCCCATCAATCGAAAAAATGTGTTCAAAAACAATATCACTTCTGTGGTTCTTTATTTATCACACACAATTTAACCCCACCCCCTTTAACAAATTATTCATCAAAAAAGCACAATTTTCCACCACCAGTCATGTTCAGGCCCCATTTTCACTCAGTTTTAGGGGTCTGGTGTTGCAAACTTGGATCAGCTATGGAAGACTGTTCAATATTCTTTCCATGAGAGAACTTCTGGTGATGTGAGGTCATTGAGTCCAGATCTGATCAGCTGAGCATCAAGCGCATGACTTTATCAGCACATTGAAGAATAAAATATGACATTTTCAGGTCTGCAAGGGTGATCCAAGATAACTGGATGTGGGTGTATATTGAATTAGTTGAATAAAGATATGCTCTCTTTGAATTGCTGGAGCATTTTCTTAAATGTGTCCAAGTTTTAGTGCTATTAACCTTCAAATGACCATACCCACCAGTGGAAATGACACACTTTTATGATATATATCTGTATATCACTGGCTATAAAATCCAAAATACTTGTTAAATTAGGTTCTTATAACAATTGATATATGTGTCGTTGACATGCCCATGTTATGGGTCATTTGCATTATCATGTGACTATTACCACCTTGAAATTTTTTGAAAATACCTTGAAAAATGGCATTTTTTATGAAAAATCTTACTATTTTTTTGGCTGATGTAAGTGAAAGAAGGCATCAGCAGCAAGAATAGCCACATCAAGCATGATATATTCATTGGACTGAAAGACCAGGCTCTGTAAAATGCATTAAAATGCTTTAAAGTGACTCCCAGGAATCAAAAATGATAAAAAGCTATTTTTTCCCTTTAGGTTACACTGGTGTAAATGTTTTCCATAGGCCTCAGTGCTAACGTTTTAGCGTATAGTGTTGGCAATATAAATGTTGGGTCCAAAATTTTCTTAAAATCTGAAAAATTGACATTTTGTGAAACTTTTTACACAAAAAAATCATGTCTGTCTAGCAGGGAATTCGCCTTTAAATCTGATGTTTTCGTAACTAGTGTCAGAACCGCATAAAAAAATACAGTCATATTTTAGACCACACCAAAAAATTCAAACTTCACTACAAAGGGTTAATTCCTGTGCCAATGGTTATTTTACCTATGGGAAATCATAGGGAAGAGGTGTGACGATTTTTTTATGTGAAAAGCACACAAGGCTATTGACCAATCAGGGCCCAGTGTCTATTTTATTCTCTCCTATATATTCCTCCCGCATCCACCAGATGTCACTCGGAACCTTATTTACACCAGTGTAACCTATAGGAATCACTGAACTAAATGGTTTCCCATAGGCGACAGTGTTAACGTTTCGGCCAAATTCACTGAATTGAAGCCTGCAAGCCATACCAGTGATGTTTACCCAGCTAGATTGACACCATGTGATCACGAAAATGCAAGAAAAATCATAGGTCATGTGTTTACTTAAAATAAATCCCCAAGTCTACGACAGGGCTATCTCACAGCCAAATTTGATCTGGAAAAACCCAGGACTACAGCAGCTAGTTAAATAAATTTCCCGCTCACAAAAAACCATTCCCCCATTCATTCACCAGTTTAAATTATTTAGATATTATGTACAAATCAAATAAAAGCGATGTCATCCTTTAATAACGTGTCGCATGTATCAGGTGAAGGTCATTCTTCAGTTACCTTCACCTTTAGCATTCCACGGTGTACTCGCTCCCCGACTCTAGAACACATTTAGCTCCCTGATTCCTATAAGGTTACACTGGTGTAAATGTTTTCCATAGGCCTCAGTGCTAACGTTTTAGCGTATACTGTTGGCAATATAAATTTTGGGTCCAAAAATTTCTTTCAATCTGAAAAAATTGACATTTGGGGAAACTTTTTACGCAAATAAATAATGTCCGTCTAGCAGGGAATTCGCCTTTAAATCTTGTGTTTTCGTAACTAGTGTCAGAACCGCATAAAAAACACTGTCATATTTTAGACGACACCAAAAAATTCAAACTTCACCACAAAGGGTTAATTCCTGTGCCAATGGCTATTTTACCTTTGGTAAATCACAGGGAAGAGGTGTGATGATTTTTTATGCAAATCAGGGCCCAGTGTTTATTTTATTCTCTCCGCTAGATGTCACTCCGAACCCTATTTACACCAGTGTAACCATAATGCCGATTATGTATTATAGACAACAGTGAATGGGTGGGGGTATAGTTGTGCAAATCCAAGATATTTAACTCAGCAAAAATACGGTGCTCCTGTCGGGGGGGGGGGGGGGGGGGTCTGCAGAAAAAAAATACAGACACAATGAAGGGGTGGGGGTGTTGAGTGGTTCGAAGTAGAACAAGAACTACATATGGTGCAATTGTTTTGTAATCAAGATATACATAAAAGAGTTATCAATTAATTAATTGATTATGCCAAAATCAAACATGTAGTATGTTGATAGCACCCCCCCCCATGTCTGTGAGGGTGACAGTGTGGTGGAGGTACTATTTAATGATGCATATTAGCCATGAGGTGTAATAAATCAAGTGAAATTCTCATTGACGCTTATTTCAAACGATGAAACACCACCTCCTTCGGCCAAAAACAAGCAACATTTATAAGTGTAATACATGAACATCTCTGAACAGTACTCAAACTGTATCTCAGTGTGCACGGATGAAACTGCTATTGGTTGTATATATATTCGCCTGCAGTATACACAATTGCTGAGCATATTACCAAAGTCAACACCGAATGCAACTATATACATGCCAATGACACTGCAGCACATTGAATCAAATACAAGTGCACTGATGTTAAAGTGGTGCGAAACACTCCGGTATGGTAATAAAATAGAAATGGAGAACAATCTTGCTCAAAGTAGTTATTTTTACAAATATTAATCCAAATTGACAACAAACACCATCATTCTTATATATTAATTAGATACAATGACTCTCGGTGGGGAAATCATTTGTGTAAGATTATCGCCGAGAGTTGCGTCCCGAATCGAGATGTAAATATTTACATTTGAGCGTAGTTCAGACGATGTTTCCTCTGGAGTGGTATGGTCAATTTCTTATAAATTTTCGCAATGTTAATTTAATGCTACATTCCCATAGCTGGCATAGCGCCTGAATACTGACTCAGTTCCAAGCATCCGAACAAGTCCATAATATGTCTTTATTGATTGTATTTCTTCTTTTTCGGAGTTCGGTGTATGAATCTCAACTCCGAACTTTTAACTGGCGGCAATTATATGCAGTAAAATGACAGTGCCCATGCATTAGGTTCCATATATGGTACCCTGTGTGACTACATCGAATGCTTATCCGATCAAGTGGATGCTGTTTATTCTTCGTTATCTGATACGTATTATCGCAGCCCTGGTGGTAACGAGTAGATACCAATATTTCTCCCGACGCTGCACTCAAAATGATAATCTTTCTTTGTCGTGTATAAATGCATTTCAAATAAAAGCGATGTCATCCTTTAATAACGTGTCGCATGTATCAGGTGAAGGTCATTCTTCAGTTACCTTCACCTTTAGCATTCCACGGTGTACTCGCTCCCCGACTCTAGAACACATTTAGCTCCCTGATTCCTATAAGGTTACACTGGTGTAAATGTTTTCCATAGGCCTCAGTGCTAACGTTTTAGCGTATACTGTTGGCAATATAAATTTTGGGTCCAAAAATTTCTTTCAATCTGAAGACATTGACATTTGGGGAAACTTTTTACGCAAAAAAATAATGTCCGTCTAGCAGGGAATTCGCCTTTAAATCTTGTGTTTTCGTAACTAGTGTCAGAACCGCATAAAAAATACTGTCATATTTTAGACGACACCAAAAAATTCAAACTTCACCACAAAGGGTTAATTCCTGTGCCAATGGCTATTTTACCTTTGGTAAATCACAGGGAAGAGGTGTGATGATTTTTTATGCAAATCAGGGCCCAGTGTTTATTTTATTCTCTCCGCTAGATGTCACTCCGAACCCTATTTACACCAGTGCAACCATAATGCCGATTATGTATTATAGACAACAGTGAATGGGTGGGGGTATAGTTGTGCAAATCCAAGATATTTAACTCAGCAAAAATACGGTGCTCCTGTCGGGGGGGGGGGGGGTGTCTGCATAAAAAAAAATACAGACACAATGAAGGGGTGGGGGTGTTGAGTGGTTCGAAGTAGAACAAGAACTACATATGGTGCAATTGTTTTGTAATCAAGATATACATAAAAGAGTTATCAATTAATTAATTAATTGATTATGCCAAAATCAAACATGTAGTATGTTGATAGCACCCCCCCCCCCATGTCTGTGAGGGTGATAGTGTGGTGGAGGTACTATTTAATGATGCATATTAGCCATGAGGTGTAATAAATCAAGTGAAATTCTCATTGACGCTTATTTCAAACGATGAAACACCACCTCCTTCGGCCAAAAACAAGCAACATTTATAAGTGTAATACATGAACATCTCTGAACAGTGCTCAAACTGTATCTCAGTGTGCACGGATGAAACTGCTATTGGTTGTATATATATTCGCCTGCAGTATACACAATTGCTGAGCATATTACCAAAGTCAACACCGAATGCAACTATATACATGCCAATGACACTGCAGCACATTGAATCAAATACAAGTGCACTGATGTTAAAGTGGTGCGAAACACTCCGGTATGGTAATAAAATAGAAATGGAGAACAATCTTGCTCAAAGTAGTTATTTTTACAAATATTAATCCAAATTGACAACAAACACCATCATTCTTATATATTAATTAGATACAATGACTCTCGGTGGGGAAATCATTTGTGTAAGATTATCGCCGAGAGTTGCGTCCCGAATCGAGATGTAAATATTTACATTTGAGCGTAGTTCAGACGATGTTTCCTCTGGAGTGGTATGGTCAATTTCTTATAAATTTTCGCAATGTTAATTTAATGCTACATTCCCATAGCTGGCATAGCGCTTGAATACTGACTCAGTTCCAAGCATCCGAACAAGTCCATAATATGTCTTTATTGATTGTATTTCTTCTTTTTCGGAGTTCGGTGTATGAATCTCAACTCCGAACTTTTAACTGGCGGCAATTATATGCAGTAAAATGACAGTACCCATGCATTAGGTTCCATATATGGTACCCTGTGTGACTACATCGAATGCTTATCCGATCAAGTGGATGCTGTTTATTCTTCGCAGCCCTGGTGGTAACGAGTAGATACCAATATTTCTCAGGACGCTGCACTCAAAATGATAATCTTTCTTTGTCGTGTATAAATGCATTTTCAATTTATCGAAGGTTAACGCGACCTGTTCGTCAATTAGCGAAGTCTTTTACACTGCACATACAACCTTGTCGACTCACACCCATATTGGTAATCCTTCCTCATCTATATGTAGCATAGAATCAGACGATGATGTCTCCATAAAGTTGATATAATATCGATGAAATCAGGCGGAATTATTATCGCCTCGAAATCTTCAAGACAATTTAGCGGTAAAAGGGTTACTATGACTTCCGAGCACGCGATATGGGTCTCCTTATTAACGTCAACGCTAACGGTTGACACACCAGCTTATCGTCCTCAAATGGAACATAGTGGCATTCTGATATGCAAGAAAATAAAAACATGGGACAAAAAATAAGGCTATAGTGACTACACGGAAGCCTTACAAAGTAGGTTAAGTATACTTGAGAAACGTTTGATATGCCAAATAAGATGGGTTCTGCAGATCAAATTCAATCAGTGACTCACGCTATCGCTGATATTTTTAATATCGCCGCCGAGAAAACGTTTGTATTAACCTGAAATGAACCGAATTTGAACTCAAAGCAAGCATGATAAAAAGTGGTTTGATGGCGAATTTAAACACAACCACATTCAAATCATTCAACAAGGCCAAGAGGAAATACAATACGAACCGATCAATTGGCAACACAGTTAATTTTAAAAAATGTTAGCAAATGCTATACGAGAACTGTGGACGCAAAAACGAAACAGTATATCCAATGCGCATCTGAATTGCAAACGTTGTCGAAAAATAACCAATCAGAATTCTGGAAATCTCTTAGTAAGTATATATATGCAAAATCGAACAGACCATGATATACCCGTGAAACTTGAGAAACATTTTATGAATGCTTTAAAGGACTGAACTATTCTGAAGTTGATGACATTACCGGTCTTTTAAACCAAACGGAGGAATCAAATTAGTGTGATGAAATTAACACCCCAATAATCATCGAAGAAATGTCTTGTATTATAAATTCCCTTAAGAATAACAAGTATGCTGGTATCGACAGGGTATGCAATGAATATATCAAATGTACATGCGTCAGACATTGTTTTTTTTACAGTTTTATGTTCGCCTATATTCAACTTGATTTTTAGATACGGGGTACTTCCCAATAGACTGGGCAACTGCAATGATAGTACCCTTGTACAAAAACAAAGGCGACATAACTAACCAGGACGCATATATATAGGAGTATAACGCTGGTCAGTTGTGTTGGCAAACTATTCACCAGTTTCACCAATAAAAGACTCACTGCATTTCATCGACCAAACAGGTCGATAATCAATCAGCGTTCAGAAAAGGTCGATTGACATTGATAATATATTTACCTCGTTTTGCATCACACATTTATTTGAAAGCTAATTAAAAGAAAGCTATATTTGCTGTTTTGTCGACTTTCGATAAGCTTTTGACACTGTGGCGAAAAGGACTTTGGTTGAAATGATCCTCAATATAATCCATAGTATGTACGAATCGAATGTACGAACAGTACGATGCTTCAAAGTCCTGCATCTTTAATAATAGCCAACACTCCGAATAGTTTGCTTGTAAGTCTAGAGTGAGACAGGGTGTCAACTAATCACCTGTGTTGTTCTCCATGTATCGCAACGTTCTAGAAGATTATTTTCTTGAAAATCGTGCTGCAAATGGTTTAAGTTATCTTGATAGATGTATGCAAATTGGGCGATTGGGATTCGCTGTCAAACTATGCCGCTGCGAAATTCTGGTGGTAGTTTTTGCATCAGCATGGGAAACTATCATATCACTATACACTGTTACTTGACCCAATGCGTCCAGCGAGATGATGTGCGATTACATAATGTCACGAGATTTAGAAATACCGAATTCATTTATGTATCTTGTAGTGTGTCCACGCACAGCTCTCCGCGTTCTCAGCAATGTCTTTTGTTCCATTCTCAAATGGTTCGAGGGACCAAATTTACGTGAATTCGTTATAGTCGACCACTGGATACGAATCGATACATGTTTAATTGACGAGAAACAAAGCAATACCAGGAAAACCATTGTACGAAATGGCAATGCCCTCAAGATAATATTATTAGGCATATATAAAATATATTGGAGCTTTAATGTATAGTGCATGATTGTGAAAACGGTGTATATAGGAAACAGTATGTAGTTGATTATATGTAATTGTTTTTTATATGTGTATAGTGTGCGCTTGGTGAGAAATGCTGTGAAACTTTTTTTTTAAATCGGACTTGCTAAACTAAACTTATCATATATAATTATATTATATTGTAAACACCGAGTCTATTTTTTATATTTTTTCATCAGCGTATATATATTAAGTTTGCATGTTCGCCGAGTCAGTAGTCGTTTTACCACAGCCATGTCGTATATAAAATGCGTAGTCTCCCACTGCGTCATTTGATACCTAATACTTTTTGTTTGCTAGCGTATTCATCGAGACATGTATGGGTTAATCGGTCGAATAAATGCATGAAACCATGGCTATATCGCTGTAAAAATACAAGTCTCCAGCTGTTCGCCAGCTTTGATTTCGACAATTTGATGGTCCCCTGGTACAAATATTAGTAGAAATGTACATGGGTATTTTCGTACTCGAACCATGTAACGAAGATGACAATTGTGGTCTGATTATTATTCTGCATTCTATTTCATGAATTATTCAGTAGCATGTAGTGTAACGATGGTACTCTGCTAGACAACCCCAAAGATCGTTATTATTATTTTATTTTAGTAACAAGGTGTGTACTCGCGAAATTCGTATACCCGTTAGGCTTTTGCAGGATGTATGTATTCGCGTGCGGGTTTATATCTTCGCGCTTTTCTCATTGTTGCAGTATGTATCTTTTATGACCGCGTTAATTGCTTTCCATATTTAGGTGTGAATAATGGCTGTTGAGTCTGAAAAGTGTATGTAAATCATTCCTGACATGACAATCTGCGGAATGGGATCGAATGCTGAACAGAATGACAAACTGCGGATCAGAATGTAAAATTGCGTGGGTCGGCCGATACATCGAGGAATATGGCACACAGAGGGCTCGTTTTGGAGTCTAACGAAAGGTCGATATTCGCCCCACCAAATATATTAAGCCCGCCACTGGCCGGACACCAAGAGTTTCATTATTGGGTCGACGACTGACCTCGTAATGAACATACAACACACTACTTACACAATGACATATCGTCGCTCACGATATGCTCTGCGTGGTAATTGAATAGCATGCGTCCAGATCACACTGATAACAGTTTAGGCCATGCAAGCCTAGATATACCCGTGACACAACCCCGAAAATATGCAACGCGCTCTTAAAGTGATGTGAAACACTCAGGTAGGGTGATCAAATAGAAATATAGAATAATCTTGCTCAAAGTAGTTATTTTTACGAATATAAATCAAAATTTACAACACACACCGCCATTATTGCATATGTAACGTCATCGCGGAAGGCTGCAACGAAAATTCGCTCCCGCTCCGCTGTGAAATTATATATTGTATATTGTATATAATTAAATGGGTAATTTCTAAATCTCGAATCTGGACTTCGGGGATAGTCATTAAAGTCAAAATGGAGATGGACACGGATAAGCATATGGATGGTAATGAGACAGAGCTGAAATCTGATCGAGATGATGGAACAGAGCCGAAATCTGATCTGAGTGAGGAATCTCCGGAAGAATGGGGAGATCAAGATGCACCTTCAGATTGCAGACATGAGGTAGTTAAAGACTATAACCTAGACATTAATAAAGTGGTTGCAAGAAAGTCAGGTATGTTAACTGAATTGTATCAACTTGACGTTAAAGACAAAGGGAAATGTATTACTTTGACATTGGACACAATACAGTTCGAGAAATACACAGAAGGATTAACGCATAAATATTGGGACTCCGCTAAATGTGTCGAAAAAGAAGGTTCAGTTTGGAAGTGCGTATATGATAAATCTACTGATAGGAATTATGTTGGAGATGTCATAACTGTGCCAAAAACAAAATGTTCGAAAATTACTTTGCACACATACAAGACTCAGAATAAAGTTATGATACAGGGTTACAGAAAGGCTGTAGAATGGTGGATTGAAAACCATCTTCCAGAAATTTATCAGAAAGGATTTAATGTAACATCGGATGAAGAAGTTACGAAAATTAAAAATGCAATCGCTTCCAAACAATTATCTTCTATGGCACTGGATAAAACAACGGTTGTTCACATTACACCAGCAGTTAAGTCACAGTTGTCAGGATGTGGACAAATGAGACTTCACTATACGACACACAGGAGGCCTGGCATCAGAAATACTACAGGTGTTGGCAGGCCTTTGGCACTTCGACTCCCGTCTTCATGTAAAAATGTGTACCTTCCGTCGACAGTCGGTAATCTCTTTTCCACAACGTTGTTAAACAAGTCAGTGGATGACTTAAGTCTATGTGTCGAAGAGATTAATGTATCTAAAATAGAATAGGACAACAACACGGACCAGCTCATAAATGATTTACGTGCTCAAATGCAGAACTCAATGAAAGTATACACAAACGAATTGAATTCTAAAATTGAAGACCTCGAAAAGGAAAATTCAAAGCTAAAATCGGAAATCAATAAACAGAAGAAAGAGTTCTCTTCTAAAATAGAAGATGTGAAAAGGGACAATTCTTCACTGAAAAATGAACAGAAGAAATTGCACAGCGAGATGATTGAAATGAAAAAACAACAGAAAAAATGAATGAAGAAAATGTTGAACGTTCGGCGAATGGAACGGTGAACGAAAATAAAGTCGAAAAACTCATCAGCACGAATCTTAACCCGCTGGCATCTCCTTTCAACAGTGATGAAATGTTGAGTGAAATTAATAATCGAACTGACAGTCAAACTTTAACATCAAAACTGACCGCCAATAACCGTGAAGTTATTGTATCACCGCGTCCAAGAGAAAGACATACTGTATCCTCTTTAAGAAAGCTGAATACTTTTGACAGACACCATTTTCAATATGAAAAGCATATGCCCTTGCACTTAATTGTTGGAGATTCAGTTGTTGGCAGGGGGGGGGGGGGGGGGGGGGGGTCGGAAAAAAATTTCAGGCACGTATGGCATTTTTTCCCTTACGATAATATTTTGTACCCACCCACCCCCACCGCCAATTTTTTTTCCGTTTTCGGCAGTTTTTTCCGACCATTTTTTGACACCCACCCCCCCTTTTAACACTAATACAGAGATTTTCTGGGGGAAATTCACTGTAAACAGCTGTATATGAATTTCTGTGCATATTATTTATCATGGATGTTAACATGGACATGTAAATAGGAATGAGTCATTTTGAGGTCATTCGGCCAAAAAAACATGGCTGCCAGCGGCCATCTTGGATTTCAAAATTTGCAACAAAATACAACACGATAACTGCCTGCAGTCAATTTACAGTTAGAATTACATTATTTCTCTCATTCAAAGTGGTTTTGAAGCCCAACTCATTGCCAAAACACTAAAAAACAAGCAGGAAATACTTTTTTTTGTTGCGGAAAAAAATTGCTTGTTGGTGGCTTTGACCACCCACCCACCCCGGCATACGTGCCGGAATTTTTTTTTTCACCCCCCCCCCTGTTGTTGGTGGAATTAATCCCCTGAAGATGTCAAAGAAACGAGAACGAGTCAGTACGATTGTGACACCCGGTCAACGGATTACAGAGCTTAATGCGTGGCTCGAGGGAGAGTTGCAATTTCAAAATGTTGGAACAGTAACGATACATATTGGTATCAATTCGTGCAGGAATGGTATCTCAACCAGCGCCAGTGATTTGGAATCACTCGCTTCAAACATCAAATCTCAGTTCCGTGGAGCAGAAATTAGGATTTCTTCCATTCTACCAACAATTCATTCGGATGTGATAAACGAGATTGTTTATGATACAAATTTGCAGTATCAAAACATGTGCAGAAAGAATGGATTTATATTTGTTGACAACTGTTTAACATTCCTTTCACACGGCAGGATTAGAGTAGATTTGTTCAGAGACAATTGGCACCCAAATAGAGATGGTTCTAAAGTTCTGGCAATGAATATCAAATACCCCCAGGAGGAAATGAATGAGATCGCAGTGGACAGATGTGATTATGATACAGTGATGGATCGGCGTGCAAACTTTTCAGGGGAACACCGGCAGATGTATCGGGAAATGCGTCCCAAGACATCATCTGTGGCGACCAGATCAACTGAGCGAGACACGGGTACTGGTAATGAGATGGGACTTGCCTTCGGACATCGGAATATCAATTCCTATCGACAGGAGTGTTCGTCAGAATGAAGAACAGTGTTTTCAAAGTGTTAGAACAGATGAGCTATCTTTTTGTTCACAGCAACTAGCACAAATTCTGAAATACAATAATAACCAACATAAACCTCAGTAGGTAACTTTTTAAATACATGTATATGCATATATCATATATCTAGATTGTTTTATTTATTTATAATATTACCGTACTAACAAATCAATTGCGTAGCAGTATAGTCGCATAAATCTATTATGCGTGGTATATAACACGATTTATAATATAAGATATATGATTCGTTTACGATAATAATTGCGCGGCTATATATTGGTCCAATTATATACGCAAAACGGTATAATTGTTTTGTTGAAACAGCGTCTGGATACTTAAAATTAACGAGGTAGACTAGTGTTGAAACGATGGTCTGAAGAGTTTAAAGATATATACAATGTGACTGGAATATATGCCTATTTCAATTTTGACGTTCATATCTAGACTATTCCCGACAGTCCTTTTCGAATATCGTTACCTATATATATACACATATGAGCTCTCTTTCGCAAAACCATAGCCGTCGGCGGAAAATTGCATATACTGCCTGGAATGCGCAAGGCTTTGTGAATAAAATTACCGATGAAGATTGCCGAAAGCATTTAGAAAAATATGATTTTATAACGATATCAGAAACCGGGCACCACTCTGTGGATGATATAGAAATGCCAGGGTACTGCTGCTTTGATCTTAGTAGAGGGTCAAATAGTACAATCAGAGGAGGAATTGCCTTTTATTGTAAGAATAAGTATAAGTCTTCTGTAATTAGAGTCTTGAAATTAAATCAATACGCAATATGGGTTGAAATTTGTGGCAGTATCTTCAATATGGGGTTACCCTTAAATATGCAATCGAATGTAGTATTTATATCCATATATATTCCTCCTGCGAACTCGACTTTCTGTGCTCATAGTAGCAATTACGATTCCGTGTATGACAGCATTGAAACACTTTAAAAAGATTGTAAGTCGGACGACTTTGTTATTTTGGGAGGGGATTTTAACTCGAGAACAGCGAAACGGCCGGATTATGTTACAGACGATTGCGATAGGTATGGCCCCCTTCCCAATACGTATAAAGTTGATGAAATCGCTGCACGAGAAAGTTTAGATGATAAAGTAAACCATTTTGGGCGACAACTCCTCTCATTATGTAAAGCTGTGTCACTGCGTATACTCAATGGAAGAACACCCGGCGATTTTTTTGGGAACTTTACGAGTTGTCAATATAATGGGTGTAGTGAGTCGATTATATTATAGTGTCAGAGAAATATCTATCGGACGTGTCCTATTTCTGTGTGAAAAATCCAAATGAATTTTCAGATCACAGCCAACTTGCTGTTCACTTAGAATATTTTCAAGAGAGTAGTAATTGCGATAATATGTTTATATATGAATATACTGTACCGAAATATTCATTGAAATGGACTAAAGATAGTGCAAACAAGGCAATAATGACTGTTAACAGCAAATGTTTCCAAGACGAATTATCGAGGTTAAGAGTATCGCGTTATGAAGAAATCGCAAATGACACAGAAAAAGCTGTAACTGACTTTACGGAACTTCTTAAAAGACTGAATAAGTCGGCATCCAAAACTGTAAAGAATGGTAAAATTAAGCAATATAAAAAACGTAGGTGGTTTAATGATAAGTGTAAAACACTAAAATGCATAATGCAAAAAGCTGTGCGCGAAATGAGAGAGCAGCCGCTGAACAAAAGTTTAATTGAAAAATTTTGCGCAGCCAAAAAAGCATATAAAAGTGAAACTAAATATAGAGCTAAATTATTCCGACACAAATTTGCAATAGAACTTGAAAACATGGAAACGTCAGATCCGAGTGAATACTGGAAGTTTATTAAAAACATGAGAGATGATAGTAGGAAAGATAACGACGATCTTCATCCAGACATTACTGTTAAATTCTTTAATGATTTATATTGCAACAGCGCTCATCGAGATAAAGATACTTTTATATGTAAAACAGACAAACCTAAGATCATTTGCCATCTCAATAATGATGAAATTTCGACCCTGGAAGTAATAGGCGTTCTGAAGAGTTTGAAAAATAATAAATCTCCAGGCAGTGACGGGCTGCGGAATGAACTATTGAAAGCCGTCGGACCGATTATGGCACAAGATTTAACAAAGTTGTTTAATTTGGTTCTGAACTCTTCATATTATCCTACATGTTGGAGCGAGTCCACACTGGCACCTATCTATAAAAAAGGTGATCGTCACGATCCAAACAATTATAGAGCTATATCTTTGAGCAGTTCTATAAGTAAAATATTTAACAAAATAATCAATACACGAATTTCCAAATTTTTGGATGATAATGATATTATAAGTGATAATCAATATGGATTTAGAAAAAATAGAAGCACGATTGATAGTGCGTTCATTTTGAAATCGCTAACTACTAAGTACCTGAAAGAGGCAAAACCTCTATATGCAGTATTTGTAGACTTCCGTAAGGCATTTGATACTGTCCACCGAGAGACAACGTTTACTAAATTGAAACATGTTGGTATCAATGGCAATATTATGAAAACTATTGAATCTATGTATGCGTCAAGTGCTTATTCGGTACGAACTAGCCAAGGTTATGGGCCTCATATGATTTCAAATATTGGCGTTAGACAAGGATATATTATTTCTCCCACAATTTTCAAAATATTTATTGATGACATTAGCGCCGAATTTGATGATTCCTGCAAACCGGTTAAAGTTAAAATCTCTAAGTCATATGCTATTTGCAGATGATCTGGTTATGCTATCTGAAACTGCTGAAGGTATGCAAAGATGTTTGAATAAATTGGAGAATTACAGCATAAGGAACAAATTAGAAGTGAATCTTCAGAAAACTAAATGCCTGATATTCAGGAAACGAGCAACAAAAAAACTAACTGCCTTTAAATTAAGCAACACTCCGTTGGAAACAGTTAAGGAATATACCTATCTTGGTATTAAATTTTGTGCGAATGGAAAATTTTGCAAAGCCCAGATAGATGTTAACAACAAAGGGTTAAAAGCAATGTATAGTTTAATGTCATCCTTGCGCAAACATGAAATTTTCTCAGTAAGCATTTGGTGTAAACTATTTGATAAAACGGGAACATGTCTCTATTCCGAAGGTTCGCTATTCCGAAGGTTCACTATTCCGAAGGTTCACTACTCCGAAGGTTCGCTATTCCGAAAGTTCTCTATTCCGAAGGTTCGCTATTCCGAAGATTTTTTTTTTAAGGTTAATTCTATATTCAAGTATTGAGAGGGTTCTTTATCACGAAGACTCTTTTTTATGAAGGAAATAACTTAAAACATTGAAACAATAAATGTTATTTTTTATTTTGTCAGCTGGAAATTTAAAGTACAACCCACATTGACGTCGCGACAAGGGGGTTGGGTTATGCTTCTCGCTCCAAACATTTTATCAACACGTTGGAAATTTGATACCTGAAACAACATGAATTGGAAATTTTACAACAACAATAGGTTGAACTTGTTCTGTTATTTTGTTTTTTCCAACAATTTATTAGGGGGTATGTTTTGTTTTAGACCAACATTTGCACATTTACCTCCTTTGGTCAAAAGTTTGGATTGAAATTGCCTATATTTATAAATTGTCAAACCTTATGGGGTGTCAGCTTGGATGTGATGTATAGCCATGGGCGTAGCCAGTTAGGGTTCGATGGGTTCGGACGAACCCGCCCTTGAAAACAGAGGTGCCCCGCTCGTCGCCTGACTTCCAGGGTTCGAGAGGTCGTTGGCTCAGGCAATTTCTGGGGTTCGTTAAATTAATGCATGATCTCCGAAGTTGCCCGAGCCAACGAACCGTCGAACCCTGGAAGTCAGGCGACGAGGGAACTTAAGCAGTCGGCAAAAGCATTTTTTTTCACATTAAATTGAGGTCCGTATGTTTCAGTGAAATCCACATATACGCCGGGGCGAAAATTAGATTTTAATGTGAATCAAATCAATAGTCCCATGCATGGCATGTCGGCATATGACGTTGCTAGTCCAAAGTGGACAGCATTATGTTCAGTTTGAACTAAAGTGACGCTATATGAATGGGTGCATGTCAAACTAGTTTTCACAGTCATTGGCAATTATGAACGAATAGACAGTGTATGAAACACTACAAGTATAGGGTACATTTTTGGGTGTCAAGCAGTGTCAAGTTGTATTCCCGTGTGGTCACGTGGTAAATCGATGACGATGTTTAGGCCTACAGTGCAGGGTTCGAACACGTTTATGGACATGAAGTCCCCCCAAAACCAGGGTTTTAGTTGAAGTCCCACTCCTATCAACAAAAAAAGGAGCAAATTATTAGTTGGTGTGTGAGACTGTACATGCCCAGTAACTTTTCGATAGACCCGATAATGCCCCAAGATGGGAACAGCACGTTGGTCCGAGGGTTCGATTACAGACCGGGGTACAGCGCGCTAGCCCGAGCCACTCCTATGGTTCAATAGTCAAAAGATTCAATGGTCCGAGGGTTTCAATAATCCTATGGATCAAGGGTACGATACTCCGAGGGTGCGACAGTCCGAGGGTTCAAAATCACGAGTGCCCATTAGAGGGATATGGCGCCAGGGATTTGCGGGTCTCCCCCAACTTTGTTAAAAATTCCAGTTGGCATGCAATTGGTCAGGGTTATAGATTACATGTATATGGAATAAGTCAAATACAGTTTGTTCATGTATATAGTACTAGCAGGTTAGCCCGCCACTGGCGTCGTTCGTCTCATGGCTTTGTTCGAAAAAAGCAATTGCAACAGCTTCCGAGACACGTATGATGCACCTAGGTGTAAAATTTCGTCGAAATCCGCCATTTTTACCCGATTTGACCTTGAATTGATCATTTTCAAGGTCAAGGTCAGGTCGGGGTCACAATTTAACCCGTCCATGACACTTCCCGTAGGTAGCAAGTTTGGGCTCAATCGGTTCGAGTCTATAAAGGACACACACATATATATCATTTGTGGGTACCCGTTTCAAGGTGAAGATCACCCTGGGCGGAAAAACTGACCCGATGAAAATCTACCCCGTCACAGGAAGCCGTAAATACGAAATTAAGTACGAAATTTTCGCCTCGAGACGATCAATGGAGCCGTATTTATACTCGTCGTGTATATAGACGCTCTTTATCATCGACACTACGGATACGAACGCTCTTTAACTATCAACGCGATTGTAATAAATAGCGTTGATCCTTAACACCTCCGAATATGGTCAATATAAAGATCGTTGATGCCTTAACTCCCGAAGTGGCGTTTGCGGTTATTTTGATTATTGGGAGTGGAGAATCGGTGCTCAGAGCTTGTCCAAAATGCGACGTCGACGATCCCCGTGGGGTTTTTTTGTCAAACTACACACGTACCAAGTTTCGTCCCGATCGGTCGAGAATCGTAGATTTGTATAAATGACATACAGACATATATCTCTCTGCAGATGCTAATAACGTTGAATGGTAAAAAAACGCTCTTTATAGCGATGCGTCAAAAACAAACGCTCATTAAATTATCACTTGATTAACCACCGCAGTGCCGTTTTTTTGTGACTGAGAGTGGAGAATGGGTGCTCTGGGCTTCTCCAAACGTCGACGATTCCCGTGGGATTTTACCTTTGGATAGGAAGTTTGGTCTCGATCGGTCAACCCGTTTTCGATTCTATAAAGGACATACATACAGACAGAGGTCTTCAAAAATATATATGAGATAGATAGGAAAATAAATATGCAGGACATTCCAAGCTTTACATAGCATGTTCTACATGCATGTTTATATAGATCTAACGATAATGGGATATATGCAATGAGTGATTTACTGTCGTTCTATTCCATATATTATATAGCCCACTTCAGCCAATAACATAACAATTTTGAGTGCAGATCGCAGATCGCAAAGGGATATCATACGCAGATTATATCTGGGGTTTGTTGGGTTTTATCATCGCTCTTTATTACCCTATAGTCTATACTACACGCGGTCACGGTCCCATACATGGGGAAAACATTAGTCCATAAAACTTGATCATGTATGAAGACAAATACTGCCATGTCATATATTCTCACATAATCGGTAGATCAAATCCAAAACATTATTACCTCTCTAATATACGTGCAGATATTACACAAATAATGGCCAAATATGCTCCAGATTCGCGCTCGATGGGTAATTTTTTTTTGTTCCGGTAGAGCCCCCCTCGGACACCCACCTGCGGGAAAAGGGACACTCCCTCCTTCACCCTTCACACGCGGCGCGGTCGGAGCTTTTCACCTCGGTCCTGTGCCCCTCAAGTTAATAATCGAACCCACCTTTTAAAAATGCTGGCTACGCCCATGGATGTAGCAGTATGTGTTCCTTGTAACTACTGAAATTACCCAATTTATTGAAAGTTACAACGTTAAGAACTTGTCTGGAATGTCTATATAGGGTGTCAAACATAAATTGTCGATTTTCACATCCTTAAACCAAAGCATATAACCATCTGATTCGCAGGGATGTAGCCCCCCCTTATGAAAATGTGTTATCAATGGAAATCTCATAAACAGGGACATGGCGATAGTGGTCGTGGGAACACGATGCCTGGCACATTACAGCTGTTCAGAATAGGAAGGGACGAGTAGCCGCCACATCGTATGAGTCACAACATCTCTGACAAAAGTTAGTGATTAATACAAATGCGGATTATAGCCAACATTAGCATGTAACATGTAATATGTACTTACCATAATCAATGATATAACCAAGAATGGATAAAAATGACGCGTGTTCCCAATGTGAGTATGATTTTTTCGCTCAAGAATGCATTGCGAGGTAAATGATACTCATGTTCATGGGCGGATTATCCTTTGGGTTTCAATCGTCGACGCGAATGCATTTGGTCACGGTAAAGGACACGAATACGAAGATACAAGCACATTTTCATAAATGACTAGAGCATAAATGCAGTGACGTGGCAAGATGCTCTCTTCGATGCGCCAACGTCGATATCCAACTGTATCCCCACCCCTCAATTATACACTTCTATTTCTGTGAAAAGTAATTGTTTACCCCGGTTGGCTTCTGATTTTCAAGCTGTAACAGTAAGTTATGCACACCCGCCCCTTGGATTGGACATATTGACTAAATATGACTAACTTAGTGTTAGTCACAAACAATTTGAGTAACTTTGGTCAATTATTGGAATTATTTGCACATAATTCAGCAACTTTAATTTACGCCTTCCAATTGACTAAGAAAAGTCCCCATTGCTTAGTCGTTATGACTAACACCACCCTAGTAATTGTGATTAATGTTATGCCTCAGTCATGTTGGCTGAACTAAGTCAGTCATCCTGAGGAAAAACGTTTGAGTAGCGGATCAGTTTGAAATAATAGGATGGTCACAATATATATAATGCTATACCATCAAAATAATATTTTATTTTCACAAACTGAATGGTTGTAAAGTTGTAATTAGTAAAAACAATGATACCAAATTGTTTGTAGTACTCGTCATTACACTGACTTGTACTTACATACACACACTACAAACGAACCGTTTAATTGTTAACCTGCGCAGACAAGTGGTCATCAACTTAGCAATCGGTGAACCGATTGGATAGCTCTGATAAGCGTTCACCTCTCAACTTATGATTGGTTATTTCTTTTGTAACTTTGGCCCGCCGTGATTCAATATATTGTTAATCACTCACAGGCAAAGGTTTGTCCGTAAGCAATCTACAATAATCAACAGTAGATCTTTGTGAAATTTGCGAGATTTTGTTAGCTCATCGTTTCATAGTACCGGCGTTCACAATAATCACAATATGATAGCACGCATTGTAACTTCCCCATATCAATTGTTGTCAGTTATTTTAGCTCTATATACATGTCCGTCTAATTTGAACTGGTATTCAGATAACACCGATAACAGGTGCATGGGAGCAGAGTGGGGAGTTAGTTTTTTCTAAGTTTTACAGCTGCCTTTTAGGGGTTTCACCTCTCCCCCAGTCTAAGGTATTACAATAATACGGCTAAATTTTTCCTGTACTATGAAACCACTGTGATAGTTAACACAAATTTGTAATTACAATTTAATAAATACAATTTGTGACTCTTTTTTATGAAGGAAATAACTTAAAACATTGAAACAATAAATGTTATTTTTTATTTTTTTCGCGGGTTTCCTTGAGATTTAATGTCATTTCATATGACGTTATTTTCCAATACATATTCACGTCAGGCAGCCCGCTATTTCCATGCGATTTAATGTCATCGCGTATGACGTTTATCTCAATAATCTTACAGGCAACAATATGCCAGCTAAAGGCGGGATTAAAACAGCGGGACTATAACTCTTAATGAATACTGCGAAGCAGAATGTCGTTGAATAGACGGGTATGAGTTGAACCTAACTGCAATTGTGAATTTGTATTGAATTGTAAGGCCCACTTAATTTTCGAGTCTTCGGCTATTTTTTATAGTGCCTTGATATCAGGTTTTAAACACAATCAGTGCCATAAAATATGATTAAAACACTATATATAGTTCATCACCATTCAAAACGTCTGTATCAGAAGATGCCCCTATAGAGAAATAGAAAACATCTTAAATCATAAAAAGATTCCCCCGTTGTATGTCGTGGTTCTCAGAATGCAACAGAATTCAACCTGATGTATTTTCAATTGAAGGGGAATAACATTATCTTTAAAATATAGAGTTACCCCCCTCCATTGAAAATAATACACTTTACTTTGCGCAACAAAACCAGATGAACCTTAAGCATAAAAACAAGTCGTTAACCCTGCGTTAACTCAACAAAAACAACATGTTCACAGTTTATTACACCGGATAAGCTGATAATACAGTGTTAGAGAGCTTCATATTTCAAATGGTATATATAGTGGTATATATTTTATATATGTGATCTGCATGGGGGTTCGAAAATTAAGTGGGCCTTGAATGTTGATGTTTTTTTTTAAATACAGATTGCCAGTTCGGAAAAAACTATATCTCTTACATGTAGTTTATTTCAGTCATCGTGTTTTTAACTTTCCATAATGAACGATAAACTGATACTCTTTTCTTGCTATTAATAACCGATATCTCAACTATCTAGGACAATTTGGGAGTTAGAAGTGGATGTATAAATGTACTATATATGAATACTAGCGTAATCGTATTTTTCATTCCTCGTGTTGTTTTTGTTGTGGGGTGTAAATTTTGATTCATTTCTATTTAAATACGCCCAGGGGTCAATACTATGAAACTTTTTCTTTGTAAGAATCTACAATTGTTTGTAAGAAATAACAATTTATCATTCCGCCAATACTATGAACCTACGATTACAAACATAAATCACAAATAGTACGTGTTCTTTGTATTTACAAATATCTCCAATCACAAAGATTGTTCGAGTACTATGAAACATAATTTTTAAGTTTTCGCACCCTTAACCCGGATAATATATATATCTATGATACGCATGGACGTGGCGACAAGGGGTCGATTCACCCCCTCGTGAAAATATTTTGTCAGCTGGAAATTTAAAGTACAACCCACATTGACGTCGCGACAAGGGGGTTGGGTTATGCTTCTCGCTCCAAACATTTTATCAACACGTTGGAAATTTGATACCTGAAACAACATGAATTGGAAATTTTACAACAACAATAGGTTGAACTTGTTCTGTTATTTTGTTTTTTCCAACAATTTATTAGGGGGTATGTTTTGTTTTAGACCAACATTTGCACATTTACCTCCTTTGGTCAAAAGTTTGGATTGAAATTGCCTATATTTATAAATTGTCAAACCTTATGGGGTGTCAGCTTGGATGTGATGTATAGCCATGGGCGTAGCCAGTTAGGGTTCGATGGGTTCGGACGAACCCGCCCTTGAAAACAGAGGTGCCCCGCTCGTCGCCTGACTTCCAGGGTTCGAGAGGTCGTTGGCTCAGGCAATTTCTGGGGTTCGTTAAATTAATGCATGATCTCCGAAGTTGCCCGAGCCAACGAACCGTCGAACCCTGGAAGTCAGGCGACGAGGGAACTTAAGCAGTCGGCAAAAGCATTTTTTTTCACATTAAATTGAGGTCCGTATGTTTCAGTGAAATCCACATATACGCCGGGGCGAAAATTAGATTTTAATGTGAATCAAATCAATAGTCCCATGCATGGCATGTCGGCATATGACGTTGCTAGTCCAAAGTGGACAGCATTATGTTCAGTTTGAACTAAAGTGACGCTATATGAATGGGTGCATGTCAAACTAGTTTTCACAGTCATTGGCAATTATGAACGAATAGACAGTGTATGAAACACTACAAGTATAGGGTACATTTTTGGGTGTCAAGCAGTGTCAAGTTGTATTCCCGTGTGGTCACGTGGTAAATCGATGACGATGTTTAGGCCTACAGTGCAGGGTTCGAACACAGTTTATGGACATGAAGTCCCCCCAAAACCAGGGTTTTAGTTGAAGTCCCACTCCTATCAACAAAAAAAGGAGCAAATTATTAGTTGGTGTGTGAGACTGTACATGCCCAGTAACTTTTCGATAGACCCGATAATGCCCCAAGATGGGAACAGCACGTTGGTCCGAGGGTTCGATTACAGACCGGGGTACAGCGCGCTAGCCCGAGCCACTCCTATGGTTCAATAGTCAAAAGATTCAATGGTCCGAGGGTTCAATAATCCTATGGATCAAGGGTACGATACTCCGAGGGTGCGACAGTCCGAGGGTTCAAAATCACGAGTGCCCATTAGAGGGATATGGCGCCAGGGATTTGCGGGTCTCCCCCAACTTTGTTAAAAATTCCAGTTGGCATGCAATTGGTCAGGGTTATAGATTACATGTATATGGAATAAGTCAAATACAGTTTGTTCATGTATATAGTACTAGCAGGTTAGCCCGCCACTGGCGTCGTTCGTCTCATGGCTTTGTTCGAAAAAGCAATTGCAACAGCTTCCGAGACACGTATGATGCACCTAGGTGTAAAATTTCGTCGAAATCCGCCATTTTTACCCGATTTGACCTTGAATTGATCATTTTCAAGGTCAAGGTCAGGTCGGGGTCACAATTTAACCCGTCCATGACACTTCCCGTAGGTAGCAAGTTTGGGCTCAATCGGTTCGAGTCTATAAAGGACACACACATATATATCATTTGTGGGTACCCGTTTCAAGGTGAAGATCACCCTGGGCGGAAAAACTGACCCGATGAAAATCTACCCCGTTCACAGGAAGCCGTAAATACGAAATTAAGTACGAAATTTTCGCCTCGAGACGATCAATGGAGCCGTATTTATACTCGTCGTGTATATAGACGCTCTTTATCATCGACACTACGGATACGAACGCTCTTTAACTATCAACGCGATTGTAATAAATAGCGTTGATCCTTAACACCTCCGAATATGGTCAATATAAAGATCGTTGATGCCTTAACTCCCGAAGTGGCGTTTGCGGTTATTTTGATTATTGGGAGTGGAGAATCGGTGCTCAGAGCTTGTCCAAAATGCGACGTCGACGATCCCCGTGGGTTTTTTGTCAAACTACACACGTACCAAGTTTCGTCCCGATCGGTCGAGAATCGTAGATTTGTATAAATGACATACAGACATATATCTCTCTGCAGATGCTAATAACGTTGAATGGTAAAAAAACGCTCTTTATAGCGATGCGTCAAAAACAAACGCTCATTAAATTATCACTTGATTAACCACCGCAGTGCCGTTTTTTTGTGACTGAGAGTGGAGAATGGGTGCTCTGGGCTTCTCCAAACGTCGACGATTCCCGTGGGATTTTACCTTTGGATAGGAAGTTTGGTCTCGATCGGTCAACCCGTTTTCGATTCTATAAAGGACATACATACAGACAGAGGTCTTCAAAAATATATATGAGATAGATAGGAAAATAAATATGCAGGACATTCCAAGCTTTACATAGCATGTTCTACATGCATGTTTATATAGATCTAACGATAATGGGATATATGCAATGAGTGATTTACTGTCGTTCTATTCCATATATTATATAGCCCACTTCAGCCAATAACATAACAATTTTGAGTGCAGATCGCAGATCGCAAAGGGATATCATACGCAGATTATATCTGGGGTTTGTTGGGTTTTATCATCGCTCTTTATTACCCTATAGTCTATACTACACGCGGTCACGGTCCCATACATGGGGAAAACATTAGTCCATAAAACTTGATCATGTATGAAGACAAATACTGCCATGTCATATATTCTCACATAATCGGTAGATCAAATCCAAAACATTATTACCTCTCTAATATACGTGCAGATATTACACAAATAATGGCCAAATATGCTCCAGATTCGCGCTCGATGGGTAATTTTTTTTTGTTCCGGTAGAGCCCCCCTCGGACACCCACCTGCGGGAAAAGGGACACTCCCTCCTTCACCCTTCACACGCGGCGCGGTCGGAGCTTTTCACCTCGGTCCTGTGCCCCTCAAGTTAATAATCGAACCCACCTTTTAAAAATGCTGGCTACGCCCATGGATGTAGCAGTATGTGTTCCTTGTAACTACTGAAATTACCCAATTTATTGAAAGTTACAACGTTAAGAACTTGTCTGGAATGTCTATATAGGGTGTCAAACATAAATTGTCGATTTTCACATCCTTAAACCAAAGCATATAACCATCTGATTCGCAGGGATGTAGCCCCCCTTATGAAAATGTGTTATCAATGGAAATCTCATAAACAGGGACATGGCGATAGTGGTCGTGGGAACACGATGCCTGGCACATTACAGCTGTTCAGAATAGGAAGGGACGAGTAGCCGCCACATCGTATGAGTCACAACATCTCTGACAAAAGTTAGTGATTAATACAAATGCGGATTATAGCCAACATTAGCATGTAACATGTAATATGTACTTACCATAATCAATGATATAACCAAGAATGGATAAAAATGACGCGTGTTCCCAATGTGAGTATGATTTTTCGCTCAAGAATGCATTGCGAGGTAAATGATACTCATGTTCATGGGCGGATTATCCTTTGGGTTTCAATCGTCGACGCGAATGCATTTGGTCACGGTAAAGGACACGAATACGAAGATACAAGCACATTTTCATAAATGACTAGAGCATAAATGCAGTGACGTGGCAAGATGCTCTCTTCGATGCGCCAACGTCGATATCCAACTGTATCCCCACCCCTCAATTATACACTTCTATTTCTGTGAAAAGTAATTGTTTACCCCGGTTGGCTTCTGATTTTCAAGCTGTAACAGTAAGTTATGCACACCCGCCCCTTGGATTGGACATATTGACTAAATATGACTAACTTAGTGTTAGTCACAAACAATTTGAGTAACTTTGGTCAATTATTGGAATTATTTGCACATAATTCAGCAACTTTAATTTACGCCTTCCAATTGACTAAGAAAAGTCCCCATTGCTTAGTCGTTATGACTAACACCACCCTAGTAATTGTGATTAATGTTATGCCTCAGTCATGTTGGCTGAACTAAGTCAGTCATCCTGAGGAAAAACGTTTGAGTAGCGGATCAGTTTGAAATAATAGGATGGTCACAATATATATAATGCTATACCATCAAAATAATATTTTATTTTCACAAACTGAATGGTTGTAAAGTTGTAATTAGTAAAAACAATGATACCAAATTGTTTGTAGTACTCGTCATTACACTGACTTGTACTTACATACACACACTACAAACGAACCGTTTAATTGTTAACCTGCGCAGACAAGTGGTCATCAACTTAGCAATCGGTGAACCGATTGGATAGCTCTGATAAGCGTTCACCTCTCAACTTATGATTGGTTATTTCTTTTGTAACTTTGGCCCGCCGTGATTCAATATATTGTTAATCACTCACAGGCAAAGGTTTGTCCGTAAGCAATCTACAATAATCAACAGTAGATCTTTGTGAAATTTGCGAGATTTTGTTAGCTCATCGTTTCATAGTACCGGCGTTCACAATAATCACAATATGATAGCACGCATTGTAACTTCCCCATATCAATTGTTGTCAGTTATTTTAGCTCTATATACATGTCCGTCTAATTTGAACTGGTATTCAGATAACACCGATAACAGGTGCATGGGAGCAGAGTGGGGAGTTAGTTTTTTCTAAGTTTTACAGCTGCCTTTTAGGGGTTTCACCTCTCCCCCAGTCTAAGGTATTACAATAATACGGCTAAATTTTTCCTGTACTATGAAACCACTGTGATAGTTAACACAAATTTGTAATTACAATTTAATAAATACAATTTGTGACTCTTTTTTATGAAGGAAATAACTTAAAACATTGAAACAATAAATGTTATTTTTTATTTTTTTCGCGGGTTTCCTTGAGATTTAATGTCATTTCATATGACGTTATTTTCCAATACATATTCACGTCAGGCAGCCCGCTATTTCCATGCGATTTAATGTCATCGCGTATGACGTTTATCTCAATAATCTTACAGGCAACAATATGCCAGCTAAAGGCGGGATTAAAACAGCGGGACTATAACTCTTAATGAATACTGCGAAGCAGAATGTCGTTGAATAGACGGGTATGAGTTGAACCTAACTGCAATTGTGAATTTGTATTGAATTGTAAGGCCCACTTAATTTTCGAGTCTTCGGCTATTTTTTATAGTGCCTTGATATCAGGTTTTAAACACAATCAGTGCCATAAAATATGATTAAAACACTATATATAGTTCATCACCATTCAAAACGTCTGTATCAGAAGATGCCCCTATAGAGAAATAGAAAACATCTTAAATCATAAAAAGATTCCCCCGTTGTATGTCGTGGTTCTCAGAATGCAACAGAATTCAACCTGATGTATTTTCAATTGAAGGGGAATAACATTATCTTTAAAATATAGAGTTACCCCCCTCCATTGAAAATAATACACTTTACTTTGCGCAACAAAACCAGATGAACCTTAAGCATAAAAACAAGTCGTTAACCCTGCGTTAACTCAACAAAAACAACATGTTCACAGTTTATTACACCGGATAAGCTGATAATACAGTGTTAGAGAGCTTCATATTTCAAATGGTATATATAGTGGTATATATTTTATATATGTGATCTGCATGGGGGTTCGAAAATTAAGTGGGCCTTGAATGTTGATGTTTTTTTTTAAATACAGATTGCCAGTTCGGAAAAAACTATATCTCTTACATGTAGTTTATTTCAGTCATCGTGTTTTTAACTTTCCATAATGAACGATAAACTGATACTCTTTTCTTGCTATTAATAACCGATATCTCAACTATCTAGGACAATTTGGGAGTTAGAAGTGGATGTATAAATGTACTATATATGAATACTAGCGTAATCGTATTTTTCATTCCTCGTGTTGTTTTTGTTGTGGGGTGTAAATTTTGATTCATTTCTATTTAAATACGCCCAGGGGTCAATACTATGAAACTTTTTCTTTGTAAGAATCTACAATTGTTTGTAAGAAATAACAATTTATCATTCCGCCAATACTATGAACCTACGATTACAAACATAAATCACAAATAGTACGTGTTCTTTGTATTTACAAATATCTCCAATCACAAAGATTGTTCGAGTACTATGAAACATAATTTTTAAGTTTTCGCACCCTTAACCCGGATAATATATATATCTATGATACGCATGGACGTGGCGACAAGGGGTCGATTCACCCCCTCGTGAAAATATTTTGTCAGCTGGAAATTTAAAGTACAACCCACATTGACGTCGCGACAAGGGGGTTGGGTTATGCTTCTCGCTCCAAACATTTTATCAACACGTTGGAAATTTGATACCTGAAACAACATGAATTGGAAATTTTACAACAACAATAGGTTGAACTTGTTCTGTTATTTTGTTTTTTCCAACAATTTATTAGGGGGTATGTTTTGTTTTAGACCAACATTTGCACATTTACCTCCTTTGGTCAAAAGTTTGGATTGAAATTGCCTATATTTATAAATTGTCAAACCTTATGGGGTGTCAGCTTGGATGTGATGTATAGCCATGGGCGTAGCCAGTTAGGGTTCGATGGGTTCGGACGAACCCGCCCTTGAAAACAGAGGTGCCCCGCTCGTCGCCTGACTTCCAGGGTTCGAGAGGTCGTTGGCTCAGGCAATTTCTGGGGTTCGTTAAATTAATGCATGATCTCCGAAGTTGCCCGAGCCAACGAACCGTCGAACCCTGGAAGTCAGGCGACGAGGGAACTTAAGCAGTCGGCAAAAGCATTTTTTTTCACATTAAATTGAGGTCCGTATGTTTCAGTGAAATCCACATATACGCCGGGGCGAAAATTAGATTTTAATGTGAATCAAATCAATAGTCCCATGCATGGCATGTCGGCATATGACGTTGCTAGTCCAAAGTGGACAGCATTATGTTCAGTTTGAACTAAAGTGACGCTATATGAATGGGTGCATGTCAAACTAGTTTTCACAGTCATTGGCAATTATGAACGAATAGACAGTGTATGAAACACTACAAGTATAGGGTACATTTTTGGGTGTCAAGCAGTGTCAAGTTGTATTCCCGTGTGGTCACGTGGTAAATCGATGACGATGTTTAGGCCTACAGTGCAGGGTTCGAACACAGTTTATGGACATGAAGTCCCCCCAAAACCAGGGTTTTAGTTGAAGTCCCACTCCTATCAACAAAAAAAGGAGCAAATTATTAGTTGGTGTGTGAGACTGTACATGCCCAGTAACTTTTCGATAGACCCGATAATGCCCCAAGATGGGAACAGCACGTTGGTCCGAGGGTTCGATTACAGACCGGGGTACAGCGCGCTAGCCCGAGCCACTCCTATGGTTCAATAGTCAAAAGATTCAATGGTCCGAGGGTTCAATAATCCTATGGATCAAGGGTACGATACTCCGAGGGTGCGACAGTCCGAGGGTTCAAAATCACGAGTGCCCATTAGAGGGATATGGCGCCAGGGATTTGCGGGTCTCCCCCAACTTTGTTAAAAATTCCAGTTGGCATGCAATTGGTCAGGGTTATAGATTACATGTATATGGAATAAGTCAAATACAGTTTGTTCATGTATATAGTACTAGCAGGTTAGCCCGCCACTGGCGTCGTTCGTCTCATGGCTTTGTTCGAAAAAGCAATTGCAACAGCTTCCGAGACACGTATGATGCACCTAGGTGTAAAATTTCGTCGAAATCCGCCATTTTTACCCGATTTGACCTTGAATTGATCATTTTCAAGGTCAAGGTCAGGTCGGGGTCACAATTTAACCCGTCCATGACACTTCCCGTAGGTAGCAAGTTTGGGCTCAATCGGTTCGAGTCTATAAAGGACACACACATATATATCATTTGTGGGTACCCGTTTCAAGGTGAAGATCACCCTGGGCGGAAAAACTGACCCGATGAAAATCTACCCCGTTCACAGGAAGCCGTAAATACGAAATTAAGTACGAAATTTTCGCCTCGAGACGATCAATGGAGCCGTATTTATACTCGTCGTGTATATAGACGCTCTTTATCATCGACACTACGGATACGAACGCTCTTTAACTATCAACGCGATTGTAATAAATAGCGTTGATCCTTAACACCTCCGAATATGGTCAATATAAAGATCGTTGATGCCTTAACTCCCGAAGTGGCGTTTGCGGTTATTTTGATTATTGGGAGTGGAGAATCGGTGCTCAGAGCTTGTCCAAAATGCGACGTCGACGATCCCCGTGGGTTTTTTGTCAAACTACACACGTACCAAGTTTCGTCCCGATCGGTCGAGAATCGTAGATTTGTATAAATGACATACAGACATATATCTCTCTGCAGATGCTAATAACGTTGAATGGTAAAAAAACGCTCTTTATAGCGATGCGTCAAAAACAAACGCTCATTAAATTATCACTTGATTAACCACCGCAGTGCCGTTTTTTTGTGACTGAGAGTGGAGAATGGGTGCTCTGGGCTTCTCCAAACGTCGACGATTCCCGTGGGATTTTACCTTTGGATAGGAAGTTTGGTCTCGATCGGTCAACCCGTTTTCGATTCTATAAAGGACATACATACAGACAGAGGTCTTCAAAAATATATATGAGATAGATAGGAAAATAAATATGCAGGACATTCCAAGCTTTACATAGCATGTTCTACATGCATGTTTATATAGATCTAACGATAATGGGATATATGCAATGAGTGATTTACTGTCGTTCTATTCCATATATTATATAGCCCACTTCAGCCAATAACATAACAATTTTGAGTGCAGATCGCAGATCGCAAAGGGATATCATACGCAGATTATATCTGGGGTTTGTTGGGTTTTATCATCGCTCTTTATTACCCTATAGTCTATACTACACGCGGTCACGGTCCCATACATGGGGAAAACATTAGTCCATAAAACTTGATCATGTATGAAGACAAATACTGCCATGTCATATATTCTCACATAATCGGTAGATCAAATCCAAAACATTATTACCTCTCTAATATACGTGCAGATATTACACAAATAATGGCCAAATATGCTCCAGATTCGCGCTCGATGGGTAATTTTTTTTTGTTCCGGTAGAGCCCCCCTCGGACACCCACCTGCGGGAAAAGGGACACTCCCTCCTTCACCCTTCACACGCGGCGCGGTCGGAGCTTTTCACCTCGGTCCTGTGCCCCTCAAGTTAATAATCGAACCCACCTTTTAAAAATGCTGGCTACGCCCATGGATGTAGCAGTATGTGTTCCTTGTAACTACTGAAATTACCCAATTTATTGAAAGTTACAACGTTAAGAACTTGTCTGGAATGTCTATATAGGGTGTCAAACATAAATTGTCGATTTTCACATCCTTAAACCAAAGCATATAACCATCTGATTCGCAGGGATGTAGCCCCCCTTATGAAAATGTGTTATCAATGGAAATCTCATAAACAGGGACATGGCGATAGTGGTCGTGGGAACACGATGCCTGGCACATTACAGCTGTTCAGAATAGGAAGGGACGAGTAGCCGCCACATCGTATGAGTCACAACATCTCTGACAAAAGTTAGTGATTAATACAAATGCGGATTATAGCCAACATTAGCATGTAACATGTAATATGTACTTACCATAATCAATGATATAACCAAGAATGGATAAAAATGACGCGTGTTCCCAATGTGAGTATGATTTTTCGCTCAAGAATGCATTGCGAGGTAAATGATACTCATGTTCATGGGCGGATTATCCTTTGGGTTTCAATCGTCGACGCGAATGCATTTGGTCACGGTAAAGGACACGAATACGAAGATACAAGCACATTTTCATAAATGACTAGAGCATAAATGCAGTGACGTGGCAAGATGCTCTCTTCGATGCGCCAACGTCGATATCCAACTGTATCCCCACCCCTCAATTATACACTTCTATTTCTGTGAAAAGTAATTGTTTACCCCGGTTGGCTTCTGATTTTCAAGCTGTAACAGTAAGTTATGCACACCCGCCCCTTGGATTGGACATATTGACTAAATATGACTAACTTAGTGTTAGTCACAAACAATTTGAGTAACTTTGGTCAATTATTGGAATTATTTGCACATAATTCAGCAACTTTAATTTACGCCTTCCAATTGACTAAGAAAAGTCCCCATTGCTTAGTCGTTATGACTAACACCACCCTAGTAATTGTGATTAATGTTATGCCTCAGTCATGTTGGCTGAACTAAGTCAGTCATCCTGAGGAAAAACGTTTGAGTAGCGGATCAGTTTGAAATAATAGGATGGTCACAATATATATAATGCTATACCATCAAAATAATATTTTATTTTCACAAACTGAATGGTTGTAAAGTTGTAATTAGTAAAAACAATGATACCAAATTGTTTGTAGTACTCGTCATTACACTGACTTGTACTTACATACACACACTACAAACGAACCGTTTAATTGTTAACCTGCGCAGACAAGTGGTCATCAACTTAGCAATCGGTGAACCGATTGGATAGCTCTGATAAGCGTTCACCTCTCAACTTATGATTGGTTATTTCTTTTGTAACTTTGGCCCGCCGTGATTCAATATATTGTTAATCACTCACAGGCAAAGGTTTGTCCGTAAGCAATCTACAATAATCAACAGTAGATCTTTGTGAAATTTGCGAGATTTTGTTAGCTCATCGTTTCATAGTACCGGCGTTCACAATAATCACAATATGATAGCACGCATTGTAACTTCCCCATATCAATTGTTGTCAGTTATTTTAGCTCTATATACATGTCCGTCTAATTTGAACTGGTATTCAGATAACACCGATAACAGGTGCATGGGAGCAGAGTGGGGAGTTATTTTTTTCTAAGTTTTACAGCTGCCTTTTAGGGGTTTCACCTCTCCCCCAGTCTAAGGTATTACAATAATACGGCTAAATTTTTCCTGTACTATGAAACCACTGTGATAGTTAACACAAATTTGTAATTACAATTTAATAAATACAATTTGTATTTACAGGTATAAAATTGTTCATAGTATTGACCCCAGAATAGAAAACCTTCGGAATAGCGAACCTTCGGAATAATGAACCTTCGGAATAGGGAACCTTCGGAATAATGAACCTTCGGAATAGCGAACCTTCGGAATAGAGAACCCTACCCGATAAAACCTATCGTTCTATATGGTTGCGAAATATGGGCATCGCATATTCCATGTGAAATTACACATGTTAAATTTTGTAAATCAGTGTTGGGTTTAAATAGAATGGCGTCTAATCACGCGACAAGAGCAGAATTGGGCAGATTTCCGATAGCACATGATGCGATAATGAATGCTGTAAGATATATGCTTAAACTGTCTGAAAGAAAACCGAATATGTTACTTCAGAATTCTGCCCAAATATGCGAGGAATATATAATTCCACCGTTTTTGGCAGAAGCACTTCACATGCCAAAAATAAGCGATTTAGAGAATAACCTATATCGCTGGAATATCTCAATAAAGTCCGGGAAGAATTAAAATGCGTTCATATTCTAACGTTCAAAAACGAAATATTCGATGACAACAAGTAAAATGGTATGAATAAATTAAGAACGTATCGTTGTTTCAAAGAACAATATGAAATTGAACCATACTTACTCCAAATTACTAATTTTTATACGAGATCGTGTTTCAGTAAGCTTAGAGTAAGCAATCATAAGTTGCAGGTAGAGGTTGGGCGACACGCTCAGCCAAAAATACCTTACGAGAAACGGGTCCCGAGAAACGCATATGTAAAAAAATGTGAAGCAAATGAAATTGGAACGGAAGAACACTTTATAATGAGATGTGAAAAACATAACCATTTGCGGAAGAGATTTTTCACTGAAATAGGAGTTCACCAACCAATTTTCGTAAACTTTGATGAAATAGAAAAGTTCATATTCCTCATGAAGGCTGAACACCCGGGCATATGCAATCTGATCTGTAACATGGTTCGGCAGTTTTCCGCAAATAATTGAGAATATAGTGTTGAGTTACAAATACATGTTATATATATTTTTTATATGAAATTGTCTTCACTTGTGTTTAAATTATCTGTATTATGACAACTGCCCCGCGTGGGTGTATTATGTCAATACAAATGTTATGTTATGTTATGTTATCAATTAAATTCAATGACTCTCGTTGACGAAATCATTTGCGTTCGTTTATCGCCGTTTGTTGCGTCCCAAATCGAGATGTAAATATTTACAATTGCGCGTTTTTCAGGCGATGGTTTCTCTGGAGTGGTGTGGTCGATTTCGATGAGTTTTTCGGCGATGTTAATAGAATTTTACATCCCCACAGTTGGCACAGCGCCTGAGTACTAACTTGTCAGTTTCACGCACCCGAACCAAGTCCATAATATGTCTTTAAAGACATATTATGGACTTATTCGGGTGCGTGAAACTGATAAGTTAGTATTCAGACGCTATGCCAACTGGTGGAATGTAGCATTCTACTAACACCCCTACTAACACCCACCCACTAACGGGTAGGGTTCTCTATTCCGAAGGTTCATTATTCCGAAGGTTCGCTATTCCGAAGGTTCATTATTCCGAAGGTTCATTATTCCGAAGATTCGCTATTCCAAAGGTTCGCTATTCCGAAGGTTCGCTATTCCGACGTTTTTCTATTCTGGGCGTATTTAACCAGAACTGAATCAAAATTTGCACCCCCCCCCCCCCCCCCACAAAAACCACACGAGGAATGAAAAATACTTTCGCTAGTATTCACATATAGTACAATTATACACCCCATTCTAATTCCCAAAAAATTGTCCCAGATGTCGGTTATTAATAGCAAGAAGACAGTATCAGTTTATCGTTTATTATGGAAATTTGAAAACACGATAACTGCGTGACTGAAATAAACTACATGGAAGATATTTTTTTTTTTTTTTTTTTTTTAATTTTTTTTTTTTTTAAATTATTTATTCAATTTTTATATATATTATTTACATGTAGTATTGTATACATAACACAAAACATTTACTGATATAATACTACGAGATGGGGAGGGGTGGGGTCACTGGCACTCCAACTTTCTCTCTCTCTCTCTCTCTCTCTCATCCCCTCTCTCTCTCTCTCTCTCGCTTAAATGAAAATATGTATATTCTAATTGTTCGGTGCTAGTGATTTTATATTAATTTCTAAATCTATTAGTTTAATAAAGATAAAGTTGAAAAGATTCAATATTCTTAAGATATTAAAAACTGTCCCGGGAGACTCTCTTCGTTTTGATTGTATGAATGTTTCTGTTCTTAGCAAGCAGTTATTAAAGGTTTAATGTGTTCCCATTCATTTTGGAATGTTTGCATTTGATCGCGCTGAAGTGCTATATATCTGCCTGCGTGGTATCTTCTCTCGATATCCAGGGAAAGCGATTTAATGGTCAATTTATCGGGGTTAAATTTGGTTTTGTACAGGTAGTACTTAATAATTGTAAGTAAAAGGTATTCAGTTTCGTTATTCGCCTGTGTCTGCGAATGTGTTCCAAGAATTATGTTTTTCTTTGTCAGCTCGAGGTTTAAATTATGTTTAGACAGCCATTGTTGTGTGTCTATCAGGAAGGAGCGTACAGTGGGGCAATTGTAGAAAATATGTGATATCGTTTCTTCATAGCTATGGCATCTTTGACATAGTCCGTCAGATCTTAGTTTCATATTTTTTTAAAGTTTGTTTGTTCCTAGTATTCTAGTCAAAATTCTGTACTGAAACCAACGGTATTTTGTATCCATTTAATGGAAGAATGGCGCGGAGAAGGTTTGTCTCCATGGAATATCTATATTTAATTCGTTTTCCCATTTATTCTTTGCAGATGATGTTTGAGTTTTAACCATTGATAATAAAGTGTCATAAAAAAATTTGCCCCCACTTTTATTCCGCAACAAGATTGATATATTCTCTGGAATTATTGGACGTTCTACTATTTTTACTTCCTGGTCACTGTTATAGTCAAGTTTAATTATTTGTCTATGTAATCCATGCAATGTGAGAAAATTTGTGGCTATACCTAATTTGTTTTCCAAATATTCGACTGTCATCAAATTACCTCTCTCGTCATACAGGTCATTGATAAAAACAATTCCTTTCTTTCTCCACTCATTGATGTTCAAGCACCTCTCGTTGATTATGATATTGTCATTGTTCCATAGTGTTTGTGTTTTTATATTTTGTTGCCGATATGCTTTAGCGGAAATAAAGTTGCGCCACGCTTTTACCACGTCCCTCCAAAATAAATTTTGAATTGTATGTTCGACCGATTTAAGATATTTTTGTCCATATGTTGAAAATAAAGGATCAGATAATATATTGGTAGGTGCTAATCCAGTCCAGCTGCTGTCTGACGTTAACATTCTTCGGATCCAACTTATTTTCATTGAGTCAATAAAAAGAGTTACATTGACCATTCGCAACCCGCCATTCTCATATGGTTGGTAAATTTGACTACGCTTTATTCTGTCACGTTTTCCATTCCAAATGAATTTGAACATGAGGCTGTTTAAGTCAGTAATAAATTTTTCCCCTGGATTAGGAAGAGAAGTAAAGAGATGAACAAGTTTTGGGATAATCGATGATTTGATTACTACTATTTTCCCCAGAGGAGTTAATAATCTGTGATTCCATTTGCCCAGTGTTTCCTTAATTTCATCCATTTTTTTAGCGTAGTTAATATCTAAAATGTTTGACAAATTTGTGCTAAAGTTTATGCCTAAGAGGCTAAATTCACTGGATATGGGGATGCGACAATCAGGTATTGGTAATGACGAACAGGCTTTCTTCGGCCCTAACCTTCGGCCCTACATTGAAGATATACAGTCTGTCCGAACTGGCAATCTGTACTTGAAAGTAACATCAACATTAAAGGCCCAGGCCTTTCGAACCCCCAAAACACATAGATATAATATTTGTCATATTACACACCATTTGAAATAGGAAGCTCTCATTGTATTATCAACTTCTCCGGTGTAATAAACTATAAACATGTTTTTTATGAGTTACCGACGTGTTTTTGTGCTTAAGTTTCATCTGGTTTTGTTGCTCAAAGTGTATTATTTTCAATGGAGGGGAATAACTATTTTAAAGATAGAATAATTCCCCTTTCATTGAAAATACATTTTTAGTTTGAATTCTGTTGCGTTCTGTGAGCCATAACGGGGGAATCTTTATGATTTCAGCTGTTTTCTATTTCTTATTGGGCATCTTCCGAGACACAGACGTTTCAAATGGTGATGAATTATAGTATTTTAATCATATGTTATGTCATAGATTTTTATTAAAACCGTATATCAAGGCACTATCAAAAATAATAGGTGGCTTATGGGAAGTACCCGCGTCGACACACAGTCGGCTCGCATTCATATATCGGCTTCTGATACAAAAACTCTGCACAGTAACGGTTTCTGGCCGACCGGTATACGTTTCCGACCATGGAAAAATGAGCGCCCTAAACAAGACAATGGCTATGAGTGAACTCAATATTGCGACATGGAATGCAACTGGCGTCATTCCAAACTCATGTTATCTTGCCAATCTGTTGCGCACCCAACGATACCACGTCGTCGGCATCTCCGAACACTGGCTTGGTGAACAAAACCTTGAATTCCTGGACTCATTGTGCAACAAATATGTTAGTTTTGGGAAGCCGGGGAGGCTCATAGTGACCTCGAATGGCGGAAGCTTCGTCCGTGACGGTGTTGCATTTCTTATCCAAACAGACATTATAAATAACTGTGTGATGTTGAGTATCTCTGGGGAACGTAACGTTGGCATACAGATCAAATGTGGTGCATCGGGCTCTATTGTGATAATTCAGACATATATGCCAAGTACCAATCACAGTGACCAATACTATACTGAGTGCTTAGAGGTGATAGAAAATGCTGTTTCAGAATATAAAAATACAGTTCTGTCGTCGTGATGGGTGACATGAATGCCCACATCAGCTCATCCCGCGACCCAAATCCACGCACGCCAGTAAGCCACGCCGAGAGAACAGTTATGTTCGAATCATTCATATATAGGTCGCATGGAATCATTCTCATCAACGACTCAGCTATCGTGTTCAGGCCCGCTATTCACATTCTGTCCTTTTTCACCCAACTCTGGACCAACGCTTATCGACCACATCATTCTTCAGGATGAACTGAAAGATCTTGTGAGACGATCGAGCATAATTGACGACCACAGCCTCAACACGTCGAATCATCTTCCCGTGACATGTGATCTTGTCATTCCTGAATTGGATGCGACAATCTGGCAAACGCCTAAGTTCGAAAAAGTTACCTTCAATTGGAACAAACTGGACATAGACAAATATCAACACTTGATATCAAATGCAATATGTGTTCAATGTACTGATCCACTCAGATCGAATGTGGACATCTCATTATTCTATATGGAAATAGTAGACATTTTATTGAACGCTGCCAAATATGCTACCCCACAGCGTCAATCCCAACGCTATCAGAGACAATTCTGGAACGATGAACTTCGTGCCTTACACAACAATGTCAAACACAAACGTTCTGAATGGATAGCTAATGGGAAGCGCCATAAGACTTATTCTCCACATTATTTTGCTTATAAAAATGCCAAACGTGAGTTTCGGAAATCATTCAGACGGAGCAACACACTTTTTAATAAGAATAAACTTGATGAACTCGAAATTCTAGCACACAGTGATCAGCGTCGATTTTGGAAAACCCTAAATGCGAAATCACACGCAAATGGTCTATCGACAGCTATGCCATTTGATGATTCAGTAGTTCGGGATCCAGTGGAAATTCTGAACGGATGGGCTGTCTATTTTGAAAAACTATACACTCCAGGTGAACATGTGTTACCTAACTTTGAGAAAGAGATAAACGATTATATCGAGTCGCTCTTCCACGAATCTCACGAATATTTCTTCTGCGATATTTTCTGCGAACCTGTTAGTGAGAAAGAGGTCTCTAGGATCGTCAGACAACTTGCCAGGAATAAGTCAGGTGTATAGACAATATCGTCAACGAGCACATCATGAATGGTCCACAACCTCTCATTAAATGCTTATGCCGCTTGTTCGACGGCATGATCAGCCAAGAATGGATTCCACCTGTTTTAAAAACAGGTGTAATTGTCCCGTTATTCAAATGAGACCCGAAACCAAAATGTTCACCAGACAGTTACCGGGCTATAACGTTGATGCCGATAATCTACAAATTGTTTGAAGGTGTGTTGCTGAATCGGTTTCTCATTAGTGAAGCTTTTGCCGAATTTCCAGACTGTCTTCAGCTAGGTTTTCAAAAAGGCATAAGTTGCCTTATGACGTCTTATGTGGTTCAAGAGTCCATCAGTTACGCAAATGAAATGAATTCTGAACTATATGTGTGTTTCCTGGACTCACAGAAGGCTTTTGACCGCGTCTGGCATAATGGCCTGTTGGTCAAATTGTATGAGCGAGGAATGCGGGGTAAAATACTCCGCGTTATTGCAGATATGTACGAGGAATGTTTCAGTCGTGTTCTATATTGTGGTATGTTATCTAAATCCTTTGCCATTGGAAAAGGAACACGACAAGGGGCCGTGACAAGCCCTTTCTTCTACTTGGTGTATGTCGACCAGCTCATCAAAGATCTTAGAACATCGGAGACCGGACTGTCAGTTGAAAGTATTCCGTGTACCTATCCGACGACAGCAGACGATATCGCGCTGATTTCCCTCTCTAAATTCGGCATGGATAGTCTCCTTGAAATCTGCAGTAACTATAGTTCCCGTTGGCGCTTTAACTTCTCACAAACTAAAAGTGTTGTTGTTGTGTTCAACGAACCAAAGCGACAGTTCGAGAAGCAGAGGCGACGTTGGTTTATTGGAGACAGAGAATTAGCTGAACAACCAAGTGCCACTCATCTGGGCATCACGCAAAACAAATTTGACAATGCTAAGAAAAGGTCAAATGTCGTATGTGAGGTTATGAGGAAATCTTATTTCGGACTAGCTGGAAGACAACTACTGAATTCATGCAGTCCTCTGACAATGTCTAAACTATTCAAAAGTGTCGTTCTACCCAAATCTCTGTACGGATGTGAGTTGCTTCCAGCGACTAATACGACACAACTCCTTGGTATGGAACGTTCATACAGGACATGTGTTAAACATATGCAATCCATTCCAAAGCGTACCAGTACTAATGTTTCGCTTAGTCTCCTGGGACTTATGCCTCTCGAACATGAAATCAGTTCCAAGAAGCTCAAATTCCTTGGCGATCTACTGCACCTACCAGAAGGCCACCAAGTACCACTCAAACTGTTTCTTTACAAACTCTTTCGATTCAGACTGTTTGAACGACCCTCAACTGGATTTGTGAGTGACATTGTCCGTATACTTGACATATACGGTCTCAATGACCATCTGGAGACGTTTCTGAACTCTGGTATATTTCCTTGCAAGCAAGCATGGAAAAGGCTTGTGAAATCAGCGGTGGAACATGTATACGCATCAGAATGGATTAGCGATGTTTACAGCAACGAATCGTTGGCTTTATCTCGGGAGATTCACAGCAGTCCTCTCTCATGCTGGACAATATGGCATCTGCTGAAAGCACGGCCAGAATATTCGGCACGACTTAAAAATCTTGCTCTTTTATTAAACAAGACAACATACCCAAATGGACTGGTATGTTGTGCTTGTGGGAAACTGTATGAAAATGAACTCGTTCACGCATTGACTAAATGTAACTCCCTGTCAATATATAATCTCCGAAACATATTGGGAACGAATTATTGATGCATATGGCGTTGATACATTTTTATTCCTGTATCAACTGAACGACATCGCTATGCAAGTGTTCGTACTAGGTGGAAACAATATTGTTATCACAAACGATGTTGAGTCAAACAGAACCAACATAATCATAGACACAGCCACTTTCCTCTTCATCAGTTGCACTCTCATAAGAGGCGAAAGCGCTACATGTAATGTATGAGCGATGAATGCGGACCCTAGTCGTCTATCGAAATGGACATATATGTACAATACACGTGAACTACTCTGGAATTTTGTGTACATAAAACTTCACTCATGTATATTACTATGTAATGTATATATACTCTCCGCATATGGAGGCAATAAATAAATAAATAAGTATGTTATGGCGCTCCAGTATTCATTAAGCGTTATATCCCCACTGTTATAATCGACCTTTAGCTGACGTATTCTTATTATTGAGATATAACGTCATACGCAAAGACATTAAATCGTATGGAAACATAACAATTGTGTGGTCTTCTTGATGTGAATATGTATTGAGGAATAACGTGATACGTAATGACATTAAATCCCAAGGAAACCCGCGAAAACAAACAAAATCACATTTAATGTTTTATTGTTTTAAGTTATTTCTTTCATAAAAGGAGTCTTCGTGATAAAGAACCCTCTCAATACTTTAGAATATAGAATTAACCTATAAAATAACAAAAACCTTCGGAATAGCGAACCTTCGGAATAGAGAACCTTCGGATTAGCGAACATTCGGAATAGTGAACCTTCGGAATAGCGAACATTCGGAATAGTGAACCTTCGGAATAGTGAACCTTCGGAATAGCGAACCTTCGGAATAGAGACATGTTCCCTCTACTAACATCACCGAAAATCTCAAGCAAATCGACCATAACACTCCATAGAAAACATCGTCTGAACTACGCTCACTTGTAAATATTTACCTCTCGGTTCGGGACGCAACTACCGTCGATAAACTAACGAAAACGAATTCACCATCGAGAGTCGCTACATTTAATCACACTATAAGAATGATGATGTGTCATGTCAATTTGGATATAATATTTGTATAATATAAATACTTTGAATAAGATTATTCTACATTTCTATATGATCACCCTACCGGAGTGTTTCACGTCACTTTAATGCTTTAATGATCATTCCAGTGCCTATGGATTACAAGTTAACCCTTTACCCAACAGAACGGCCCTATGCCAATGCATTCTCTTATATATGCGAGTCGACCATAGGTCGCCTCGCATATATAAGAGAATGCATTGGCTTAACACATTGGCTTTTTTTTAGGCCAATGCGTTCTCTTATATATGCGAGGCGACATATGGTCGACTCGCATATATAAGAGAATGCATTGGCACAGGGCATAACTGTAACCATCACAATGTGGTCAATGAACCGGTTCCAATGATATCCATATTTGTATGGTGTTATTGAGACAAACCGAAGATATTTTAGGCTGTTGAAGCTTTATTTGGGCGTTTTTGGCCGGTTTGTTGGGTAAAGAGTTAACAGAGAGAAAACTAAGGTGATGATTTTCGTCTGGGAAACAACTATAAACACTAACTATACCTTTACTACGGGTGATGGTGAATCAGGAAATCGTGATATAGTTTCGGTATTTGGGCTTTGACTTCTTCTGTAATGGTAGATTGTGTCGAGTGATTAACGCACCACGCACATAGGCAACCAAAGCTATGTACGGCCTACTGACGAAGGCCAAACTTTACACTTACACTGTCGATCTGTTACTCGGGTTTTTTGATTATCTTAATCAACCTATTTTGTTATATGGCTTCGAAGTATAGGGATTTGAAAATACGAAAGACATAGAAGCTGTCCATCTGAATTTTTTTAACTTATTAAATGTGCTCAATCCGATCAGACGCTCCTAAATTACTATTTGTTTGGCTTCGGGGGTAAAACATATTTGATTCGAGTCGAGGAATCCACCAATCAAAGCTCATATATCGATTTTTCAAGTTTGGTATTTCTCGAAATGTGTAATAATATGTGGCCCAGAAACACGTGGTCAAACGGAGGGTCTCGGACAAAATTGCGGATGGAGATGGATAACTCTAAATTCAAGTGTTAATACGGTCAAATTTCGTGATACATTAGCGATAATACGTCCATATTTTGTTGAACAAAATGTTGATAAATAACAAGTTTGGGAAATTTTATATCATAATTGACAGTGGCTAGCATTATTTTGTTGCAATAAATCGATTCTGATAACTAAAGCGTATTTCGAAGAAATGTCGTTGTTGTATATTGATGGTATGGGGACCGTCTGATCGGATTGAGTACCTTTAACAAGAATGAAACATTATAGCGCACCAAACTATATATGAATGGTTTATGGTGAACTGTGGCGACGGCCCTTGAAACTTCAAATTAAAAAGCGAATGATATCTTTCTGGTCCAAATTGGTTGCAAGTGGCAATAGAGACAAACAACACCCCTCGAAAATATCTTCTTTACTATTAGCAATGGACGCATGCCGAGAAACAGCACCACTAATAGAACGATACAAATCAATTTGATCGGTGACTGGATTCAGTCGAACATGGAGACACAAATCCCATTGACTACCGTGATTTCCTCTATCCTATATATCAGGCTCTAATAGCGCTTTTCAGCATAGACGTCATCATATGTGGGCGGAGCCAATTTAGCATCAGGGTTGGACATTCATTTGAGCCAGTATTCATATCTCTGTATAGAAACAATGCCCGATCGTCCGTTTTAAACTTAAAATTGATGCAGGGTGAAGTGCCCGGCGATAAATTTCAACATGCAGTGAAACAATCATGACCATTATATAAATTGTACAAACGATCGGAATAATTTACCAGATGTTAAGTATATTATATTACAACAGAACGCCGGTTAAGGGTGGATACACACATGCATGTAATCTCTGTAAATATCGTGTATTTGGCGTTTTACATGGATCATACATACCATGTAATATGTGTCTGCTGATAACCCAATCATTGCGGCTATGTTTGACCACAGTGAGTAACGCTCTGAACGTGTAGAGTGTCGGTGACTGGACGAAGTCGTCAGGCCGCTTAAAATAATTGTTCGCGCGATAACCCAAATGTTGGACGTTCTGTTTAAATAATTGTCAGTCTTCTCTTGTTTGTATACCAGTGATGGTCCCAGGATTTCCACAATGCAGGGGCTATATTATACCGGAAGCTACCGGACTGACCATTACATATTTCATCGACGGAGGGGGGGGGCATGCAGCAACATGAGGCCTACCCCCCTGAAGCCACGAAGCCACTCCTGATTTGTAAATATTGTAGTTGACAGTCATATCTGCCGTGCCTGTTTGCTACGAGTGATTAATCTCATATGCAGCAATTGATGCTATTCATATAATTATGAACATATTATTACAGCTTTAAATTTGAAAGTATACAGAAGGTGGTGTTGCTGCATGTGTGTCTTCATTCGGGAAAAGGGTTGTCCAGTTACGAGTCCACAACTACGTCACCTTTCCTCTCTTGTGTTATATACACACAATTTACAACTATGGAATATTTAAGTAAAACATTATGTTGTACATTCTTGCCCAGATAATCCCGGCCGATACATTCAACTAAATCCCTTAGTTATTCGAAACTTTCGAGAACCAGCCCCCTCCCCCAATCATGGATTATAGTCCAAAATGTGATAATTCAAGCCTGTACAGGCTAAAATGGTGACAGTTAGGAACTTGTTCATCCTTTGGCCTGAGAAACATATACTGCTCTGTAAATTCTGGGTTAAAATGGGGGGGGGGTGACTTTTTGTTCTTTCAACGTTGTACCTGCATTAATGTTTTTGGCGCTGTAATGGATATATGCAAAGAAATCCCAATTGAAAGTTATCACATGAGCTCGCCCTCAAATTATCCGAGCAATCTCAACAAACTGGTATTGTCTGTCTTAATGTTCCAATGCCTGTATTCAAGGCATGAGAACACCATATCGGATTGTTAAAATTTGAACTGAGGCCATGCATAGTCGAGGAACAAATATCCTTATCCTGACTCGATTCGGCGTTGTACGATTAGGCTAAATCACTTTATAACATGGAATTCACCATGTATGAGTTAGTTGATTGCCATGTGTATTAATATAGCACTTCCAAAATATGGAGCCAGAAAGCCGTTCGGGTTCTGCTGGACGAGATCAAATTAGGAGTCAGTGTGTGGGGCATTAAACACTCGTGTATCACAATCGTCCTAAAATAGCTTCAAAAGTCTACACATTTATTTTTATTTTGGATGACCCTGTTTCCAAGAAATGACGAGAAACAAATCAAGTATAACATCGACAGACTCAAATCCACTTTTCGAAATGAACTATAAAACAGCAACATATATCAGACAGGATTGATACATTTCGGCACCCATGAAAAAAGACATGTTTATGACTGGCCTGAAATCTCTTGCTAACAGTTAGTTTGATTTTGGCTTATAACTACTCACCGGTCTCGCCTGTTGAAATGGAACGATCGCGCGCAGGCGATTAATGCTATCAATGATTGGTGTGACCATGTAAAATACATGTATTTTACATACAGACATTACATGCATGTGTGTATCCACCCTAATGCATGTGGTCATGTCTGCACATGGGCACAAGGGCTCGTACTGTCTACGAACGTGTGACATGCATACAACTCATTAGTCGGCGCCCTATTGAGATTTGAACATTTAGGGTAATAAAATTTATGTCATGACTCATGTAGTGAGCATATTTGGACCATTTTGTGGCCGTCGGAATGTAAACATGCAATTTGTAAGGGTCACGGTGGCATTCTTGAAACTATCACACATGTCACAGGTTGTAAAACTCAATGGGTGCATGTATACATTGGTTTATTTTATTGTCATTTTAAAGGCACGGGATGCCTTAGTTGTCGAAAATATTCATATTTGTTCCAATCACCGTAAACATAAAAACATTAACACGCATACAGTTTCGTTCATATATACCATGATCATCGCGTAAACAGCATGCTATCATAAAGACCTTACTATATTTTACCTAAGCAAGAGCCTGATTGTGTTACAGAAGACAGCACAGTGTTACTGGCTAATCACACACAAATGATATAAACGCTCTTTATTATTTCCATATAAGGAATTCAGCAACAAAGAACGCTCTTTGTGTTTACCATCATAATATAAACAAACACCAGGAAGGTAACTGTTTTGTGCTTTTGTTTACATAACAATGGTCAAACATATGACAATAACATACTGCTTATGTGATATTTCTTATTTGTATACGGACAAAGTCTGTCTACATTTTAATATTCTTTCTGTTTGTGGCGGTTTTTGACAGGTGGAAATATTTTCACAGCATACCCACCGCCAAGGCCTCCCGTACCTTTAACAACAACAACGCGCGTAACAAGATATACACATCCCTGAAACATTAATTTTGTAAATATCAAAATCCAGTTTAGCATATGTTTTATCCTGCATATGTATATTAACTGTCGCCTATACATGTAAAATACAAACTTATTTGAAAATTTCTGTGATATATGAACGATACAAAACTGTAAAATGTTGCACATATATAGTTAAAAGCACGGTGTTCTCAAGCCAAAATTGTCAAACATTATATAAGGCTATTATAACACGTACATTAGGACAATGTTATAATAAGAAATGTCAACAACAAGCGTCTCCGTGCATGCATGCATGTGTTTGATACTCCATATAAATTATATCATATTTTGTGGTGATTTGTCATATTATCGAATCACTTTTTCACTAGATCCATGATTATATAACGAAAGCATATTTATGGCGATGTTGCCTTACAGCTTTGCCACCAACACCAGTTCTTAGTTCACAAAATACATGTTTATTCTTGACAAATCAGTAATGAATCGACGGCACCTTTGGTCCCTGTATTATTCTCCACGTAATTGACATAGCTAAAATAACCAAGAGACATCTGGCGACATAAGCGTTTCTGCGGCATCACGTTCCCTATAGGGCCTACATGTACTCGTGCTTTGCATGCACCTATAGCCTACATTGTACATATACATATAGTACTTAATTATAACACTTGACACTAGAGTAGTACATTTCGAATTTTTTGAATCCAGCAGAATCCAGTCGTATTTTTCAATTTGATATAACACATCATTTGACAGTTATTTTCGTTTCGTCTGACGTCTATATATACAAATATGTCGATAATGATAATTTGCTCGGAAGTATGTGACAGGAATTGGGTCCGGGAACTCCTTAGTACGTGGGGCTATGGACACGAACAAAATATTTGCTGCACATATATGTCCAAATTTAACGGTATACACAGTTAATTTCTCGTTTCAGCAACAACTAATTAATCCATAAATCACATATTTTAACTGTTTGATTTTAGCTTAGGAAAGGGCGTCAAAGTTACATTTTCCATGTGATTTCGCCCACATTTCTTCTGACATTGTTGTATAAACCGTACCACTAATTGTGGTGGCCCCCTTTTTATTATAACATGTACTGTTTTGTGTGATGACATGTTTACATTGCACAAGGTATAGCAACGTATTGTAATATACCGGAGAATGTCCGACCCTCTGTTTATAAACAACGCCACGTGCTCTCGCTGTTCTATAAATAGCATCATTTCGCTATGCTGAAAAGCGCTATTAAACAATTCCAGTTGAACTGGAAAAACGATTTTAAGAAATTGACGTGGGGTGAACTATATATCAAATTGTAACATTTACCTTCCATATCAGTATATTATAATTTGCTCTTTAATGTTTATATTAGCATACATAAATTACGAACTTCTAACCACATGTTGGCCACCGAGGTGAGCAAATGGAAACAAGAGCTACGCTGGGCGTGCAAAATACGCCCTCTCTGGGGAAAATTGGCGGATGTAACTCAAATTTGAACTTGACCTGTGTTTTGGTGGGAGAAAGTAATATACCAAATTATCATTGAATCCGATAAGCTCTAGTAAAGTTATCATCCGGACAACAAATTTCAAGGATTTTCTAAGTAAAAAAAACGTCAAATAAGGGCCATAACTCCGGTGAAAATTGGCGTACGGAACCCAAATTCGAACTTGAACTTACTTTTCGGCTAATAAACCCACATACCAAATTTTATTAAATTTGGTTCACTCTAACTAAAGTTATCATGCGGAAACCAGGTTAACGGACGGACGGACGCCCGGGCGGACAGACGCCCGGACGGACGGATGGACAGACCAATACTATAATACGGCCGTTTTTTCAAACGGGCGTATAAAAAAGATGGAAAAAGAAAAGAATTATACAAGCCCGTGTAGTGGATTATGCCTTGCTTACAAACATGAACGCGAAGACGAATTTCATTTTATATTGAATTGTACTAAACTGCATGAGCTAAGAACTCGATACATACCCGAAATCATATGGAAAACTGGCTCACATGAAGCTTTTTATGACCTTCTCAATGACACAAACGGGAATTGACTGAATAAACTCTCAATTTACACCACGAAGGGGCTCAAGATAACTAATATTGACACGTATATACTCGTGTTCAGGTCGTAACCTCGGGCTACGTTCAATTTATATTTCGTTGTATTACTCTATATTATGTATGCGCACATCCGTGTATCTGTTATCTATCTCATGTTACACGTGTATGTGACTGAGAATAAACCATTACAACAACAACAACAACAACAATATAGTCAGGCTACCAACAATAATTAGAAGTACGGGTTGGTTATTATGTATACAATACCGGGTGGCGACCCGTCCATATCACACATCAGCTTTCCATACTTGTCTACATATGCAATCAAAGTCTTTTCTGTTCCATCCAACTGTAAGTGGCCGAACAACATATTGTATAATTCTGCAAAGCGAAATTATGCAAAATATGTGATTCGACAACCCACAACCCTACACGCCAGTAATGCAACAACACAATACGTTGATTGCTTATATAATTGCACACAGGAAGATTAATTTCAACATATTAGAAAGAATTTGTTTAATCTCGTTGTTGTAAACATTCACAATTTCCGTGAGATGAGCTAGTATCCTGTTCGAAAGATCTCTATCTGTATCTGTAATGTTCCGGCGCAGATTGGACACAATTTTATTAGCCGGTTTTCCCTATGAAGAAAAAGAATAAGATGAGTTCACGGCCACTCAAGTGACTTATAAACGTAAACAAAATGAAAGTGATGCAGAGAAAAAGCGAACAATTATGTCATTAAAATCAATTTCCGAATATAGATGTCGATAGTAGAGTAGGCTATTAACTATCTGATTATTTAATGCGAAGCAAGTTGTTACCAAAGACATGTTATTTCGGCAACAATTAGGAGGTAAATTATTGTTCGGCATCTTCTATTAAAAATAATTCAACAAAGCGACCATTTTTTTTTACATTGCAACGACCAAACAAATCAATTAACTCAGAAGCAGAGTGTAGTCCCCTGCTATGCTGGACTGAACACTGCCATCACCTACCATCCTCATAATTTAAAGATACGGGCGGAGTTGGCGGTGGGTAAGCTGTTAAAATATTCACATCCGCACAAAAACCGCCATAAACAGAAATAATAGTAAAATATAGAGATACTTTGTTCTTATAACAATCAGAAATATGGCATAAACAGTATGTTATTGTCAATTTTTTCCCTTTGTTGTGTAAACAAAAGCAAACAAAAGTTACGTTTCCTGGCTTTTGTTTAGATCCGGATATGGTAAACATAAAGAGCGTTATTTGTTACTGTTTTCCTATATGGAAATAATAAAGAGCGTTTATATCATTTTTGTGTGATTAACCAATATAATTGCGTTGTGTTGTGTAAACAGAAGCACAACTTCTGTAACACGAGCAGGCTCTTGTTTACGGACACCATCGTTACGTCTTGACGACAATATACTATTTACGCGCTGATTATGTTTGGCATATGAACAAAACTATATATATTTTAATATTCCTTCTGTTGATGGCGATTTGAACAAATATGAATATTTCTGCAACAAACGCCGCCCGTGCCTTTAAGCAAATCAATCACTTTCTCAAACACCGAACTGTCCATATTCATCTGAAAATTGGCTAGATCAAGCCAGAATGAATTGCAACCGACAAAACACCCAAAATAAAAAATGCTAGATGTAAATCACACAAAAATTACATGATGGTAGTGGTCAGACCAACACATCGAGGGGACCGAACTCTGTGTTGCTGCTTGAGTAAACACTTTAGGTAAATTGGCCCCGGGGACAGTCGGCTCGTGGATTTTAACTCTTCCCGAATTTTGTCGCCGGTACGTGACTCGGCCACTTGCATCTTTATCAAGAACTATACACAAGTAACAAGTATCTAAGGCGTTGTTTGGACTTGTCCAATCAGAATTGAGAGAAAAGATAAATCTAATTAATATTTTTATTTTAGTAAAGTAATACACATGTGTATATCTTTTTATAAGCATTTCCAACAGGAAGTAACTGATTACTCGTAAAACCTCAAAGGAGATTAATTAATGCTCAATCCAGAAAAATAAATAAATTACTAGTACATGTAACATGTTTTTCTTTGAAATTAAAATTAACAACACCATCCCATACTACATAATATCATACTACTTAGTAAGCAAGGTCTGTAAAACTTAGACAATCAAAACATCAGGGTCCAAACACAACTTTTCAATCTGGGGATTACTTATAACACATTACTGACCATCAGGCGTTAGCTCTCTACAATATTCGTCTTCAAGACGGCCAACACAATCTTCATCCCTAGCCATACATAGTATCACATTCCTGGCATAAACACTCGATCACAACATTTACTGCTGAGTTGAATTGGCCAGCTCTTCGTCGGTGAATTCAGGTTCAAAACCGTATACACTGACAGAACCCATGCCAGCCACTGTGTCTTTGTTATTCGCCATATTAAATTAGTATATATTGCGGTATTAATTTGCTATAATTGCTATAATTTAAAGACATATTATGGACTTGTTCCGGTGCGTGAAACTGATAAGTTAGTATTCAGGCATTACGCCAACCTGGGAAATGTACCATTCTACTAACTTTGCAAAAATTTCAAAGAAATCGACCATACCACTTCAAAGAAAATATCGTTTGAACTACGCTCAATTGTAAATATTTACATCTCGATTCGGGACGCAACTATTGACGATAAACACACACAAATGATTTCGCCATCGAGAGTCATTGCATTGAATTAAAATATCAGAATGACGGTGTGTGTTGTCAATTTGGATTAATATTCGTAAAAAATAACTACTTTGAGCAAGATTATTCTCCATTTCTATTTGATCACCCTACCGGGGTGTTTCACATCACTTTAATGGTAGAATTGCTATAATCTAATGGTATAAACAATCAGAACATCTCACAGAAGGAAGTGAATGGAAGAAAAGGGACCCACTAACAGTTGTCCGAGTCTGAGTCGAGGAAATATTTATTGTCATTTATATATAACCAGTTTTGTTAATTTATTGGTTTGTGATAATCTAAAGAAATTAAAAAGATACTTTGTAAATCTTATTTTCCATCTTTTATCGACATCTTTCGTTCTGAAACCCATAACCGCTGTAGTTCGAATCAGCCGGAAGTGGCCTTGCGACGTCATCGACCGCTATCAATTGAATCCCCCACTGCATCTCGGGACATTCGAATTTCGCATACTTTGATTCTCGCAACAGTATTATAAACATGGAATTTAAAGGTACGGTTGGCCTTGGCGGTGGGTATCCTGTGAAAATATTTCCACCCATCAAAAACCGCCACAAACAGAAAGAACATCAAAATGTAGACAGACTTTGTCCGTATACAAATAAGAAATATCGCATAAACAGTATGTTATTGTCATTTGTTTGACCATTGTTATGTAAACAAAAGCATACAAAGTTACTTTTCTGGTGTTTGTTTATATTATGATGGTAAACATAAAGAGCGTTCTTTGTTGCTGAATTCCTTATATGAAACTAATAAAGAGCGTTTATATCATTTGTGTGTGATTAGCCAGTGACACTGTGCTGTCTTCTGTAACACAATCAGGCTCTTGCTTATGTAAAATATAGTAAGTCTTTATGATAGCATGCTGTTTACGCGATGGTCATGGTATATATGAACGAAACTGTATGCGTTTTAATGTTTGTCTGTTTACGGTGTTTGGAACAAATATGAATATTTTCGACAGTTAAGGCCAACCATGCCTTTAACATATGTGTGTATATTTATTCGTACATTGATGGGGTTAATGTTATAATGAGAGTCGATTTTCTCCAGGGTGTAGAACTCCTTTAAAAAACCAAGTTCCGTCCGCTGATTTATATTTAATCACTCGGTCATAATATTTCTCACAATTTAGCTCCTTTATTCTCATTATCGTGCATTCACACGCCATTGCTTGTTTCAACATAGTCCTATACCAGTGCATGTATATGCCTAGCTATATGTGTTATCGGGTTATATTCTCAGTAAAAAAAAGTTGAATCTTTCAGTCAAGCTGCTAAATCAAATTATTAATAGCAATATATTGTGACTATTTCTAATGTAAAATGTCAGCTTTTGCTTCATTCGTCAGTTAATGTCAATAAACTTAGTTAAACAAGGGGGGGGGGGTCACGCACAAAAATTCCGTACACAGGGCGGGGGTGGGTGGGTCATTTGGACCCGGAAAAAATGTGTAAATGACAAAAAATGCAATTTTTTTCCTCCACTTAAAATCACTCAGTTTCTGTGCTCATGTAATCTTAATATCAACCACATGACCCACTATATAGGCTATTTAAAACATACTAACCAGTACTAACTACCATTTAGGGGTGTATGTATGCTGATGTATGTCAAAATTAATGTACCAGATTTCGACGGATGAAAGATATATTAATTATATATATAAACAAATCATATAACAAATATTAAAACTCAAGAACAAACATTTATAATATGCATATCCAAGATAACCTATCAATTGGATGTCAAAGTGTATGTTATAGCTATATAATTACACCCACTTCATTTTCTATAGTAAATTGCCGTTGAGTTTATCAAAGCTAATGTAATTATATCGGATAATTACATTAGGTCGAGATTTTATCAGTACAACAAAAACGACCCAAAAGTACTTGCGCGCAATGATATTTGTAGTCCGTTGCATAGTAACTAAGGACGCTATTTTATTCGCACGCATTTTTTTTCACGAACACTATGAAAGCTAATAAAAGAATAATAAATAACTATCCAATTAAAGACAATGCCCCAATATAATAAACATTCCCAAGCTGCTTACAGAGTGTAAATTTTGTCGTATTTGCGACGTTTCGTTACGTAATGCATGACTAAATATACACAACTTTTTAGTTTTCGTTTCATTTATAATTTTATTTACATTTTCCCAGCAGGCACCACTTGTCATATTGTAAGACCACAGGAGTGTGGAACTTGATTAATAATTGCATTAATTAGCCTAATTACCATTTTTTTTGCATAATGCTGGGCCAAAAAAATGCTAATTAGCACAATTAAGGCAGTTATTGATCAAGTTCCAAGCTCCTGTGGTAAGAGTATTAAATTTAGTGGTTATATATTCTGGGCACTACAATTTATATTATAGGATGAAATTTTTAATTACTGTTTACAGATGTCCCCAAACATTGTACCAGTCCCGTGAGAAAACTGCAACATATTTTTTCCCTTCGTCTCAGTGTAACGATATGTTACAAAGCGTTTCATGATTTCTGAGATTCCACAGAGACTGGCCCTACAACTGAAACTTACAAAGTCCCCGTAAAAAAATAATGCAGCATTCAATGTTTCTTCACCTCCTTTTGTAGCGATATGTTGCAAAGTGTTATGAGGCGTTACCGGTACATTTTACAAATGATATTAAGTCCCCCCCCCCAAAAAAAAACCCGCAGCATATTATTAAAACTCATCTCAATGCAGCGATATGTTACAAAGTGTTACGAATCGTTATATGATTTCAGAGATCCACAGTGACCGCTCATAGACAGGACTGTGTTACAAATGATATAAAGTCCCTGTGAGAAAACTGCAGTCTCAGTGTAGCGATAAATTGTTACGAAGCATTACGTTACATGTGCAACAGAACGAGAGAGAGAGAGAGTGAGAGAGAAGTGTGGGAGTCGCACCGAAAGTTGGTAGCACCCGGTATCCCAAGCCGGTCACACATCCATGGAATAACCGCGCCCGATGTTGCTTAACTTTGGTTATCACACAAAGTGTGCAACGACCGTGACCTATCGATCAGAGAAGTCATCGGCCTTCTATATTTACAACGCGACCGCTATACACATGATTTCTGAGATCCACAGAGACCACTCGTTGATTGGTGTTACAAATAATGTAACGTCCCTGTGGGAAAACCGCAGGATATTTCTTCTACTCGTCTCAGTGTACCGATATGTTAAAAAGTGTTACAAAGGTTTACGTGTCTGCATTATCTGGACACAAGCGATTTAATAATCACTTTAAATTTTACCAAATATATTAGTTTTAGAAAAATAAATCATCTTAAAATTCCTTAAATGCCATGATGATTTAATTCTTCTGAAAACTTGTTTCTCGGTAAAATCACAATGACACAAAATGACTGCGAAAAATCGAAAATTGAAAAGTATTTGGCTCACTGCCGATAGATAGGAGGATTCCTGTAAGAAAATTCTCACTAAACTTTTTGGTTATCGCATGTTCATGATTCCCAGTTGACATGGAGACTAACTGTATATTTTCCTCTTCCAAAATTCTGCTAATAATGTTTAATTTTGATCAAAAGTTTATTAATGTTTTGTTTGTCCTTGACATACGTTCGGGAAAAACCAACTCGATCTGCAGATCGATCGATATTATTCGGACGGGAATGCAGCGAGTTGTTTTCGGCTCAAGTCTTGTCTGTTATTTGAGAACATATAGTTCCTTGTTTCAATCGTATTTTAAGGGCGAATATGTCTTTAAAATCAATATTTAACAATCGATGGCATAATTATAAGGAATAATCTCGGTTTCCTAATGTAATTACACAGTCTAAAGGCATATGCCGAATCACAAACTCTTATAAATCGCTTCGCGATTTATAGGTTTGTGATTCGGCATATGCCTTTAGACTGTGTAATTACATTAGGAAACCGAGATTATTCCTTAAATATATACACATGTGTATCCCTTTAAGGGTATGAACAAAATATAAAGCTGATTTTATATTGATGAATTCTGTGATGAATTTTGCAATTACTTTTGACAAATTTGTTTACTGTTATAACATAATTATATGCTCAGACACGATCAGTCGACAATGCTTACATATAAGCATAATTATGAAATGATTACCATCTTCTGTTCTTAATCCACATAATGGATATTATTTGTTATCAAGATAAACTTGATGATATAAACAAACATAACAAATCCACCATATTCCACTGGTTTAAAACTATAAAACAAAATAACTCATACAAAAAGTTCATACTATTTGGATAACAATATGAAAGCTTATCCTTTTGTGATATTAATTCAACCACAGTTATTATTCACAAGTCTAAGCAGTTACGTACTGTACAGATACATGTAGTAAGGTAGTATATCTGGAGTTCCAGTTATTTGACTGCCAATACATATGGTATTGTAATTATTAGTTGCTTGTTCATTATTAGTTGCTTTGATATTCAATTTAGGATAACGCAGGATAGAGCAATGCAACTATAACAAGTAGCTTTTGGTATTAAAGTCTCAACCTATTCCATATGCAACATAAAGCTAGAATATAAACATGGCTAATGTGAACTTTGTTCTTGAAACTAATTATAAGTCATACTAACCTGGATCAAAATGCACAGGTAAGCTATGCAACTCTCTTCATGCAAACTTTCTCAGAGTCACATATCTTAACTGGACAGTCTGATCCAGGATGCTTGTTCTTATAATTGGGTTTCCATGTGATACGTCCAGTAAACCGCATTGTACAGGGGCACCTATACGGACTGTTTGTACAAGGTGACCGTGGCTTGGATATCTCCGCTGGCTTTAAACTAAACTTGTAAAAAAAAAATTAGTTTGATACAGGAATGAATCTTGTGTGAGTGGTCTTTTTCAACTCAATCGAACACCCACTGATAATAAGTTAATAATACTACAAATTCTTCACTAATATTGGTATATATGAATCTGCACACCAACATGACATACATACATGTATTTAGACTGTGAGCTGCTGTGAGAGTGACTTTCCTTGGGTCCCATCATACCCATGTGCAGATATATATAACAGAAATAGGGGAGGTTAAATTTGTTCTACCCCTATTACTACAGTATTACTATTGGGCCTTGGCTCTAAAACATCTTATACTATTGTTATATAAAAGAATATGGAGTTATTGAGGATATCAGGACATGTATTACCTCATAATTATTATGTTTTATGGCATTATGCCCAATGTGTTTAAGTGCATGCATTCAGCATTTCCACATTTTATACCAATAGAATTATCTCCATTTAGAGGTTTATTTAAAAAGAAAAAAATTGCAGGTATAGAGGGGTGGTGGGTCTCCAAGAGGGGCAAAAACATGTTTTTCGCCCTATATATGTAAAAAAAAATCCGCGACCCCCCCCCCCCTGAGTTAAAGAGTATATATATTCCAGGTTCCATCTCTCTGCATATCATGGAGTATTCCGGATGCCGTGGTCTGTTTTAAGCTGGATGCCAGATTCCAGGGGAGGATGGTCGTTACCTTGATATATACATGCTTATTTTAATACATAACTTATCTTGAATCGAATGTTAATTGCAAAGGCATGCATTGCTGTATTGCTTTTCTTATCTTATCTCTTATATATACTTCGCCTTTTTGTAGGACAATGGTTACATTCCACAACAATGAACGGTTATACTTCGAAAACGGCCCGTTACGGCGTCAAGAAGGAAAACCCATATCATTTGCCGCCACTGCACAGATCGACCGATGCTGGGAAACACCATGACATTGTGTTGGCCGACAAAGAAGTGAACAATGAACGTAATCGACACACATATGCTGCAAATAGGACATTTCCACAGAGGAGTAAACGTGCTGGAACTTTAGATGACGAAATATCACAACAACGTCAAGATCGGTCGAGGCTAACTGTGGATGATTATGGTAAACTACGATATCAACACCCTTCAGTTTCAGGAGACTTCACGTTGAAAACGAGAGCAGATAACAACGATAAAAGAGGACGCGGACATACCAACATTCAAAACACCAATAAGTTTGAACACAATGGAGAACAACATGATCTTGAAGACAGTGAGATCGGGCAAATGGAATCTGATAACTCCTCGAGCGATACACAGGAAGAACTGGACGCTGTCTCAAACGAAATGCCCGGATTATTTTCAACCCAGCGTTCGGTATCGGAGAAAAGACAAAGAGAATCCGCGCGGAGGTGGAATGCAGATGTCGGGCGAGCCACTTGGGATTTCCTAAAACATGACTCGAATTTTCGGGACCAGGATGTTGGTGGAAAATCCGAAGCATCCATCCGTTGGAATAAAGACATGACGAGAGGTACTCTGCCGCTACTGATGCATAGTCCGAACGAAATACCCATCTCGCCGAGACCTGGGCGAAGACTCGGGACTAAACAAGCGCTGTCGATCGCGAGGCGTTCACAAGAGGGTTCTGTGAATAGAATTCTGAAGGAAAGAGGAAAGAAAACGTTGATATATAGACCGGGCGTGCAGACCAGAAAATATCAGAGATCAAACTACACCTATTGATAGTTTATAGCTGAAGCGAAAATTGTTCGAAAATGCAGGGACGTCACGTGGCTATAGTTGAAAAGTAACAAAAACACTCTTTGCAAGACTCTTGCGACCGTCGGCCTTGTTCGGAAAGTATGTTATATTGTCAGAACAATTAAATTTCAGAATCAAGCTAGGACTGTCTACATCTGATCTTTTCAACGTACGTCATATTCACCATTATCGTTGGTCAATGTAGGCTAAATTAAGCAGTGCTAAATACACTGACTGAGATTAGTGAAGGACATAATGTATCACATGTACCGAATTCAACCAAACATCATGAAGGCCAAAAACAGAGGGTGTGTACTGTACTGTGCATAATTATACATGCGACATTATTGCGTCGTGGTTTACAAAGAATACAATGTGTTTAGTCTATAATTTACTGTATATTTTATAACACTCTGCAATCTAATACAAATCGCGTGGTGATTAGTCTATAATTAACTGTATATATTATAACAAAATGTAATGTAATTGTTCTGAAAATATAACATACTTGTTGAAGAATGCCGAAGTTAACCATTTCATGACTGGAGCTTCCTGAATGTTTGCGAAAACACCGAGCCAATGCCTTCTCTTATATATGCCACTCTCCCACAGGGCGCCTCGCATATATAAGAGAATGCATTGGCCTAACAATATATTTACCTTGCCCTATGGGAGACCCACATATATAAAAGAATGCACTGGCACATTATCTTTAATGCTGCACCAGCGCAGCTCCTGGCATGAAAGGGTTAAACGTGGCTAGAAGGTCTCAGTTGGAGGGGTGTTCACCTTAGAATGTCCACCAGCTCAGCCCAATCCCTAAGTCCGGGGAATCCCATTTCCACCCTTCGTTTGGACTTTTCCAATTGCTTTCCTTTACCCTTTCACGACTGCAGCTGCGCTGGTGCAGCATTAAATATCATGTATAAATGCATTCTGTTGTATATGCGAGTCTCCATTACGGGGCCTCGCATTAAGAATGCACTGGCTTACAATGTCAATGTAAATATTGTTAGACCAATGTATTCTCTTATATATGCGAGGCTCACTATGGGAGACTCGTATATATTTAAGAGAATGCAGTGGCACAGGGTTTTCGCAAAAAATCAGTCATTGAAGGATTAATTATTTTCCAACTGGCGCCTCAACCTTTTTCAACTTACCAGCCTGACACCCAATATAGTTTGGAATTTTCCAACTGGCCATTTCATTCCAATAATTTGACGGAAAGTAGAAAATATTAATAAAAACAACATATTTCACACTGAATGATGGTTGAAAAAGCATGTAGAGAAGACAGTTACTCGTTCTGCTATTGCTACTGTCTTCGAAATTAACCCTTTACCCAACAGAACGGCCCTGTGCCAATGCATTCTCTTATATATGCAAGTCGACCATAGGTCGCCTCGCATATATAAGAGAATGCATTGGCTTATAACACATTACAAATTATAAAATTGTTAAAGAATGTAAGAAAAAATGGTAAAAAGTGTTAAAAGAAGATTTTTTTTAGGCCAATGCATTCTCTTATATATGCGAGGCGACCTATGGTCGACTCGCATATATAAGAGAATGCATTGGCACAGGGCATAACTGTAACCATCACAATGTGGTCAATGAGCCGGTTCCAATGATATCCATATTTGTATGGTGTTATTGAGCCAGACCGAAGATATTTTAGGCTGTTGAAGCGTTTTTGGCCGGTTTGTTGGTTAAAGGGTTAATGTATAACCTCAGAGAAGCTGCATGGGAAAGGAATAGTCTCGTCTGCATAATTCTATATATTCATTGATTGTTTAAATGATGCTCATCGCGTGCGGTGAGTAATCTTCGGAGCATATGACCAATTGGATTGCATGCATTTGGTATATTGTTCGATAAATAGTTTGACAATTTGTTCAGTTTGAGTCATGCTTTCGAAGTCTGGGAAATGTTTCATCGTGAGCTTTACTAACCCAAGACGTGGTGTGCGGTAAGCACTGCAATCTAAAAGAAAGTGAATTTCGTCTTCTATAGCATCATCGGAACAAATAGTCTTTGTTCCAGTGTCGTCGGTGTGAGGGTGTGTGTGTGTGTATGTGTGTGTGTGTGGGGGGGGGGGGGGGTTGTTAAGTCTTCAACCAATCGGTACCAGCAACTATACATGTGAGTGTCATCATAAACATGCGAATACAATATTATATGAACACGATCAGACGAAACATACATGAGTATCGCATCGGATAGAACTTGTCTATTGGCGGATGGAGAGTGTTATTTGTGTATTGGTGGACGGAGATTGGAGAGTGTTGTATGTGTATTGGTTGACGGAGAGTGTTAATTATTCCTAAACTGATCAACCGGTCGACATCAAAACTATACAGGAGAGGCGTGTGTCGTCATCAACATGCACATAAAATATGAACAAGATTCGATAAAAAATACTTGAGTTAACGCGTCGGGTAGAAAGTATATACTGACATACCGACGGAGAGACGCACCGACAGACGAACAGACGGACCGACGAACGATGGATGGTTGTTCCAGATATCGGTATTATGTGTACCAAACATGGTATGGGGACATAAAACTCGACTAAAAAGCTGTGTGTAGTCTTGGAATTAGGTTTGATAAAAGTTGTTGTTGGAATCATAGCCCAGGAAGAGATAAAATATATATTAAGTATTGTTGACTATAGATGCTGGCTTTATGACGCTCCGATGCTCTGTTTGACCACGCTCATTACGGGGTGATGATGGTACGTCGGGTCCCCAAACAACCATTATCTACACACAAAGTATCAGTATCATATTTTTCTGGGACATGTTTCTCAGTTGTTTTCTACAGAGTATTATTAGCTCCAATTAGTTCCAATTAGACTCAGATTAGCACAGGTGTCGGGGCTATCATTAATTAAATCAAGCAAACAAAATAATTGTCTGTTACTATGACAATTGACATTACCTGGAGAGTGATGAAAAAAATATAGGTGATATACTATACTCAGTCTACCAATGATTACCCGAATTCATAGGCTAATACGTCATTATGGGGCTCATTTCAGCCTTACTATTAATGTTGCAAAATAAACATCTAGTTATCTGATAATTTAATCCTGAGGGGCGGGGACTGATTATCTGGGTGTTGCTGTTCAGGCGAGGCAATTTTTTTTGTTGGTTTACATCTATCTGTTGAATGCTACTGTACTTCAATAGCAGCACTTGGCCAATATCAAATTCAAGTCTGGAAATAGTGTGTCTGTCATTTGCCGAATGAGGTCCCTTTATAGAGGGTGAATTTAGTGACGCTGTCCCACACAGCGGGCTATAGCATTAAATCTACCCTCTGAGGACCTCATTCTGCTTGGGCCTCATCTTCTGAGAAGTAACTATAGTCTCAAATTAACAGTATTTTCCCACGGTTTTCTCTTAGGTTCAGTTTCTATATCCCTTAATTTGCAGAAGATAAAATGCATAATTGAGGTGACTAATGGGTGATCATCACCAACTTCAAACTGCATAGGAAACGTACTTCAATTTGAGGTTCCAAGAGGGTGAATTTGCTGACGCTAGCCCGCCGTGTGGGATAGCGTCACTAAATTAACCTTCTGGGGACCTCATTCTGCAAATGACATACACACTATTTCCAGACTTGGGTCAAATTTGTGTTTAATAACCAACCACGTTGTTGCTTCTCTAGTCCACAGGTCCCCACAACAAAATTTGACCCCACCCCAATAATACTTAATCCTATTTATATTTTGGGGACCTGTGTTCTCTACACCACTTTGTTTTTTTAATTCCTTTTTTTTAATATTGTTTTTATTCTTTTTGTTTTTTAGAGCTTTTTAGGTGCCAACTAAATCAAGTTATCACCCGAACAACCAAAAAAACTGCGATTTTTAAACCGAAAAAGGACCATAACTCTACAGCTTTGTGAAAAGGAAGATTACATTTTCAAGACCTGCTTATCATTTCCTTCAAACCATTTAACTATCAGCACACTCTTTTATCACTTCCATTGGCTTCAGGCCCATGAGTCTCCCTCCCACTCAGTTTTACCCTTTCTCTACCAAATGGATTCTTCCAGTCAGTTAAACGGTGTACCTATGAATGGTCTATTATTTATTTGGAGGAATGTTAAGGTGATAAAACAGACGACAGATAAATAAAAGTGCAGACTGATACCTATTTATTGAGTGATATGTTTAGAGGATCTCCAACGAGTTATGTTGGGATATAAGATTTTATGAAACGAGTTTGATAAATTTGATTCACAATGAGTCGTTGACGAGTTGTGAATCAAATTTATGAAACGAGTTTCATAAAATCTTATATCCCAAACATAACGAGTTGAAGGTCTTTTATATCATATGAACAAACTAGAGATTTATGCCTATTTAACAAATCAAAATCTTTAAAAGAAGCTGAAAAATGCATGCAAAATGCATACTCACAAGGCGTTCGTTAGTGCAACGAAGTTAGACAATAATTAAACTTTAATGAACAAAGTTTTCATTTTTCAATGTCTGGTATTGGTGTCAAGCGCGACTTTTTGAAATAGTAATAATCCGCGTGTTAATTTTGTTGGCGCGATGCCAAGTATCCCGGGAAGCACGCGCCTATTCGTCACTAGTGAGATATACGGAAATATGTAATGGCTTTTTAAATGATATATAATAGGAGTTTCATGTAATATAATAAGTTCAACAATTAAACGAATATACATGGTTGCTTTGTTTAACTTATTATCTGATCATTTCCTATGTGATAACTACTCATCAATGATGATTTAGTATAGAAAGGGCTAATTTCTCTGTTATGTGTAGTACACATATATAACCAGATTTCGTGTAATCTTTAATTATTTTGCAATTATTGTGTTCAACTCTATGACAAACAATGCACCTGCTTCCATACGTGATATATTTTAACAAAACAAAAGTCAAGTCACCAGTTCTATCGACCATCTTAAATGGAGTAACAGGACTGGCGTCAATTGTGGTCACTGGTGCTTTGAGAGAACGTCTATCCTCTATATAAAACTTCTACGATATGGTATTCGAGAACTGAGGGATCTGAATGCATGATTTTAGAAAAGCACTAAAACCCATCTTTTCAAACTTTGCTTTAACGTTTGACGCTCTTCAATCAGCTATATAACAAATATGCAGTTTACAGTGCATGTACTTTAACTTCTACACAAACTGAATAATCCGCCAAGTAAATCCTTCGTACATATCAGAAATATATGTGCATGGTCAATGCTCGCGAGCGGTCGGAGCTCGGACTCGTTCTATATCCTGCTGCCATGATATTATACTATCGGAAAGCCTGGCAACAACTTTGGACATTGTTCGTTCAAGAAAGTCGCTACATCTGTTTGGAATAAGCTGCCGCTCAACATTCGATGTTGTGTTACTTATTCGGCGTTCAAGCGAGAACTTAACACACATTGTTTCCGTCTGGGCTTCAAACTGCAACAAACAAACACAAACTGTAGGAAATATACTTGTTAGCTTCAAGACAGATATTTCAGTGCAATGAATATTATTATTTGAGTTTCAATTACCTGTTTACAGATGTGTGTAGTTTTAACGACGAAATTTTTTTGAATGTAAAAATAATTGGACGCATGCAACCATATTCCGAAACTAGTCTGTATTGTTGGCTGAGAAACATACATACAACGTTTGTTCTGATCAAATAATTCAAACTATAGCGTATCAGTCGGAAACAAAAAAGTGTTAACGGATGGACGGATATACGGACATACTGCTAACATGATACGACATATACCAATTGGTGGGTGTATATAACTTGATTTACGCGAGCTTACAAATTAAAAACCAGATAATCAACTTCCTGTGTCCTATACATTCCTGGTATTTAAATGGTCTACTCACAGCAGTTCATCCATATTATGAGCCGCAGGGTGGTCCCCACTGGTCATGTAACCAGTTTAAGCATGCTGTGCTCATGTGTTCAATTCGGTTAAATCTAATTTTGATTCGTGAAAATACCAGGCAGGAACAGTGGATGTTTGGACAATTTCAATGCTTGCGATTCATCATAGTTCCTGGACAAAGTTCTGACATATTTTTCATTCATGTCATGAAGTCAATGACATTATTATAACATTAATGTATAGAAGGTGGACCGCCTGAGACAAATTTCATTGAAGGAATCCAATATGGATGATAACAATTTTAACATGTCACTCAACACCAACTGGAGTGTTCTAGCAAGGAACAACAACTTTACTTTGGAAGGGAACCAAACTGATCTGCCTAAAGCTCCATTAGTTGTGTTAATTGCAATGGAAGCTATATCAGCATGGACAATTATTTCTAATCTATTCGTCGTGGCTGTGGTGTTGACGAACAAAATATTCCGCAGAGATCCTCATTTGTTGGTAGTTACTAGCCTTGCGCTCAGTGATATGTGCGTTGGTTTATCAACAATTTGGTCATCTATATTATTAATTCATCCAGATTTATTCCGAAAACCCATAGCATGCTCAATGTTGATGCACACTATATTCGCTGCATTATCATCATCAACGATTCACATTATATTAATATGCTTGGAGCGAATCACTGCTATCTTGAAACCTCACAAATTCAAACAGTTATTTACATTGAAAAGGAATATAATTTATAGCGCCTCGATATGGGTGTTTTCATTCGCAGTTTTCAGTATTCCACCCATACTATCGATGAGAAGTGAAGATTTTGTTTCACCAGACATATGTTCAGCTCACAAAGTATACACGCCGGAAGGAACAGGGCCCTTCTTTGTAGCTGTATTTCTTCTAATAGTATAATGTATAGCAGCACCCATATTTGTGTTTCTTTTGATAAAAGTAAAGCAGCGGTTTCAGAGAACGCCAAAACAACCTATTCAACTCGCTAATATCAGCAGGAATGCAGGTGCGTGTTATATGGTTACTGAACAGATTCAAAGTGAAGAAGGCAATGGAAAAAATGCTCGGGATGAGAATATTCCAGCAAAATATTTACGCGCTGCAAGGAGACGCGGAGGAGGAAAACTTAAAACTATTGTGACTTCATTTGTACTGTTAACGCTTACCTTGCTACCATATAGCGTGGTACTTTTTTTTGATGACGAAAATTTAATTAGCCAGCATTATAGGTTTCTTCTAGCCTATCTCTGGTTGATCAACTCTTCAGTCAACCCATTGGTCTACGCTCTAACAGTCCCAAAAATCAAACAAGGTATGAAAACAGCCTTTCTCAGATGTTTCCGGTCATCTTAAAGGTATACTCAATCCGATCAGACGGTCCCCATAACATCAAGATACAACAACAACAACAACAACAACATTTCTTCAAAATACGCTTTAGTTATCAGAATCGATTTAGTGTAACAAACTAATGCTAACCACTGTCAACTATGATACCAAATTTCCCAAAACTTGTTATTTATCAAAATATTTTTCAACAAAATATGGCCTTATTATCACTAAAGTATCACGAAATTTGACCGTATTACCACTTGATTTTAGAGTTATCATCTTCATCCGCAATTTTGTCCGAGACCCTCTGTTTGACCACGTGTTTCTGGGCCACATATTATTACACATATCGAGAAATAACAAACTTAAAAAATCGATATCTGATCACTCTGAACTTTTATGGGTGGGTTCCTCGAATCGAATCAAATATTTTTTACCCCCGAAGTCAAAGAAATAGTAATTTATGAGCGTCTGATCGGATTGAGTACCTTTAACCCTTTCATCGCCGTACTGAATCAATTCTCCCATTCAGTTATAAAAGTAATTATTACACGATCCTACTCTTGTTCCATTCAATAAACCCGTTCTATAAATTGTGACATTAAACGCTCGTTGCATAACAGGAAATAGTGCCAGTTGACCTTTGACTTCCGATTGGTCGTCTGTTTACATTCCATAGACTACGTCTCAAAATACTATGGCTTCCAATATTTTTCCAACAATCTCTAATGAATGAAGAGTTTGAAAAGTTATTTCATTAAATTTACGCGAATAATACGTCAAAGAGTCTTTATTTTTCTGGGACTATTTCTTTAAGCGGGCAAACAACGCATAGTTACGTGAAACGTCATCGCAGGTCTTTTTGAAGCCGATATTAGTTTCACGTCCCATTTGTTGATTTAAGTATGTTTTATCGAGGTTTTGGATCATGTAATAAATAGAATCTGCAACTCGTCCCCAGTTTATAGCGGAATTTACAAAACTTGTCCGGTAAATTAGGCCCGAACCTTTCCAAAGCCTCGGTCCAGACCTAATCTACTTAACGCGTTTTGTAAATTCCGCTATAAACTGGGGGACTAGTTGTAGATTCTCTATTTATTATCCACCCCTTAACTAACACTATTTCGGATTGGACAAAAGCCGTCACATGATAATCCGGGAAAAAGTCATATTGGACTCCCGAAAGTCACATTGGACTCTGATCGAGTCAAATATGACTTTTATAAAAAATATCTGTGCTCCGGGTGGCGTCATTTGGATAAACATATATATGGATAATACAAATGTCATTATACAATGTTGTGTACATTATGTCTTTTCTTGTACGAGTCCAGGTTGTGGATGAAAAGTCACATTGGACGAGACGCGTACACAACACTGTATAATAACTTTGTAACATTGTAGGGGTCTCATTATTTAACTGGAGGGAGGGGTGTTCAGGAAAGATAATCGGATCAATAGATATCAGGGATAAGTAATATCGGGAGAAGTAATAAAGGCTGAAACTCAATGTACGCTCTATCTTCATTTTTGTGTGATCCAATATTTATAATATGCAGTACAAGATCCCATTTATAATACTTTTAATGAGTAAGTATAGTATTCTAATCAGTAAATAGAGTTCAAATATGCTGTTTTGAGATAAGAATTATGGTATATAACAGAGAAGTCACTTCTCCCTAGGGCAAAATAGGGAGAAGTGGCACATTTTTAGGGAGAATATGTCTCCCAAGTTGCCCTCTAAAATGGTCCCTGCAGAGGGCTCCTATTCATTTGTGGGAAATATTAAATAAACTGCTTATGGTAATTTGTTGAACTTATTATCTGAACTATATACTCGCCAAGGATTCAGTATAGAAACGGTTAACAGGTAGAAAGAGGACAAATATGTCAATATATACTAGAGCCCCCAGTCATACTTCCTTTCTGACTGGTTGGGAACTAACTAGTCTGTGGTTTTTTATATTTAAAAGCGGGGTTTTTTCCAGACAAAATGGCGAAAACCGATCGCCCAATGTCAAATTTCCTATGTGCTTTGAGAAAAATTCCCACACTAAAACCTTATTGAATGAATGGAGAATTAGAGCCGCAGGCTTGTTGATGGTTTTCGCTTGCTAAACTCAGCAAAATGGCAGGAAATTAGAGGTTATAAGCAACTAAATAATTGAAATTATGCCTCTTGGCATTTGTGTAGGGAAACTCGAGTCAGCATAAACAAAATACTGGCAGCTGAATGGTGTATAACATCTTCGGTTGTTTAATGTGAAAGAAAAAAGAAATTCATCGGCTATGTTAATTCCTCGGCCATTTGTGTGGGATTGTTCGTCAAGCGTCTACGTTGGTCGCCAAATTTGGTATGGGGTGGGGGTATTTTTATATACTGAAATTTTTTGCACAAAAGAGGGTAGTTGTGGAAATGCCAATTTATTTGCAGGAATAAATATGTTAAGGCACCATTTCTTTTTTGACAACTTATGTCAAACATCACACGCAAACATATTTAAAGTTTGGCTCAGTACTATTACATGCAGTAATGAATCGTGGGCATGGATTTAACCCTAACACTGTCGCCTATATGGAAAATATGTAGTTGATTGTAACCAAAAACTCGTGTTTGACTTGCCATGCATGTTGTCGTCCATGGGGGTTTCGACTATTATGTTGGTATAATAATAGAAGAATCAAATTACACCGTTTCGCGATATTGTTCTTTGGTTTTAGTGGGACTTTCGAAACTTCAGGCACGAACTTACACAACTTGTGTTCGATAGTTTTGTAGGCTTGACAAGGGCAACATGCGACTCTATGTTATAGACAGAGTCCGAGTTGGTATTTGGTATGCGGGAGAAACAACTCCTCTCCCGCATACCCAATACAAACTCGGTGTCTATCTTACATAGAACATTTCAAACCGTCTGATGTTTCAAGATGTCAGAATACAGATACCAGAAAGGCGCAAATCACGGTTATTTGTTTTTAATTTTTTTCTTGAATGTCCATTTTATACTATGATCTATTTTCACACTGACTGTCCAGCGATACATTTATATATTCATGCATCAACAACTGTAAAGCTCAACAATTGGCAAAACAATAATGATACCATCAGCAATTTTGATCAATAATTTTGGCAAGGTCTAACAAATTTACTGAAAATAACTTTTATTACATTCCTAGCTATGTGTGATTTACCTTGATTTCTCGAGTGATAATAAGCGATAATTTCACTAGTCACTTTAACTAGCGCATTATTGATTCATATGCGTTGTGAAATGTACAGTAATGCCCTAAGTAATGGACTCCTTAAACACAGCAGAATTATGGGTAACTTTTCAGGATTTAGTCGGAAATATGATTGTTGCCATTCATCGGAAAGCTCTCCCCGAGAGCTTTCCGATGAATGGCAACAAGCCATATTTCCGACTAAATCCTGAAAAGTTACCCATAATTCTGCTGTGTTTAAGGAGTCCATTACTTAGGGCATTACTGTATGTGTCACAACGGCGGTATTATTCGGATTTCTGGTATATCAGATGTTTATAGTGGAATATAGTAAACAGAATATTCACTTGATTGAACTGGTGACATGAAATAATGCACCCGAGGCAGGGACTATCTTGTAAAACACTTGAACGTCACTGCCTCTCTTGAATTATTTCACTTCACCAGTTCAATCAAGTGATTACTCTCTATGTCCATGGCCCTTTTTGGAACAACCTATCTTAACATTTTCTAAGGGGGGAGGGGATACATACTCATCACACCAACAGGGACGTGTCTAGAGGGTCTTCGTTGGGGGTGCGGTGTCAACATTGGAAGTTCCAAATGCTCTCCCTTGGACCTTGAAATTTTCGAACTGGCATTTTAATTTATTTTAATGAATATCACTATATGACTGACCAACGAGGAGGGAAAAGTACCCACTGGGCCGACAATGGTTCGGGCCTGAGTGGGAGAACAAATTGAAATCTGAACCTAAAAACTGAAAAATTCCTTGCATATAGACATCTAACTCCAGGAAACTGAGTTAAAGGAACAAGTAAATAAAAACAATATTAATTTGAGACTATATAGACACTTCTAAGAAGGTGAGGACTAAGCAGAATGATGTTCCAGGAGGGTGAATTTGGTGATGCTAGCCCCCTAAATTCCCTCTGTGATAATAGTAAATGCCGAGTATAAATTAACTGCAAAATAACACATTTTTAGACTCATGAGATAAATTATCGTGCAAATATAAGGTTACACAATAAATTCCCTCTGGGGACTCATTCTGCAAATGCCATCAGACATACTATATCCAGACTTTGCCATTTCTAAAACATGTTCAAGGTTTTCAAGGGACTCAATTAAAAAAAATTCACCGCTCATAATCAGCAATTTTCACATTTTGTTTTAACTGTGCTGATGATATATATATATATATATATATATATATATATATATATATATATATATATATATATATATATATATATATATATATAACACGCACTGAGCTATCGGGGACAGCAAAACAATGAGGGTTGTTTACACGTCGTCCCATTTGAACAGTAATATACATATAATAATAACTTGATTTTATCTAGGTTTTGTATTGTTTAGTCTATAAATTGGTATATACACGTTGTTTCGTTCATCGTTTACCGCTCTCAGTTTGTGATGTGATATATGAAGTACAAACATGTTGAATATGAATATGTTGGTGAATTGATATTTTTTTTTATCCAATTTTTTATTATCCAATGGGACGAATAAGTAATCGAATAAGGTATTCCTGGGATTTCCTGAGACTGGAGATTATATGCATGTAATTTTTATCATTTTCTCTACCGTGACGACGTCTTCTACCATACAGTGTCAGTTATCGCTACGAATAACACACTACTTTCTTACACAATTAACTATCTAAATCCGATATGAATAAATTAATATGAAAATTGGTATAAATTCCATCAGGTAGTGCACATATTGATGAAATACAAGGCTATTAATTGAGGCCTCATATGGTAATTCAAGCACTTTCCTGGAATTGAGTGGATTTAATTTGTAAAATTTCAGGCTATTCCAGGTTTGTAAGGCTCCATAGGAACCTTGAGATGTATTCGTTTGTGCGCACAATTTCTAAAGTTGGGGAAACAAGTTTCAAAACAACTGACCAGAAACCAAATGACAAAAATCTATTCATGTAAAATTAACCATTTGTCGAAAGTCGAGAAAAGATAATTGTGACCAATGACCACATCACATGTGTGCATACAAGTATCCAGGGGAAGATGAACAAGCCTGGATATAGTGTGTCTGACATTTGCAGAATGAGGTCCACAGAGGGTGAATATCGTAAAATTCCCCATTTGAAGTTGGTGATGTTCACCCATTAGTCACCTCGACTAATAGCGAACCTTCGGAATAGAGACATGCCCCTTTCTGGGAAGGTGAGACCTAAGCAGAGTGTGTTCCACAGAGGGTGAATTTAGTGATGCTAGCCGGTTAGCGGGATAGCATCACTCAATTATACCTCCCGGGGACCTCATTCTGCAAATGTCAGCAGAACACTATTTATACCACGATCGCCTATCTTACTATATAAATAAAGCCATCTCTTTAAATTTTACATTTAATCAACACCAGTCCTGTTGATTAAACTTCGCAGAGTGGATTAAACTTTCTCCATACAATTTGAACGGAAAAGTTTTTATCCATCGCATTGTAAAGATCGTGGCATAAACAAAATATACGCATAGTGTTTCCAGGACGTGGCTAGAGGGTTTCCGTTCGGGGGGTGTCCACATTGGGAAATTCCAACTGCACACCCCCCCCCCCTTGAATCAGAATCAGTCCGAACACAAGTTTTACATAGTTCCATTTGCACCCCACCCCTTGCACACCAGTGCTCTTACGCCTAATATCCTATATCTTCATAAACCATGGTTCTATATAGTCCCAGTATGAGAACATTCAGATATTTTAACCTGAAACACTGCATAAATCCTAACATCTAGTGGTCTAACTCCATACAAATTCACACGACACACCGGGCTGACCATGGTTGTTCGGCCAGGTGTGAGAAAATTGTGAAATTTGAACAAAAAAATGGCCAACTATTAGCATCTAGACTGGCCTCAACTGAAGCTTTCCTATAGTGTTGGACATTTCCAACCTCATACTCCCCCTCAGATTTGAAAATTCTCCAACTGATGACCATTTCAGTCCACAAGTTTGACCAAATGTAGTAAAATATTGTTAAACTTATTAGCCGGAGAGACAATGTCGAAAATTTTGTAATCTGAACAAGAAAATCGCAAAATCCTAGCATCTAGACTAGCCTCAAGCATTCCTAGAGTTGGAAATTTCAAACCTGACACCCCACTTAATGACAATTCTAATGACAATGTTGACAAATGTATGACAATATTGTTTTCTTAAAGTAACTAGCAGTTTTTGACTGGCCACGTGGGAGGGACCAGGACACAAGCTTTCCAAGTGTTGGAAATTTCCAACCTGTCACCCCCCCCCTGAGTTTGGAAATTTCCAACTGATGACCATTTCAGTCCAAAAAAATTACCAAAAATAGGAAAATATGCAAATATTGGTCCAAAAACAATTAATTCCCCCAAGAAATTGTTTGAAAATCAAACTACAAGAACATTTTCAACCTATTGTTGGTGTGAAATTTCCAACCAATGTTTTGGCAGGTATGAAATTTCCAACTGTTGAACATTTTGACCAAAGTTGGGGGGGGGGGTGAGACACCCACAACCCCCCCCCTGTCGCCACGTCTCTGAGTGTTTCTGAATAACAAATTTAATCCACTCGTGGGATTTGCGATTTACACCACTCGCCGATGCTCGTGGTGTAAATCGCCAATCACACTCGTGGATTAAATTTGTTATTCAGAAACACTATGCGTATATTCTATATATCCAGGCTTGTCAATTTCTAAAACATGTTTAAGGTTTTCAAGACCCTCAATTAAAACAAATCACAGCTCATTATAAGCAATATTCACATTTGTTCTAGGTTTTGTATTGTTTAGTATATAAATTGGTAAATACACGTTGTTTCAAAACATTAATTATATTCGTTCATCGTTTACTGCTCTCAGTTTGTGATGTGATATATGAACTACAAACATGTTGAATGTGACTATGTTGGTGAATTGAGCGGAATGCTATGGGCTTTTTTCTTATCCAATGGGAAGAATAAGTCATCGAATATGGTACGCCTGGGATTTCTTGAGACTGGAGATTATATGCATGTAATTTTTATCATTTGCTCTACCGTGACGACGTCTTCTACCATACAGTGTCAGTTATCGCTACGAATAACACACTACTTTCTTATACAATTAACTATCTAAATTCGATATGAATAAATTAATATGAAAATTGGTATAAATTCCATCAGGTAGTGCACATATTGATGAAATACAAGGCTATTAATTGAGGCCTCATATGGTAATTCAAGCTGGAATTGAGTGAATTTAATTTGTAAAATTTCAGGCTATTCCAGGTTTTTAAGGCTCCATAGGAACCTTGAGATGTATTCGTTTGTACGCACAATTTCTAAAGGTGGGGAAACAAGTTTCAAAACAACTGACCAGAAACCAAATGACAAAAATCTATGCATGCAAAATTAACCATTTGTCGAAAGTCGAGAAAAGATAATTGTGACCAATGACCACATCACATGTGTACATACAAGTATCCTGGGGAAGATGAACAAGCCTGGATATAGTGTGTCTGACATTTGCAGAATGAGGTCCCCAGAGGGTGAATATCGTGAAATTCCCCATTTGAAGTTGGTGATGTTCACCCATTATTGTCACCTCGATTATTCATCTTATCTGCTGCAAATTTGGGGATATAGAAACTGAACAGAAGGGAAAAAGTAACTGAAAACAATGTTAATTTGAAACTATAGATACTTCTCAGAAGATGAGGCTTAACATAATGAGGTCTACAGAGGGTGAATTTGGTGACTTTATAGCTCGCCGTTAGTGATAGCGTCACTAAATTTTCCCCCGGAGATCTCATTCTGCAAATTTCAGACACACTATACCCAGAATTGAAGATGAATGAAATCCTTCTCATGGTTGCATCTCCACTCATGAAAATTTAATGTTGTTCTCATTTTAACACTTTATTTATATAATATCTCATGTTTTGTATTATCGTATTTGTATTGTAAATATTTCATAGGCGATATTGTTCTGGAGCTAAACAAAACGTGAATTAAAAACAAAAATCCAATTTTAAACAATCAATTTGAAGGGAAAGATCATTACCCTCTATAACCAATGTATGCTTTAGTATTATAACAATATGCGCGTTTACCCTCAAAATATGAGAGATATGTTCGAATTATGATTATTGTAGTTTAAAAAAATAAAAACAACTATTTGTTCATGTAGGTCGATACTAGCCTCACAATAATCTGGCAAACATAGATACTCAATATTTATTCACATTTTCAGACTTTATGTAGTTTTATGGTGATTTTTCATAAAAAAAAAAAGTTCTGCAAATGGCTGCCAAAAAAACAAAAAACAAAACAAAACTAAAATATCGAATGAAAAATGTTTTATTTATTTTCTCGCATAGACTGAGCGCATACATCAGTTGGGTTAATAGTCTAGATAATGCAGTGTTGTTTTTTTTCTTTAACATTTCCTGTCAAACTGTCTATCGACCTACATACAAAAAAAATTTAAACCATTTTTTTCATAATTGGAACATATCTCTCATATTGTGAGGGTAAATAGTACTGTTATTGTTATAGTACAGTAACATTCATTGGTTATAAGGGATAATTTTCACTTAAAATTAATAGTTTGAAATTGGGATTTTTTGAAAATTCATGAATGGGGGGATATCTTAAGGCAAATCAATCCCCCGGTGTGAAACTGACAAAATTGCCCAGATACACAAATAAGGTCAGGGACCAGCCTAGAGTGGGTATTTGGAGACCCCTTTACCGTAAAATGTGCCACTTTTCCCTATTAATGTCCCGGGGGAAGTGACTTCTCTCGCCAATACGGTATGCAATTTGTCCCAACGGCGTGCATATATTTTAAGTATATTTACTGATTATAATGGTGTAATGGTATTATAAATTGTATAATACTTATTGGATCATAGAATGTTGATGTTGGTTTTTTACCATTGTTACTTCTCCCTGATAACAGTCCACTTCTCCCTAATAACCAGTTATTTTCTCCCAATTAGAAGCCTCTATATATATGCTGATCCCTGAATCAGATCATCCTCCCATCGCCAATGATTACTGGGAATCGGACTAGCTTCATCTTTGCTAACGGTCTAAGGCATGCAGACTAATTTACTGTGCGCCTTACCAGCTGACGAACCACCCATGGACCATGAACTCATAATGTCAGAACGACAAATCAACGAGTTGTCATATCCAAGCCTGGATAGAGTGTGTCTAACATTTGCAGAACGAGGTTTCCAGAGGGTTAATTTGGTGACGCTATCCCACACGGCAGGCTAGCATATTCAAATTCACCCTCTAGGAACCTCAGTCTGCTTAGGCATCAACTGCTATGGGAGACCGAGGATCAGATTGAAGTTCCCCAGTTGAAGTTGGTGATGTTATCGTCTACAAATTAGGGGGTGTAGAACTGAACAGAAAGGAAAATGTTACTAAACAATGTAAATTTGAGACTATAAATACTTCCCAGAAGATGAGACCTCAGCAGAATGAGGTCCCAGAAGGTGAATTTGGTGATGCTAGCCCGCTGTGCGGGGGTATATAGCATCACTAAATTCACTCTCTGTGTACCTCATTCTGCAAATATCAGACACACTATTCCAGGCCTGGTTATATACAGTATGATGTTATAGTTAGTCATTGAGCAAATACAGAGTTTTGAATGACATACTGTTTTGAAAGACTCACTGGAGTTTACATAGGCCTATATATGCTATTACATATCTATGTGTGTCTCTTGTGTTGTTAAAATTAGCTATGTTGTGGCATTATATAATCTATAAGTACAATTAAATCATGTTGTCTAATATCTGCACTTAGTCCTGACTTTTCAAGTAAGTGGATTATTACAATTGATTGGGGTCTAATTTGAGCTCAGATTCTGAGGTTCTTCAACTTTTCTTTTAAAGCCAACTCTTGCATGCACAAGACGATATGTCAAACAATTTTTTTTATCTACATGACATTTCGCTTATGAGACTGCTAGCTGGGGTATCCGGCGTTGCTCGCGCATAAACTATTAGTGGCCTTTTTCAAGTCATTTAAAGGTACGGTTGGCCTTGGCGGTGGGTATGCTGTGAAAATATTTCCACCCATCAAAAACCGCCACAAACAGAAAGAACATCAAAATGTAGACAGTCTTTGTCCGTATACAAATAAGAAATATCGCATAAACAGTATGTTATTGTCATTTGTTTGACGATTGTTATGTAAACAAAAGCATAACAAGTTACTTTTCTGGTGTTTGTTTATATTATGATTGTAAACATAAAGAGCGTTCTTTGTTGCTGAATTCCTCATATGGAACTAATAAAGAGCGTTTATACCATTTGTGTGTGATTAGCCAGTGACACTGTGCTGTCTTATGTAACATAATCAGGCTCTTGCTTATGTAAAATATAGTAAGTCTTTATGATATCATGCTGTTTACGCGATGGTCATGGTATATATGAACGAAACTGTATGCGTTTTAATGTTTGTCGGTTTACGGTGTTTGGAACAAATATGAATATTTTCGACAACTAAGGCCAACCGTGCCTTTAAAATAATTATTAGTCATCTGGCGCAAACAGCATCTGTTGCATGATTATCCAGATAGAGTTACATCAATATCTTTTAATAAACGCTCTTTATTGCAAATTATTTGTGCCTCTTTGAATCATTTGAGGTCAACAGCACGCACATTTCCCGTGAAATTCCCCGCGTCAGTTTACTTTTGTGCTCTAATTTCCCCACATACCATCTCATGATATGGGATGATAATAAACGCTCGGTGTTGATCATATAATTTATTAGACACCCTTTAAGTCATCTGAGGCTAAAAGCACATATCCCATGACATTTCTTGATCAACTGACCCATATGTACCAGTTTTCCTACATATCTTCTAAGCTGATAAGGAACGCTCTTTATTGTCATATTTGCTCTTTAAGTCATCTGAGGTCAACGACATCTATCTTATGACACTCTACTGGTCAATTTCTCATCGTGTTTCAATTTTCACCGCGACAGATCGCAACCATTCTAGGAATATAATTATTTATTTAGCTCAATTAAATTATAATGCTTTTTAACACATTGCGCTCGAGTGTTATACAAAATAGTCCCTGTCTCGAATGAATTATTTCACTTTATTATTCGTTTGTTGTTTTCAGACCAAAAGTCGAACCTTTTCGAACTTTCGGTCGAATTGTTAGACTGAAATGACAATCAGTTGGAAAATTATCCAACCATAGTATGTGTCAGGTTAGACATGTCCAGCCATAGTATGTGTCAGGTTAGAAATGTCCAGCCATAGTATGTGTCAAGTTAGAAATATCCAACCATAGTATGTGTCATGTTAGAAATAGCCAACCATAGTCTGTGTCATGTTAGAAATGTCCAACCATAGTATGTGTCATGTTAGAAATATCCAACCATAGTATGTGTCATGTTAGAAATATCCAACCATAGTGTGTGTCAAGTTAGAAATATCCAACCATAGTGTGTGTCAAGTTAGAAATATCCAACCATAGTATGTGTCATGTTAGAAATATCCAACCATAATCTGTGTCATGTTAGAAATGTCCAACCATAGTATGTGTCATGTTAGAAATATCCAACCATAGTATGTGTCATGTTAGAAATATCCAACCATAGTGTGTGTCACGTTAGAAATATCCAACCATAGTGTGTGTCAAGTTAGAAATATCCAACCATAGTATGTGTCAGGTTAGACATGTCCAGTCATAGTATGTGTCAGGTTAGAAATGTCCAGCCATAGTATGTGTCAGGTTAGAAATGTCCAACCATAGTGTGTGTCAAGTTAGAAATGTCCAACCATAGTGTGTGTCAGGTTAGAAATATCCAACCATAGTATGTGTCAAGTTAGAAATGTCCAACCATAGTATGTGTCAAGTTAGAAATGTCCAACCATAGTATGTGTCAAGTTAGAAATATCCAACCATAGTATGTGTCAAGTTAGAAATATCCAACCATAGTCTGTGTAAAGTTAGAAATGTCCAACCATAGTGTGTGTCAGGTTAGAAATATCCAACCATGGTATGTGTCAAGTTAGAAATGTCCAACCATAGTGTGTGTCAAGTTAGAAATATCCAACCATAGTATGTGTCAGGCTAGAAATGTCCAACTATAGTGTGTGTCAGGTTAGAAATGTCCAGCCATAGTATGTGTCAGGTTAGAAATGTCCAGCCATAGTATGTGTCAAGTTAGAAATGTCCAACCATAGTGTGTGTCAAGTTAGAAATGTCCAACCATAGTGTGTGTCAGGTTAGAAATGTCCAGCCATAGTATGTGTCATGTTTGAAATGTCCAGCCATAGTGTGTGTCAAGTTATAAATGTCCAACCATAGTATGTGTCAGGTTAGAAATGTCCAACCATAGTATGTGTCAGGTTAGACATGTCCAGCCATAGTATGTGTCAAGTTAGAAATATCCAACCATAGTGTGTGTCAAGTTAGAAATGTCCAACCATAGTGTGTGTCATGTTAGAAATATCCAACCATAGTATGTGTCAAGTTAGAAATGTCCAACCATAGTATGTGTCAAGTTAGAAATATCCAACCATAGTATGTGTCAAGTTAGAAATGTCCAACCATAGTATGTGTCAGGTTAGACATGTCCAGCCATAGTATGTGTCAAGTTAGAAATATCCAACCATAGTATGTGTCAGGTTAGAAATGTTCAACCATAGTATGTGTCAAGTTAGAAATGTCCAGCCATAGTATGTGTCAGGTTCGAAATGTCCAACCATAGTATGTGATGTCTGGTTAGAATTGTCCAACCATTTTATGTGTCAGGCCAGAAATGTCCAACCATGGTATGTGTCAGGTTAGAAATGTCCAGCCATATAATGTGTCAGGTTAGAAATGTCCAACCATAGTGTGTGTCAGGTTAGAAATGTCCAACCATAGAATGTGTCAGGTTAGAAATGTCAAACCATAGTATGTGTCAGGCTAGAAATGTGCAACCATAGTATGTGTCAGGTTAGAAATGTCCAACAGTTGGAAACATTGAAGCACAAGTTGGAACAGTCCAACTCAATGGGAGGTGTTGCAAATTTATTTTCCCGGTCTTGGGATTAGAATGGATGCCTTAGAAATTCTAAGGTGACCAGAGACTATCTAGTCACGTCCCTGTGAAAGATAAAAAACACTGCAAAAACTGCACGTATTTGAGGTGTTCAATTGGTGTACTAGAATTGAATTTGGAAGGAATGATAAGACATGTCGATAACTACACGAAATATCTAGCTATACAGGCTGTATATACCGTGACTCTGAAAAAAACTTGCTCAAGTCAGAGCAATTGTCAAGCTGTTTTCAATTTGTCGCACATACGTGAACCACGCTCTTCGTGCTAACCATTTCATGGATATATTAACAATCAACGCTCCTTGTTCCATCTTGGAGAACATCTTTTCTGAATTTTGTGACTTTAGTGGTGCATATGAATTCCCTGTAAATAATTTGACGTATTTAACCATTTTATTCTAATTATTCTAATTACTCAGTGATGAGTACTTCCATTACCAAATGTTCAGATAATAGTTTCAACGAACGACCATAGGTCGTTCTGAACATATTAGCTAAACATTTCCCACCAAAGAATATGAATCCGTCTGCACTTGTATTAGCTTCTCTTCACAATGTCGTGTGCTCATTTTACCTGAAGATCCCGCCAACAACTAATGAACCTTTCCAATGAACACATTTAAAACCGGATTGGGAAAATCCATTTAGTAAAGAAAGGGCTAATATTTATCTGTCTATTTTCAACACCGGAACCGGACCATGGTCTAACAGAAGCGAACATAATTTCAGACATCAAAATGCCATGGGAGAGAATGAGTGGTTCGGGGGGCTAGCCCGGGATTGTCGGAAGGACCGAATGGTCCTCCCCTTAACCCCTCATGTTGTTGCCTTTATTGGTGATCAAATAAAAAACAAAAAAAAGGTAAGCATTTTGTGATGGTGATTATTTTTTCTTTTTTCTTTTCTTCTTTGCATTCGGTTTTTCGGTCGATGATTGAGGAGATGATGGAGGTGAAGGATGTCTCTGCCGATACTGTTGAATGATGCGTTGTACTTCCGCTTTTTGCTCTTGTGCGATGCGTTGAACTTGTTCTTTTTGTTCTTTCTTTTGTCTTTCTGCTTTAGCGATGGTGTTATCTGCAGACCGGAGCGCGTCTTCAACAGACCGAGTGGTGTCTGTGCTGTTGTTGTTGCTGGCGGTGGAGCTGGGTGACACGGGATATGCTGGTACTCTGGTGTCCGTGGTGGCAAGCTGTCCAGTTCCACCTTGAAGCAGGCGGCAGGAACAGCAGGGGTGGCTTCCTGCTCCCTTGTTCCGCTTGCCTCGACGACGACAGCAGGGACCTCCGGAAGATCTACGGAGTCCCTGCTAGCTGGTGCGATGTCGCCTGTCTCCATGCAGGTCGGGTCGTCTGGGCGTCTCTCAGACAACTCCGACCTGCCGGCTGTGACATTGGACGTCGGCTGAATCACAAGGGGAGGGGTGACTGGCAGATCAACAGTCACCCCCCTCTTCTTCCATTTGGCTCGTCTGGCGGCGTCCCTTCTTTTCCTCGCAGGCGTCTTCTTCTTGGGCGGCCCTTTCTTCTTCCCACTCAGATGACAGGAGGCAGTCTTGGAGTTGGTGTCCCGGGCTTGCGATCTCTGGATGCCAGCATCTTCAGTCCGGAACTCCAGGCAAAGGGTCAGGTAGCCCCTGCTAGACTGGAGACTCCAGTTAGCAATGTCCACTACCGAACACCTTTGCACTGCGGCCAACACGGCGTCTGGGATTAAATCCATAAGCCTAATCCAAAACTGTCTCACTGGCGTTAAGCACGGGGGCAGCTGCACCCGGAGGCGCGGCCACACGACTCACCCGTGCTCAACGCTCTGACAAAAGAGGAACTAATCAGATCGAAGCAAGCACGACCTTTTCGCTCTACTCTCCTGCCAGAGTAATGCCATGGGATTTTAACGTGACTTTGTTTTATCTTACAATATTATATATCACGTGACTTTCGCGCATTCTGATTGGCTGCACACTGCTTTCGATAGTAACCCAGTAGCGGGCCTACTCACACGTTATTATTTTTCTATTAATAGTAACAACATAATTTCGCACAATCTGATTGACACCTATATGAATTGACACCAATGTGTATATAATATAACCAATAATGCATGTATTTTCGTTGACTATGCCAAAATAGTGGTCCTCGAGGAGGAATAGTCCACTCGCCTGCTATGTCTCCCATCGCATCACCATTTTGGCATAGTCAACTCCAAGCCATGCATCATCTACATAAAAGCCACCAATGGGCCAGGATTATTAGTCATATAAGGGTGACTTATCCCGTGAGATTTCCAACGGTCGTCATATTGACCAGTTTCTGTCGTTCAAATCGGGACCACCCCTTCAAGATCGACCGTGACCACTCATTGTGAATGACAAAACCAAGAGATTGATTGCTCATGAAAATTATTATATGAAGAATATTGCACAATGAAATGAGAATGATTGGAATGAGTGTTATCACAGGTAATCAGATCAGATAGGGCACGCACGTATATAGCATCCAGTTTGCGTATATACACAATCAACATTCATATATGTCGTTCATACCTCGACCCCACGGTTGAAATTTAGATTCATAATTGCAACCAAACAAAATGTCCTTGGCGTGCATTGGTTCACAATAATTCCCATTGGTTCATAATCATGTTATTCTTTCAGAAGGTTTCAACCATATGTACTATAATGGACATATAGTCTGAATACAATTTTACGCATCGCTGGACAACCACACACGCACCCTCACACACGCACAAACACGCGCACACATACACCACCCCACACACACAAACCAAGTTGTCACTCATAACGACGCGAATAACAGATCCGCAATTATGATGCGTGTGCTATTCTATATTTATTTAACACCATTGTAGTTGAGAAACTCATAAATTGCACACAACTGTTGGTTTCCCCGATAATATAGATTCGATTAAAAAAAACATGCACACATTTATAACCCACAACACAACCAAGACAGTGAAGGTAACATCCTAGTTAGTTAGTGTGACTTGGTCGTTGCGCGGCTTCGATGATTAGGCAACACAAACAAGGGTGGGTTAGATTAGCCAGCATCTTCACAAGGAGAGCTACAGGTTACCCAGCATCTCAAATACTCAACCGAAACCTCTGTTTTGCTATTTGGTTATTTACAACTGACAACTTCGCACAATGAACTACTATATTTATACGAATCACGAATAGATCATAGTACTGTAGCCGTACAATTTTCTGACGGTCCAAAACATTTTCGCAGAAACGACGACTGCGAGTCAATTTCTGAGAGTGGTATGCTCGATTATTGCACGCACATCTCGTGTACCCATACTTCACTTCTATAAACCATAATCGTAACTAGGGATATGGAAAAACGACAAACTTCTGATAGAAAGAACACAACTTCTAGTGACGCGTTATATAAGGATTAACTGTCATGTGGACTGTTTTTATGGAGATGTAACCGTGAGGTAAGTGGACATAACTTGTGTAAAACCCGAAGGGTTTTACATACAAGTTATGACCGCTTACATAATAATAATAATAATAATAATAATAATATTTATATAGCGCTTATCCCCCCCACAAGGGGCCCTAAGCGCTTTACACATTATATAAATACACAAGAAATGCACATGGAAAATAATCAATAGATATGTGGAATTATATATAATCAGATTTTGTTAGTTTTCTTTGTGTCGGGGTAGCGTCGTCGGAATATGGACGGTTACATCACGGTTACATCTCCATAAAAATAGTCCACATGACAGTTAATCCTTATATTTATATACATTTAGCGAAAAGGCCACTTTTGTAAATGTATTTAAATCGAAAAGTGTATCCTGACAAAAACAGCCCAAAATACCCAATAGCACCCTTGGCAAAAGTTAATAGGAACAATTTCTCTTCATATTGAAACCCGATGATGTATTAAGTCAATCCTGCGCGAGTCCAAATGCGCCCAAAACATTACGCGTTCGTCTTTCCAAAACCCAATGACGTATCGATGGTGTTATGAGCTTGGTGTAATGAGTCGTTGCGCATTCACCAAGAAATAACTGCAACTAGCCACGTGGGCGCCGACCAATCATAATGCTGGATTTAGTGATGACAACACTTAGTATGTAAATATAGTACATTAATGGTAATTCTTATAAATAAATTATGTAATAGTTCATGATGCGAAATGTGTCTATTGATCAAATGAACATCTTGTCAATGAACGTAAACCTGCGATAAAAGACTTCGATTGGCGAATCTTGAACTGACCAACATTGCTCGGTGGTTTTGTCTGTGTTGTGATCGGGTAGGCGTTTTCAATAGGGTGTCATTTGTTTCAGCGTTGAAGATTTGGGCTGTTACATGGTACACGGGTTAAAGGTACTCAACCCGATAAAACTCCTCTCAATTACTATTTCAATGGCTTCGGGGGTCAAAAATATTTGATTCGAGTCGAGGAAGTCACCCATCAAAGCTCAGATTTGTTAGATATCGATTTTAGAAATCTATTATTTTTCATTATCGGGAATACTATCTGGCCCAGAACTCAGTAAAAATTGCGTTAAAATTACCACTTGATTTTAGAGTTATTCATCCTTGTCTGTTTGAATAGATTTTGAGTACACATCCGGAGCAGATTACGGCAGTTATTAGTACTAATCTCGAGAACATAACAAATTTGAAAAATCAATATCTAATAACTCTGAGCTTTGTTTGATGGGTTCCTCGACTCGAATCAAATATTTTTTACCCCCAAAGCCAAAGAAATAGTAATATAGGACCCTCTGATCGGATTGTTGTTGTTGGAATCTGTTGAGATGGGGACCCTCTTTACGGGTTGAGTACCTTTAACGATATTTTGATGTACTAGTAATGGGAGCTTAATGCGTAAATTTATCATCGTTGCTGAGATCCGTGATAATCAAATCGTCAGATTCACACGACAATGACAAATTCGTCATAACTAGTAACATTCCAACATGAAACAGTTTCGTTTTGTATTTCAATTGGACCACATGATTATACATTACATTCGGTTTCGATATTCATGTCGTATAAGGTTACAAGCAACTAATTATATAGAGTTACGCAATTGAGTTTTTAAAGTGAAACTCGAGTCAGCATAAAAAAAAAATCTGGCTGCTGATTGGTTGATTATAATTGAGGGAAATATCCTAATCGGGAACAGAAAATCATAGCCTACGTAAATATGGCGATCGTGTATGTTTAGATGTCCAGGAAGAGTCTGGTGGTGTCCAGAAGTTACGGAAAGGGTCTGGGTATTTTTATGCTGCTGATTTTTGTGCAGTAAATGGCATAGTTGTGGAAATGCAAGATTATCGTTTGAAAAAAATAACGAAAAAGACGCGTTTGTTGTCACATAGAGGTTCAGCGGATGACGTTCTAAGGGAAAATTGACCACTTGAAGTTAATAAAATAATGAAGAAAATAATTAGGTGTTTGTAACCTATAGGCAGAAAATTAACATTTTTCAAATATCGTTCAGGGCAGCGAATTTAGAAACATTGATAAACAAAGTCTGTCTTGTTTTGTTGAGCTATTGTATTTTTACGCCCTACCGACCCATTTTCAGATTATGCGAGACATTTATTAACTCTCTGTCGCCGGAACTTCAACTTTTTCCGGAGGCGTAATTTTCTGAAAATCATCAATTTTGTGCATATGGGTGGACCTTTAATGTTAAAAATAGCACGATCGATGTGATGGAAGTTTCTCTAATGGAAATTCGACTCAAACTCCTAAAAATTACTGAAATTTAAAGGGACACCCGCCTATCATTGAACCAAATCATCGTCGGATGGTGAAATTTTGAGGGGGGGGGGGGGTATTTCAAATCCAATTAAACATTGTACTGTTCAAAATTAGATAAATTCCTTTAAGGTATGGTAGATATACGTAACTAGTTTTCAAAACTTATACATATGCCTTTCTATCGTGTGCGTTATGCACGCGAGTCGGATTTTACAAATTAAATTATGATGAAAAACCCTGAATTTGGGTGTGGTCACATTTGTGGTCATAATATTCCCATTAGTGAGTGGATGGGCATGGGACATGCGACACTGTGCAGTATATATGTCTGTGACAAGCATGACACAAGACATTAGTATCTTTTCTACTAAACTGTGCTTCCAGAGTTATCAGGATGCGATTATCGGTGTTTTTTCTTACCCCAAAAAATTGGTTAATTTTAAAACGGGGTATGTGGGTTAAAGGACCGCTGGGAGATAATAGGATGTCCAATGACTCCTATAATTATATCGTATCACAGTAAAGCTTTTTTTGTAAAATTGGCGCGGTTTACACGATCAAAGTTAGATTTTCTTTACAATTATAGGTTACAAGCAACTAATTATATAGAGTTACGCATCTTGAGTCAGCATAAAAAAAAATCTGGCTGCTGATTGGTTGATTATCATTGAGGGAAATATCCATAATCGGGAACAGAAAATCATAGCCGATTTTTGTGCAGTAAATGGGGTAGTTGTGGAAATGCAAGATTATCGTTTTAAAAAAATACCGAAAAGGGCGCGTTTGTTGTCACATACTGGTGCAGCGGATGACGTTCTAAGGGAAAATTTACCACATGAAGTTCAAATAGGCTTAACTCATGGCCGGCGGGACTTTTAGTTAACACTGTCGCCTATGGAAAATAATTAGGTGTTTGTAACCATAATCGATACGTCATTCCCCGATATATTTGTTTGGAAAATTTGTGGCAGGAACCTTCGATGGAAGCCATATGAATTATGTCTGTATTTCGGTTGCATACTTCCAATATAATAGTCGGCAGTATACTCGTCACATTTACCGAATGGACCTTCGACGGAGATGATCAAACTATACATCATAGATTTCTCTCCCTTGCTACGCTCTGAGGGGCGTTGTTTGCATTTTAATGAGTGTTTGTACTCAGAGCGCACGATCCCGACATGTTCATATGACTCTTCGCATCTTTGATACGATTATAAGTTCTATAACCTTCGTCTTATTTTCTTCCCATATCCTCTGACAATGTGGTCCCTGTAAATGATGTAATACATTTGCTGAACGTGTTCTTGACTGTCTTCGTCGTCTGGCTTCTCGAGAGACACTTTACTCCGAACACGATGCGAAGCACTCGCGCCTGCCGAAATTAACCGATTGGCTCCAGTCGTCCGTATAGTTAGCTAAACTATTGTCAACGTTCTGCAATTATACGACAGCGTGGATACTTGTATTGGTCCTTGGATGTTCAGCGACACCCCGGCTGGATAATGAAAGTCGTCCAGTGTTTCCTTGATGGTGTTCAGCACCGTTAGGCATGCATTGACGCGTTTAGCGTGCATGTCGATTGGATGAATGTTCGACAGAAGTCGCCCAGTTAAATTGGTCCACATTCTTTACTCATCATGGCCCATGCAGGGTTGTCAACACACATGGCGCATAAATGTTTGATGGAAGTCGTCAAGTTTGTCAGCATTTTGAACTCGGGACACGTGGTTCCTGTATGGTCGACTTGCGAGCTCATAGAGAGTCCTGCTGCTTGTTCTACCACCAATATCAACAACAAACAACTCAATTTGCGATGCTTTAATCCTTGTCGATTCGACCAGAGCAGAGACGTCGTCGAGCGAATTCTCCATAAATAATATGGCTGATTTCTTCGCACGAGGGCGGCTGCCGTATTTAATCTTCTGCACCTTTCTTCTCGTTTTGTGAAGAAGAGTTTTCATGCTGCCGTCTCCATAATCAGATATACTTTTACCAAGTCCATTCACGGTAAGCGAGTTGCTAAGGGGTGACCCAAGGAGAGGTAATGAACCACAAGTGTCACCGAAAAGTCCCGCTTCCAGCCTCGTTCCAACACTATCGAAAAGTCTTACAAACTTATGGAATGATTCTTGGATTTTTGCCCGCGTCTTTCTTTTTGTGTCGATTCGATCGTAAATATACCGATTAGATCCAAAGGCCGATTCCAAACACATTCTGAAATAATATAAGAAAACTATAGTCAAAAATGGTAACGCCTTCAAGATCATATTATATAGGCATATAATTATCTATCTATACTATATATTTTGAGACTTCGTATATATATATGTAATTATGTATGTATGTACTTCATAGAATCCAAAACGCGTGTACAGATTGAGATCAAATTTCGTATGTAAGTGTAAAATCCCACCGACACCGCCGTAATCGTGTTTTCGAGAAGCTCTGAGCACCCTTTATCCACTCCCAGTCATCGAAATCAGCTCAAACGGCACGGCCGGGGTTAATAACGTCATTATATATATATATGAAGTCAGAGTCTCCAAAGTTATACCGGAACAAACACGTGTTTACGTCGTCTTGGGGGTCCACGATGGGAGTCTGACTTCAATGCAATGTTATCGCTCGAAACACGTGTTTACTTCGTGTTGAGGTTCACGATGGGAGTCTGACAATTGTTATCGCTCGAAATAGTACATTAGGACGGGAACGGCTGGACAGATTGAGCTCAAACTTCCTATCTAAAGGTAAAATACCACGTACGATGTCGTCCACGCGTTTTCCAGAAGCTCCGAGCACCCGTACTCCACTCCCAGTCATAAAAATCAGCTCAAACGGCACGGCCGGGGTTAATAACGTCATTATATATATATATACGAAGTCAACGTTATTAGCATCTGCATTGAGAGCATTTCCTAGAACGCAACACGTGTTTTACGTCGTCTTGAGGTTCACGATGGGAGTCATTTCAATGCAATGTTATCGCTCGAAACACGTGTTTACTTCGTGTTGAGGTTCACGATGGGAGTCTGACATTTCAATGCAATGTTATGGCTCGAAATATTATGCAGAAAGGCAGATCTCGGAAACGGGTGGAGCTATCGACCTGAAATTTGCTATGTGAATGTATCTTGCACCGGGTACAAATTTTATCGGGTCGCCGAGCCCATGCGACGCCCGTGCAGCGCATGCGCAGACGAGATCTCGGAAACGGGTGGAGCTATCGACTTGAAATTTGCTATGTGAATGTATCTTGGGCCGGGTACAAATTTGATCGGTCGCCGAGCCCGTGCGACGCCAGCTTCGCGCATGCGCAGACCAGATCTCGGAAACGGGTGGAGCTACCGGGTACAATTTTTTCTTATTGAAACGCGTGGAGCTAAAAATTAAAAAAAAATATAAACAAATGTCACAATTAACTCATTGAAAAACAAAAAATGTCATGTTTCGGACAAGCCGCCGGTGGCGGGCTACCCTGCTAGTCTCATATATATTTTGAAGACCTCTGTCTGTATGTATGTTTGTTTGTTTGTTTGTCTGTCTGTCTGTCATTAATACAAATCTACGATTCTCGACCGATCGGGACGAAACTTGGTACGTGTGTGTAGTTTGACCAGGCGGTGAACGTTGTCGTATTGGCGAGCCCGTGCGGCGCCCGCTTCGCGCATGCGCAGACGAGATCTCGACAACGGGTGGAGCTATCGACTTGAAATTTGGTATCTGAATGTGTCTTGCCCCGGATACGAATTTTATCGGGTCGCCGAGCCCGTGCGACGCCAGCTTCGCGCATGCGCAGACCAGATCTCGGAAACGGGTGGAGCTATCGACTTGAAATTTGGTATGTGAATGTATCTTGCCCCGGATACGAATTTTATCGGGTCGCCGAACCCGTGCGACGCCAGCTTCGCGCATGCGCAGACGAGATCTCGGAAACGGGTGGAGCTATCGACTTGAAATTTGGTTTTTGAATGCGACGCCAGCTTCGCGCATGCTCAGACCAGATCTCGGAAACGGGTAGAGCTATCGACTTGAAATTTGGTTTTTGAATAGCCCGGATGAATAGCCCGGACAACGTCGGGCTCATAGGCTAGTCTATACTATATATTTTGAGACTTCGTATGTGTGTATGTGTGTACTTCATAGAATCCAAAACGCGTGTACAGATTGAGATCAAATTTCGTATGTAAGTGTAAAATCCCACCGACACCGCCGTAGATGTGTTTTCGAGAAGCTCTGAGCACCCTTTATCCACTCCCAGTCATCGAAATCAGCTCAAACGGCACGGCCGGGGTTAATAACGTCATTATATATATATATGAAGTCAGAGTCTCCAAAGTTATACCGGAACAAACACGTGTTTACGTCGCCTTGGGGGTCCGCGATGGGAGTCTGACTTCAATGCAATGTTATCGCTCGAAACACGTGTTTACTTCGTGTTGAGGTTCACGATGGGAGTCTGACAATTGTTATCGCTCGAAATAGTACATTAGGACGGGAATGGCTGGACAGATTGAGCTCAAACTTCCTATCTAAAGGTAAAATAGTACGTACGATGTCGTCCACGCGTTTTCCAGAAGCTCCGAGCACCCGTACTCCACTCCCAGTCATAAAAATCAGCTCAAACGGCACGGCCGGGGTTAATAACGTCATTATATATATATATACGAAGTCAACGTTATTAGCATCTGCATTGAGTGCATTTCCTAGAACGCAACACGTGTTTTACGTCGTCTTGAGGTTCACGATGGGAGTCATTTCAATGCAATGTTATCGCTCGAAACACGTGTTTACTTCGTGTTGAGGTTCACGATGGGAGTCTGACATTTCAATGCAATGTTATCGCTCGAAATATTATGCAGAAAGGCAGATCTCGGAAACGGGTGGAGCTATCGACCTGAAATTTGCTATGTGAATGTATCTTGCACCGGGTACAAATTTTATCGGGTCGCCGAGTCCATGCGACGCCCGTGCAGCGCATGCGCAGACGAGATCTCGGAAACGGGTGGAGCTATCGACTTGAAATTTGCTATGTGAATGTATCTTGCGCCGGGTACAAATTTTATCGGGTCGCCGAGTCCGTGCGACGCCAGCTTCGCGCATGCGCAGACCAGATCTCGGAAACGGGTGGAGCTATCGGGTACAAATTTTTCTTATTGAAACGCGTGGAGCTAAAAATTAAAAATAAATATTAAAAAAATGTCATGTTTCGGACAAGCCGCCGGTGGCGGGCTAACCTGCTAGTCTATCTATACTATATATTTTGAGACTTCGTATGTGTGTATGTGTGTACTTCATAGAATCCAAAACGCGTGTACAGATTGAGATCAAATTTCGTATGTAAGTGTAAAATCCCACCGACACCGCCGTAGATGTGTTTTCGAGAAGCTCTGAGCACCCTTTATCCACTCCCAGTCATCGAAATCAGCTCAAACGGCACGGCCGGGGTTAATGACGTCATTATATATATATATGAAGTCAGAGTCTCCAAAGTTATACCGGAACAAACACGTGTTTACGTCGCCTTGGGGGTCCACGATGGGAGTCTGACTTCAATGCAATGTTATCGCTCGAAACACGTGTTTACTTCGTGTTGAGGTTCACGATGGGAGTCTGACAATTGTTATCGCTCGAAATAGTACATTAGGACGGGAATGGCTGGACAGATTGAGCTCAAACTTCCTATCTAAAGGTAAAATAGTACGTACGATGTCGTCCACGCGTTTTCCAGAAGCTCCGAGCACCCGTACTCCACTCCCAGTCATAAAAATCAGCTCAAACGGCACGGCCGGGGTTAATAACGTCATTATATATATATATACGAAGTCAACGTTATTAGCATCTGCATTGAGTGCATTTCCTAGAACGCAACACGTGTTTTACGTCGTCTTGAGGTTCACGATGGGAGTCATTTCAATGCAATGTTATCGCTCGAAACACGTGTTTACTTCGTGTTGAGGTTCACGATGGGAGTCTGACATTTCAATGCAATGTTATCGCTCGAAATATTATGCAGAAAGGCAGATCTCGGAAACGGGTGGAGCTATCGACCTGAAATTTGCTATGTGAATGTATCTTGCACCGGGTACAAATTTTATCGGGTCGCCGAGTCCATGCGACGCCCGTGCAGCGCATGCGCAGACGAGATCTCGGAAACGGGTGGAGCTATCGACTTGAAATTTGCTATGTGAATGTATCTTGCGCCGGGTACAAATTTTATCGGGTCGCCGAGTCCGTGCGACGCCAGCTTCGCGCATGCGCAGACCAGATCTCGGAAACGGGTGGAGCTATCGGGTACAAATTTTTCTTATTGAAACGCGTGGAGCTAAAAATTAAAAATAAATATTAAAAAAATGTCATGTTTCGGACAAGCCGCCGGTGGCGGGCTAACCTGCTAGTCTATCTATACTATATATTTTGAGACTTCGTATGTGTGTATGTGTGTACTTCATAGAATCCAAAACGCGTGTACAGATTGAGATCAAATTTCGTATGTAAGTGTAAAATCCCACCGACACCGCCGTAGATGTGTTTTCGAGAAGCTCTGAGCACCCTTTATCCACTCCCAGTCATCGAAATCAGCTCAAACGGCACGGCCGGGGTTAATGACGTCATTATATATATATATGAAGTCAGAGTCTCCAAAGTTATACCGGAACAAACACGTGTTTACGTCGCCTTGGGGGTCCACGATGGGAGTCTGACTTCAATGCAATGTTATCGCTCGAAACACGTGTTTACTTCGTGTTGAGGTTCACGATGGGAGTCTGACAATTGTTATCGCTCGAAATAGTACATTAGGACGGGAATGGCTGGACAGATTGAGCTCAAACTTCCTATCTAAAGGTAAAATAGTACGTACGATGTCGTCCACGCGTTTTCCAGAAGCTCCGAGCACCCGTACTCCACTCCCAGTCATAAAAATCAGCTCAAACGGCACGGCCGGGGTTAATAACGTCATTATATATATATATACGAAGTCAACGTTATTAGCATCTGCATTGAGTGCATTTCCTAGAACGCAACACGTGTTTTACGTCGTCTTGAGGTTCACGATGGGAGTCATTTCAATGCAATGTTATCGCTCGAAACACGTGTTTACTTCGTGTTGAGGTTCACGATGGGAGTCTGACATTTCAATGCAATGTTATCGCTCGAAATATTATGCAGAAAGGCAGATCTCGGAAACGGGTGGAGCTATCGACCTGAAATTTGCTATGTGAATGTATCTTGCACCGGGTACAAATTTTATCGGGTCGCCGAGTCCATGCGACGCCCGTGCAGCGCATGCGCAGACGAGATCTCGGAAACGGGTGGAGCTATCGACTTGAAATTTGCTATGTGAATGTATCTTGCGCCGGGTACAAATTTTATCGGGTCGCCGAGTCCGTGCGACGCCAGCTTCGCGCATGCGCAGACCAGATCTCGGAAACGGGTGGAGCTATCGGGTACAAATTTTTCTTATTGAAACGCGTGGAGCTAAAAATTAAAAATAAATATTTAAAAAATGTCATGTTTCGGACAAGCCGCCGGTGGCGGGCTAACCTGCTAGTACTATATATTTTGAGACTTCCGTATGTGTGTACTTCATAGAATCCAAAACGCGTGTACAGATTGAGATCAAATTTCGTATGTAAGTGTAAAATCCCACCGACACCGCCGTAATCGTGTTTTCGAGAAGCTCTGAGCACCCTTTATCCACTCCCAGTCATCGAAATCAGCTCAAACGGCACGGCCGGGGTTAATAACGTCATTATATATATATACTAGCAGGTTAGCCCGCCACCGGCGGCTTGTCCGAAACATGACATTTTTTTAATATTTATTTTTAATTTTTAGCTCCACGCGTTTCAATAAGAAAAATTTGTACCCGATAGCTCCACCCGTTTCCGAGATCTGGTCTGCGCATGCGCGAAGCTGGCGTCGCACGGACTCGGCGACCCGATAAAATTTGTACCCGGCGCAAGATACATTCACATAGCAAATTTCAAGTCGATAGCTCCACCCGTTTCCGAGATCTCGTCTGCGCATGCGCTGCACGGGCGTCGCATGGACTCGGCGACCCGATAAAATTTGTACCCGGTGCAAGATACATTCACATAGCAAATTTCAGGTCGATAGCTCCACCCGTTTCCGAGATCTGCCTTTCTGCATAATATTTCGAGCGATAACATTGCATTGAAATGTCAGACTCCCATCGTGAACCTCAACACGAAGTAAACACGTGTTTCGAGCGATAACATTGCATTGAAATGACTCCCATCGTGAACCTCAAGACGACGTAAAACACGTGTTGCGTTCTAGGAAATGCACTCAATGCAGATGCTAATAACGTTGACTTCGTATATATATATATAATGACGTTATTAACCCCGGCCGTGCCGTTTGAGCTGATTTTTATGACTGGGAGTGGAGTACGGGTGCTCGGAGCTTCTGGAAAACGCGTGGACGACATCGTACGTACTATTTTACCTTTAGATAGGAAGTTTGAGCTCAATCTGTCCAGCCATTCCCGTCCTAATGTACTATTTCGAGCGATAACAATTGTCAGACTCCCATCGTGAACCTCAACACGAAGTAAACACGTGTTTCGAGCGATAACATTGCATTGAAGTCAGACTCCCATCGTGGACCCCCAAGGCGACGTAAACACGTGTTTGTTCCGGTATAACTTTGGAGACTCTGACTTCATATATATATATAATGACGTTATTAACCCCGGCCGTGCCGTTTGAGCTGATTTCGATGACTGGGAGTGGATAAAGGGTGCTCAGAGCTTCTCGAAAACACATCTACGGCGGTGTCGGTGGGATTTTACACTTACATACGAAATTTGATCTCAATCTGTACACGCGTTTTGGATTCTATGAAGTACACACATACACACATACGAAGTCTCAAAATATATAGTATAGATGAAGTCAGAGTCTCCAAAGTTATACCGGAACAAACACGTGTTTACGTCGTCTTGGGGGTCCACGATGGGAGTCTGACTTCAATGCAATGTTATCGCTCGAAACACGTGTTTACTTCGTGTTGAGGTTCACGATGGGAGTCTGACAATTGTTATCGCTCGAAATAGTACATTAGGACGGGAACGGCTGGACAGATTGAGCTCAAACTTCCTATCTAAAGGTAAAATAACACGTACGATGTCGTCCACGCGTTTTCCAGAAGCTCCGAGCACCCGTACTCCACTCCCAGTCATAAAAATCAGCTCAAACGGCACGGCCGGGGTTAATAACGTCATTATATATATATATACGAAGTCAACGTTATTAGCATCTGCATTGAGAGCATTTCCTAGAACGCAACACGTGTTTTACGTCGTCTTGAGGTTCACGATGGGAGTCATTTCAATGCAATGTTATCGCTCGAAACACGTGTTTACTTCGTGTTGAGGTTCACGATGGGAGTCTGACATTTCAATGCAATGTTATCGCTCGAAATATTATGCAGAAAGGCAGATCTCGGAAACGGGTGGAGCTATCGACCTGAAATTTGCTATGTGAATGTATCTTGCACCGGGTACAAATTTTATCGGGTCGTCGAGCCCATGCGACGCCCGTGCAGCGCATGCGCAGACGAGATCTCGGAAACGGGTGGAGCTATCGACTTGAAATTTGCTATGTGAATGTATCTTGCGCCGGGTACAAATTTTATCGGGTCGCCGAGTCCGTGCGACGCCAGCTTCGCGCATGCGCAGACCAGATCTCGGAAACGGGTGGAGCTATCGGGTACAAATTTTTCTTATTGAAACGCGTGGAGCTAAAAATTAAAAATAAATATTAAAAAAATGTCATGTTTCGGACAAGCCGCCGGTGGCGGGCTAACCTGCTAGTCTATCTATACTATATATTTTGAGACTTCGTATGTGTGTATGTGTGTACTTCATAGAATCCAAAACGCGTGTACAGATTGAGATCAAATTTCGTATGTAAGTGTAAAATCCCACCGACACCACCGTAGATGTGTTTTCGAGAAGCTCTGAGCACCCTTTATCCACTCCCAGTCATCGAAATCAGCTCAAACGGCACGGCCGGGGTTAATGACGTCATTATATATATATATGAAGTCAGAGTCTCCAAAGTTATACCGGAACAAACACGTGTTTACGTCGCCTTGGGGGTCCACGATGGGAGTCTGACTTCAATGCAATGTTATCGCTCGAAACACGTGTTTACTTCGTGTTGAGGTTCACGATGGGAGTCTGACAATTGTTATCGCTCGAAATAGTACATTAGGACGGGAATGGCTGGACAGATTGAGCTCAAACTTCCTATCTAAAGGTAAAATAGTACGTACGATGTCGTCCACGCGTTTTCCAGAAGCTCCGAGCACCCGTACTCCACTCCCAGTCATAAAAATCAGCTCAAACGGCACGGCCGGGGTTAATAACGTCATTATATATATATATACGAAGTCAACGTTATTAGCATCTGCATTGAGTGCATTTCCTAGAACGCAACACGTGTTTTACGTCGTCTTGAGGTTCACGATGGGAGTCATTTCAATGCAATGTTATCGCTCGAAACACGTGTTTACTTCGTGTTGAGGTTCACGATGGGAGTCTGACATTTCAATGCAATGTTATCGCTCGAAATATTATGCAGAAAGGCAGATCTCGGAAACGGGTGGAGCTATCGACCTGAAATTTGCTATGTGAATGTATCTTGCACCGGGTACAAATTTTATCGGGTCGCCGAGTCCATGCGACGCCCGTGCAGCGCATGCGCAGACGAGATCTCGGAAACGGGTGGAGCTATCGACTTGAAATTTGCTATGTGAATGTATCTTGCGCCGGGTACAAATTTTATCGGGTCGCCGAGTCCGTGCGACGCCAGCTTCGCGCATGCGCAGACCAGATCTCGGAAACGGGTGGAGCTATCGGGTACAAATTTTTCTTATTGAAACGCGTGGAGCTAAAAATTAAAAATAAATATTTAAAAAATGTCATGTTTCGGACAAGCCGCCGGTGGCGGGCTAACCTGCTAGTACTATATATTTTGAGACTTCCGTATGTGTGTACTTCATAGAATCCAAAACGCGTGTACAGATTGAGATCAAATTTCGTATGTAAGTGTAAAATCCCACCGACACCGCCGTAATCGTGTTTTCGAGAAGCTCTGAGCACCCTTTATCCACTCCCAGTCATCGAAATCAGCTCAAACGGCACGGCCGGGGTTAATAACGTCATTATATATATATACTAGCAGGTTAGCCCGCCACCGGCGGCTTGTCCGAAACATGACATTTTTTTAATATTTATTTTTAATTTTTAGCTCCACGCGTTTCAATAAGAAAAATTTGTACCCGATAGCTCCACCCGTTTCCGAGATCTGGTCTGCGCATGCGCGAAGCTGGCGTCGCACGGACTCGGCGACCCGATAAAATTTGTACCCGGCGCAAGATACATTCACATAGCAAATTTCAAGTCGATAGCTCCACCCGTTTCCGAGATCTCGTCTGCGCATGCGCTGCACGGGCGTCGCATGGACTCGGCGACCCGATAAAATTTGTACCCGGTGCAAGATACATTCACATAGCAAATTTCAGGTCGATAGCTCCACCCGTTTCCGAGATCTGCCTTTCTGCATAATATTTCGAGCGATAACATTGCATTGAAATGTCAGACTCCCATCGTGAACCTCAACACGAAGTAAACACGTGTTTCGAGCGATAACATTGCATTGAAATGACTCCCATCGTGAACCTCAAGACGACGTAAAACACGTGTTGCGTTCTAGGAAATGCACTCAATGCAGATGCTAATAACGTTGACTTCGTATATATATATATAATGACGTTATTAACCCCGGCCGTGCCGTTTGAGCTGATTTTTATGACTGGGAGTGGAGTACGGGTGCTCGGAGCTTCTGGAAAACGCGTGGACGACATCGTACGTACTATTTTACCTTTAGATAGGAAGTTTGAGCTCAATCTGTCCAGCCATTCCCGTCCTAATGTACTATTTCGAGCGATAACAATTGTCAGACTCCCATCGTGAACCTCAACACGAAGTAAACACGTGTTTCGAGCGATAACATTGCATTGAAGTCAGACTCCCATCGTGGACCCCCAAGGCGACGTAAACACGTGTTTGTTCCGGTATAACTTTGGAGACTCTGACTTCATATATATATATAATGACGTTATTAACCCCGGCCGTGCCGTTTGAGCTGATTTCGATGACTGGGAGTGGATAAAGGGTGCTCAGAGCTTCTCGAAAACACATCTACGGCGGTGTCGGTGGGATTTTACACTTACATACGAAATTTGATCTCAATCTGTACACGCGTTTTGGATTCTATGAAGTACACACATACACACATACGAAGTCTCAAAATATATAGTACTAGCAGGTTAGCCCGCCACCGGCGGCTTGTCCGAAACATGACATTTTTATATATTTTTTTTTAATTTTTAGCTCCACGCGTTTCAATAATAAAAATTTGTACCCGGTAGCTCCACCAGTTTCCGAGATCTGGTCTGCGCATGAAAATTTGTACCCGGCGCAAGATACATTCACATGCCAAATAGCTCCACCCGTTTCCGAGATCTCGTCTGCGCATGCGCTGCACGGGCGTCGCGCGGGCTCGGCGACCCGATAAAATTTGTACCCGGCGCAAGATACATTCGCATAGCAAATTTCAAGTCGATAGCTCCGCCCGTTTCCGAGATCTCGTCTGCGCATGCGCTGCACGGGCGTCGCACGGGCTCGGCGACCCGATATAATTTGTACCCGGCGCAAGATACATTGACATAGCAAATTTCAAGTCGATAGCTCCACCAGTTTCCGAGATCTCGTCTGCGCATGCGCTGTACGGGCGTCGCACGGGCTCGCCAATACGACAACGACCACCGCCTGGTCAAACTACACACACGTACCAACTTTCGTCCCGATCGGTCGAGAATCGTAGATTTGTATGAAGTACAACACACACACAAACATAAATATATAAGAGAGATATGTAAATTAGATAGATTGTATCAAAATATATAGGAGAGATATGTAAATGATCTACACACCATTACTGGTGTTTGTCAAAGTTTAGTGGGGTATATCAATACTCATTCACGATCATATCATTGAGGTCCGGAGGGTGTGGGCTATCTCTCGAATACAAGGAGTTCTCAAAATATATAGAAGAGAAGATAGATGAAGTCAGAGTCTCCAAAGTTATACCGGAACAAACACGTGTTTACGTCGTCTTGGGGGTCCACGATGGGAGTCTGACTTCAATGCAATGTTATCGCTCGAAACACGTGTTTACTTCGTGTTGAGGTTCACGATGGGAGTCTGACAATTGTTATCGCTCGAAATAGTACATTAGGACGGGAACGGCTGGACAGATTGAGCTCAAACTTCCTATCTAAAGGTAAAATAACACGTACGATGTCGTCCACGCGTTTTCCAGAAGCTCCGAGCACCCGTACTCCACTCCCAGTCATAAAAATCAGCTCAAACGGCACGGCCGGGGTTAATAACGTCATTATATATATATATACGAAGTCAACGTTATTAGCATCTGCATTGAGAGCATTTCCTAGAACGCAACACGTGTTTTACGTCGTCTTGAGGTTCACGATGGGAGTCATTTCAATGCAATGTTATCGCTCGAAACACGTGTTTACTTCGTGTTGAGGTTCACGATGGGAGTCTGACATTTCAATGCAATGTTATCGCTCGAAATATTATGCAGAAAGGCAGATCTCGGAAACGGGTGGAGCTATCGACCTGAAATTTGCTATGTGAATGTATCTTGCACCGGGTACAAATTTTATCGGGTCGTCGAGCCCATGCGACGCCCGTGCAGCGCATGCGCAGACGAGATCTCGGAAACGAGTGGAGCTATCGACTTGAAATTTGCTATGTGAATGTATCTTGGGCCGGGTACAAATTTGATCGGGTCGCCGAGCCCGTGCGACGCCAGCTTCGCGCATGCGCAGACCAGATCTCGGAAACGGGTGGAGCTACCGGGTACAATTTTTTCTTATTGAAACGCGTGGAGCTAAAAATTAAAAAAAAATATAAACAAATGTCACAATTAACTCATTGAAAAACAAAAAATGTCATGTTTCGGACAAGCCGCCGGTGGCGGGCTACCCTGCTAGTACTATATATTTTGAGACTTCCGTATATATATATATCTCATATATATTTTGAAGACCTCTGTCTGTATGTTTGTCTGTCTGTCTGTCTGTCATTAATACAAATCTACGATTCTCGACCGATCGGGACGAAACTTGGTACGTGAGTGTAGTTTGACCAGGCGGTCGTCGTTGTCGTATTGGCGAGCCCGTGCGGCGCCCGCTTCGCGCATGCGCATACGAGATCTCGGAAACGGGTGGAGCTATCGACTTGAAATTTGGTATGTGAATGTATCTTGCCCCGGATACGAATTTTATCGGGTCGCCGAGCCCGTGCGACGCCGGATTTGCGCATGCGCAGACGAGATATGGGAAACGGGTGGAGCTTTCGACTTGAAATTTGGTATGTGAATGTATCTTGCACCGGATACGAATTTTATCGGGTCGCCGAGCCCGTGCGACGCAAGCTTCGCGCATGCGCAGACCAGATCTCGGAAACGGGTAGAGCTATCGACTTGAAATTTGGTTTTTGAATAGCCCGGACAACGTCGGGCTCATCGGCTAGTCTATTATATATTTTGGAAGATCTGTCTGTCTGTGTGTCTGTGTGTGTGTTCGCGATGAACTCGAAAACGGCCGATCCGATTTCGATGAAACTTGGTATGTGGGGGTATTTTCGGCCGGAAACGGGCATAGGCCTATTAATTTTCAGATCCGAGGTCAACTTTTCACGCGCCGAGGTCAAATCTGTTTTTACGCTGTGTTACGGGACTTTCATTTGAGTTCGGTGCTTACAAATCGATTCGAAACAGCGCGAATAATAAAATGCCAGTCATAATAATGACACTGTGAGAATCTTTCGTGTTTCCTCTTTCTAACGATATATAATGCGTATGTATCCGTTTTAGTTATCTGCCTCGATTATCAAGAAGAAGTGGTACTATCTTCCATCAGGATAAAAACAATGCGTAACTTCTATGACGTCGTTAGAGGTCATAACTTTAGATCACGTTAACGCTTATAGAGGAGCGGCCAAATGCCAAAAGTGGTCGGATACCCCTACCCTCGGTAGAACAAGTTGAAACCAACTTTTTCTGGAAGGTAAATCCATATCATTTATGAAAATGATTCTTGGCCTTGCCGGAATTGGTGGCAGCTATGTATGGTAAGACTATTTGTGAAGGTACCCTACCGAAAAATTAGCCTGTTTTCAGCGGTTGACCAGCTATACACAATTGGTTAAAAGTTAAGCACATCACCAAAAACAGAACATTCTATTTGTTATTATTGGGTACATGGTGATACTAGATTGGAACGTTCTTATTTTTTCTGGTTTGTTTGAGATTTCACGACGTCATGGTAGAGAATGTAACGTTCTGCATCAAAAAATCATGACAATTCAGATAAACTGTCGCCCGTTAACTCTGTACAAAACTAGCTCGCTCGACATAGCTTATCACATCATATATGTTTGCAAAGACTGGAGTATTTTCTACCAGGAGGTATGAACTTTATTATCCTGTCCCTACCAATCTTGCAATAATAGGCAAAAATTTAACCCTCCCCCAATGTCATAAAATGCTGAGTATAGTCATCGCCGTAGATTGGATCCCAGAATGATAGAATAGTGCGTAGTATTTGATTTTAATTAGTGTAGAACACACATAACAAGTGTAAAATGCGAATTTCCAACAATATTCACTATTAGAAGAGTATCAAAATCCAAGATGGCGTCCAATATGGCGGTCGGTTTTTATTTTAAGACTTTGTGAAGTGACATACGAAAAATCCAGAAAAGGAACATCCCCAGTGATAAAATCTATATTATTGTAATGACTACATAGAATAACATTTCATATCAAACATTAATTTGACCATTAATACATCTTTTCAATTGGTAAAATAATAGGTACAAATTTATTCCTCCATCCAATGTCATAAAATTTGAAATAAAGTTATCGCCTGGGATTGGAACCACGAATGATAGCATGATGCGCAGTATTTTGTTTTATTTAATGTAGAACACACATACGAAGTGACAGGTATGAATTTCCATCAATATTCACTATTAGAAGAGAATGAAACTACAAGATGGCGTCCAATATGGCGTCCAATTTTAATTGTACCACTTAGCGAACGGATATACGGACGAACTATAAAGGGGACATCCCCTGTGGCATTGTATATCATTGAAGTGACTACATAGACGATATTTCATATGGAACAGTAGTTTCACCATTAGTCCATCTTATCAGTTGGAGAATTAGTAAACAAAAACTTAACCACCACCCAGTCACAAACGTCCACATAATGGCGGCACTTGTGACTATAGTCCAGAATGCAAAGAATTAAGCAAATCGTTAGGAAGAAACATAAAATGTCAAATTTGCATCCACATCTGGTCTTAGGAGACAACCAAAATCCAACATGACGTCTAATTATAATGTCAACACGTTGCGAACAATGAATACGAAAGTCGGTCAAAATGTATCAATCGGCAGTTTGAAGCGATATATTGTTTCGAGTGTGTGTTTATATTAGACGTCGAAATGTTGTGTTTGAGTGATGGTGGTAAGACAACATTTTTTTCAGATAAACCTTTGACATGACTGTCTCAAATAAACTTAATAAACTGTCGACCAGCTCCCTACGGGCGGATAAACCGTGTCTTTCATGTTGCCATTGGTTTGGTAGTATCCTACATCACGTTCCAAATGTCACACCCTTAGCTATGACGCAAGGATTAATACTGGATGGAAATTTGCATTTGTTGAATGTTTAGGTTGTATTGTTTAGCAATTATAAGGAACTTTATATCAAATATTTGGAGAAAGACAAACCAACCAAAATAAAAAACACTTAGCGAAATTCCGAGAATGACTTAAATAGTTTAATTTGCTGAATCGTTTATCGTGTATCGATCTCCAGTGCGCATTTTGACTATTGTTTGACAATTTTATGTCATTTTGAGACGTTAAGTAAGTAAGCACTCACAATATGTAGACAACTGGTAATAATAGAGGATGGTCATTAACCGTTACAAATAATCATGCACTCGATGGGATGCGAAGTGATGTTGTAATGTTCAATACTACCATATGACTATCATATCACTATTCATATATTGTGATAGTCTTGAATGAGCAGTCCTCCTTAACATGTCCTTTTGAATTTCCACCAACATTTTCAGAGAGCCTTGCAATAGTTTTGGCCAAATGAAACATTAAATAACAGAATCACTAACTGTTGTTATATGCAGTAACGCAAAAGACAAAAATGGCATACATTTTGAAATACAGCAAATAAGATATCTAATCGATCTCTGGTTTTGGGAAAGTGGGATATGAGTCCACGAGCAATCAAAGTTCACACATCATAGTAACTACCTATTAACGTAACACGGAAGTCATCATCGCACACACACAAAATGCTCTTTAATGGCATAACACAATGTCCATATAATGCAATCAGCGTAAAAATAGGTTATAAATATGCGTTATAGTGATCTAGAGGTTGCTGGTTTGTATAATCGTCCGAGTTTCGCTCAGCGTGAAATAAGAGAATAACACCGCATACCTATGCATATAAGTTGTTCTCGCCATATATTGCTTGATGTGCATGTTTTTCCGTTCATTGATATTTTAGTCTCGACTAATATGTTAGTTAAATTGTTGTGAATGTCAATCGGATTAATATATGTTACAAACAGAAGATATTGAGTTCCCTGGCTAGACTAATGAAATTGAATCTTCTATATCTCTGGTGGATATCATATCTGTATTAGTTCTTAGGGACGTGGGTCCGGACTACATGTGTAGTAATATCTCTCATGCTAATACATTTATTGATACATGCACGTTAGTGTTTCATTTATGATTGCCGTTAGATTATATTCATAATCACGCAACTCACTAGCAAACCAGAATGTCACTAAAAAAAGTTGTTTTGTGCACGGTTCTTTTGAGTCAGGTGGCATTTGAAATGGATAAAATGGTAAGTAATGAAAAACTGTAGGCTAATAGCAAATATATTTGACAGGCATAAGGCAATTCACAATAAACACTAGTCATTAGTCTTGATATATAGATATTCAAATTGTGTTTATGGTTTGGTCTATGGCGACTAGGCCATATCACGACATACATTGTATTCTTATGGGTGGCGGAAAGACAGCGCCGATCTTACCGCGGAATCAATATACTCAGTCCACACATAAACCACCTACCCCCAAACTGGCACAGATATTCGAAAGTTATTTTCACTTAACATGGACCTCGTATCAGTGTTGCTGATCGGGATTCATAACACCTTCGTCGTTGATCTAGTGTTTTAGGGGGATACAAGTAAATGAGTGTAAATCAGAGCACATGAGATTGGAATTTGGTCAAAACCCCTCTTTTATTGGCGGAACCACCACCGGGACCATAGGTCACGGAAGGAACGAAACAAGAAATCGTTGCCACCCATTTTGAACTCTACTGTATTCCTACAAAAAATATATTTTCACTAAAAACTGTTGGTACCTCTTACACATTAGATGCCAATCTACAACATTCCATAAGTATATTTTTCCAGTTCTTCGAAAACCTCACTTTATTTCGGTAATGTATTGTAAATTCACCAACGAAGACAAATCTGCGACTTCTTCATCACCCGTTCTGGAATCTGAGAAGCGGAACTGGTACCAAAATATGCGGATACTTTAAAACTATGATCCGGAGACTGATAGCATGAAAGTACCGTTTATAATTTCGAACATAGCTGCTGATTACATGTTTATTACATGACCGTACTGATGCACTGATCATCATGAACTTTTTGATGGATGATAACATTGGCGTCTAGATGGGAACGAATCATTTTGGGCTCATTTGCATAAAAACATGGCCGCTGACAGTTTGCCGACAGAGAAAACAATAACTTTGAAATAAAGGGATATAATCAAACACAAGGCCCACGTGCATTTTCGCATAATTTTTTAGAGTTATATCCCTTCGACCATAGCGCTCAACACCACACATTAAAGGCACGTGAGGCCTTAGTTGTCGAAAATATTAATATTTGTTCCAATCACCGTAAACAGAAAAACATTAAAACGCATACAGTTTCGTTCATATATACCATGACCATCGCGTAAACAGCATGTTATCATAAAGATTTACTATCTTTTACCTAAGCAAGAGCCTGGTTGTGTTACAGAAGACAACACAATGCTGCTGGCTAATCACACACAAATGGCATAAACGCTCTTTATTCGTTCCATATAAGGAATTCACTCTCAAAGAACGCTCTTTATGTTTACCATCATAATATAAACAAACACCAGAAAAGTAACTTTTTATGCTTTTGTTTACATAACAATGGTCAAAAATATGACAATAACATACTGTTTATGCGATATTTCTTATTTGTATACGGACAAAGTCTTCTACATTTTGTTGTTCTTTCTGTTTGTGGCGGTTTTTGATGGGTGGAAATATTTTCACAGGATACCCACCGCCAAGGCCAACCGTACCTTTAAGGACCACATTCGGTTTCAAATTTCCATTTTATTTATTATTGAGGAATTGGTCATTTGTGAGACTATTTATTAGTGGTAATTGGAAGTTGGTAGCACCGTGAGACTTCAATGTACATATACGGCAGCCCTGGGAATTAGCATCGAAAATGGGCAGTGCCGAGGCAAAAGCCGACGCGAAATGAATTTGCGTTAGCATTTTTTTAGCCGAGGAAAATAAATATAGACATGTTCAATTAGTTTGTGAATTTGACGTTCGTTGAAGTGATAGTGATACCATGATCCGTACGGCACATGTCCACAAAATAATTTTACTCGCAATTTGCACACATTGACACGATCAGCTAGTTTGGTCAATACAAATCTGACATCGTTATCCGCCTCCAAGCAACCGGTTACGGTTGATAGAGCAAGCTGCACCAACTTGAAAGGAGGTCATTGTGCCAGTCGCATGCGCGCGACATACCAATCATCTCACAACGTCGCCAACTAATGCTAGCGCTTTGATGTTTCCGACGAAGCATATCCAACTTGACAAGCACGTGCTCCGATGTTTTTTTTTTACTTTTTCGACTGCGTATTTCCGGGAAGTTTGGGACTATTATACATTTATACTTGCTCTAAATTCCCTGTTTGTTGGGACCATATGATGGGTTTCAACCTACATGGAGAATATTATAACTTGGGACGGTATTACGATATTTTTATTTCAGACGATATTATTGACGATATCAAAATTAAAACCGGCTATACCCGATATATCGTCATATCGCCCAGCACTATTCATTGGGGCTCGCCTGAATATGAAAAGCTGGCTACAAATGTGATCGCCATAGAAAAGCTGGCTACATTTGTGATCGATTAAAAAACCTGGCTACGAATGTGATCGGATCCCGGAGCCTTGTGACAATGACCCCATCAGCGAAAGTTACATTAAGTAATGTTTTTAATATTTTTTTGGTATTTTTGATTTTGAGAAAAAACAATGCCGATGGTGGCTAGCTGTCTTGAATTTAAAAATTGAATTTCCAATTCATGAGCACAGGCTATATAATCATATGCATAAAGCCATTCTTTGAGAGTTTTGGTGCTGATTCGTTACGACACACGAGTCACGAGTGACGTATACTATTTATAGATCCTGGTACCGGTACAGTTGACAATACTTATAGTTGCTTATTACATAAAATTTATGTTAGCGAGTTTATCACTAACACAAATTTATAAACTAGTTATTCGGTAAACCAGTTTGCATTACAACTTGCAAACGCACACATAAAACGTATACTGTAAAGAATACGCAGGTTAATTTTGTGCTCTTACATTAAAGAATCTTATTACATTTTGTTACTGTATTTGGCATATTAATGGCGAGTTTTTGTACCCTACATTGACAATTTTGAATTTCGCGAAACTAAACACTCGTTATATATATGCATGGCCAATATCATTACCTAACTCAAGAAAAATGTCTTCTCTCATCAACTAAGACATATATTTGTTCGTCAGAACTAGTAAAAAACAGCATTTTATGTGGAAATAATTCAGATATTCTGGCAACGAATCTGCACCAAAACGCACAAAGGAATCGCTTCATGCATAGGCATATATACCAGGCCTCCCCGTGAGTCTATATATCTTTTTCTTCTACTTCGTGATATTCGACCAGTATTCAGTGGGTTGATTACTATTACTATTATATGATGGATATTTTAGGCCTATACAACGGAGCGCGACACAAGCTCCTATGGGACAGCGAGAGAGAGAGAGAGAGAGAGAGAGAGAGGGGGGCTAGAGAGTTTTGGTCCCTTTATGACCAATCATTGCAACCAGTAGCATTACAAAGTCAAGGAGTACATATATAGGCCTACCGGTACATAACGAACATAAAACAAGAAGAAAAACAATACCACGTGGTTGTGACATAAATTGAAATAAATTATATATGAAATATTTGTACAAATTACCATTCAGTCAAATGAAGAATATCTTCTTGGGTAGTCGTCATTTTCATGAGATGATAACAGCAGACACAGAAAAATACAGAAATTTTCAGGAAAATGCACAAAACATCAGGATTAGATCTTCAAAAATGAGCATAGTATTTATACGCAAACATAAACTGATTTAAGTTTTCTGGCGCCTAAGTTCGAAAACCGCACGCACTTTCAAATATTTTTGGATTTCGCGGGCTTTAAATTTAGGTTTCGATTTTATTTCGTTCCGACTTTGTTATTCCGGAAAAATGGTTTCGTGTCGTTTGTCATTCCGATTCTAGAACGGGTGATGAAGAAGTCGCAGATTTGTCTTCGTTGGTGAATTTACAATACATTACCGAAATAAAGTGAGGTTTTCGAAGAACTGGAAAAATATACCTATGGAATGTTGTAGATTGGCATCTAAGGTGTAAGAGGTACCGAAAGTTTTTAGTGAAAATATATTTTTTGTAGGAATACAGTTGAGTTCAAAATGGGTGGCAACGATTTCTTGTTTCGTTCCTTCCGTGACCTATGGTCCCGGGTGGTGGTTCCGCCAATACAAGAGGGGTTTTGACCAAATTCCAAGCTCCTGTGATCAGAGTGATGTAATCAACTCAAAATCACTGGCATATAGTGTTCTTGTTCACCCAGTAGGGTCCTTTGCGTTTCTCAAGACATGTCATGCCATGCTCAAGTGTCCATTGCTGTAAATGCATAGGTTCACATTGTATGACTCATATTCAATGAAAATGTGGGAATTATAAATGTATTTCTCATATCCACCTGTCTCTATGTTTCTATGAACATGTCGTCACTGGAGTCATGTTTGACCTTTAGTCACTGAACGTTAATTGAATGGTTGGCTATCAGAGCCATGTAGTTTTTATGATTGATAAAAGCAACTGTTGCTCATATTTATGAAGATAACATATATGTTGATTGCCATTTAATAATGGAAACACACATTCTAGCTAATACATCGCATAAGTAATACCATATGAGACGTTCTTTGTTCGCATATCGTATTAGTTGTTCACAAAGTGTTGACATTAAACTTAACTGCCATGTTGGCCGCCATTATGGCGCAATAGTGGGCGTGACTTCAAACTTTTGTTTCTTTATCGTATTCAGCACAAATGAAATCAAAAATGTATGCCCATTTCGTTTTGGCCTGTACTACAATCCCCAGTGGCCCATTTGTGTGGATGTTTGTGACTGTAGGGGTGGTTAAGTTTTTTGTCTAATTATTTCATCAAGTGATAATATGGATTAATGCTGAATCTAATGTTTGATATGAAATATTCTATGTAGTCAGTAAAATGATATATACTATACCACTGTGGACGTTCCTTTTCTGTATTTGTCGTATGCCGTTCACTAAGTTTTAAAATTAAAATTGGCCGCCATGTTGAACGCCATCTTGGATTATGATACTCTTCTAATAACAAATATGGATGGCAATTTTCTCTGGTCAATTCGCATGTGTATTCTACATTAAATAAAACAAAATACTGCGCATTATGCGATCATTCGTGGTTCCAATCACAGGCGACAACTTTAGTTCGAATTTTATGACATTGACTGGCGGAATAAATTTTTGACTATTATTTTACCAATTGATGAGATGAATTATTGGTAAAACTAATGTTTCATATGAAGTGCTATTCTATATGGTCATTAAAATAATATACATTTTAACACTGGGGACGTTCCTTTTCTGGATTTTCGTATGTCGCTTCACTTAGTCTTAAAATAAAAACTGAATGCCATATTGGACGCCATCTTGGATTTAGATAGTCTTCTAATAGTGCATATGGTTGGAAATTCGCATTTACACTTGTTATGTGTGTTCTACACTAATTAAATAGAAATACTACGCGCTATTCTATCATTCTGGTATCTAATCCCCGGCGATGGCTATACTTCGCATTTTATGACATTGGGGAGGGTTAAGTTTTTGCCTATTATTGCAATATTTGTAGGATCAGGAAAATAAATTTAATACCTCCCGGTAGAACATATTCCAGTCTTTCGAAAAATATATGACAAGATAAGCTCAATCCAGCGTGCTAGTTTTGTATAGAGTTGACGGGCGACAGTTTATCTGAATCGCCATGATTTTTTGACGCATAACGTTACATTCTCCACCATGACGTCGTGAAATCTCAAACAAACCAGAATCAAATAACAACGTTCCAATCTAGTATCACCATGTACCCCATAATAACAAATAGAACGTTCTGTTTTTGGTGATGTGATTAACTTTTAACCAATGGTGTATAGCTGGTCAACCGCTGAAAACAGGCTAATTTTTCGGTAGGGTACCTTCACAAATAGTCTTACCATACAAAGCTGCCACCAATTCCGGTAAGGCCGAGAATCATTTTCATAAATTATATATGTTTACCTCCCAGAAAAAGTTGGTTTCAACTTGTTCTACCGAGGGTAGGGGTATCTCGAAAACTAAGGCCCTTTTTGGATTTGGCCGCTCCTCTATTAACCGACCGATGCATTTGACTGTTTCAGACGTCTTGGCGATATCTCGGGCACCGATGGTAATTTATCTTTACGTTGAAACTTGATAATTAATGAGCGTGTGTATATGAGGCGCGTTTATATACTTGAGTGGAAATGAAATCGGGTTAAACTGGCGGATTTTTACGGACGAAATTTGATGCATAGGGTATTTCGGTATCCGTTGGGCCGATTTCCCGGTATCCGCTGGGCCGATTTCCACCATTTTTGGGGTGTTGGTGTTTGACACCACCTGACCTTGACCTTCAAAATGGTCAATTCAAGGTCAAAGCCCGGACGAAGTCGGGTCACCTTCTAGTCTATTATATATTTTGGAAGATCTGTCTGTGTGTGTGGTGTGTGTGTGTGTTCGCGATGAACTCGAAAACGGCCGACCCGATTTCGATGAAACTTCGTACGTGAGGCTACTATCGGTCGGGAAGTGGCATAGGCATATTAATTTTCAGATCCGAGGTAAACTTTTCACGTGCCGAGGTCAAATCTGTTTTTACGCTGTGTTACGGGACTTTCATTTGACTTCGGTGCTTACAAATCGATTCGAAACAGCGCGAATAATAAAATGCCAGTCATAATAATGACACTGTGAGAATCTTTCGTGTTTCCTCTTTCCAACGATATATAATGCGTACGTATCCGTTTTAGTTATCTGCCTCAATTATCAAGAAGAAGTGGTACTATCTTCCATCAGGATAAAAACAATGCGTAACTTCTATGACGTCGTTAGAGGTCATAACGTTAGATCACGTTAACGCTTAACTGGCCGATGCATTTGACTGTTTCAGACGTCTTGGTGATATCTCGGGCACCGATGGTAATTTATCTTTACGTTGAAACTTGTTAATTAATGAGCGTGTGTATATGAGGCGCGTTTATATACTTGAGTGGAAATCAAATCGGGTTAAACTGGGCCGATTTCCAGGTATCCGCTGGGCCGATTTCCAACATTTTTGGGGTGTTGGTGTTTGACCCCACCTGACCTTGACTTTCAAAATGGTCAATTCAAGGTCAAAGCCCGGACGAAGTCGGGTCACCTTCTAGTCTATTATATATTTTGGAAGATCTATCTGTCTGTGTGTCTGTCTGTGTGTTCGCGTAGACTCGAAAATGGCCGAACCGATTTCGATGAAACTTGGTATGTGGGGGTATTTTCGGCCGGGAACTGGCATATGCCTATTAATTTGCCCGTGCGACGTGACATTGACCTTGAAATCGGGTAATTTCAAGGTCAAACGCCCGAATATCTCGGGATTTAGATGAAAATTGGTATGTGGGGGTACATAAGGCCGGGGAGTGGCATAAACCTATTAATTTGCCCGGGCGATGTGACATTGACCTTGAAATCTGGTCATTTCAAGGTCAAACGCCCGAATATACGGGATTTCGATGAAACTTGGTATGTGGGGATACTTTCGTATGGGGAGTCTCATAAGCATATTCATTTGCCCGTGCGACGTGACCTTGACCTTGAAATAGGGTCAATTCAAGGTCATATCGCCAATTTTGATGGGATTTCGACGAAATTTGATACGTGGGGTTACTTTTGTCCACTAGTGTTTTGGACGGGTCGAGTCGTGACCCCGACCTGACCTTCAAAATTATCAATTCGAGGTCAAATCGGGTAAAAGCGGATGGATTTCGACGGGCACGTTTGTCGGGTACGTTTGTCCGAGCAGTGTTTTGGACTGGTCAAATCGTGACCCCACTTGACCTTGACCTTCAAAATGGTCAATTCAAGGTCAAAGCCCGGACGAAGTCGGGTCACCTTCTAGTATATACTTCATAGAATCGAAAACGGGTTGACCGATCGGGACCAAACTTCCTATCTAAAGGTAAAATCCCACGGGAATCGTCGTGGTCGCGTTTTGGAGAAGCTCAGAGCACCCGTTCTCCAATCTCAGTCACAAAAAACGGCACTGCGGTGGTTAAGACATTAACGATCTTTATATTGACCTTATACGGAGGTGTTAACAATTAACGCTCTTTATTGCAATGGACGTGGCTAAACGACTGACCCCATGCGTCCGCAATACGGATGCGGATTCCAATGGACGTGGCTAAACGACTGACCCCATGCGTCCGAAATACGGATGCGGACGAAATGCAATTATCTCGACTTTCACGACGGGATTAATTGACTGTCCGCTCTGAAGTTTAGGACGGGGAGGACGGGTACCATGAATTAACTCATTGAAAAACAAAGAATGCGTTATCTCGGAAACGGGTGGAGCTATCGACTTGAAATTTGGTATGTGAATGTATGTTGCCCCGGATACGAATTTTATCGGGTCGCCGAGCCCGTGCGACGCCCGTGCAGCGCGTGCGCAGACGAGATCTCGGAAACGGGTGGGGCTATCGACTTGAAATTCGCTATGTGAATGTATCTTGCCCCGGATACGAATTTTATCGGGTCGCCGAGCCCGTGCGACGCAAGCTTCGCGCATGCGCAGACCAGATCTCGGAAACGGGTGGAGCTATCGACTTGAAATTTGGTTAAATTAAAAAAATGTCATGTTTCTGAAACAAAGCCATGAGACGAATGCCGCCAGTGGCGGGCTAACATGCTAGTCTCATATATATTTTGAAGACCTCTGTCTGTTTGTCTGTCTGTATGTTTGTCTGTATGTTTGTCATTAATACAAATCTACGATTCTCGACCGATCGGGACGAAACTTGGTACGTGTGTGTAGTTTGACCAGGCGGTGGACGTTATCGTATTGGCGAGCCCGTGCGGCGCCAGATTCGCGCATGCGCAGACGAGATCTCGGAAACGGGTGGAGCTATCGACTTGAAACTCGACCGATCGGGACGAAACTTGGTACGTGTGTGTAGTTTGACCAGGCGGTGGACGTTGTCGTATTGGCGAACCCGTGCGGCGCCCGCTTCGCGCATGCGCAGACGAGATCTCGGAATCGTGCGACGCCAGCTTCGCGCATGCGCAGACGAGATCTCGGAAACGGGTGGAGCTATCGACTTGAAATTTGCTATGTGAATGTATCTTGCCCCGGATACGAATTTTATCGGGTCGCCGAGCCCGTGGGACGCCAGCTTCGCGCATGCGCAGACGAGATATCGGAAACGGGGTGGAGCTATCGACTTGAAATTTGCTATGTGAATGTATCTTGCCCCGGATACGAATGTTATCGGGTCGCCGAGCCCGTGCGACGCCAGCTTCGCGCATGCGCAGACGAGATCTCGGAAACGGGTGGAGCTATCGACTTGAAATTTGCTATGTGAATGTATCTTGCCCCGGATACGAATTTTATCGGGTCGCCGAGCCCGTGCGACGCCAGATTCGCGCATGCGCAGACCAGATCTCGGAAACGGGTAGAGCTATCGACTTGAAATTTGCTATGTGAATGTATCTTGCCCCGGATACGAATTTTATCGGGTCGCCGAGCCCGTGCGGCGCCAGCTTCGCGCATGCGCAGACCAGATCTCGGAAACGGGTAGAGCTATCGACTTGAAATTTGGTTTTTGAATAGCCCGGACTTGAAATTTGGTTTTTGAATAGCCCGGACAACGTCGGGCTCATCGGCTAGTCTCATATATATTTTGAAGACCTCTGTCTGTATGTATGTTTGTTTGTTTGTTTGTCTGTCATTAATACAAATCTACGATTCTCGACCGATCGGGACGAAACTTGGTACGTGTATGTAGTTTGACCAGGCGGTGGACGTTGTCGTATTGGCGAGCCCGTGCGGCGCCCGCTTCGCGCATGCGCAGACGAGATCTCGGGAACGGGTGGAGCTATCGACTTGACATTTGGCATGTGAATGTATCTTGCCCCGGATACGAATTTTATCGGGTCGCCGAGCCCGTGCGAAGCCAGCTTCGCGCATGCGCAGACCAGATCTCGGAAACGGGTGGAGCTATCGACTTGAAATTTGGTTTTTGAATAGGCCGGACAACGTCGGGCTCATCGGCTAGTCTCATATATATTTTGAAGACCTCTGTCTGTCTGTATGTTTGTATGTTTGTATGTTTGTCATTTATACAAATCTACGATTCTCGACCGATCGGGACGAAACTTGGTACGTGTGTGTAGTTTGACCAGGCGGTGGACGTTGTCGTATTGCCGAGCCCGTGCGGCGCCCGCTTCGCGCATGCGTATACGAGATCTCGGAAACGGGTGGAGCTATCGACTTGAAATTTGGTATGTGAATGTATCTTGCCCCGGATACGAATTTTATCGGGTCGCCGAGTCCGTGCGACGCCAGCTTCGCGCATGCGCAGACCAGATCTCGGAAACGGGTGGAGCTATCGACTTTAAATTTGGTTTGTGAATGTATCTTGCCCAGGATACGAATTTTATCGGGTCGCCGAGCCCGTGCGACGCCAGCTTCCCGCATGCGCAGACCAGATCTCGGAAACGGGTAGACCAGATCTCGGAAACGGGTAGAGCTATCGACTTGAAATTTGGTTTTTGAATAGCCCGGACTACGTCGGGCTGGGTAGAGCTATCGACTTGAACTTTGGTTTCTGAATAGCCCGGACAACGTCGGGCTCATCGGCTAGTCTCATATATATTTTGAAGACCACTGTCTGTTTGTCTGTATGTTTGTCATTTATACAAATCTACGATTCTCGACCGATCGGGGCGAAACTTGGTACGTGTGTGTAGTTTGACCAGGCGGTGGACGTTGTCGTATTGGCGAGCCCGTGCGGCGTCCGCTTCGCGCATTCGCAGACGAGATATCGGAAACGGGTGGAGCTATCGACTTGAAATTTGCTATGTGAATGTATCTTGCCCCGGGTACGAATTTTATCGGGTCGCCGAGCCCGTGCGACGCCAGCTTCGCGCATGCGCAGACGAGATCTCGGAAACGGGTGGAGCTATCGACTTGAAATTTAGTATGTGAATGTATCTTGCCCCGGATACGAATTTTATCGGGTCGCCGAGCCCGTGCGACGCCAGCTTCGCGCATGCGCAGACGAGATCTCGGAAACGGGTGGAGCTATTGACTTGAAATTTGCTATGTGAATGTATCTTGCCCCGGATACGAATTTTATCGGGTCGCCGAGCCAGTGCGACGCAAGCTTCGCGCATGCTCAGACGAGATATCGGAAACGGGTGGAGCTATCGACTTGAAATTTGCTATGTGAATGTATCTTGCCCGGGTACGAATTTTATCGGGTCGCCGAGCCCGTGCGACGCCAGCTTCGCGCATGCGCAGACGAGATCTCGGAAACGGGTGGAGCTATCGACTTGAAATTTAGTATGTGAATGTATCTTGCCCCGGATACGAATTTTATCGGGTCGCCGAGCCAGTGCGACGCAAGCTTCGCGCATGCTCAGACCAGATCTCGGAAACGTGTGGAGCTATCGACTTGAAATTTGGTTTTTGAATAGCCCGGACAACGTCGGGCTCATCGGCTAGTCTCATATATATTTTGAAGACCTATGTCTGTCTGTCTGTCTGTATGTTTGTCTGTCATTGATACAAATCTACGATTCTCGACCGATCGGGACGAAACTTGGTACGTGTGTGTAGTTTGACCAGGCGGTCGTCGTTGTAGTATTGGCGAGCCCGTGCGGCGCATGCGCAGACCAGATCTCGGAAACGGTGGAGCTATCGACTTGAAATTTGCGATGTGAATGTATCTTGCCCCGGATGCGAATTTTATCGGGTCGCCGAGCCCGTGCGACGCCTGCTTCGCGCATGCGCAGACCAGATCTCGGAAACGGGTAGAGCTATCGACTGGAAATTTGGTTTTTGAATAGCCCGGACAACGTCGGGCTGGGTAGAGCTATCGACTTGAAATTTGGTTTTTGAATAGCCCGGGCTCATTGGCTAGTCTCATATATATTTTGAAGACCTCTGTCTGTATGTTTGTTTGTCTGTCTGTCTGTCTGTCATTAATACAAATCTACGATTCTCGACCGATCGGGATGAAACTTGGTACGTGTGTGTAGTTTGACCAGGCGGTGAACGTTGTCGTATTGGCGAGCCCGTGCGGCGCCCGCTTCGCGCATGCGCAGACGAGATCTCGGAAACTGGTGGAGCTATCGACTTGAAATTTGCTATGTGAATGTATCTTGCCCCGGATACGAATTTTATCGGGTCGCCGAGCCCGTGCGACACCAGCTTCGCGCATGCGCAGACGAGATCTCGGAAACGGGTGGAGCTATCGACGTGAAATTTGCTATGTGAATGTATCTTGCCCCGGATACGAATTTTATCGGGTCGCCGAGCCCGTGCGACGCCAGCTTCGCGCATGCGCAGACGAGATCTCGGAAACGGGTGCTATCGACTTGAAATTTGGTTTTTGAAACGGGTGGAGCTATCGACTTGAAATTTGGTTTTTGAATAGCCCGGACAACGTCGGGCTCATCGGCTAGTCTATTATATATTTTGAGAAATCTGTGTGTCTGTCTGTCTTTGTGTGTTCGCGATGGACTCGAAACGGCCGGGCCGATTTCGATGAAACTTGGTATGTGGGGGTACTTTCGGCCGGGGAGTGGCATGGGCCTATTAATTTGCCCGTGCTACGTGACCTTGGCCTTGACATCGGGTCATTTCAAGGTCGAACGCCCGAGTATCACAGGATTTCGATGAAAATTAGTGTCTAGGGATACGTTCGTATGGGGAGTGTCGTAAGCCTATTCCTTTGCCCGTGCGACGTGACCTTGACCTTGAAATCTGGTCAATTCAAGGTCAAATCGCTAATGTTTATGGGATTTCGACGAAATTTGATACATAGGGTTACTTTTGTCCACTGAGTGTTTTGGACGGGTCAAATCGTGACCCCGACCTGACTTGACCCTCAAAATGATCAATTCAAGGTCAAATCGGGTAAAACCGGATGGATTTCGACGGGTACTTTTGTCGGGTACTTTTGTCCGGAGAGTGTTTTGGACGGGTCAAATCGTGACCCCACCTGACCTTGACCTTCAAAATGGACAATTCAATGTCAAATCGCTCGATTCGCCGAAAAGCAGAGGGGAAACAGCCCGGACGAAGTCGGGTCCACCTGCTAGTCTCCTATATATTTTGAGAACTACGTATATATATGTGTGTGTGTATATTTGTCCTCTATAGACTCGAAAACGGCTGGCTCGATTGGGCTCAAACTTCCCATCTAAGGGTAAAAACCCACGGGAATCGTCGTCGCGGCGTTTTGGAGAAGCTCTGAGCACTCATTCTCAACTCCCAATCATCAAAATCACCGTCCTCGGCACTGCGGGGGTTAAGACAGACGCGCTCTTTACATTGACCAAATTTGGCGTTGTTAACCGAGGAACGCTCTTTATTGCCATCGGCGTTGCTAAACGGTCACCTATGCGTACGAAACTACGGATGCAAAACGCACCGGAACGGCGGAATGCATTTATCTTGATTAAAAAGGCAGAATTAACTCATTGGAAAACAACAAATGCGTGTCGTGTGATTCTTATGCCTGTGCGGGGGAGATTTTCATCGAATCATACCTCTTTTAGGGACGGGTACCATAATTTCTTTTGATTAAAAAGGCAGAATTAACTCATTGAAAAACATAACATGCGTGTTGTGTGATTCTTATGTCTGTCGTTCTTAGGAAGGGGGGATTTCATCGGGTCAGTTTTCCGCCCTAGGGACGGGTACCATCATTTCTCTTGATTAAAAAGGCAGAATTAACTCATTGAAAAAAAAAAAAAAAAAAATAATAATTAATTAAATTTAAAAATTAATTAAAACAATTAAAATTTAAACAATTAAAACATAAAAAAAATGTTTTTGACCAACCACGCCAGTGGCGGGCTAACCTGCTAGTCTACTATATAATTTGAGACTTCCGTAAATATATGTGCATATGTGTCCTTTATAGACTCCAAAACGGCTGCACCTATTGGGTTCAAACTTCCCATTTAAGGGTAAAAAAAAACCCCACGGGAATGCTCGTCGCGGCGTTTAGGAGAAGCTTTGAACACACATTCTCCACTCCCAATCACCAAAATCACCGTCCTCGGCACTACGGGATTAATCGCGTTGATAGTTAAAGAGCGTTCCTATCCGCAGTGTCGTTGATAAAGAGCGTATGCGCGTAGTGTGATTCTTATGTCTGCACAAACGCGTGAGCTCCTCAATCCAGACATGAACGTGTTGTGTGATTCTTATGTCTGCCTTCGTACTTAGAGCTTCCTAGGAACTGGGGATTTTTTTCATCGGTCAGCTTTTCTGCCCGCGTAAATCATACCTCTTTTAGGGACGGGTACCTCCAAACCCCAAGTTTATTAAGTCAAAATGGTTGGTTGGTATAAATTGGACGTTGCTAAACGATCACCTACGTACGGAATTACGGACGCAAAACCCCTTTTAGGGACGGGTACCACCATTTCTCTTGATTAAATAGGCAGAATTAACTCATTGAAAAACAAAAAATGCGTGTTGTGTGATTCTTATGTCTGTCGTTCCCAGGAACGGGGGAGATTTTCATCGGGTCAGTTTTTCCGCCCGATAGGGACGGGTACCATCATTTCTCTGCATTACAAATTTAAAATAAAAAATATAAAAAAAAAATAAAAATAAAAAAAAGATCTGTGTGTGTGTGTGTGTGTGTGTGTGTCTATGATGTCCACGGATACATTAGGGAAGACCAACTACTCAAAATATGTACATATATAATATGAGACGTAACGTTTATCAAGCGACTTTAGTCAAACATTATTTAACGATCTCAGCTTTATTTGGAGAATAAATAATTATTATTCAGAAGAATCGTCGAAACCCAGTTGACAATTCAGTATGCATCTGTAATCTGTCGCAGAAGTCTATTTATTATTCCAGGATATGAACGACAATCTAATTATAATATACATGTGTACCATCGTTGACTACATGAACAGTGACGTATCTAAATCAAATGTTTCTACAACTGAAATTTGCCGGAATTTAGCTTCACATAAAAGTCATCCGTTCATCCACAAGTGGCATTGGGTAGCTCAAATAACCAATGCAGTGCATAGTCGAAGACACATACTGGTCTGGAGCTTCCGGATTGTTTTGCGAAAACCCAGTGCCAATGTATTCTCTTATACATATTCTTGTCTCCCTATGGGAGACTCGCATATATATAAGAGAATTCACTGGCACAGTATCTTTAATGATGCACCACCGCAGCTCCCGTCATGAAAGGGTTAATTAAGAAATGTATCACTCAAAATTCAAGACTCCGCTACACATAATTAACGGCAATTTTAGTTTCCAAATGTATAGATATGACAACCTACATCAACCACTTATGTATGGCCGTAGCTATTTGGGGAACGACCTTCAATACCTAGACGACAATGCCAGCTGTCACAGTGCAAGGGTAGTTTAAAAATGTATGGCCCAAATGGCAGGATGTAAATTGGATGGACTTTCCTGTAAAGAGCCCTGACTGCAACCCCATCGAATATGGGAGGCCAAATTCACATTTAATAGCTAATTACGATTAAGCGTAATTCCGTTACACTTAAATGTAATTCCATTACACTTAAGCGTAATTGCCTACTTACAACTCCATAAATGTACTCAATCCGATTCGATAGTCCCCATATCACCAACAACCACATTTTTTTTAAATGTCCCTTCAGTTATCAGAATCGATTAATTGCCCAAAAATAATGCTAACCACAGTCAACTATAGTAAAAATTTGTCCAAAATGTGTTATTTACCAACATTTTGTTCAACGAAATATGGCCGGATAGTCAATATATCTAACGCGAAAGCCACTTGATTTTAGAGTTATCCATCTTCATCCGCAATTTGGTCCGAGACTGTCGGTTTGACGACTTTTTTTTACCAGGCCACCAATAACTACACATCTCGAGAAATAACAAATTTCAAAAACCGATATCTGATCACTCTGAGCTTTGATGGATGGGTTCCTCGACTCAAATCAAATATTTTTACCCCCCAAAGCCAAAGAGATAGTAATTTGAAGCGTTAATTTGGATGATGCATCTTTAATCGTAAGCGTGATGCCATTACGCTTAAGCCTTAATACCTTACATATAATGGTATCATCTAAGGTATATATATGTCAAATGTTACTGGCATCAGTAGTTGGCTGCATCCATTTCATCCAGATTCAGGGGATCTTTGAGAGATGGAATTTGAATTACGCATAAGCGTGATGGATATCTGAATTACGCTTAATTGTAAACGCAATAGGTTTAAAGGCACGTGAGGCCTTAGTTGTCGAAAATATTAATATTTGTTCCAATCACCGTAAACAGAAAAACATTAAAACGCATACAGTTTCGTTCATATATACCATGACCATCGCGTAAACAGCATGTTATCATAAAGATTTACTATCTTTTACCTAAGCAAGAGCCTGGTTGTGTTACAGAAGACAACACAATGCTGCTGGCTAATCACACACAAATGGCATAAACGCTCTTTATTCGTTCCATATAAGGAATTCACTCTCAAAGAACGCTCTTTATGTTTACCATCATAATATAAACAAACACCAGAAAAGTAACTTTTTATGCTTTTGTTTACATAACAATGGTCAAAAATATGACAATAACATACTGTTTATGCGATATTTCTTATTTGTATACGGACAAAGTCTTCTACATTTTGTTGTTCTTTCTGTTTGTGGCGGTTTTTGATGGGTGGAAATATTTTCACAGGATACCCACCGCCAAGGCCAACCGTACCTTTAAGCTTAATAGAAATACGCTTAATCACAATGAAATTACGCTTAAGGGTGATGCAAAGCGTAATGCATTACCCTGGACGTATAATTAGCTATTAAATGTGAATTTGGCCTCCCATATAATCGAGCGTGTGTGGGACATGCATGACAGGAGAATAGCAGACAGCCAACCGACAACACCGATGATCTGCATCATGCTCTGATGCCGAAATAAATGGGACATTATCGACATTTTATAAATTCGAAAGGTGATTAACGAGGGGGACCACCCCCTTTTCGTACGCCGGATCCGGGGTTAATATAGAGTATTCCGGATGCCGAGTGTCAGTACGCCGGATGCCGAAACCTGTATATTTCGTAATCCGGATGCCGAAATTACAATGACAGATATTATTTAGTGTTGTTTTTTGCATTCATAATTAACTATGGTTGTCACATATTTAATTTTCCTACCCGTCGAACGACGGCATTTCACAATAGTCCCGCGTCAATAGAAACAATGACAACAATTCGCGACCTGATTTCCAGGTTGTCCTAAGAGACCTCTTTGGTGATAATGAGATATTTGTATCGTTGAAACCAGAATTTCATAACGCTTCTAATGGTGTAAACGGGAAGTTCGTATTTTCACTTCTCGCAAGGATATCAGGCATTAATTTTTGTCCGTTGTAGTTGAAAGTCAGTGTATTTAACTTCCAGGTTGTCACAACTCATTTTAAGCATTATAGCCTTATTTCCATTTTGAACTGGAATTATTTGAATACTAAACTAGCGACATAGGACATTGTGGAATTGAAGATATGCTTGGAACAAAATAGAATTGTCACAATTGCATGTGATGGGCATGCACATTGTTTCATAATTAAAGGACAACATGGAATTGAATTGGGTTGTTATAACTAACATATATATTTATATAATATCAGCATCTACATGCAGTATGAAATGATATCTGCATAATTATAAATTATCCGTACGGGCCAGGGGCTGGGATGACTGTAGCTCCCCCAAGACATTTTATAAGTTTGTTATTCGGGCATTTTCGGGAAAATTACGTAAACATTCGGACAATTTGTATGGTGATTCGGGGGGGGGGGGGGGGGTTGTGGTATTAAATTTCAGGATTTTGGTCATATTTCCACCCCAAAAATACACAATTTCGCATGTATGTAATATATGAACAAATATTGGATACATTCCACATATTTAACATGAATCGAAACTACATAATAGCGGACCCATGATACAACTTAGTTCGTCGGCAGGGGTGTGGCGAAGGTATACCCTAAATTGGGAGGGGGTTCCCAACTTCCCACCTAAGACATTCCGATTGCACCACCAGTCATAGCTTCACAATGTGTACCCATCTCAGGTCCCCTTTTGAAGTATTGAAATTGTATGGATATTGATATTTGGTAGACGTAGGGCACAGTAGCATGTTATATATACTTGTCTCCGAGCCCTTTGTGCATATCTTGGACTAAAAAAAATACACGGGAGAAATTGCCCTTTTACTCTATACTATGGCTAACGCCCGTAGATATCATAGTCCACTGCATGGTACATGGGAACTTTTTGATGTTCTGACCCGTTCATAATCTACTTCACTTTAAGGTGGTGGCCCCAGCTCGAGATTGCATGCATTTTGTGAGCCGATATCGCAATAAACATTGCAAATAATAATCAGGGCGAAACTCCGCATTTTTTATTGTGATGCAAAGCAAGATCGGTCACAAAGTCACTTAAAACGTACAATTTGGAGTCAGGACCGTCAAGTGAAATGCATTATTAAGAACATGTAATAACTAGGAAATACTTCCCTGTCACAAAATGGTCCCGGTTTTTTTATTGGTGGAATATGATCTCTACGGGTGTTAACCATGCATAGTAGAGATTCATAGCATGGCCAAGTTTCTACTTATCAGGCTAACTCAAACCCCCCAACCAAACCAACCGACGAGTTTCCCAGTCCATAGAACTGGCATCCAAAATCAGCCAAATTGTGTCGCATACCACCTAATAAGTATCCCAGTCCACCCAACTGGGGTCCTAAACCATCCAAACCGTGTCAAAACCCGCCAAATGAGTGTTCGATATCATATGATTGTCATATAGACATGCAGACCACGCAGAGTGTCCCAAATCATACATGAACGTGGTGTCCCAAACCAACCATCAATTGAGTACCCCAAACCACCCAATGGGTGTCCCAAAACAACCAATGAGTGTCCATAACCATCCAGTAAGTGTTCCAATCCACACGACGATTGCCTCAAACCAAGAGGAGTGTCTAAACATATTCAAGTAGTGTCCCTAACCCCTGAATATCCCACACCATATAATGAGTGTCACACACTAAGTGCCACCGCAGACGCTACGATTAAAATCGTAAGTGGGGGAAATCGTAGCTTGCCCGCAGACGCTACGGTGCTGCGATGTTTGCAGCTACGATTTGATCAACGTGATCGATCACATGATAGCAAAATGTTATACCACATTCTCCGCATTATGCAACTAAATACATATGGCATGTATCTCAATGTTCTAAACTAACAAGTTGATGTTGAAAGTTCAAGTGAAATTGGATATTTTTTTAATGTGTCATGAATGTTGACAACTCAACAGGCTCAGATGCCCCAATTGAATTTCAACCGAATGGCGGCAGCCCTCTACTCCTTGCCTGATATGTGGTAGAGTCCTGCACTCCCTGTCGTTCCACATCTCCACCAATGTGGCCTCATTTTTCTAAGTGCAAGAAGTTTGTAAACTTTGCGCCATTTTTGAATGTTTTCTTTTCGTGGTATTTACAACATGACCAGTGCGACAGTGGTCATGTGACAGCTACGATCGCGCGCGTTGCCAAGGTCACGCCACGATTTTTCTGGTAAAATCAAACAGTGCTTGATTGCTACGATTTGGCTACGATATTGTCGTGAGCATGCGCATTGGATGCTTCCTCCTGCGATTTTCCCCACTTACGATTTTAATCGCAGCGTGTGCGGTGGCACTAAGTGTAGAAAACCGCCCATCGAATATCTCAAACCATCCAGCGAGTGTCCCATGGTTTGGTAAACTCATTGGATGGTTTGGAACACTCATTAGATGGTCTGGAATAATGGAGGACGTGTACACTATTTGATAGTTTTGAGATGACAGTTAGTCGATGTTTTGTGACGCCTGTTGGGTGGGTTGGGAACTTATTTGATGGTTTGTGGTACTAGTTTTATTGTTTGGGTCACCAGCTGGGTGGTTTGTGACACCCGTTGGATAGTTTGGGACACCAATTGGTTGGATTTCGGACAATAAATTGGGCCAATTGGGACACTAGTTGAATCGATTGAGACATTTGAGTGGTTTTGGACACAAGTTGTATGAATAGGGCACTACCCAGATTGCTTGGGCAACTAGATGCCTATTTGACACTATTTATTGGGTTGCTGACACCCAGGCCCAATGTACGGTTTGTGACACTCTTTGTGTGGCATTGGGCGTTCATTAAATGGTTTGACACACTCGTTGCGCGGACGTTGTATGGTTTGGGCACTCATTGGATGGCTAGGGACACTCGTTGGGTAGTTTGATATAGCTGTTGGGTGGCTTGGGACACAACCTGGGTGGTTTGAAACACCAGTGGTATAGTTTGTGACACTACCGGTGTGGTTTGGAACATTCCTTGAATTGGTTGTGGCATTAATTGGGTGGATTGAGACACCATTGGGTGTTTGGGATGCATGGTTTGGGGTACTATATGTGTGGGTTGGATACTATTTGCATATGGATGCATTATATCTGGCTGGTTAAGGAAACTCTTTGGGTGGGTTGCATGGGACACTCTCGGAAGTTTGGGACAATATTTGGATTCGGGGCTCCCGTCGTATGGATTTGGATACTCGCATGTTAGTCGTGCATCCTATGTGGGTGGTTTGTAACTCTGTATATGGTTTGGTACACTCGTTGTGTGGTTTGGGACACTCATTGATGTATTATGAGACTAGTTAGTGGTTTGGAAACTAGTGTGATGTCATATATCACTACTTATCGGCTATCAATTTATTCAATTCATTCGATATGTGAAGATTTGGTGAAAAATCAACAAACACACATTCAATTGTTCACTTCCGATCGCAATTTTCGCCGTCATTTTGAAACATTTTAAAACATCGAATTGACAAATCGTCGGGCTATGACTTACTATTATTGGACATAATGTATGGTGGTACATCTATAGCCATTGACGCCTATAGTTTTCGTATAAATGGAAAATATACCATGTTGCTATACTTTCGTTTGCCATTTTGCCCGCCATTTTGGATTTTTTGCAGTCAACATTTGCATGAAATGACAGGCATAATTATGCCATGGCGTTTCTGCTGCAGTTTTCTGTCACATTTATAACTTTGAAGTCAGCGGGTATATACTCCCGGGAAATGAGGCTATCTTGACCACCATATTACATGTCACATACACGGACATCTTTCAAAGTCAAAATAGTTTGAGCACACATGCCAACGAACAAAACAGAAATGGATTAAATATAATCCTGGGGGGACCTGGATATGTTATTGTTTTGTCATATTTTGCAGTCAGGGAACTCGACTCAGCGTTTGAAGTCGACAGATATGTTGATTAACAAAATTCCAATTTCACCATTTTTTTTTTTACATATACTAAGTCTTGTCGTTTGACACAAAAATGACGATTTACCCACCCCGGGATTCATGGGGATTTTGGATATGTTATTGTATGGGTATAGTCACATTCACAAACAAACAAAAATGGACAAAAGCCACAAATAGGACCCTATTTCAACGAGATGTAGCCTGTAGAACATTTTGATCAAAGCACTTTTTATATCAAAACAGCTTAGTACCTATTTGTTCTTGGTCCACTTCAAAATCTAGTCTAAGCGACTAGAATATATAGTGTCCTCCGTTTCGGAGCGAGTGTCAAGTTAGTGGGTTTCAGGTTTATATAGGATGACATGGTGTCATGTCAATGTTCTAATTGACCAAATTCCGACATACATACCAAAGTTAGACAATTATACCTTAGTTGAAAAAAAAATGCATCGTAGAATATCATCTGGGTTAGCGTACATAGAGGTAGAACAATTAAATGGGATATGCTCTCTGAATTCCAAGATGTCCTGTTAAGATTCAGACCTGTGAGATTATATTGTTTGTTCTGAGTGATAATTATCCTAATATTTCTGTCACATAGAACAAGGTGGCCATTCTAACGAATTTCAGTTCATTGATGTCATTTCAACTATTCATAGTATAAGTAAGTTCCAGTATGTCCTAAGTACCAACATATGCACCCTACCTGCAGTATTCTTCACACAAACAGGATTACATTTAAGTTATGAATTGTGATGCTTATTTATTCTATTAAAGGAATGATTTTCCAATCGGACAGTGTTAGAAGTATAGCCATAGTCTTAATAGTCGACCAGCATCGGTGATTCAAACTTAAAAAATCGATTATCTCCAAAAACATACAAAATGGACTTAGGACAACCTGGAAATCAGGTCGCGAATAGTGTAGATGGTAAATAGAAGTAAATGTACATGTACCAGTCATACCAAGCAGATCAACAAGGAGTGGACGACAGATCAAGTTCAACAGATTTCTTGAGGATGTTTGGGCATAATATGAGTATATATTGTCATATATAGAATGAATTGCACATTTGATATTACCAATGTGTTGTTTTTAGCTACAAACGTTGGCAACAATGGGTTAAATTGGTATAGTATTTCGGATGCCACCCTCAGTTATGGAGTATTCCAGATGCCACCCCTCATTTTAGGCCGGATGCCAGGGGTGGGGTTGTCCCCCTCATTAACAGCATGCGACGCTCCATCAGTACAGAATCGTTACGGGTAAACTGCTTGGCCCCACTATATATTGACTGTATGTTATGATCTTTTTAAAAACACACACAAGTGAAATTTTAAGGACAAGAACCCACAATAAATGGGAGTTTTGTCTTCCGCAGCTAGGATGATGTTCTATACAACGTTTACATAATTCACACACAACAGAATGGGGGCGTAACTTTTTTTTTAGATATCCGTCTACAAGGAATTGCAAGAAAATTCCAGGCAATTTTGGCAGCTGTAGAGGATCTAAAACGAGTCCAGTAAATTAGATCTGGACCGAGCATTTGGTGAGGTTCAGACCTAATTTACTGGACGGGATTTGTGAATTCTGCTATAAACTGGGGATGAGTTGTTGATTCTATTTATTACATGATCCAAAACCTCGACAAAACACACTTAAATCAACAAATGGGATGCGAAACTAACATCAGCTTCTATAAGGCATGCGATGACGTTTCACGAAACTATGCGTTGTTTGCCCGCGTAAAGAAATAGTCCCAGATAAATAAAGACTCATTGGCGTATTCAATGCCGTATATTTAATGACATAACTTTTCAAAAACTCTTCATTCATTATAGTTTGTTGGAAAATATTGGAAGCCATAGTATTTTGAAACGTAGCATACGGAATGTAAAAACACGACAAACCGGAAGTCAAAGGTCATCTGGCACTATTTCTTGTTATTAAACGAGCGTTTAGTATCACAATTTATAGAATGGGTTCATTGAATGGAATAAGAGTAGGATCATGTAATAAATATAAATACGGTATTCAGTAGTTTATAATAAAGACAATTTTCTTCGATACTATCTCATGATTTAGTATCTTTAATTGGAGATGGTCGTCCGTCCCACCTCTCATCTGGCCAAGTCCGACAGACACCTTCGGGTCGCCACCATTCGTCGAGATTTGGAACAACCATTTTTGGTTTCTTATCATCATGCAACATTGAACACAGTCTGCACCAAAATTTAGTGTTTATGAATCGCCCAGTACCTTTCCACGCAAAATACTGATTGTAGAGGTCGTTGTTATGCAACAGTTTGTGTATGTATACTGCCAGATCCCTCACCGTTCTGAATTCCTCCACGTGGATGTAAGATCTCGCTGGAGCAACCATTTTGTAAGTCTTCGGGTGAGCTCCCATGACGATTGGAACGACGTCGTTGCTAGAATAAAGCATGATAGCGTTAAAGATACATAATCAGAAACAACGCTCCTATAGTACTATTTCTTTGGCTGGGGGGGGGGGTAAAAATATATGATTCGATTCGAAGAAACCACCCATCAATCAAAGCTCAGTGTTATCAGATATCGATTTTTGAAATCTGTTATTTTCACCACCTGGAATATTTGGCGGCCTAGCAAATATTCGACGAGACAACCGACCTATACTCTCGATACCAAAGTTCGTTGAACAAAATATTGACATAAAACACGTTTTGGGATTTTTTTAAAAACTGTAGTTGACAGTGGTTAGAATTATTTGTTGGTTATAAATCGAGATAACTAAAGCGGCTTTTGAATAACTGTGTTACTGTTTAACACCTTCTTTACTAACTGGATTCTCCCACTCAGTTATTAAAGTATACTATGGAATGCACTCCTGGTCATGTCATCATGCTAATTTCCCATAATGCTGCTGAATTGATATGATGCTGGTAGGTCAATGTGATGTTGTTGACAAAAAGGTACCGTTATTTTAATAAAAGTTGTCATTTTCGCGGGGTTTGGCCGATCTGAAAGGGTTAACTGGAATACACAGAATACCAACTGAAAACTCTGGGGCAATTTATTTTTTACCTGAGGCTAAAAAACGACCGAATATAAATGATTGTTCTGCATCTCGGATATCGACAATGTCTATTGGGTCACATGCAGTGGTCACACAGAGAAGGTTAACCCTGTTTAAACTAAATGGATTCTCCCATTAAAATATAAAAGCATACATGGTATTTTATTCATTTGGAGGGATGTTATGGTTATATGAGCAGACGACAGTCAGACGAAATAATAATAATACAAGTGAAGAATATTTCGTATTCATTGGTGGGAAATGTTAAGATAATAGGTTTTAAAAATATGGTCGTTTGTTGGACTTACATGCATTATCTGAACAGTTCCAAAGGAAACTACTCGTTAATTAATATTTAGTATAGGAAGCAGTTAGAAAGGGTTGAAGGGGTACTGTACACTAAATCCGGTCATTTATGGGGCCGTTACCGTTTATACTCAGAATATATGCAACAAATGAATGAATTGGAGCAATGTACTAGTGCAAAAATACATTCGTGTGCTCTGTGAACGACGTAGACAACATCGTCATTATAATGAAAATGAATTCATGACACCAGTCATTAATTCAGTTTCATTATAATTACCATGTTGTTTGCATCGTCACTATCTCGCTTGATGGGAGGACATGGTAATGTTGTTAACCACCTTCTCTTAATAACTATGGCCAGAATGTTAATGTGTCAATCGATCCTCGAGCAAATTGCTCGAAAATGTCTGTTCAGAGGAAACGTTTATATGTTTAAAAAAAAAACTCGGTACTGATGTAGTATAGGGGGGTATTTAGTATTATTTACACGTATGAATGCATTCGTGCTGAGTACCTTGGGCGGAGGACGTTGTTTGGTTGCTTTCATAGTGTACATGTATGAACTCAAATAGCAACGCGATACCAGAATATCGTACAATACTGGCGCTGAATGCCCATTAAGTCTTCAAGTTAAACGGACATGGTTCGTTCGAGCTTCCATATAATGTCGACGTAGTTTTGAATGAGGTATAAAATAGGTCGTCAAATACTAGAAATACTGATATACCGGTTTCATAGCTCTGAAAAATATTTTCCAATGGCCGCAGCCATTTTCCAGCTGTTTAAATTTTTTCGCTCATAAGTGAAATAAACGCTCTTTACTTCTACAATATCAGGAATAGACTAACATGGAACGCTTTTTCTGCTCCATGCCTTGCATAGTGTTCAAAGTTGTATTTTTCTTACTTGGATGCGTCTTTCTGTTTCATATTATGCTCGTATAGAAAGGTAGTGCTAGTATATATATCGACCTATTTCGATACCGGGAGAAATTCAAAAGCGGGTATTATTAGGTGTATTTTTTGGATTATGGATGCATGTTGGTCTGACTGTTATAACTGTTTTGCGTTCCACACAAAAAGTCGGACCAATTTGCCTCCATACCCATGGATCGCAACAATATCAACATTTATTTCTTAACCCTTTACCCAACAAACCGACCAAAACCGGCCAAATAAAGCTTCAACAGCCTAAAATATCTTCGGTCTGTCTCAATAGAACCATACAAATATGGATATCATTGGAACCGGCTCCTTGACCACATTGTGATAGTTACAGTTATGCCCTGTGCAAATGCATTCTCTTATATATGCGAGTCGACCATAGGTCGCCTCGCATATATAAGAGAATGCATTGGCCTAAAAAAATCTTTTTTTAACACTTTTTACCATTTTTTCTTACATTCTTTAACAATTTTATAATTTTTAATGTGTTAAGCCAATGCATTCTCTTATATATGCGAGGCGACCTATGGTCGACTCGCATATATAAGAGAATGCATTGGCACATGGCCCTTCTGTTGGGTAAAGGGTTAACCCTTTCTATACTAAAAGCATGATTGATGAGTGTTAATAAATAAGAAGTAATAAATAGGAGTCCTTCTGTAATTTTATGTGTCTGTCGTCTGCTTATATTACCTGTACATCGGAGCAAATAAATAATAGACCATTCCGGTGTAATCTATTTAACTGACTGAGGGAATCCAGTTAGTATATAAAGGGTTAAATTATGACGATAGTTGCGTACATGCATCATCATAAATACTCTAAACTCATGGGTGCATAGGAATGAGCTGGAGGCGAGATGGTTATCTATATCTATATTTGCGAATGTCTGTCTGTCTGTCTGTCTGTGTTCTATAGAAATTCACAGGGGACCATCTAGATGATGCCAAAGGGGTCTACTAGGAGTAGCTTTTTACGAGAAAGATAATGGTCGGGGTTAGAATTTTCTAAAGTGACGCCGTTGTTGTCAGGGGCAGAAAAGGGGGAGGGGCAGAAAAAAAATTGTCGCCGATTGCCACCAAACTTATATATAATCATCCCCATAATATGAGGAATATAATGGCGTGGTTCAAATATGGCAAAAGTCGCACCGTTCGCGCCAGGGGTGCCCGGAAGGAGGGGGCAGATTTTTTTCTGTCGCCGATTGCCACGAAACTTACATATAATCATCCCCATGATATGAAGAATCCAACGGTGTGGTTTAAATATGTCAAAAGTTGCGTCGTTTGAATCAGGGATGAACGGAAGGGGAGAGGGGCACCAAAATTGATAAAACTAATTTTAGCGCCGATTTCCACCAAATTTATATATATTCTTCTTCATGATACAAGGAATCTAATTGTGCGATTTAACAACGCCAAATTGTTGTTTTTGGATGAGAGATTGGGAGGGGTGGGCACTATATTTGATAATAAGTCGCCGATTGCCACCGCACTTTTACAAAATCATCCCCATGGTATGAGGAGTATAATGGTGTGGCTTTTATCTGTCAAATGTTGCTTCATTCGAGTCAGGGTTGCATTGAAAGGGACAGGGGCACCAAAATTGATGCACAATTGTTTTTAGGGCCAATTTCCACCAAATTGATACACGTTCTTATCCATGATACGATGAATCTAATCGTGATTTAAAAAGAGCCATAGTGGTGCTGTTTTGGTGAGAGATGGAGAGGTGAGGGATTGGCACCAAATTTGATAAAAAAAAATTGTTTAGTCGCCGATTATCACCAAACTTATAAACAATCATCTCCATGATATCAGGAGTGTAATCGTGTGGTTTAAGGATGTCACAAGTGGGGCCATTCGAGTCAGTGGTGTATAGAGATGAGAGGGACACAAAAACTTATATCTATATGTTTAGTGCCGATTTCCACCAGATTGATACACATTCTTCTCCGTGATACGAGGAATCTTATCGTGTGGATTAGATACACCAAATTGGTGCCCTATGGGTGAGAGATATGGGAACCTTAAATTTGATACGAATTTGTAAACTTGCCAATTTTCACCAATTTCTTATATATGCATCTCTAATCTCTAATGAGTCTTAGTGTGTGCAGCTTGAGTCCGAAATAGGGACGGGAGGGTCACCAAAACTGATACAAAATATTTTTAGTACCAATTACCATCAAATTCAGACACGTTCTTCTCAAATGATACAAGAAATAAAATCGTGCTGTCTGTCTGTCTTTTTGTCTGTCTGTGTGCGTTCTATATATAACTTCACGCGGTACAATCGAGATGGCACCAAGGCGTTCTAAGAGGGGTAACTTTTTACAAGGAAGATAATGGTGCGGGTTAAAATTTTCTAAAATGACGCTGTTGGTTGGAGGGGAAATTAAAAAAATATGGTGAAATAGTTTTGTCGCTGATTTCCACCAAGCGAATATATAATCACCTTCGCAATATGGCGTTGTTCGAGTCAGCGCTGCATCAACAATTGATTTAATAAACCAAATTCCACCAAATTGATACACGTTTTTCTCTAATGATATACCATGAATTAAATCACATTTGGTGTCGTTTGCGTCACGGATGGCGAGCGGATATGCACTATCATTGATAAGATTGCTATTCGCCGATATCCACATATTAGTTATATACAGTCACCAGGCCATCTCCATATCATTTTAAGCAGTTGGGCGTTCACATTTCACAATCCCGACATATGGTGACCCACATAAGTCACTTGAACAATTATATCTTCTTAACAGTCATGTTTATATGGGAATGGCAATCAAGGCATTCACACAATGAGCTATCAAAAAGAGATAACTAGAAGAAGCATTAAACGTATATTTATCATTCTATTGAAGAGATACATATATTCGTGCAAACTGAGAGACCTCGAACCGTCAGAGGATTGCATATATATAATAAAAAAATTTAGTCTGTTCCATTCAATACAGTTTCCACAAAAAGTTACAATTTGTCAAGAGATATGGAAGGCCTGTTCAAAAATAGTGGTCACAGTGTGCAGTCAAATATAGTTTCTTCTGATATACAAGAAAATGCAGTTAGTAGCACAAGACTTTTCAGGATCCTACCAATACTGACATCTGACAAGGATTTTAGAACAGACTCGTCGACTGACATAAACAACTCAAAATCTCGCTGTGTGCCTGGCACATGTAGCTGATATATGTGCGCAGCAACATTTCGTTTAAACTAAGAATATTTAGCCAATATATAGCACCATGAACAGAGGAGCACATGGAAATTTCTTTGAAACATCTGTATCTTCATGGAGATATGACAGCCAGGTGTCCTCGAGATCTTAGTCCACCTCACTAGATTGATTGATACATCTCAATATGTAAAACCCAATTATCATCTTTTATCGAACTAATGTGTTTATGATGTTCATGTATCATATTATAACGTCTAATGTATACGCAGTTGTAAATAAATAAATACTTCATTATTGGTGGAACGGATTAATCGCGATAAACAGAATGACAATTGACAATGTGAGCCACTACTTATATTCCATGACTGTAATAATCATGTTTTGTGATGCTATTTGAATATACAATTTATGAGAAAACGTATAACACTTTAACCCTTTACCCAACAAACCGGCCAAAACCGGCCAAATAAAGCTTCAACAGCCTAAAATATCTTCGGCCTGTCTCAATAGAACCATACACATATGGATATCATTGGAACCGGCTCCTTGACCACATTGTGATAGTTACAGTTATGCCCTGTGCCAATGCATTCTCTTATATATGCGAGTCGACCATAGGTCGCCTCGCATATATAAGAGAATGCATTGGCCTAAAAAACACTTTTTACCATTTTTTCTTACATTCTTTAACAATTTTATAATTTTTAGTGTGTTAAGCCAATGCATTCTCTTATATATGCGAGGCGACCTATGGTCGACTCGCATATATAAGAGAATGCATTGGCACAGGGCCGTTCTGTTGGGTAAAGGGTTAAGCAAGAGCATTCTCTATTCCCAACAAATATCCACAGCATACATTAACCTGGGCAACGCCGGGTAACCCTGCTAATATGTTATATAATTTAATCATAAGCTGTAAAACCTTGGAATACTGTAAACAATTGGCTGCCACACACTTTGCCATTAAGGTTATTTCTCCATTACCTAAATTTCTTGAATGATTTCCCTCTACAGAAAGCTAATTGAGTAAAACAAATAATGAAATGTGGAAATACGCAGCGCATCGCAACTGATCATAACCATCGTTATCTGTATTTTAGAGTTATTGTTCGTTGCTGAATAGAGATAAAGTTCGTGTTCACCAACAATGCTTTCAGGAACGCGGAATCTCCTCATTGGAGGATAATTGACAATGAAAATAGGAACAAATTTTCCAGCATGTTTTCTTGAAAAGTAACACGTTATGGGCTTGTTTTAGGTCCATAGTTGGCTTAGAATCGCTACATTTTGAGTCCACAACGAACTGTTGAGTATTTTAGAGCCATTATCGACGGATAATCTAATAAATATTTTGGGACTTCTGTTTGTTTGTATGTTTGTCTGTTAGCTATGGCCGGGAAAACGGCTGGACCGATTGAGTTGAAACGGGTAAAACGGACGGATTTCTACGAAATTTGATACCTAGGAGTACTTTTGACCGGGGAGTGTTTTGGACGGGTCAAATCGTGACATCGACCTGACCTTGACCTTCAAAATGGTCAATTCAATGTCAAATCGGGTAAAACTGACGGATTTCGATGAAATTTGATACCTAGGGTTACTTTTGTCCGGGGATTCTTTTGACGGGTCAAATCGTGACTCCGACATGACCTTGACCTTTAAACTGGTCAATTCAAGGTCAAAGCCCGGACAAAGTCGGGTCACCTGCTAGTACGTTTATAAAAGTTCACTATGGGCCGAAAATAACACGAAAAAAACCAACTCGCCACTTACCCGATGTACGATAATTAAAATGTGCTTTCATTGTGGCCCGCGCCATAAACATAATAACGGATATAAATCCACTATATGGGGCTTATTCCAGAATCAAACAATCCAATTTCGCCGGTCCAGGATCGGAATGCTGGGGGGCTTTGCTTCTTGCTGCGGTGGCATCCAATCGATGCACAGTAGGCAAACACCTACTGTGCATGGGCAGATAGTAATCTACTTACAAACTTACAAAACCTACAAACGCTCTTCAGCGGAATTACAGCATCCAAACGGGGGTTGTAGGAGAGGGCTGATAGCCCTTTCAAATCTTCCCGGGTATCATCCCAAACTCAAAACTTGAAATAATCCAATATTAACCTATGTGAATATTATAGGTCGTTTATGAACCTACTTGCGCGAGGATATATTGATTTTGCGATGTTCTTCTTGATTACTGGTTCAGCTGTACCCATCTCAAACGCCCCCGTAGCTTTAAATGTGGAGCAACTGACAAACTATATCAGTTGTACGAACCAGGTTACCTCCCCTGCATGCATGTTCGTATAGATCACATATCCGCGCTGATCGAGACTCGAATCACCACCGCTATCGCTGTTGGCCTAATGTGTCTTGCACCTGTCTATCTATCATGATGACTGGTTGGTCGGAAAACATTGTTCAGTACTTTACACTGATAATTCATGCGAAATTTGATGTTGGTATCACAAAGTGAGCGATTTTTCATATTTTGACTCTTCGAAATTTTTTAAGTATAAAACTAATAAAAAAAAGACAAATGTTGAACAATCTCATCTTATTTTTACTTATATTTAACTGCTTATCATTATTTTTTGTTATTTACTAACTCATGTGACAAATAAAGAACATACATGTGTTTGATATATCGTCTATGCTGAACACAAGCTGAAAACAGCGGCCATTTTGAATTTGTCGACCAATCTGATTGGTTTGTCAGGGGGGGGGGGGGGTGAAAAAAAAATTCCGGGGTGGGTGGGTGGTCAAAGCCAGTAACAAGCAATTTTTTCCGCAACTAAAAAAAAAAATTCCTGCTTGTTTTTTTAGTGTTTTGGCAATGAGTTGGGCTTCAAAACCACTTTGAATGAGAGAAATAATGTAATTCTAACTGGCAAACTGACTGCAGGCAGTTATCGTGTTGTATTTTGTTGCAAATTTTGAAATCCAAGATGGCCGCTGGCAGCCATGTTTTTTTGGCCGAATGACCTCAAAATGACTCATTCCTATTTACATGTCCATGTTAACATCCATGATAAATAGTATGCACAGAAATTCATATACAGCTGTTTACAGTGAATTTTCCCCCGCAAATCTCTGTTTTAGTGTTAAAAGGGGGGTGGGTGTCAAAAAATGGTCGGAAAAAACTGCCGAAAACGGAAAAAATTTGGCGGTGGGGGTGGGTGGGTACAAAAAATGATCGAAAGGGAAAAAATGCCATACGTGCCTGAAATATTTTTCCGACCACCCCGCCCCCCTGGGTCTGTCAGAAATTTTTTTCAAAACATGATACTGATCATTCAAGCCATGTTTGAACGATTCTGTCACTGTTTGACACTTAGCCGCCCTACTGAAGTGCAAAAACACAAGCAATCACCCCTGGTTAAGTGGTTCCGCTAATCTCAATAACATATATATATTTTTAAATATTTTAAAATGGTGGCTCTGGTGTTGGCAAACCGACAGGGAAAGCCATCTCAATTATGGCCGGTTTGCAACAACGAACATAGCCATTATTAAAATATTTAACAATATACATGTTTTTGAATGTTTTCTACACATTGCGGCTTTTCCTAGATTTGTTCAGATCAGCCAAACACGGCGAAAATGAGAACTTTAAAGAAATTAACGGTACTTTTTCTTGATTGATTGATTGATTGATTGATTGATTGTTTATTCCATCCATTGTTACATGATACAAGGAAACATACAGTAACATGCATAATGTAGAACATATGTACATATATATACAAATATCCACCCACGAACATATTAAATGAATATAGTTTCGATTACAATCGACAATTACTTATATATCACCATACACCCAGCCATGCCAAAATATAAATAATCAATATATACCGTGTAAGAGTATGGTGCTCGACAATATATCATGGGTTGAGAAATATATAGGGGCTACCACATAATCTTAAGCATGCATGGTATATGCCTTCATACGTGTATGGGGTATATCATCGTTAGCGTTGCGGGTAATATAAATAGCGTATACAGATATATAGGAGGTAATTAAGTAATCAGATATCGAATAGGCATAATACAATATGCACTGTCTTAACGAGGACTGGTTAACATGAAAATTGTCAGTTGTGATCCTTAAATATACCATGCCATCTGTCTCTGTTGTCCTTATATCGCTTCATGCCTATATGTATGAATGTTGCGAGTTTCTTCAGGTAAATGAGGTCAGTAGAGTTCAAAAGTTTATAGAGATAACAATGGAACAATTTGCCCAATATTCATTTGTGATAAGCTTTTCTCTATATAATGTCGGCTAACATCGGACAAACCATTATAAAATGGTATTCGTCTTATTTAGAGACCTTACAAAGGGAGCATACAATCCGGGTTTTATTCCCTTTTTTGTTTTTGCCCCATCTAGCCACCTCTACCCCCAATTTATGATTCGCTGTTCTGATATTTTGAATGCTTACTCTGTCATTAAATGGCAATTCATAATAAAAAAAACACTGAGAGTGGGCTTGATTTTAAGATGTCTGTATAATTCGCCACGAGAAGAGAAGGCAGATATATCCCTATCCCAATCTTAACAGCATCGCTTTACGGTACCAGTAGCATAGAAATTCAGCTAGAAGGATCCACCAGCATCATAGCAAATTAGCAGGACCACTTAACCAGGGATAGTATGTATAGAACTGTGATAGGAATGCTATAGGTACGAATATACTGTGTGAATGTGTTCAGTAACCTTTGAACAGAGGGCAATAGCATTGATACCCCACACAAACAAACGACTTTCGTATATCATCAACGCGTTAATACATGTCCAGAGAGTCAACAAATGCACTTTAAATATAGGTTTACTCTGGGCTTAGATATTTGTGGATAGCGCAGCCGAAAATAGCGAAGTGAACAGAACCGTCTACACGGGGAAGAGAAGACATTGCACCTTTCCACTCAATCAGACTGAATGGCACGTTCTTATTTGCGAAGATCGACACGGAAATTGACGTTGTGACTGACTGATTTGGTTGATGACTTTCGGCTTTAGACATCCGATCAGTTATTTCATATATAGTTCTTGAAGTTTAAATTGGTTTTCTTTTTGCTATCGAATTCGCATTTTTGGCATGCACTAATATTGATTGTATTTGAAGAAGCGTTCATGTGTCTCCGCGAACGGTATACTATACCGTCAAGACGCGATCAGGGCGCAATCCACGACAAATTGCAGGTCAGAGTTCAGCCCCCTGCTACGCTGTATATTTTCGTAATTAATTCTCAGTATGATTTTTTATTAGAGTGTTTTATCAGTTACATTTCATTCAGGCTTGATCTAGCCAATTTTCAAATGATTATATACGTTCCAGTTTCTCCACAGTTACTGGACATAAAGTACCCCCCCCCCCCAAACTCAGATTTCAATCGAATTTCTAAATGTTATCGCTAAGAGCGAATCGAAGTAGTGAAGGGATTTAAAAATGACCTAGAATAATATATCTCAAATGAACGTACTCAACACAAAAAACGGGACATAGGACGCCTGTTTTTTATCAATAACTCACTCATCTGCAACTTTGCAGCGATAAAATAATTCCGGTCGCCAAATTATCAGAGTTTAAACCGAGTGACTCCATTTTGTTTCTTTTGGCATCATGTGAAGGACACCGGTATTCTGAAAAATAAGTGTCTGTGTTCTAATATACTTGTTTTCAGAACACCGTCTTCCATATTCCGATTTAAGAATTATAGATTGCGACGAGTCACTCAGAAATAAGCATCCTCTTGATAGATCCACGTTCACTCAATGCCACATGTAGGTCACTCAGTGTAAAATTGAGTTCACAACTGAAAACTGTTTTCAGAAAATCCAATTTGATCAAAATAACGTTACATTAGGACATCAGTTTGGCAGCTATTCACACACACATTCTATGAACACCACCCTGGTCTGATTGCCATGCCTACAGATTTATTGAAATCATAAAAATCATTCGATATTAGTTATTTCTCAATACGTAACATTTAGAGCATTTGTCTAATTCAGGTGCAAAACGTTCAACGCAGTTGATAAATTAAAGTTTTAACTTCAGTATGTTGTTTACCCTTTCTATACTAAATACCCATTGACGAGTAGTTCCCTAATTGGGAAATGTTCAGACACTAAGTTCAACAAACGACCATAATGTCATATGTTGAATTTATTGTCGGAACATTTCCCATAAATGAAATGGATCATTCTGCTCTTCTATTATCCTGTCTGTTGTCTGCTTTATCCCTTTACCCAACAGAAGGCCCCTGTGCCAATGCATTCTCTTATATATGCGAGTCGACCATAGGTCGCCTCGCATATATAAGAGAATGCATTGGCTTAACACATTACAAATTATAAAATTGTTAAAGAATGTAAGAAAAAATGGTAAAAAGTGTTAAAAAAAGATTGTTTTTAGGCCAATGCATTCTCTTATATATGCGAGGCGACCTATGGTCGACTAGCATATATAAGAGAATGCATTGGCACAGGGCATAACTGTAACTATCACAATGTGGTCAAGGAGCCGGTTCCAATGATATCCATATTTGTATGGTTCTATTGAGACAGACCGAAGATATTTTAGGCTGTTGAAGCTTTATTTGGCCGGTTTTGGCCGTTCTGTTGGGTAAAGGGTTATTACACGAACACCCCTCTCAATCAATTATACACCGTTCCGGTGTATCAGTTTATAATTGAATGGGAGACTTCGCTTAGTATAGAGAGGGCTAAACTACAAGATCGTACATATAGCAATCAGATTTATGAAGGCACTGCATGGTTTAGTAATATTTTACAAACCTCAAGGCATTCAAAAAGAATTTTTCTGTTATATAATCCCTGCAGTTGGCATTTTCGAAAGAAAGATAGAATTTGTAATCTTTTTTCAGCGTCTCAAAACATCTGCCATCCTTATTGCGGGGACATTCCATGGACCCACACGAGCCGTATATATCAACATGGACATAACGCGCAAGTTCGTGTGCAAAATCAAGTCTCCTGTTATCTGTAAGACAGTTTGACACGAACATTGCAACTTTATTCTTCTTCCCGACAGCATAATTCTTATTATTTCTAATCGCAGTGGCGTTTTTGAATTGGTGCCATTTATAATAAGGCGCAACAATTGTAGAATCACGCCGATAGGTGGCGGTCCAGTTAATGACGTCATTGAACTTTGTATCAAAATAAGCAGGCGTAGCCCAAGGACTTTCTAATGAAAAGTAGATCCAAATCTGACCAGAATGTCTATCCTTGAACTGTAGAAACTCTTCGGCATCTTCGGGTACAAACATAGCACTAAGTAGGTATGCATCTATGGTGACGTTTTCAGAAATATTGGTCATGTCTAGCAGAGCACATGACTTGACCGGGCAGTTTTGCGAAATGAAAATCCGATCACCTAATGGAACACTCCATTGTATAGCTCCCATGTGAAGAAATATGTTTCTAACTCTGTGTTTTTCAGAATTTGCGCCGCTGGGAATAAAACTCATCTGCTTCAGGATTCGGTCGTCTCTGGTGACGTCATTCCAGAAATATATGTCTTTCGAATTACATCCGCTAGTATCATCATCGGAACACGATATAGCCTTTGACAGGAAATGTCTTGTCAGAACTTTATCTTTGCTAGATTCCAAGAACACACGAGGAAAACTAGCATACATAAGACACACAATAAAACAAAACAACACGAAAATGAGCAACGTCCGAACATATATCTTCTTTAGTCTCAGCATGTTGAGGACACATTAAGACATCTTGAAGTATATTAAATAGCACAGCGAAGTTTTCATTGCCGAGGTTAATGACTTCACACCAATTGTTTGCGCATCTTTGAAATACACACAACGAACAATGAATATATAGTCACAGTTAAATATTTGCATGTTTAACCTTCGAACACACAGCAAATGTGTTCAAGCCATGACAGTTAGAGATGGGCAGGACAGGAAGACACGATTCACAACACAATGTTATCGGGTCTGTACAGAAGGCCTCCACGTTTGATTTAGTCGCGCGACTTGCGTAATGTGTATACACAGACAAAGATTAAACTTTTCACCCACGTGGTTTGGAGCTGATAACAGATGGAGTAAATACTGGAACACGCCCGTATATACCTGGAAGGAAAGACGCCAGTTTCTGTCGATATATACCACATCTATCTGTCATGTTTAAACCGATATATACAGCATCTATATATCATGTTTATGTCGATGTATACAACATCTATCTACATTGTTTATGTCGATATGTACATCCTCTATATATCATGTTTATCGGTATATACAGCATATATCTATCATGTTTATGCCAATATATACAGCTTCTATCTTGCATGTTTATGTCGATATATACAGTATCTATCAGTCATGCTTATGTCGATATATACAGCATCTATCTATCATGTTTATGCCGATATATACAGCATCTATCTGTCATGTTTATGCCGATATATACAGCATCTATCTATCATGTTTATGCCGATATATACAGCATCTATCTATCATGTTTATGCCGATATATACAGCATCTATCTAACATGTTTATGCCGATATATACAGCATCTAGCTATCATGTTTATGCCGATATATGCAGCATCTACATATGTCATGCTTATGTCGATATATACAGCATCTATCTATCATGATGTTTATGCCGATATATACAGCATCTATCTGTCATGCTTATGTCCATATATACAGCATCTATCTATCATGATGTTTATGCAAATATATACAGCATCTATCTATCATGTTTATGTCGATATATACAGCATCTATCTATCATGTTTATGTCGATATATACAGCATATATCTGTCATGCTTATGTCGATATATACAGCATATATCTATCATGTTTACGTCGATATATACAGCATCTATCTCATGATTATGTCGATATATACAGCATCTATCTATCATGTTAATGTCGATATATTCAGCATCTATCTATCATGTTTATGTCGATATATACAGCATCTATCTATCATGTTTATGCCGATATATACAGCATCTATCTGTCATGCTTATGTCGATATATACAGCATCTAACTATCAAGTTTATGTCGATATATACAGCATCTATCTATCATGTTTATGTCGATATATACATCATCTATCTGTCATGCTTATGTCGATATATACAGCATCTATCTATCATGTTTATGTCGATATATACAGCATCTATCTATCATGTTTATGTCGATATATACAGCATCTATCTATCATGTTTATGTCGATATATACAGCATCTATCTGTCATGCTTATGTCGATATATACATCATCTATCTATCATGTTTATATCGATATATACAGCATCGATCTATCATGTTTATGTCGATATATACAGCATCTATCTATCATGTTTATGTCGATATATACAGCATATATCTACCTTGTTTATCGGTATATACAGCATATATCTATCATGTTTATGTCGGTATATACAGCATCTATCTATCATGTTTATCGGTATATACAGCATCTATCTATCATGTTTATGTCGATATATACAGCATCTATCTATCATGTTTATGCCACTCCAGATACGTGTGTAAACCACTGGGCTCGTATTCACCAGCTGGGGTTATAGTCCAGTAGATTTAGCCAATTTCCGGCGCAAACGCGGACGAAATTGTTACTAAATGTTTTGATATCATTCGACGCAGAGAACACTCTTAGCAAAAGACAACAAAGGGTTAAAGTTTCGAGCTCTCTTTTGGAATATGGTCACATTACGAATGGAGTTCCACATGGCTCAGTTATCGGCCCGACGCTTTTTTACTCTACATTAACCCTTTACCCAACAAACCGGCCAAATAAAGCTTCAACAGCCTAAAATATCTTCGGTCTGCTTCAATAGAACCATACAAATATGGATATCATTGGAATCGGCTCCTTGACCACATTGTGATAGTTACAGTTATGCCCTGTGCCAATGCATTCTCTTATATATGCGAGTCGACCATAGGTCGCCTCGCATATATAAGAGAATGCATTGGCCTAAAACAAATCTTTTTTTAACACTTTTACCATTTTTCTTACATTCTTTAACAATTTTATAATTTTTAATGTGTTAAGCCAATGCATTCTCTTATATATGCGAGGCGACCTATGGTCGACTCGCATATATAAGAGAATGCATTGGCACAGGGCCGTTCTGTTGGGTAAAGGGTTAGCGAACTATCAGATGGAATGTTATAGGCTATCCTACTTTTTTTCTGACGATACGTGCTTATTCCAAACCCGTCCCGATATTTCCGAAATCCACAATATCCTGAACACCGACTTGGCGCGCATTCGCCCTGAAATGGCGATTAAACTTTAATCCAGAAAAAAAGAAAGAAAAAAAAAGCAGTATATTTTACTCGATCCCCAAACAATATTCTACCTGTTCTTGAATTATTTGGAAAAATATTGGAATTTCATGAGCACCTAGACTATTCGTGGAACAAACTTACCACCATAAGTAATAAAGTGTAGCATCAAAATTGTCCCAATTGCGGATGCTTAAATTCATATTGTCTAGAAGCACACTCCAAACACAATATTCATACAACCCCTAATTGCATAAACCAGCCCAGTTTGGGGCTGTGCACTGGATATACAATGCAGAAACTAGACGACCTCTAATATGACGGTGAGTAATAGTCTCCGGGTGTACTCGTCCAACACAAAGAAAGCGTCCTGTTTATGACTTGGGGTGGCAAACACGGGAACATGTCTCTATTCAGAAGGTTCGCTATTCCGAAGGTTCACTAATCCGAAGGTTCACTAATCCGAAGGTTCACTATTCCGAAGGTTCACTATTCCGAAGGTTCGCTATTCCGAAGGTTTTTGTTATTTTAAAAGTTAATTCTATATTCTAAAGTATTGAGAGGGTTCTTTAGTACGAAGACTCTTTTTATGAAGAAAATAACTTAAAACATTAAAAAAATAAATGTGATTTTTGTTTTCGTGGGTTTCCTTGAGATTTAACCCTTTGGCGAGTAGAACGACATATATGTCGTCTATCGGCTGAGGACTATGTGATATATGTCGTTTTAGGAAGTGTTATTTTACGTAGACATAACTTCAATAAATCATCTGATTTATAAATGATTTACATAGGAGTTATTTTGATTAATATAATGTCCCAAATGCTAAAGGCGGACAATAACAGTGGGGCTCTTACGGTCAATCAATACTGGAGCGCTATAACTTACTGTATAGCAGAATACCGCTGAATGGACCTAACTGCAATTCTGACTTTGTATTGATTTTAATGTTGATGTTTCTTTCAAGTACAGATTGCCAGTTCGGGTAGAATGCATCTCTAACTCGTAGTTTATTTCAGTCATTGTGTTTTCAACTTTCTATAATATTAAAATGATAAACTGATACTGTCTTCTTGCTATTAATAACCGACATCTGGGACAAATTAGATATTAGATTGGGGTGTATAAATGTACGGGGGCGCAAATTTTGATTCATTTCTGGCTAAATACTCCCATAATAGAAAACCGTCGGAATAGCGAACCTTCGGAATAGTGAACCTTCGGATTAGGGAACCTTCGGATTAGTGAACCTTCGGATTAGTGAACCTTCGGAATAGCGAACCTTCGGAATAGAGAACCCTATCCGGCAAACACTGTCAACCGAAGACATTCGAAAATAAAAATTATCACTTTCCAGAAAATTGTACTTCATAAATGCCCGAAATATCATATTGGTCATAACCTGAGATATGGATCAAATTTTTAACCGTTCAGTGAAAACCCAACCTTCAAAAAGATTGTTTTCCCAACCATCTAAACCCTGGCACAATATCGCTGTCAGTTGAACTCTTTAAAAATATATATCCAGTAAACACCTCAGACCACGAATTACGTTCTAGTTGAGAAGCGGAACCTGAATATATCTCATTGTTAAATTAGATGTGGTTGTAGCGACCTATTTTGGGATAAATACAGTAACCATATATCAGAGCACTATACCATTGCGAATGTGGAAATACCATGCATTGGACATGCCTACAACTATTTTTTTTACATGTCCCATTCATAATCCAGAGCTATTGCCGCCCAGAGATACATTTCCAGATCATCACACTTTATGTGTACTTGGTCAGTGTAAACACAGTTCAGTAAACGCATGCAGGGGTAGTAGTTTCGTGGAACCAGCTTCCCCTTCCTTTCCCCTCATCAGTTCCTCATCCAGCTCTCACTCTCCTTGTTTCATCATATATGTTACTCACACTGAAGCTATGATGTGTTATTATATTGCCGCCGGGGGTGGTGGGGGCGGGGGGGGGGGGGGGGGGGGTAGTAAAACAATACAGGAAGGTATGCCGATTTTTTGCATCTGGCATTTTCTGGTATCCACCCCAAAACCTGCAACCAAAATTATTTTTGACTCCCAATTTATTTTACCCCCCCCCCAAAATGATGTCACTAATTGTGGTCTAAAACCGCATAAAATCCTACTAATATCATTCATATGAATGGGAAATTATCTCCTTTAGTTCAAATGACAGCTTAACCTATTTCAGAAGCTGTTTTAATAGAAAAAAAAGGTTAATACAGGTAATACAGGTAATATGATTTTTAAAAATACTGGCTGATAGGCATTTGTCTACCACATACATGTACATGCAATGGAGAGTGTCTATGTCAGTGTGTGATGATAGTATGCTATAGGTATTCCTGGGTGGTCAAATTCCATACTGCTAAATGGAAATGCTAATGCATTGATATAGTGAACAAATACAGTAACCCACCAGAAGCTGATAGATGCACATACAACACTATTATCTATATCTATATTTGCGAATGTCTGTCTGTCTGTCTGTCTGTCTGTCTGTGTTCTATAGAAATTCACAGGGGACCATCTAGATGATACCAAAGGGGTCTACTAGGGGTAACTTTTTACGAGAAAGATAATGGTCGGGGTTAGAATTTTCTAAAGTGACGCCGTTGTTGTCAGGGGCAGAAAAGGGGGAGGGGCAGATTTTTTTTTTCGCCGATTGCCACGAAACTTACATATAATCATCCCCATGATATGAAGAATCTAACGGTGTGGTTTAAATTTGTTAAAAGTGGCGTCGTTCGAGTCAGGGATGCACGGAAGGGGAGAGGGGCACAAAATTTATAAAATTAATTTTAGCGCCGATTTCCACCAAATTTATGTATATTCTTCTTCATGATACAAGGAATCTAATTGTGCGATTTAACAACGCCAAATTGTTGTCGTTTGGATGAGAGATTGGGGGGGGGGGGGTGGGCACTAAATTTGATAATAATTGGTTTAGTCGTCGATTTCCACCACACTTATAAAAAATCATCCACATGGTATGAGGAGTCTAATGGTATGGCTTAAATCTGTCAAATGTGGCCTTATTCGAGTCAGGGGTGCATTGCAAGGGAGAGGGGCACCAAAATTGATGCACAATTTTTTTAGCGACAACTTCCACCAAATTGATACACGTTCTTATCCATGATACGAGGAATCTAATCGTGTGAAAGACGCCACAGTGGTGCTGTTTGTGTGGGAGATGGGGAGGGGAGGGTGGGCACCAAATTTGATTAAAAAAATTGTTTAGTCGCCGATTATCACCAAACTTATAAATAATAATCTCCATGATATCAGGAGTGTAATTATGTGGTTTATGATGTCACAAGTGGGGCCATTCGAGTTAGTGGTGTGTGGAGGTGAGAGGGACACAAAAAATGATATCAATATGTTTAGCGCCAATTTTCACCAGATTGATTCATATTCTTCTCCGTGATATGAGGAATCTTATAGTGTGGTTTAGATACACCAAATTGGTGCCCTATGGGCGAGAGATATGTGGACCTTAAATTTTATACGAATTTGTATACTCGCCAATTTTCACCAATTTCATATATATGCATCTCTAATCTCTAATGAGTCTTAGTGTGTGCAGCTAATTCAGTCCGAAATAGGGACGGGAGGGTCACCAAAACTGATACAAAATATTTTTAGTACCAATTACCATCAAATTCAGACACGTTCTCAAATGATACGAGAAATCAAATCGTGCTGTCTGTCTTTCTGTCTGTCTGTGTGCGTTCTATATATAACTTCACGCGGTACAATCGAGATGGCACCAAGGCGTTCTAAGAGGGGTAACTTTTTACAAGGAAGATAATGGTGCGGGTTTAAATTTTCTAAAGCGACGCTGTTGTGTCAGGGGAAGAAAGGGGGAGGTCGGCACAATTAAAAAAATATGGTGAAATAGTTTTGTCGCCGATTTCCACCAAACGCATACATAATCACCTCCGCGATATGGCGTTGTTCGAGTCAGCGTTGCAGGGATGGGGCATCAGCAATTGATTTAATAAACTATTTTAATCCCAGATTTCCAACAAATTGATATATTATTCTTCTCTATGATACGAGGAGTATCATCGTGTGATTTAAAGACGCCAAATTTATGTCGTTTGGGTGAGAGATGTGGGGTCATAACTATTCTCATAATTTGTTTAGTAGCTGATTACCACCAAATATATCTATAATCATCCCAAGTATATCATGCATCCATGAGTCTAATGAGTGTGGTTTAAATATGTCAAAAGTGGCAATAGCTGATACAAATATATTTGGCACTAATTTCCACCAAATTCATACACGTTTTTCTCTAATGATATACGATGCATTAAAACACATTTTTTGTCGTTTGGGTCACGGACATGCACTATCATTGATAAGATTGCTATTCGCCGATATCCACCTATAAGTTATATATAGTCACCCAGGCCATATCCATATCATTTTAAGGCGTTTTAGGCGTTCGCATTTCAATCTCGACATATGGTGACCCACTTAAGTCACTTGAACAGTTATATTTCCCCAACTGTCCTATTTATATGGGGATGGCAATCAGGGCATTAACACAATGAGCTAGCAAAAAGAGATGCATAGATGAAGCATTAAACGTATATTTATCATTATATACATATATTCGTGCAAACCGAGAGACCTCGAACCGCCAGAGGATTGCATATATATTATAACACAATTGAGTCTGTTCCATTCAATACAGTTTCCACAAAAAAGTTACAATTTGTCAAGAGATATGGAAGGCCTGTTCAAAAATAGTGGTCACAGTGTGCAGTCAAATATAGTTTCTTCTGATATAAAAGAAAACACAGTCAGTAGCACATGACTTTTCATGATCCTCCAATACTGACATCTGACAAGGGTTTTAGAACAGACTCATCGACTGACATAAACAACTCAAAATATCGCTCTGTGCCTGGTACATGTAGCTGATATGCGTAGCAACATTTCTTTTAAACTGAGAATATTTAGCCAATATATAGCACCATGAACAGAGGAGCACCTGGACATTTCTTTGAAACATCTGTATCTCCATGGAGATATGATAGCCAGGTGTCCTCAATATCTTAGTCAAACCCACTATATTGATTGATACATCTCAATATGTAAAACCCAATTGTCGTCTTTTATTTTCGCGAAGTAATGTGTTTATGATGTTCATGTATCATATTATAACGTCTGAAGTATACGCAGTTGTAAATAAATAAATACTTCATTATTGGTGGAACGGATTAATCGCGATAAACAAAATGACAATTGACAAGGTGAGCCACTACTTAAATTCCATGACTGTAATAATCATGTTTTGTGATGCTGTTTGAATATACAATTTTTGAAAATGCGTATAACACTTTGAGCAACAGTATTCTCTATTCCCAACAAATATCCACATCATGCAGAGGGTTTCATATCGCATTAACCTGGGCAACGCCGGGTAACCCTGCTAGTCTACTATATAATTTGAGACTATGTGTGTGTATATATGTGGGTACTTCATAGAATCGAAAACGCGTGTAGGAACGGGCATCCCCACGGCAATGTCGGCTTATAAGACATCTTTACTACACATGCCAGCCGATGTACAATTGGTCTCTATATATGTACCAAAATTACGCCGCGTTGGAGACTGGGAAATTCCAGGGAATGCCGATTGAGCTCAAACTTGCTACCTACGGGAAGTGTCATATTCCAGGGAATGCCGATTGAGCTCAAACTTGCTACCTACGGGAAGTGTCATATATATGTGTGTGTCCTTTATAGACTCGAACCGATTGAGCTCAAACATGCTAAATACGGGAAGTGTCATGGACGGGTTCATTGAAAAAAAAACAATCGGGTAAAATTGAAAAACAAAATTAAAAAGGCACAATTAACTCATTGAAAAACCAAAAAAAATCGATTTAAATGGCACAATTAACTCATTGAAAAACAAAAATATTAACTCATTGAAAAACAAAAAATTAAATTAATTAAAAAAATTATTTAAAACTTAAAAATTGTCATGTTTCTGACTATTGCCGCCAGTGGCGGGCTAACATGCTAGTCTATACTATATATTTTGAGACTTCGTATATATATGTGTGTGTGTGTGTGTGTGCGTACTTCATAGAATCCAAAACGCGTGTACAGATTGAGATCAAATTTCGTATGTAAGTGTAAAATCACACCGACACCGCCGTAGTCGTGTTTTCGAGAAGCTCTGAGCACCCTTTATCCACTCCCAAATCACCGCAAAGGCACGGCGGGGGTTAATCGCGTTGATAGTTAAAGAGCGTTCATATCGCATTGTAGTTGATAAAGAGCGTATATGCCTAATGTCATTATTACGTCTGGGTCTCGGTGTGTGCGTGTAAGACTGTATGCAGACATGATCGTGTTGTGTGACGACATTCCCAACACCTAGCAGGGACAAATATCTATTAGCCAACATCAAGGCGAGTTTTGCGACGTATTAATTCAAATGCTTTCGATCAAACAATATTATCTGTCGCACTCATATTTCGTCATCTGTACGAATCCACTGCAATCGATCTATTTTTAGAACGCAGCACATGTCGCGTTGCCGTTGGTGATGGGGTACACGGCGGGATTAATTTAAATATGTCATGTTGGTAACAATATCTAGCCGAGAATTCCTCAGACATACAGACGAATGCGAACAGCAAATTTCAAAATTGGTCACTTGACCTCCCCATGAATATCTTCTGGGAAATGCCAGGGAACGTGTGCCCATTATCGGGCCATTGTGTGTGTCGCGGTCGCGAGGTAAATACACGTGGTTGTGAATTACGTCACGCCACGTGGGTCCAGGCGGAAGTTAACATGACCCTTCCAATGCCGCGTACGTTAGTGATACCGGAGTTACAGCGAGCCCGTGTCAATTAGAATAAAAAACATAAATTAAATTTAAAAAACATTTGTTTCTGACCAACCCTGCGAGCACGGATGGCGCGCTTTGTTTTTACAGTATATACCTTTGGTATATACCGAAATCATCCCAGTTAATCACGAATATAGCATCAGATTTCTCCCCAGATATACCGTTATAAAGCTACTGGAATCTGCCAATCTATATCTATATTTGCGAATGTCTGTCTGTCTGTCTGTCTGTCTGTCTGTCTGTCTGTCTGTCTGTCTGTCTGTGTTCTATAGAAATTCACAGGGGACCATCTAGATGATACCAAAGGGGTCTACTAGGGGTAACTTTTTACGAGAAAGATAATGGTCGGGGTTAGAATTTTCTAAAGTGACGCCGTTGTTGACAGGGGCAGAAAAGGGGGAGGGGCAGATTTTTTTTTTCGCCGATTGCCACGAAACTTACATATAATCATCCCCATGATATGAAGAATCTAACGGTGTGGTTTAAATCTGTCAAATGTGGCCTCGTTCGAGTCAGGGGTGCATTGAAAGGGAGAGGGGCACCAAAATTGATGTACAATTTTTTTAGCGACAACTTCCACCAAATTGATACACGTTCTTATCCATGATACGAGGAATCTAATCGTGTGAAAGACGCCACAGTGGTGCTGTTTGTGTGGGAGATGGGGAGGGGAGGGGTTGGCACCAAATTTGATTAAAAAAATTGTTTAGTCGCCGATTATCACCAAACTTATAAATAATAATCTCCATGATATCAGGAGTGTAATTATGTGGTTTATGATGTCACAAGTGGGGCCATTCGAGTTAGTGGTGTGTGGAGGTGAGAGGGACACAAAAAATGATATCAATATGTTTAGCGCCAATTTTCACCAGATTGATTCATATTCTTCTCCGTGATATGAGGAATCTTATAGTGTGGTTTAGATACACCAAATTGGTGCCCTATGGGCGAGAGATATGTGGACCTTAAATTTTATACGAATTTGTATACTCGCCAATTTTCACCAATTTCATATATATGCATCTCTAATCTCTAATGAGTCTTAGTGTGTGCAGCTAATTCAGTCCGAAATAGGGACGGGAGGGTCACCAAAACTGATACAAAATATTTTTAGTACCAATTACCATCAAATTCAGACACGTTCTCAAATGATACGAGAAATCAAATCGTGCTGTCTGTCTTTCTGTCTGTCTGTGTGCGTTCTATATATAACTTCACGCGGTACAATCGAGATGGCACCAAGGCGTTCTAAGAGGGGTAACTTTTTACAAGGAAGATAATGGTGCGGGTTTAAATTTTCTAAAGCGACGCTGTTGTGTCAGGGGAAGAAAGGGGGAGGTCGGCACAATTAAAAAAATATGGTGAAATAGTTTTGTCGCCGATTTCCACCAAACGCATACATAATCACCTCCGCGATATGGCGTTGTTCGAGTCAGCGTTGCAGGGATGGGGCATCAGCAATTGATTTAATAAACTATTTTAATCCCAGATTTCCAACAAATTGATATATTATTCTTCTCTATGATACGAGGAGTATCATCGTGTGATTTAAAGACGCCAAATTTATGTCGTTTGGGTGAGAGATGTGGGGTCATAACTATTCTCAGAATTTGTTTAGTAGCTGATTACCACCAAATATATCTATAATCATCCCAAGTATATCATGCATCCATGAGTCTAATGAGTGTGGTTTAAATATGTCAAAAGTGGCAATAGCTGATACAAATATATTTGGCACTAATTTCCACCAAATTCATACACGTTTTTCTCTAATGATATACGATGCATTAAATCACATTTTTTGTCGTTTGGGTCACGGACATGCACTATCATTGATAAGATTGCTATTCGCCGATATCCACCTATAAGTTATATATAGTCACCCAGGCCATATCCATATCATTTTAAGGCGTTTTAGGCGTTTGCATTTCAATCTCGACATATGGTGACCCACTTAAGTAACTTGAACAGTTATATTTCCCCAACTGTCCTATTTATATGGGGATGGCAATCAGGGCATTAACACAATGAGCTAGCAAAAAGAGATGCATAGATGAAGCATTAAACGTATATTTATCATTCTATACATATATTCGTGCAAACTGAGAGACCTCGAACCGCCAGAGGATTGCATATATATTATAACACAATTGAGTCTGTTCCATTCAATACAGTTTCCACAAAAAAGTTACAATTTGTCAAGAGATATGGAAGGCCTGTTCAAAAATAGTGGTCACAGTGTGCAGTCAAATATAGTTTCTTCTGATATAAAAGAAAACACAGTCAGTAGCACATGACTTTTCATGATCCTCCAATACTGACATCTGACAAGGGTTTTAGAACAGACTCATCGACTGACATAAACAACTCAAAATATCGCTCTGTGCCTGGTACATGTAGCTGATATGCGTAGCAACATTTCTTTTAAACTGAGAATATTTAGACAATATATAGCACCATGAACAGAGGAGCACCTGGACATTTCTTTGAAACATCTGTATCTCCATGGAGATATGATAGCCAGGTGTCCTCAATATCTTAGTCAAACCCACTATATTGATTGATACATCTCAATATGTAAAACCCAATTGTCGTCTTTTATTTTCGCGAAGTAATGTGTTTATGATGTTCATGTATCATATTATAACGTCTGAAGTATACGCAGTTGTAAATAAATAAATACTTCATTATTGGTGGAACGGATTAATCGCGATAAACAAAATGACAATTGACAAGGTGAGCCACTACTTAAATTCCATGACTGTAATAATCATGTTTTGTGATGCTGTTTGAATATACAATTTTTGAAAATGCGTATAACACTTTGAGCAACAGTATTCTCTATTCCCAACAAATATCCACATCATGCAGAGGGTTTCATATCGCATTAACCTGGGCAACGCCGGGTAACCCTGCTAGTAAGGTATATATGCATCCAATCGTTCCTTTCTAGTCACTGTTGACATTTTGTAGACATATCCATGACATACTCGTATCAGCTGTTAAGCTTCAATTCCACTAGGGTTGACATACTTTTGAAAACAAATACATATCTAGAGAGGATATTTGCCAGGCTGCATTTGAAAATATTATTTTATACATTCCTGATACTTGGTCATTGTGCAGTAACACACAATTCCATTATTTCTAACTATATCCTGATTAGTCTGTCAACCAGCCCATCATCTAGCATTATTCCACACTACTTGTGTTAGTCTACTGGAGCAACTTCTTATATACTAAATGACAAGCAGTCACTATGCCAGACTTGGATAATTTAGGTGCTGTGAGATCAACAGATCATCTGAATTGATAAACATGCAAATAGTTCATTGATTTAATAGCCTGATATATACATGTACACTGATGACAGTTATTTTCTAGCCATTAATAGTCGTATTAATGTTTGAGACAGTTGCTCGCTCTTATTTCACTCACATAATGATCTAGGCTTAAAGGTATTAGTTACATGAGGACAAGTTTATTTATTTCAGTTTTACATTTCTCAAAGCTTCTTTCGAAGGGCGTCGGGTATGAATTGTTCACCTCACCATCCCATGTGCAACATATTAGCTAAGCACCTGTTACAGACCAATGTTACTCTGTAGTAATACAAAACTATTAGTTAAAATTCCTCAGTGATAAAGGGTATGTGGCATGCCACGCCAGCCGTTGAGGCATGCCAATATCCCATAATATGTCAAATATAGCGAATTATCGAAATATGAAATACCACGAACAAGCGAAATAGGAAAATACAGCGAAATTGCGGAATAAAAAATGCATCGAAATGACGAAATAGCGCGAATTATGAAATAAGAAATTATTTTTATTAACTAAATAACGGAGATATTTGAAGAAGTGTTTTTGACGAAATAACGGGCATATTTGGAGAAGTTTTTTTTAAAGAGCGTACCCCAAACCTCCTCCAAGCCCACCCACCCAAGAGAAGAATTTTACTTATATTTCACCACAGTTGATCTATTGTGGTGTTGTTATTTCTAATACAAATCGCCGTTATTTCGTAAATATACATTCTTTATAGAGTTATTACCCTGTGGCAATGTTACGATTTTAGCTTGTCAAAGAACATGTGGCATGCCTCAACGGCTGGCGTGGCATGCTACATACCCTATATCACTGAGGAATTTTAACTAATAGTTTTTTATTACTACAGAGTAACATTGGTCTGTATCAGGTGAGCTAAATGTCATCCATCTCCACTGAGGCCCGTATAAGGACCCAGTAACATCGATACGGTGTTTTTACAGGTAAAATATGTTTTAAACTGTTACAAATGTCAAATATGGGCACAAAAGATCTTTATTAAAAAAATTGCACGAGATTGTAAAAAATGCGTTTTTTTGGCTCTCGTACCTCCAACCCACCCCGGCATACCTTCCTGCAAAGTTGTTATTACCCTCCCCTGTCGCCGCATCATTTCATTACTGATGTCAAATTGTGAGGAGCGAGGCATACATGTGTATCTAAGTGGTTAGCACTTGTACCCCAATCTATGGCTGTCATATACTTTTGTATTGGCAATAAAGTATGTTTAACTAACACTATATGAACATATCCAAAATCCAAGAAAATCCAATCTGGATAAAATGCTTTAGAGCACCTCAAAGTCAGACAACAGTTCTACTTTTAAAAATGTCAAATATGGGATACATCCGATACAGGATATGTTTTTTAATACAGGGTTTTTGGCACCGATTTCATAGTTGATCGGTTGGTAGTAAATTATAGACGTGAAATTAGGTTATGAAAGAGAATAGAGTGACACGGCCATAATACAAGAAAACTAAGATGCATGCATCAGGTCGGCCGTGAACTATCTACCATATAATTGTTGTAGCTATCGATTATACATTTGGAACACATGTCTGTATGTATGTGTGTATGCATGAATGCATGTATGTACGTGTTATAGACTCTAACACTGCTCGACTGATCCGACTCGGATTTGGTATTTAACGTGTCAACTTGACCTCGCTCATATGCATGTTTCTGGACCTTGACCGATCCGACTAAAAATTTTGTGTAGGACTACTTCGATCCCGGGAGCAATATGGACGGGTCCAATTTCACGTGGGACCATGTTCTCGAACGTGCTGATGTAGGCATGTTTCTGGACTATTTGGACGGGTCAAATCTTGATCCCGACCTGACTTTGACATTCAAAAAGATCAATTCAAGGTCAAATCTGGTAAAACGAAGTATTTCAACGAAATATAATACCTACTGTTACTTTTGTCCCAGGAGTGTTTCGGGTGGGTCAAATTATGACCCTGACCTGATCTTGACATTCAAAATTGTCAATTCAAGGTCAAATCGGGTAAAGCCGGGCAGATTTCGACGGGTACTTTTGTCGTGACTTTTGTCCGGGGAGTGTTTTGGGCGGGTCAAATCGTGACCCGACATGACGTTCACCTTTAAAATGGTCAATTCAAGGTTAAATCGCGCAATTCTCCGAAAATCAGAGGGGAACATCCCGGACGAAGTAGGGTCCACCAGCTACTATTATATATTTCTAGATTTAGTTACAAACTAAATACCTGTATATTGTACAAAGAAATGTTTGACAAATATATCTGTATCAATATTACCATACGGGTCATTAAAATAGATACGACGAAACAAATTTTGAAGGGTGCATGGTATCAGGTAAATTTTTATATTTCAAATGATGACAGGAATGCGGAAAGTTGAAGTACCTACGTAATACTGGCTATCCGAATAAAGAGATATACATGTATATAAAAACCAAAATAGAAGATGACTGCTGGCGACAATGTTTTCCAAAAAAATTCAAAGCATTCGATAGCTCCCATCTAGTTGTCAGCCCGAAGATCAATATAAAGTTTGGTGACTATCAGATGAGGGATATGTATGTACAGTTGCTAAACAATTCAGTCACGCAAAAGAGGATCAAACAGTAAGATACCAAATTGCTGCCTGTGGTAATGTTTTTTAACGAAATTCGAGAAAATTAGATTACTCTCACCCTGGTTATCCAGAAGATCATTGTGGAATCTGGTGACGATCGGACAAGGGGTGTCGTCTGTAGGATCAACCAAATTATTTAGCCTTAAAAATAGTAAAATTCAAGATCACCGCTGTAAGTGATGTCTTCACAAGGACAGTTTGAGAACAAAATATGGCTCACATCTAGCGGTGACCCAAAATATCCACATGAGAAAAAGTTCTCCAATAAAAGCTGGCTCCAGGGTGCGCCAATTGATTCAAATTCGAAATTTAGCAGTGTGTACTGCTTGTGGCCATGTTTTCCCCGCAAATTTGATAGACTGGTGGACAAAACCACTGAATCCGTTGAATCAATATACATGTATACATGGATTAATTTATATGCATTGTTATGCACAGTACTGGTATATAAAGGTACTGAAAATAACAATATTACTAGTATACACAAAATAAACCATATATCATGGCTATGGGTTCTAATATCCGAATATGACAGCTGAGAACTTGGTGTGAATTGAAGAGTGGTGGTGTCTCAAGTATATCTAACCCTCCACGTTAGAAACATGCCATTAAATGTCATAAGTATAATCTAGCTTGAGGACAGAAGTTATCCATAAAACCCCCCTTAATTCAACCAGGTCCTCGCGCGATGTATGGTCGATCACATGATGATCTAGGGGGGTTATAATTGTTGTATAAAAACAGCACTGCATGTAAATATAAAATAAAATAGTGCTACATCTTATTACAGATTATTGCCATATAAAATCAGTGACTATACAGACAGTCTGGCAAAATAAAGTTTCAGTGACACTCTATCCGAAGAGGGGAATAATTCCATCTGTTACAGTCAATGGAGCAATTATGAATCTGGAAAGGTGAAATTTCTAAGTAATACTAGATATCGACATGACGCGATAACATATAACGTAGATGCGATATGGCCGATGGCGACCATTTTTTCCTATAAAATTAAAAAAATATTTGATAGCTCTCATCTGATAGATCAATATCAAGATAAATATGAAGTTTGGTGATGATCGGATGAGTGAAGTGGACTGTGCTAAACGGTTTAGTAATGCTTAAAAAGATTCTTACCTTAATATTTTTATGTTCACTTTATAAACTTCAATGAGTCATCTTTGTCATGTATTGAGTTTGATATCTTTTGTTAACAGTTTATAAATCATGTATGTCTCATGTTTGTTATTTTAATTTATGTGTTTATTATCATTAAATAAAGTTGCATTCCTTAAAAATATTCTTACCTCAATGTTTTTATGTTCACTTTATAAACTCCACTGAGTCATCTTTGTCATGTATTGAATTTGATATCTTTTGTTAACAGTTTATAAATTATGTATGTCTCGTGTTCGTTATTATATTATATACACTTTATAGTGTGTTTCAGCTGGTTTCAGAACGAAAAAAAAATGAATAAAATCAACAAATTTGTAAATTTAAAAACAATTCAAACGTTGTTGTATTACATGTATGTCCCAGCCGGACATATACACCAAATTTCAATAATATTCATTGAGAAACAACGGACCAAACGCCATATAGCACCCGTATACATCTTTTATTCCGAGCTGGCCTTTTATTCCGAGTTGGGACGAGTTAGCCCTGGGGCGAGTACGCCGATTCCGACACCTTCTCTATTTGCAGCAGGTATACGTTTACGCTGATTTACGCGTAATTTAAATTTACAAAGTTCCCCAATTGGTATCGTAAATAGAGCGACCTTATTTGACAGAGAATGCCTCTGTTATTGATTATGAAGTTGCTATACATTAAAAACGACAAATTCACATGCTCGTTCAAGCGCAGTAGTCTATTTTCCCCATGTTAAAGGACATCAAAAAATACTAAATAACGCTAACCTACTGCGAATGTTTGACACGACAACTGTTAACATATTTGGGCTGAATTCATCTGACGCGGTATTATTCCTCAAAATAAACAACAAAACCATCGTTACTTGGAAATGTAGTTTGGGCTAACATTTACATAAATCATCCACATCATTTATCCCGACACACACGTCAGATGAAAAACAGCCATGAAGTAAACGGCCAAATTGGTCGAAAAAATCGCGACCATTAGATAGCTGTCAAAACGGCCGCAACTCCAAGATATGCCACGACGAAAGCAACACACTGGATAATGATATGGGAGTGCAAATGTGTATGGGTAATATACAAGTCCGTTATTCGATATCTTTATAGGTACATAGATCACTAACACATATCAATCTGAATAATTTATAATTTATGTATGTAAAAAAAACTGTTAAATTAATTTGTCAACAAAGATCGCTAATCGCGTAGTATAAGTTAAAATATTTTAGTCTCAATATTAGTTTCAGAGTATATTTCAATGCTTTGGCCTTTTCCAATGTTTATTGTCAAGTTTTAATTATTTAACTTTGGCATCGTTTTAGACTAATTGGACATTGATCGGTAATGTCAATAATACAGTAATGTTTACATAACAATGGTTTCGAAATATCATTACTGGAGAGTTATCAATAACGAAAATTGAAACAAAGTATATCCAAAGTCTATTTTTGAAACTTACTGTTTGATTGTAGTTGTTTTGCAGACTTTTATAAAAATTATCTTATTCAAATATGGCACAAAAGTTCTGTAGTAAAAAATCTGCACTAGATTGTAAAAAATGCGGCATACCTTCCTGCAAATTTGTTATTACCCCCACCCCCGTTATCGCATCATTTCTTTACTGATGTCAAATTTTGCACATATGTACATATTCACATACTAATTGATATTAGATATGGAGCCACGCTGAAAATCCACGTTAACCCCATCTTTTAGGGGGTTTTCCGAATTTAAAGAGCGTTTAGTGATTATACAATTTACTAGCAGGGTTACCCGGCGTTGCCCAGATTAAAGTGATGTGAAACCCTCTTTGGATATTTGGTAGGAATAGATAATACTCTTGCTCTCAAAGTGTTACTCGTATTCTCATAAATTGTATATCCAAATGGCATCACAAAACATGAGTCTTACACATGGAATATAAGTAGTGGCTCACCTTGTCAGGTCGGTGCGATTATCATTTTGTTTATCGCGTTTAATCCGTCCCTCCAATAAAGAAGTATTTATTTATACATCATAAACACGTTAGTTCGAAAAAATAAGAGACGACAAATGTGTTTTATATAGAGATGTATCAATCAATCAATAAATCTAGTTTATCATATTATAACTTCATGAAGATACAGATGTTTTAAAGATATGTCCAGATGCTCCTCTGTTCTGGTGCTATATACTGGCTAATCACTTTCAGTTTAAAAGAAATTATGTTAGGCACGTATAGCAGCTATATGTGCCCGACACAGCGAAATTTTGAGTTGTTTATGTTAGGCGATGAGTCTGTTCTAAAAAATGAAAGAAATCCTCTGTAACGGGTGGATATACCCTTGTCAGATGTCACTATTGCAGGATCCTGAAAAGCCATGTGCTACGGACTGCTTTTTTATTTATCTCAGAAGTAACCATATTTGACTGCACACTGTGACCACTATTTTTTAACAGGCCTGCTCTACATTTCCATATCTCGTGGCAATTGTAACTTTTTTTGTGGAAACTATATTGAATGGGACAGATTCAATCGTGTTATAATATATACATGAGCCATTATAATATGCAATCATCTGACGATTCAAGGTCCCTCAGTTTGAATGAATATATGTATCTCTTAAATAGATTGATATAAATATGCTTTCTTCTATGTATCTGTGTTGCTAGATCATTATAGGATTGCCCTGAGTTCCATCCCCATATAAATATGACAGTTGAGAAGATATAATTGTTCAAGTGACTTAATCCGGTCACCATTTGTCGAGATTGTGAAATTGGAATGCCAAAAACTCCTTAGAACGACATGGAGATGTCATGGGAGATGACTATATATAACTTTGTTGGTATCGGCGAATTTAACAATCTTATAAATGCTAGTGAATCTCCTCTCGCCATCCATGACCCAAACGACCCAAATGTGATTTAATTCATCATAGCATTAGAATTATAGCATGAATTATAGATGGAATCAGTGCTAAATATATTTGTATCAACTTTGGTGCAACTCCCCTCATGCACGACTTGAACCGTGCCACTTTTGTCATATTTAAACCACGTCTATTAGACTCATGCATGCATTATATAATGGAGATGATTATATATAAGTTTGGTGGTAATCGGCAACTAAACAAATTCTTATCATAGTTATTACCCCCCCCCCATCTCTCACCCGAACGGCACCAATTTCGCGTCTTTAAATCACACGTTTATATTCCTCGTATCACGGAGAAGAATAATATATCAATTTGGTCGAAATCTGCACTAAAAATAGCCCCTCCCCTGACACCAACAACGTCACTTTAGAAAATTTTAACCCGCACCATTATCTTACTCGTAAAAAGTTACCCCTGTTAGATCGCATTGGTGCCATTTCCATTATACCCTTAAAGTTATATATAGAACACAGATAGATATTCGCAAATATTTGATTCATTGTATCATTTGAGAAGAACGTGTATGAGTTTGATGGTAATTGGCACTAAACATATTTTTATAAGTTTTTGGTGACCCTCTCGTTCCTATTTTGGACTCAAGCGGCCCAATTTTTGACATCTTTAAACCACACACTTAGACTCATTATAGAGATGAATATATATAAAATTTATCAAAATTGGCGAGTATACAAATTAGTATCAAATTTAGGGCCACCATTGCATATCTCTCACCCAAAAGGCACCAGGTTTGCGCATTTAAACCACACGATTAGATTATTCGTATCACGGAGAAGAATATGTATCAATCAGGTGGAAATCGGCGCTAAACATATTGTTTATCAATGTTTGTGTCCCTCTCACCCTCTAGGCACCCATGACTCTAATGGCCCCACTTTTGACATCTTTAAACCACACAATTAGACTCCTGATATCATGGAGATTATTATTTGAAAGTTTGGTGCTAATCCGCGACTAAACAATTTTTTATCAAATTTAGTGCCCACCCACACCACCCCCAACTCTCACCAAAGTAGCACCAATATGACGTCTTTAAAATCACTCGATTAGATTCCTCATATCATGGATAAGAATGTGTATCAATTTGGTGGAAATTGGCGCTAAAAATATTGTGTATCAATTTTAGTGCCCCTCTCCCTTTCAGTGCACCCCTGACTCGAATGACGCCACGTTTGACAGCTTTAAGCCACGCCATTAGACACATCATACCATGGGGATGAATTTGTATGAGTTTCGTGGCAATCGGCGACTAAACCAATTCTTATCAGATTTAGTACCCACCACCGCCCTCCACCCAAATCTCTCATCCCAACGACACCAATTTGGCGTCTTGAAATCACACAATAATATTCCTTGTAGCATGGAGAAGATCTCAGAAGAATGTGCATCAATTTGGTGGAATTCGGTAAAACCCTCGCCGTTATCTTTCTCGTAAAAAGTTACACCTATTAGACCCCTTTTGTGTCATATAGGTGGTCCCCTGTGAATTTCTATAGAATACAGACAGACAGACAGACATTCGCAAATATAGATATAGATTAAATGTCACAAATCATTTTACCATGGACTATGCGATTTAAAATTAGGCATATAGAGTAAGTAAGCGAAATTGGAAGTCCCCGTCCAAGTTGGCTCTCCAAATGGCAGCCGTCAGTGAAAATTTTTACGTTATTTCACTAATATCTTCTAGATCAGTTTCTTCTGTATGGAACTGGTTCGGATATGTGACATTATTTTGTATTGTAACTGATCATTTGAGCAATGAAAAATGCCATCTTTGGGATCCCAACCCCTTCGGAACCCTCAAACATTCGATTTTACAGAACGCGGTATGAAATTTTAACAAAATTCACCATTGGGATTCAAATCATATTCAACAAGAAATGAGCAGAACTGTGCAAAGTAAATTTAATGGCGGGATCGTTCGGAATACTTTCCATATTAACATATTACAATCATATCGTTTACCTTTCTCGAGTCCAGTATAGTATCGTATATTCCGCGTCCGCGACAGATACGTCATTTGCGCTAAAACGCGTTTATATTATTTGTGTGTTGTTGTTATTGATTTGAACTACACGCATAACTACTGTCAAGTTTCAAGAGTACTTTCTGTAACTGAGATATCTCGGTTGTGATCAAATTATAGAATAGTAAGCGGGTTGTCAAACAAGGAAAAATCTTGCTGCCACTCAAAGATGGTCTGTATCTTATACTAGCTGGTGGGCCCGACTTCGTCCGGGCTGTTTCCCCTCTGCTTTCATCTGTCGAAAGGCGTCGAAAGGCGTCGAAAGGCGCGTTTGACCTTGAATTGACCATTTTGAAGGTCAAGGTTAGGTCGGGGTCACGATTTGACCCGTCCAAAACACTCCCCGGACAAAATCATCCCTAGGTATAAAATTTCGTCGAAATCCGTCCGTTTTACCCGATTTGACCTTGAATTGACCATTTTGAAGGTCAAGGTCAGGTCGGCGTCACGATTTGACCCGTCCAAAATACTCCCCGGACAAAAGTACCACAAGGTATCAAATTTCGTCGAAATCCGTCCGGCAGTTTTCCCGGCCACTGCTAACAGACAGACAAACAGACAGAAGTCCCAAATTATATAGTAGATATATATATATATACTAGAAGGTGACCCGACTTCGTCCGGGCTTTGACCATGAATTGACCATTTTGAAGGTCAAGGTCAGGTGGGGTAACGATTTGACCCGTCCAAAACATTGCCCGGACAAAAGCACCCGACAAAAGTACCCGTCGAAATCCATCCGGTTTTACCCGATTTGACCTCGAATTGATCATTTTGAAGGTCAAGTCGGGGTCACGACTCGACCCGTCCAATACACTCAGTGAACAAAAGTAACCCTACGTATAAAATTTCGTCGAAATCCCATCAAAATTCGCGATTTTACCTTGAATTGACCGATTTCAAGGTCAAGGTCACATCGCACGGGCAAATGAATAGGCTTATGAGACTCCCCATACGAAAGTACCCCCACATACTAAGTTTCATCGGAATCCCGTGATATTCGTGCGTTTAACCTTGACATGACCCGATTTCAAGGTCAAGGTCACGTCGGACGGGCAAATTAATAGGCCTATGCCACTCCCCGACCGAAAGTACCCCCACATACCAAGTTTCATCGAAATCGGCTCGGCCGTTTTCGAGTCCATCGATTACAGACAGACACACACACACACACACCCTCTCTCACCCTCACACACACACACACACACACACACACACACACCCTCACACACACACACACACACAGACAGATCTTCCAAAAATATATAATAGATATTTATTACACACTTATATATTATGTGTCGTTTAGAACAAATACTTCAGTTGCTCAAAGTCGATATGTGTTAATATAAAATTACATGTCATAAATAAAATATTGTGTTGTTGTTGTTGTAGTTGTAGTTGTAACTGGGGGTTTAATTGGAAACCTGAGGTCATATAAAACCAGGCTCGCGGTGTCTACGGAACAGGTTTTCATCAAACGAATAATGATTAGATGCTCATTAGAATAATTTAGAAAGGTCTGTCTTGCTATCATAAATATCTAGTTTTTCTACCAAATCGCATCCGCGGGAGCGGTACCTAATTCCAATATCTTGAAAACCGTTGACAATTTCTGTCAAATTCTTTCTACTTGTGATGTCCAGATAACTACTGAGCCATATGAATTATATAGTTGGTCACGTATTGTTTATAACAAAGGTTTTAGTACTTAACATCGATGTCAATGCATGCAAAATTACCTGTTTTCAATAAAATAATGTTGTTGTTGTAACTGGGGGTCTGAAAGCCTGAACACATCTGTAATCGATTAAACGGCATCTCTGGGCAACACTGTCAGTACAAGATTCATATTGGGTCCCATTCAGATCAATTCGAAAATGTTTCTAATGTCATTATTAAAAATATGTATTTTTTTTCGACCATTATCCGCCATTTTTCATTTGGGTCCGGGAAATGATCGGTAGTAAGACAGGTCGCGTCCATAATTTGGTGGAAACGTGACGTCACATATCTTTGCCATCGGTAACTTCGATATCCCATATCCGGATGTCGCCTGCTGCATGCAGCCGATCTCGAAGTCGCTATTAGTTATGCTACATGTGCACCCGCACAGCGGGATAGCATAACCAAATTCACCCCGTGTGTCATTCTGCTCAGGCCTCATCTTCTTGGTCTCAAATTAATATTGTTTTAGTTACTTTTCCCATTCTGTTCAGGCATCTTGCAGACTGAGGTTTACAGAGGGTGATTTTGGTGATGCTAGCCGGCTCTGCAAATGTCAGACACACTATGTCCAGGTTTGGGTCGTGCTATAAGTAGGATTGGTGGGACCTGCTGATTTACCCAAATGTAAATTGTCATTTACGAGGTATATTTGGCAGGGAAGTGGCCAGAACCTCCCCATTGGGGGAGGGGTGGGTGCTTCCACATTCACAGTACCCACACCTTGAACAGGACCGTAAACTCCCAGGTTCGCAACATTCTATTTCTCAAGCTTTCCAATTATTGCAAATGTCTAACCTGACACCCCTAAGGTTGGAAAACTCCCAAGTGATGCCATTTCAGACCAAACTGTTGACAACAAGTTGAAAAATATGCTACCTTTGATCTATATACAACAAATTCCGCACTAATTAATAGTTGGAAAATCAAACAGTGAGAACAATTTCAACCTATATGTGGTTTTAAATTTCAAACTAATGTTGTCAGGAAAGACATTTCAATTTGTTGGTGGAGGAGGGGGTTAGCCACCACCAAACCCCATGTCTTCCTTCCCTGATTTTTGGCAAGACTGATGATTCATATTCAGACATCGTTTAAGTACATAGGTATCTGTAACCATTTAATGCAAGCAGATCCAGTCAAGTCAATGTGTTCCCCCCCCCCCCGGGTCGTTTCAAGATATATATGTTATTTTAATATTTTATAGAGATAGTACGACACAAGTGTGGTTATTATTGTTAATAGTAAGCACTTGATTTTAGAGTTATCCATCTTACACCCGCAATTTGTCCGTTTTGATCACGTGTTCTGCAAACTTGTGGGCTACCTTTCAGAAAATTAATAGATTTCAAAAATCGATATATAATCACTCTGAGCTTTGATGGGTGGGTTCATCGACTCGAATCAAATATTTTTTACCCCCAAAGCCAAAGAAATAGTAATATAGGACCCTATGATCGGATTGAGTACCTTTAACGTTAACGAATAGGTTCCAGGTTTACTTCGCGCACGTCAAATGAGCGCAAAAAACGTTAAAGGCCCACTTAATTTTCGAACCACTAGATCACATTATATACAACATATTCCATATTATATACCATTTGAAAGAGCAAGCTCCAAAACATTGTATTATCAACTGATCCTGTCGAATACACTGGGAACATATTGTTTTTGTCGAGGTATTGAGGTGTGTTCTTTGATTAATTTTGATCCCGACTGTACTATAAAGTTTATTATTCTCAATGGAAGGGGAATAACTCTATCTCTTAGTTTTAATTCTGGTGCGTTCTGGGTTGACAAGGGGTGAGTCTTGGAATGAATATGAGAATCTCTATCACTTGGTGGACACTCATATAGGCCACAGCTGTTCCGCATTCTGGTGGAATATATATTATATTATTGGTTCCTCTTCCAAATAGTATATAATATGGGATATGTTGTGTATAATGTAATCTGGTCATTCGAAAATTAAGTGGGCCTTTAACGCACGGATGGCCTTCGCACTGGGTATGCTGTTAAAATAGTCACATAGTTAAAACGGCCATAAACATATTTTGTTCTTATACGAATCATAAAATATCGCGTAAATAGTATGTTATTGTCAAGTTCATACGCTGTGTGATGTAAACAAAAGCCATGTTCTGTAACGTGTTTGGCGTTTGTTTACACAACAAAGCATACAAACTGGACCATAACATACTATTAATGCGATATTTATCATTGATATAAGAACAAAATATGTCTATATTTTAATACTCTGTCTGTTTATGGCGATTTTAACGGATGTGTCTATTTTAACAGCATACCCACCACGAAGGCCATCCGGGCCTTTAACGTGTTCACACAACTGTGTGGTTCTGTGTTTATTGCACACTTGTACATGTAGTATGCTGAAATTTAGGTCGATTGTTTAATTGAACAAACTTGTGATTTATGAGGTCAATGACATTTGCAACAGGTCAAAGGATGTCCAATAAAATGGCTTCTCCTTCAATCGGTCGAAATTGTAAAAGATCGCAAAACATAAATGACAATTTGAAAAAGTAACGGTACTTTTTCTTAGTGGCATCATCAACATCGTAGCATAGAGCAGATCCAGTCGACCAGGCATGTGGCATGTTAATGAATACAATTCCAAAGTCAGCACCAAGAGGCGAGTTGTAAATGGAGAGAAGGTTGTTTGATTACCCAATGTGAAAGCGGGACAATTGACCGCCCCGGCGCTGTTAAATCTGATGTACATATTGCTATTTGCAAAATAAACTTTTGAATCATTAAATTTAAATAAGTTTAATGAAATGAATATTTGTACATATGTATATTACAGAATGAGTTTTATTGTCGAATAGTTCCATACTCATACAGAACTATCATATGAATTGTAAATTATAGATGAGGTCTCGTTTCCCCGCAGTCTTGATAGAGATTTCTGACTATGAAATAAAAGTTCTGAATCGATGTCACAGATCAAATGTCAAAGGCTTCAATCTGTCACTAGAAACTGATTATTCACACACAAAGGCTATGGTACATAACACGCTGTGTACCATCATGAGATGAATGGTATTGTGTTGGTTTAGATTGTAAACACCTCTTGTATAATCACTAATTGGAATATGCGTGGAACAAGATGTTTCCCTTGTGTTTTGGAGGTACCAGTATTCAGAGGTTCCATAATAATGAGTTCCATTATAACCTGCTATTATTGAAAGAAAGGAGAGACCACATCTTTACAAACGCATCGGGTGTGAGAATATAAATATATACGACAACGTGACTTTGATCTGTCAAACTTTACTGGCGACTTCACCTGATTTTTCCATCATTTGTCTGGCAAATTCTTCGAAACCCTGAAATACAAAGGAGTTGAGGATAATTTGCGCGCATTCAGACGAAAAATAAATTGGGCATGTTCTCAAGCGGTGTTAGGTCAGATACTTTGTCAACATTTAACCCTTTCTATACTAAATGGACTCCCCCACACAGGTATAACAGTGTATATCGGAATAGTATGTTAATAATTTGGATGGCTGTTGAGGATACAAAAGTAAATCGATAAATAAATGTTAAAAGTGCAGAAGAATACATAATCATTTTTGGGAAATGTTTAGATAATAAGGTCGTTTGTTGAACTTATTATCTGAACATTTCCTATAGGAACTACTCGTCAATGAGTGCTTGATCATGAAACTGATTGCCTTTCAACTCAGAGACTTGAACATGTGGAATTTACTCCCAACGATCTTTCAAATGGGTTAAAGATGGTCTACCGGGAATCTCGTCTCAATGGATTTTTAGTTTCCGGGATATAAAAAAATAAATATGAATCTAGACATCTGTCCGGAAACGCTTCTACATGTATCAATTAATGTTGATCTATTTCGATTGTTACTGGTACATTACATACAACCTTTCGGGACGTGTTTACGGGATATTTTCAGAATAGAAACTTCAGGCGCATTTGGAGCGTAGAAAGAGGGAGAACTCTATCTTGTTAGCACTCTCAATCAAGTCGAAATGCCATTTCGATGAAGATATTTTTCAGGAATATACCAATTGAATGGCTTTATAGACAAATATTATACACAATATCTTCAGTTTTGTCTGTTTTTTTATTCACAGAAAAAAGGTATTTGTAGTCTTGAAATCGGGTTTAAAAAAAAACAATGTTGTTGTTGTTGTAATTGTGGCTCGGAAGAGACATCCAATCTTTAATAATTTTCACTAGACGAAAACTTTAAATCCAGACCACAGTGAATCGGATAATGTGTGTCTGTGAGAGGGAGAATGATCGACAGAGATACAATAATAAGAGCAAGAAGAAACGGACATAGATGGCGGGATAGTGGGGTATGAGAAGTAAGCGAAAGAAACGGAAATAAACTTTTGATAGCATTGAAAGTGTGCGATGAAAGGTTAATGTGTACATTCGGACTTTTCTGGTGGCGACTTTTACAATAGCTCAGCCACTGTGTCGCGAATGCCATTTGCTCTAACTTTTCTTTGTACTGATTTTCTCAGATAAAACAATTGCATGCAACTTTAGATAAAGAAACTGTCAACATTATACGTCCCAATCCCATCAGGTGCAAACTTACGTCAATTTCAGCCATCACAGATGGTGCGATCTGTCGTCTCGGCGAGTCCAAGCTAGAGTTACTGTTCTTGAAACTATCACTCGAAATTGAACAGGACTCATGACTTTGTGCAATGTTCAAATCTAGGTGAAAGTCTCGCTTCGGAACACTCAACGGCGATTTTGTCAAGTCTATTAACATGCCAGGTCGTTTATCTAGAACGACGTCATCGTCTGTTTCTGAATCTGAGGTGTCGCCATGAGAATTGCTTTCAAGACTACTTCCGCGCGAAACTTTGGTAGCGCGCTTCTTTTTTGACAACGTCATCTTTGCAAAGCTCTGTACACTGGATTTCCAACTTAAACTCCTATTCATATCCTTTAAGTCTTTGTGAATATCGAATGGATCCTTGTCGAGAACACGCCCTTCTCCGTTATGGGAGAAGGACCGATGAGGGAGGTCATTGTGTGCTGTTGATGGGAATGACTCCTGAGCACTAGGTCTGCACACCCTTAAATCCTGGTCAATAAGATCCAGTCTAGACATGAGTTCGTGGAGCTGATTTTCCAAATGTCCCCGGTTATCAGGCTCCGCTTCCAATTTCTTGTTATTCTTTGGACCGAATGGAAAATATGATTTCTTTGGATGATTGGAATGATGTAGTTGCTTTTGGATTGTGTCCATCTGAAAACAGACATGATGGTAAACGATGCAACTCATTGACAAACAAATTTAACCCACCAGGAACGGTCGAAATATACTCTGCGACACTTAGTTTATTTTATAAATATTCATGTAATCTGGATTGTGTCCATCTGAAAATGCGCACGATGGTAAGTGAAACAACATAGCACTCATTGACAACACAATTTACCCACCGGGTCAGTCGAAATATACTCTGGAACACTTAGTTATAATGTGTAAAAAATCCAAAGTAAATTATTCTAATAAAACTATTAAGTGCACAGAAAGCATCATAAATTATTAACATTGAAATTTCTTATTTGCACTGGGTTGCATGCAACTCTCAAATGGAGATAACATATTCATATACTTTTTGAATAATGAATACGCCCGTTGTTAGAGGAACGTGCTCCGACGAGGCCAGCGAGGACATGCACGACGTGGACTTCTCAAGGCTGACAAGTAAACAAATGGGCCCTACAATGTATTTACTTTAACTTAAGATATGCCTCTTTTATCGTATATGTGTTTATACATTAAGATACGTTCGTGTTTGCTTTCGTACCTCGTCGCAGGTGCACCTAGTGTTAAAGATGCATAATCCGAATTAAAGCTCGCAAATTACTATTTCTTTGGCTTCGGGTGTAAACAAAATATTTGATTCGAGTCGATGAACCCACCCGTCAAAGCTCAGAATGATCAAATGTCGATCTTTGAAATCTATTATTTTTCACCACCGGTACTTTTTAGTGGCCTGGTACAAAGTCGACGAGATGACGGTCTCGGACCAAATTGCGGATAAAGATGGACAAATTGTTGATAAATAACCGGTATTGGGCAATTTTATACAATAGTTGATTGAGATTAGCATTATTTTTGTGCAATTAATCGATTCTGATAACTTTAATTTAATTTAAAAAAAAAATGTTGTTAGAATCTGATGATATGGGGAGTTATTGGGGACCATCGAATCTGATTTGAGTACCTTTAAGTTGTGTGAACATTTATTGAAGAATGAATGAATGTTCGAATTTTCAGAGCCGTTTATGAGTATATTCAAACCACCTCACAAATATATAATGCGAGATAAAAAGAGAGTTAAGATCTTTCTCTTACTGAGGCGAAATATACACAGGGAGGATAACTCCATAACATCTACGAATATGAGTATAGTAGAAGTACTACATACAGCGATGACACTATATAAAAGTTGAAATGCAAACCAACCTTAATTTGTGTGGAAAGTCTTCTTTGTGTCAGGCGTGTCATGTCAGTAAGCCGCTGTTCTTCGGACATAGCCGACTCTGGACTATCTGGATCGTGGAAGATATTGTTCTGCATGGAAAATAATGTTACCGAGTTATTACATGTTATGCTATATGTGACCAGCCATATCAAATGTTTTACCCTGTGCCAATGCATTCTCTTATATATGCGAGTCGACCATAGGTCGCCTCGCATACATAAGAGAATGCATTGGCCTAACAATTTTTTATCATTTTTTTTAAATAAATGTTTCTTACAAATTTTAGGAGATAAAATAAAAAACATCCATTACCCTGCATGGAGCCCCACACATATATACAAGCATATAGAAGAGTGTCGTCTGCTTATGTTTGTCTGGGGCTCTGTATGGGTTAAATTATAAAATTGTTAAAGAATACAAGAAAAATTATTAAAATTGTAAAAAATTGTTAGGCCAATGCATTCTCTTATATATGCGAGGCGACCTATTGTCGACTCACATATATAAGAGAATGCATTGGCACAGGGTAAAAAAAATCCCGACTTACGACTGGATTTGATATGGCGGGTCACATATATGACACAAAAGCCGGATTGGCAGTGTACTTCAGCTGACAGCGTGTCGTCACTTTATAATGGTATCCCACTACAAGTCATTTGGCGCAAGTTAGGCATTTATGAACATCAGATAAAGGGTGGTGTCCAATGGCATGATGCTTCTGTGAGGTTGATACATATATGTATACCGTACATACTAGGTTAATTTCAGTCTTCGTGTTAACATAGAATTGTTTAGCATGTAATGAGGAATAATTATGCCGATCTATATTACTATATGAGGGTATCACCCCCCTCCCACCTGAATCATGAATACCAGTTAATTTTGGGGTGTGAATCCTGAATACCAGTCGCCGCACCGCAGTGCAATTGCGCTTGAGCGTGGTGCAATGTAGCCGAACCACAGTGCAATTGCGCTTGAGCGTGGTGCAATGTAGCCGAACCGCAGTACAATTGCGCTTGAGTGCAGCGCAATTTTGCCGCACCACAGTGCAATTGCGCTTGAGTGCAGCGCAATTTCGCACCAACACAGCGAAATTTCGCTTCAGTGCAGCGCACCACAGTGCAATTGCGCTTGAGCGTGGTGCAATGTAGCCGAACAACAGTGCAATTGCGCTTGAGCGTGGTGCAATGTAGCCGAACCACAGTGCAATTGCGCTTGAGCGTGGTGCAATGTAGCCGAACCACAGTGCAATTGCGCTTGAGTGCAGCGCAATTTCGCCGCAGTGCAGTGCATTTGCGCTTGAGTGCAGCGCAATATCGCCGCACCACAGCGCAATTGCGCTTCAGTGCAGCGCAATGTCGTCGCACCTCAGTGCAATTGCGCTTCAGTGCAATGCAGCGCAATCGTGACCACTGTGCAATTTTGTCCCTCGGCGCAATAGTCCAAGCGTGTGCATTTGACGGCCGAAACTACGCTGGTACTCGTTCGTTGGTTACAGTGATCTCGCTGGATCGCGTATGCACAGCGCAATTTTGCTTAATTTTAGCGCAATTTGACTTGAGCAAAGCGCGATTGCACTTGAGTGCAATTGTTCGTAATTAGTTCAGCAGTCAAATGAGTCTGCGTGCATGGTATGTAGGCATTGTGTGAATTATCATACATATAAATAATGATAACCGTTTTCGCAAAAGATATATGCGAAAATAACTCAACGCAAACGTGCCTACTTCACAATCAAATTAACCCAGTTAAATGGCCCAGGGTGTGCCCTTTCCAACGATGCATAGCACGATAGCGTGCTTTATGCCGGTCTTTAGTTATGGCGTTTTGTAATAACGAGCCTGCCTTTTAGCTGCATTTAATTTCCTTCCAGATAAATTGCTTAACGAATATGCCCCTGTTAGGCTGACGCAGATTCAATAGATTCCCGTCTCGCAAAGAATTGGCCGCGCAGAAATTTCAGCGGCATGTCATTTCGCTCGAGATAACTGATTGAACCAATCTACCCTAATAAGGCGACGAGCTTCCAGGTTTTGCATCGCGCGAACGCAATTAGCCGGCTGCTTGCTAATCTGATTCAACATAGGATCGCAGGGTTTTTATTGAAATGTTTTGTCACGGTTGGCGTCAGCGAGGTAATTCGATTATATGTCCATCTTAACATGGGTCGACATCGCGGGAGCAGTCAAGATCCGACCTCAACCAAATTTGTTGTCAAGTTGATGTGGGGGGTTTACATGACCTTGACCTTGACCCTAAAATAACCTTGACTTTTGTTGAAAGACATCTCACTTAAGGGCCTATTTTGCTAGATATGTGTTGCGATGTACGCGCTTATGTCAATATCCAGAGGCCTCGTATAGCTGTCATTGATAAATATACCGGTATCAAGGAGGCTCCTACAATACTTTAGTCTGTATCTGACGAACAGACACATGGAACTACGATATAAACTTAAACTAGACCTCCATAGAGAATACCATAGGAGTTGAGTGAAATTGTGGGTAAAATCGCGATTTGGAGATGCGCATGTTAACGGAGCTGTTTATTGAATACAATGTGTTCTGTCCGTGTCATACATACCCGACCCGGTGAACTATACAACGTACGCCGAAACCTACCATATTCTACATATGAAAGTTTTGTTTCTATTGGCACAATTAGGATCTCGGATACACAATAGTTGATAGGATCACACACCAAAAATGTTAAAAAACCAGACGAGTTATCCAAACGGGCTCAACTGGACTTTTCGTTTTCTATCTATAATTTGAGCTCTCGCGAACCCGTTTGTACGCTGTTTACAATCGGGCTCGCGGGACAAACGGGCTCGAGCCCGATTAGAAGGTTTAAAGTCTGGAATGTAAGCCCCATTGTAGGCGATTGTTAACTCACACCCGCACCCCCACACACACACACACCCTCACACACACACAGACAAAAAATATATAATAGATATTTATTACACACTTGTATATTATGTGTCGTTTAGAACAAATACTTCAGTTGCTCAAAGTCGATATGTGTTAATATAAAATTACATGTCATAAATAAAATATTGTGTTGTTGTTGTTGTAGTTGTAGTTGTAACTGGGGGTTTAATTGGAAACCTGAGGTCATATAAAACCAGGCTCGCGGTGTCTACGGATCAGGTTTTCATCAAACGAATAATGATTAGATGCTCATTAGAATAATTTAGAAAGGTCTGTCTTGTTATCATAAATATCTAGTTTTTCTACCAAATCGCATCCGGGGGAGCGTTACCTAATTCCAATATCTTGAAAACCGTTGACAATTTCTGTCAAATTCTTTCTACTTGTGATGTCCAGATAACTACTGAGCCATATGAATTATATAGTTGGTCACGTATTGTTTATAACAAAGGTTTTAGTACTTAACATCGATGTCAATGCATGCAAAATTACATGTTTTCAATAAAATAATGTTGTTGTTGTAACTGGGGGTATGAAAGCCTGAACACATCTGTAATCGATTAAACGGCATCTCTGGACAACACTTTCAGTACAAGATTCATATTGGGTCCCATTCAGATCAATTCGAAAATGTTTCTAATGTCATTATTAAAAATATGTTGTTTTTTTTCGACCATTATCCGCCATTTTTCATTTGGGTCCGGGAAATGATCGGTAGTAAGACAGGTCGCGTCCACAATTTGGTGGAAACGTGACGTCACGTATCTTTGCCATCGGTAACTTCGATATCCCATATCCGGATGTCGCCTGCTGCATGCAGCCGATCTCGAAGTCGCTATTAGTTATGCTACATGTGCACCCGCACAGCGGGATAGCATAACCAAATTCACCCCGTGTGTCATTCTGCTCAGGCCTCATCTTCTTGGTCTCAAATTAATATTGTTTTAGTTACTTTTCCCATTCTGTTCAATTTTTATATCCCCTAATTTGGAGAAGATAAATTGCATAATCGAGATGACTAATGGATGAACATCACCAACTTCAACTGGGGAACTTCAATCTGATCCTAGGTCCCATAGCAGTTGAGGCATCTTGCAGACTGAGGTTTACAGAGGGTGATTTTGGTGATGCTAGCCGGCTCTGCAAATGTCAGACACGCTATGTCCAGGTTTGGGTCGTGCTATAAGTAGGATTGGTGGGACCTGCTGATTTACCCAAATGTAAATTGTCATTTACGAGGTATCTTTGGCAGGGAAGTGGCCAGAACCTCCCCATTGGGGGAGGGGTGGGTGCTTCCACATTCACAGTACCCACACCTTGACCCTTTACCCAACAAACCGGCCAAAACCGGCCAAATAAAGCTTCAACAGCCTAAAATATCTTCGGTCTGTCTCAATAGAACCATACAAATATGGGTATCATTGGAACCGGCTCCTTGACCACATTGTGATAGTTACAGTTATGCCCTGTGCCAATGCATTCTCTTATATATGCGAGTCGACCATAGGTCGCCTCGCATATATAAGAGAATGCATTGGCCTAAAAAAAATCTTTTTTTAACACTTTTTACCATTTTTTCTTACATTCTTTAACAATTTTATAATTTTTAATGTGTTAAGCCAATGCATTCTCTTATATATGCGAGGCGACCTATGGTCGACTCGCATATATAAGAGAATGCATTGGCACAGGGCCCTTCTGTTGGGTAAAGGGTTAAACAGGACCGTAAACTCCCAGGTTCGCAGCATTCTATTTCTCAAGCTTTCCAATTATTGCAAATGTCTAACCTGACACCCCTAAGGTTGGAAAACTCCCCAAGTGATGCCATTTCAGACCAAACTGTTGACAACAAGTTGAAAAATATGCTACCTTTGATCTATATACAACAAATTCCGCACTAATTAATAGTTGGAAAATCAAACAGTGAGAACAATTTCAACCTATATGTGGTTTTAAATTTCAAACTAATGTTGTCAGGAAAGACATTTCAATTTGTTGGTGGAGGAGGGGGTTAGCCACCACCAAACCCCATGTCTCCCTTCCCTGATTTTTGGCAAGACTGATGATTCATATTCAGACATCGTTTAAGTACATATGTATCTGTAACCATTAATGCAAGCAGATCCAGTCAAGTCAATGTGTCCCCCCCCCCGGTCGTTTCAAGATATATATGTTATTTTAATATTTTATACAGAGATAGTACGACACAAGTGTGGTTATTATTGTTAATAGTAAGCACTTGATTTTAGAGTTATCCATCTTACACCCGCAATTTGTCCGTTTTGATCACGTGTTCTGCAAACTTGTGGGCTACCTATCAGAAAATTAATAGATTTCAAAAATCGATATATAATCACTCTGAGCTTTGATGGGTGGGTTCCTCGACTCGAATCAAATATTTTTTTACCCCCAAAGCCAAAGAAATAGTAATATAGGACCCTATGATCGGATTGAGTACCTTTAACGTTAACGAATAGGTTCCAGGTTTACTTCGCGCACGTCAAATGAGCGCAAAAAACGTTAAAGGCCCACTTAATTTTCGAACCACTAGATCACATTATATACAACATATTCCATATTATATACCATTTGAAAGAGCAAGCTCCAAAACATTGTATTATCAACTGATCCTGTCGAATACACTGGGAACATATTGTTTTTGTCGAGGTATTGAGGTGTGTTCTTTGATTAATTTTGATCCCGACTGTACTATAAAGTTTATTATTCTCAATGGAAGGGGAATAACTCTATCTCTTAGTTTTAATTCTGGTGCGTTCTGGGTTGACAAGGGGGAGTCATGGAATGAATATGAGAATCTCTATCACTTGGTGGACACTCATATAGACCACAGCTGTTCCGCATTCTGGTGGAATATATATTATATTATTGGTTCCTCTTCCAAATAGTATATAATATGGGATATGTTGTGTATAATGTAATCTGGTCATTCGAAAATTAAGTGGGCCTTTAACGCACGGATGGCCTTCGCACTGGGTATGCTGTTAACATAGTCACATAGTTAAAACGGCCATAAACATATTTTGTTCTTATACGAATCATAAAATATCGCGTAAATAGTATGTTATTGTCAAGTTCATACGCTGTGTGATGTAAACAAAAGCCATGTTCTGTAACGTGTTTGGCGTTTGTTTACACAACAAAGCATACAAACTGGACCATAACATACTATTAATGCGATATTTATCATTGATATAAGAACAAAATATGTCTATATTTTAATACTCTGTCTGTTTATGGCGATTTTAACGGATGTGTCTATTTTAACAGCATACCCACCACGAAGGCCATCCGGGCCTTTAACGTGTTCACACAACTGTGTGGTTCTGTGTTTATTGCACACTTGTACATGTAGTATGCTGAAATTTAGGTCGATTGTTTAATTGAACAAACTTGTGATTTATGAGGTCAATGACATTTGCAACAGGTCAAAGGATGTCCAATAAAATGGCTTCTCCTTCAATCGGTCGAAATTGTAAAAGATCGCAAAACATAAATGACAATTTGAAAAAGTAACGGTACTTTTTCTTAGTGGCATCATCAACATCGTAGCATAGAGCAGATCCAGTCGACCAGGCATGTGGCATGTTAATGAATACAATTCCAAAGTCAGCACCAAGAGGCGAGTTGTAAATGGAGAGAAGGTTGTTTGATTACCCAATGTGAAAGCGGGACAATTGACCGCCCCGGCGCTGTTAAATCTGATGTACATATTGCTATTTGCAAAATAAACTTTTGAATAATTAAATTTAAATAAGTTTAATGAAATGAATATTTGTACATATGTATATTACAGAATGAGTTTTATTGTCGAATAGTTCCATACTCATACAGAACTATCATATGAATCGTAAATTATAGATGAGGTCTCGTTTCCCCGCAGTCTTGATAGAGATTTCTGACTATGAAATAAAAGTTCTGAATCGATGTCACAGATCAAATGTCAAAGGCTTCAATCTGTCACTAGAAACTGATTATTCACACACAAAGGCTATGGTACATAACACGCTGTGTACCATCATGAGATGAATGGTATTGTGTTGGTTTAGATTGTAAACACCTCTTGTATAATCACTAATTGGAATATGCGTGGAACAAGATGTTTCCCTTGTGTTTTGGAGGTACCAGTATTCAGAGGTTCCATAATAATGAGTTCCATTATAACCTGCTATTATTGAAAGAAAGGAGAGACCACATCTTTACAAACGCATCGGGTGTGAGAATATAAATATATACGACAACGTGACTTTGATCTGTCAAACTTTACTGGCGACTTCATCTGATTTTTCCATCATTTGTCTGGCAAATTCTTCGAAACCCTGAAATACAAAGGAGTTGAGGATAATTTGCGCGCATTCAGACGAAAAATAAATTGGGCATGTTCTCAAGCGGTGTTAGGTCAGATACTTTGTCAACATTTAACCCTTTCTATACTAAATGGACTCCCCCACACAGGTATAACAGTGTATATCGGAATAGTATGTTAATAATTTGGATGGCTGTTGAGGATACAAAAGTAAATCGATAAATAAATGTTAAAAGTGCAGAAGAATACATAATCATTTTTGGGAAATGTTTAGATAATAAGGTCGTTTGTTGAACTTATTATCTGAACATTTCCTATAGGAACTACTCGTCAATGAGTGCTTGATCATGAAACTGATTGCCTTTCAACTCAGAGACTTGAACATGTGGAATTTACTCCCAACGATCTTTCAAATGGGTTAAAGATGGTCTACCGGGAATCTCGTCTCAATGGATTTTTAGTTTCCGGGATATAAAAAAATAAATATGAATCTAGACATCTGTCCGGAAACGCTTCTACATGTATCAATTAATGTTGATCTATTTCGATTGTTACTGGTACATTACATACAACCTTTCGGGACGTGTTTACGGGATATTTTCAGAATAGAAACTTCAGGCGCATTTGGAGCGTAGAAAGAGGGAGAACTCTATCTTGTTAGCACTCTCAATCAAGTCGAAATGCCATTTCGATGAAGATATTTTTCAGGAATATACCAATTGAATGGCTTTATAGACAAATATTATACACAATATCTTCAGTTTTGTCTGTTTTTTTATTCACAGAAAAAAGGTATTTGTAGTCTTGAAATCGGGTTTAAAAAAAAACAATGTTGTTGTTGTTGTAATTGTGGCTCGGAAGAGACATCCAATCTTTAATAATTTTCACTAGACGAAAACTTTAAATCCAGACCACAGTGAATCGGATAATGTGTGTCTGTGAGAGGGAGAATGATCGACAGAGATACAATAATAAGAGCAAGAAGAAACGGACATAGATGGCGGGATAGTGGGGTATGAGAAGTAAGCGAAAGAAACGGAAATAAACTTTTGATAGCATTGAAAGTGTGCGATGAAAGGTTAATGTGTACATTCGGACTTTTCTGGTGGCGACTTTTACAATAGCTCAGCCACTGTGTCGCGAATGCCATTTGCTCTAACTTTTCTTTGTACTGATTTTCTCAGATAAAACAATTGCATGCAACTTTAGATAAAGAAACTGTCAACATTATACGTCCCAATCCCATCAGGTGCAAACTTACGTCAATTTCAGCCATCACAGATGGTGCGATCTGTCGTCTCGGCGAGTCCAAGCTAGAGTTACTGTTCTTGAAACTATCACTCGAAATTGAAGAGGACTCATGACTTTGTGCAATGTTCAAATCTAGGTGAAAGTCTCGCTTTGGAACACTCAACGGCGATTTTGTCAAGTCTATTAACATGCCAGGTCGTTTATCTAGAACGACGTCATCGTCTGTTTCTGAATCTGAGGTGTCGCCATGAGAATTGCTTTCAAGACTACTTCCGCGCGAAACTTTGGTAGCGCGCTTCTTTTTTGACAACGTCATCTTTGCAAAGCTCTGTACACTGGATTTCCAACTTAAACTCCTATTCATATCCTTTAAGTCTTTGTGAATATCGAATGGATCCTTGTCGAGAACACGCCCTTCTCCGTTATGGGAGAAGGACCGATGAGGGAGGTCATTGTGTGCTGTTGATGGGAATGACTCCTGAGCACTAGGTCTGCACACCCTTAAATCCTGGTCAATAAGATCCAGTCTAGACATGAGTTCGTGGAGCTGATTTTCCAAATGTCCCCGGTTATCAGGCTCCGCTTCCAATTTCTTGTTATTCTTTGGACCGAATGGAAAATATGATTTCTTTGGATGATTGGAATGATGTAGTTGCTTTTGGATTGTGTCCATCTGAAAACAGACATGATGGTAAACGATGCAACTCATTGACAAACAAATTTAACCCACCAGGAACGGTCGAAATATACTCTGCGACACTTAGTTTATTTTATAAATATTCATGTAATCTGGATTGTGTCCATCTGAAAATGCGCACGATGGTAAGTGAAACAACATAGCACTCATTGACAACACAATTTACCCACCGGGTCAGTCGAAATATACTCTGGAACACTTAGTTATAATGTGTAAAAAATCCAAAGTAAATTATTCTAATAAAACTATTAAGTGCACAGAAAGCATCATAAATTATTAACATTGAAATTTCTTATTTGCACTGGGTTGCATGCAACTCTCAAATGGAGATAACATATTCATATACTTTTTGAATAATGAATACGCCCGTTGTTAGAGGAACGTGCTCCGACGAGGCCAGCGAGGACATGCACGACGTGGACTTCTCAAGGCTGACAAGTAAACAAATGGGCCCTACAATGTATTTACTTTAACTTAAGATATGCCTCTTTTATCGTATATGTGTTTATACATTAAGATACGTTCGTGTTTGCTTTCGTACCTCGTCGCAGGTGCACCTAGTGTTAAAGATGCATAATCCGAATTAAAGCTCGCAAATTACTATTTCTTTGGCTTCGGGTGTAAACAAAATATTTGATTCGAGTCGATGAACCCACCCGTCAAAGCTCAGAATGATCAAATGTCGATCTTTGAAATCTATTATTTTTCACCACCGGTACTTTTTAGTGGCCTGGTACAAAGTCGACGAGATGACGGTCTCGGACCAAATTGCGGATAAAGATGGACAAATTGTTGATAAATAACCGGTATTGGGCAATTTTATACAATAGTTGATTGAGATTAGCATTATTTTTGTGCAATTAATCGATTCTGATAACTTTAATTTAATTTAAAAAAAAAATGTTGTTAGAATCTGATGATATGGGGAGTTATTGGGGACCATCGAATCTGATTTGAGTACCTTTAAGTTGTGTGAACATTTATTGAAGAATGAATGAATGTTCGAATTTTCAGAGCCGTTTATGAGTATATTCAAACCACCTCACAAATATATAATGCGAGATAAAAAGAGAGTTAAGATCTTTCTCTTACTGAGGCGAAATATACACAGGGAGGATAACTCCATAACATCTACGAATATGAGTATAGTAGAAGTACTACATACAGCGATGACACTATATAAAAGTTGAAATGCAAACCAACCTTAATTTGTGTGGAAAGTCTTCTTTGTGTCAGGCGTGTCATGTCAGTAAGCCGCTGTTCTTCGGACATAGCCGACTCTGGACTATCTGGATCGTGGAAGATATTGTTCTGCATGGAAAATAATGTTACCGAGTTATTACATGTTATGCTATATGTGACCAGCCATATCAAATGTTTTACCCTGTGCCAATGCATTCTCTTATATATGCGAGTCGACCATAGGTCGCCTCGCATACATAAGAGAATGCATTGGCCTAACAATTTTTTATCATTTTTTTAAAATAAATGTTTCTTACAAATTTTAGGAGATAAAATAAAAAACATCCATTACCCTGCATGGAGCCCCACACATATATACAAGCATATAGAAGAGTGTCGTCTGCTTATGTTTGTCTGGGGCTCTGTATGGGTTAAATTATAAAATTGTTAAAGAATACAAGAAAAATTATTAAAATTGTAAAAAATTGTTAGGCCAATGCATTCTCTTATATATGCGAGGCGACCTATTGTCGACTCACATATATAAGAGAATGCATTGGCACAGGGTAAAAAAAATCCCGACTTACGACTGGATTTGATATGGCGGGTCACATATATGACACAAAAGCCGGATTGGCAGTGTACTTCAGCTGACAGCGTGTCGTCACTTTATAATGGTATCCCACTACAAGTCATTTGGCGCAAGTTAGGCATTTATGAACATCAGATAAAGGGTGGTGTCCAATGGCATGATGCTTCTGTGAGGTTGATACATATATGTATACCGTACATACTAGGTTAATTTCAGTCTTCGTGTTAACATAGAATTGTTTAGCATGTAATGAGGAATAATTATGCCGATCTATATTACTATATGAGGGTATCACCCCCCTCCCACCTGAATCATGAATACCAGTTAATTTTGGGGTGTGAATCCTGAATACCAGTCGCCGCACCGCAGTGCAATTGCGCTTGAGCGTGGTGCAATGTAGCCGAACCACAGTGCAATTGCGCTTGAGCGTGGTGCAATGTAGCCGAACCGCAGTACAATTGCGCTTGAGTGCAGCGCAATTTTGCCGCACCACAGTGCAATTGCGCTTGAGTGCAGCGCAATTTCGCACCAACACAGCGAAATTTCGCTTCAGTGCAGCGCACCACAGTGCAATTGCGCTTGAGCGTGGTGCAATGTAGCCGAACAACAGTGCAATTGCGCTTGAGCGTGGTGCAATGTAGCCGAACCACAGTGCAATTGCGCTTGAGCGTGGTGCAATGTAGCCGAACCACAGTGCAATTGCGCTTGAGTGCAGCGCAATTTCGCCGCAGTGCAGTGCATTTGCGCTTGAGTGCAGCGCAATATCGCCGCACCACAGCGCAATTGCGCTTCAGTGCAGCGCAATGTCGTCGCACCTCAGTGCAATTGCGCTTCAGTGCAATGCAGCGCAATCGTGACCACTGTGCAATTTTGTCCCTCGGCGCAATAGTCCAAGCGTGTGCATTTGACGGCCGAAACTACGCTGGTACTCGTTCGTTGGTTACAGTGATCTCGCTGGATCGCGTATGCACAGCGCAATTTTGCTTAATTTTAGCGCAATTTGACTTGAGCAAAGCGCGATTGCACTTGAGTGCAATTGTTCGTAATTAGTTCAGCAGTCAAATGAGTCTGCGTGCATGGTATGTAGGCATTGTGTGAATTATCATACATATAAATAATGATAACCGTTTTCGCAAAAGATATATGCGAAAATAACTCAACGCAAACGTGCCTACTTCACAATCAAATTAACCCAGTTAAATGGCCCAGGGTGTGCCCTTTCCAACGATGCATAGCACGATAGCGTGCTTTATGCCGGTCTTTAGTTATGGCGTTTTGTAATAACGAGCCTGCCTTTTAGCTGCATTTAATTTCCTTCCAGATAAATTGCTTAACGAATATGCCCCTGTTAGGCTGACGCAGATTCAATAGATTCCCGTCTCGCAAAGAATTGGCCGCGCAGAAATTTCAGCGGCATGTCATTTCGCTCGAGATAACTGATTGAACCAATCTACCCTAATAAGGCGACGAGCTTCCAGGTTTTGCATCGCGCGAACGCAATTAGCCGGCTGCTTGCTAATCTGATTCAACATAGGATCGCAGGGTTTTTATTGAAATGTTTTGTCACGGTTGGCGTCAGCGAGGTAATTCGATTATATGTCCATCTTAACATGGGTCGACATCGCGGGAGCAGTCAAGATCCGACCTCAACCAAATTTGTTGTCAAGTTGATGTGGGGGGTTTACATGACCTTGACCTTGACCCTAAAATAACCTTGACTTTTGTTGAAAGACATCTCACTTAAGGGCCTATTTTGCTAGATATGTGTTGCGATGTACGCGCTTATGTCAATATCCAGAGGCCTCGTATAGCTGTCATTGATAAATATACCGGTATCAAGGAGGCTCCTACAATACTTTAGTCTGTATCTGACGAACAGACACATGGAACTACGATATAAACTTAAACTAGACCTCCATAGAGAATACCATAGGAGTTGAGTGAAATTGTGGGTAAAATCGCGATTTGGAGATGCGCATGTTAACGGAGCTGTTTATTGAATACAATGTGTTCTGTCCGTGTCATACATACCCGACCCGGTGAACTATACAACGTACGCCGAAACCTACCATATTCTACATATGAAAGTTTTGTTTCTATTGGCACAATTAGGATCTCGGATACACAATAGTTGATAGGATCACACACCAAAAATGTTAAAAAACCAGACGAGTTATCCAAACGGGCTCAACTGGACTTTTCGTTTTCTATCTATAATTTGAGCTCTCGCGAACCCGTTTGTACGCTGTTTACAATCGGGCTCGCGGGACAAACGGGCTCGAGCCCGATTAGAAGGTTTAAAGTCTGGAATGTAAGCCCCATTGTAGGCGATTGTTAACTCACACCCGCACCCCCACACACACACACACCCTCACACACACACAGACAAAAAATATATAATAGATATTTATTACACACTTGTATATTATGTGTCGTTTAGAACAAATACTTCAGTTGCTCAAAGTCGATATGTGTTAATATAAAATTACATGTCATAAATAAAATATTGTGTTGTTGTTGTTGTAGTTGTAGTTGTAACTGGGGGTTTAATTGGAAACCTGAGGTCATATAAAACCAGGCTCGCGGTGTCTACGGATCAGGTTTTCATCAAACGAATAATGATTAGATGCTCATTAGAATAATTTAGAAAGGTCTGTCTTGTTATCATAAATATCTAGTTTTTCTACCAAATCGCATCCGGGGGAGCGTTACCTAATTCCAATATCTTGAAAACCGTTGACAATTTCTGTCAAATTCTTTCTACTTGTGATGTCCAGATAACTACTGAGCCATATGAATTATATAGTTGGTCACGTATTGTTTATAACAAAGGTTTTAGTACTTAACATCGATGTCAATGCATGCAAAATTACATGTTTTCAATAAAATAATGTTGTTGTTGTAACTGGGGGTATGAAAGCCTGAACACATCTGTAATCGATTAAACGGCATCTCTGGACAACACTTTCAGTACAAGATTCATATTGGGTCCCATTCAGATCAATTCGAAAATGTTTCTAATGTCATTATTAAAAATATGTTGTTTTTTTTCGACCATTATCCGCCATTTTTCATTTGGGTCCGGGAAATGATCGGTAGTAAGACAGGTCGCGTCCACAATTTGGTGGAAACGTGACGTCACGTATCTTTGCCATCGGTAACTTCGATATCCCATATCCGGATGTCGCCTGCTGCATGCAGCCGATCTCGAAGTCGCTATTAGTTATGCTACATGTGCACCCGCACAGCGGGATAGCATAACCAAATTCACCCCGTGTGTCATTCTGCTCAGGCCTCATCTTCTTGGTCTCAAATTAATATTGTTTTAGTTACTTTTCCCATTCTGTTCAATTTTTATATCCCCTAATTTGGAGAAGATAAATTGCATAATCGAGATGACTAATGGATGAACATCACCAACTTCAACTGGGGAACTTCAATCTGATCCTAGGTCCCATAGCAGTTGAGGCATCTTGCAGACTGAGGTTTACAGAGGGTGATTTTGGTGATGCTAGCCGGCTCTGCAAATGTCAGACACGCTATGTCCAGGTTTGGGTCGTGCTATAAGTAGGATTGGTGGGACCTGCTGATTTACCCAAATGTAAATTGTCATTTACGAGGTATCTTTGGCAGGGAAGTGGCCAGAACCTCCCCATTGGGGGAGGGGTGGGTGCTTCCACATTCACAGTACCCACACCTTGACCCTTTACCCAACAAACCGGCCAAAACCGGCCAAATAAAGCTTCAACAGCCTAAAATATCTTCGGTCTGTCTCAATAGAACCATACAAATATGGGTATCATTGGAACCGGCTCCTTGACCACATTGTGATAGTTACAGTTATGCCCTGTGCCAATGCATTCTCTTATATATGCGAGTCGACCATAGGTCGCCTCGCATATATAAGAGAATGCATTGGCCTAAAAAAAATCTTTTTTTAACACTTTTTACCATTTTTTCTTACATTCTTTAACAATTTTATAATTTTTAATGTGTTAAGCCAATGCATTCTCTTATATATGCGAGGCGACCTATGGTCGACTCGCATATATAAGAGAATGCATTGGCACAGGGCCCTTCTGTTGGGTAAAGGGTTAAACAGGACCGTAAACTCCCAGGTTCGCAGCATTCTATTTCTCAAGCTTTCCAATTATTGCAAATGTCTAACCTGACACCCCTAAGGTTGGAAAACTCCCCAAGTGATGCCATTTCAGACCAAACTGTTGACAACAAGTTGAAAAATATGCTACCTTTGATCTATATACAACAAATTCCGCACTAATTAATAGTTGGAAAATCAAACAGTGAGAACAATTTCAACCTATATGTGGTTTTAAATTTCAAACTAATGTTGTCAGGAAAGACATTTCAATTTGTTGGTGGAGGAGGGGGTTAGCCACCACCAAACCCCATGTCTCCCTTCCCTGATTTTTGGCAAGACTGATGATTCATATTCAGACATCGTTTAAGTACATATGTATCTGTAACCATTTAATGCAAGCAGATCCAGTCAAGTCAATGTGTCCCCCCCCCCCCGGTCGTTTCAAGATATATATGTTATTTTAATATTTTATACAGAGATAGTACGACACAAGTGTGGTTATTATTGTTAATAGTAAGCACTTGATTTTAGAGTTATCCATCTTACACCCGCAATTTGTCCGTTTTGATCACGTGTTCTGCAAACTTGTGGGCTACCTATCAGAAAATTAATAGATTTCAAAAATCGATATATAATCACTCTGAGCTTTGATGGGTGGGTTCCTCGACTCGAATCAAATATTTTTTTACCCCCAAAGCCAAAGAAATAGTAATATAGGACCCTATGATCGGATTGAGTACCTTTAACGTTAACGAATAGGTTCCAGGTTTACTTCGCGCACGTCAAATGAGCGCAAAAAACGTTAAAGGCCCACTTAATTTTCGAACCACTAGATCACATTATATACAACATATTCCATATTATATACCATTTGAAAGAGCAAGCTCCAAAACATTGTATTATCAACTGATCCTGTCGAATACACTGGGAACATATTGTTTTTGTCGAGGTATTGAGGTGTGTTCTTTGATTAATTTTGATCCCGACTGTACTATAAAGTTTATTATTCTCAATGGAAGGGGAATAACTCTATCTCTTAGTTTTAATTCTGGTGCGTTCTGGGTTGACAAGGGGGGAGTCTTGGAATGAATATGAGAATCTCTATCACTTGGTGGACACTCATATAGGCCACAGCTGTTCCGCATTCTGGTGGAATATATATATTATTGGTTCCTCTTCCAAATAGTATATAATATGGGATATGTTGTGTAAAATGTAATCTGGTCATTCGAAAATTAAGTGGGCCTTTAACGCACGGATGGCCTTCGCACTGGGTATGCTGTTAAAATAGTCACATAGTTAAAACCGCCATAAACATATTTTGTTCTTATACGAATCATAAAATATCGCGTAAATAGTATGTTATTGTCAAGTTCATACGCTGTGTGATGTAAACAAAAGCCATGTTCTGTAACGTGTTTGGCGTTTGTTTACACAACAAAGCATACAAACTGGACCATAACATACTATTAATGCGATATTTATCATTGGTATAAGAACAAAATATGTCTATATTTTAATACTCTGTCTGTTTATGGCGATTTTAACGGATGTGTCTATTTTAACAGCATACCCAACACGAAGGCCATCCGGGTCTTTAACGTGTTCACACAACTGTGTGGTTCTGTGTTTATTGCACACTTGTACATGTAGTATGCTGAAATTTAGGTCGATTGTTTAATTGAACAAACTTGTGATTTATGAGGTCAATGACATTTGCAACAGGTCAAAGGATGTGCAATAACATGGCTTCTCCTTCAATCGGTCGAAATTGTAAAAGATCGCAAAACATAAATGACAATTTGAAAAAGTAACGGTACTTTTTCTTAGTGGCATCATCAACATCGTAGCATAGAGCAGATCCAGTCGACCAGGCATGTGGCATGTTAATGAATACAATTCCAAAGTCAGCACCAAGAGGCGAGTTGTAAATGGAGAGAAGGTTGTTTGATTACCCAATGTGAAAGCGGGACAATTGACCGCCCGGCGCTGTTAAATCTGATGTACATATTGCTATTTGCAAAATAAACTTTTGAATCACTAAATTTAAATAAGTTTAATGAAATGAATATTTGTACATATGTATATTACAGAATGAGTTTTATTGTCGAATAGTTCCATACTCATACAGAACTATCATATGAATCGTAAATTATAGATGAGGTCTCGTTTCCCCGCAGTCTTGATAGAGATTTCTGACTATGAAATAAAAGTTCTGAATCGATGTCACAGATCAAATGTCAAAGGCTTCAATCTGTCACTAGAAACTGATTATTCACACACAAAGGCTATGGTACATAACACGCTATGTGCCATCATGAGATGAATGGTATTGTGTTGGTTTCGATTGTAAACACCTCTTGTATAATCACTAATTGGAATATGCGTGGAACAAGATGTTTCCCTTGTGTTTTGGAGATACCAGTATTCAGAGGTTCCATAATAATGAGTTCCATTAAAACCTGCTATTATTGAAAGAAAGGAGAGACCACATCTTTACAAACGCATCGGGTGTGAGAATATAAATATATACGACAACGTGACTTTGATCTGTCAAACTTTACTGGCGACTTCACTTGATTTTTCCATCATTTGTCTGGCAAATTCTTCGAAACCCTGAAATACAAAGGAGTTGAGGATAATTTGCGCGCATTCAGACGAAAAATAAATTGGGCATGTTCTCAAGCGGTGTTAGGTCAGATACTTTGTCAACATTTAACCCTTTCTATACTAAATGGACTCCCCCACACAGGTATAACAGTGTATATCGGAATAGTATGTTAATAATTTGGATGGCTGTTGAGGATACAAAAGTAAATCGATAAATAAATGTTAAAAGTGCAGAAGAATACATAATCATTTGTGGGAAATGTTTAGATAATAAGGTCGTTTGTTGAACTTATTATCTGAACATTTCCTATGGGAACTACTCGTCAATGAGTGCTTGATCATGAAACTGATTGCCTTTCAACTCAGAGACTTGAACATGTGGAATTTACTCCCAAACGATCTTTCAAATGGCTTAAAGATGGTCTACCGGGAATCTCGTCTCAACGGATTTTTAGTTTCCGGGATATAAAAAAATAAATATGAATCTAGACATCTGTCCGGAAACGCTTCTACATGTATCAATTAATGTTGATCTATTTCGATTGTTACTGGTACAGTACATACAACCTTTCGGGACGTGTTTACGGGATATTTTCAGAATAGAAACTTCAGGCGCATTTGGAGCGTAGAAAGAGGGAGAACTATATCTTGTAAGCACTCTCAATCAAGTCGAAATGCCATTTCGATGAAGATATTTTTCAGGAATATACCAATTGAATGGCTTTATAGACAAATATTATACACAATATCTTCAGTTTTGTCTGTTTTTTTATTCACAGAAAAAAGGTATTTGTAGTCTTGAAATCGGGTTTAAAAAAAAACAATGTTGTTGTTGTTGTAATTGTGGCTCGGAAGAGACATCCAATCTTTAATAATTTTCACCAGACGAAAACTTTAAATCCAGACCACAGTGAATCGGATAATGTGTGTCTGTGAGAGGGAGAATGATCGACAGAGATACAATAATAAGAGCAAGAAGAAACGGACATAGATGGCGGGATAGTGGGGTATGAGAAGTAAGCGAAAGAAACGGAAATAAACTTTTGATAGCATTGAAAGTGTGCGATGAAAGGTTAATGTGTACATTCGGACTTTTCTGGTGGCGACTTTTACAATAGCTCAGCCACTGTGTCGCGAATGCCATTTTCTCTAACTTTTCTTTGTACTGATTTTCTCAGATAAAACAATTGCATGCAACTTTAGATAAAGAAACTGTCAACATTATACGTCCCAATCCCATCAGGTGCAAACTTACGTCAATTTCAGCCATCACAGATGGTGCGATCTGTCGTCTCGGCGAGTCCAAGCTAGAGTTACTGTTCTTGAAACTATCACTCGAAATTGAAGAGGACTCATGACTTTGTGCAATGTTCAAATCTAGGTGAAAGTCTCGCTTTGGAACACTCAACGGCGATTTTGTCAAGTCTATTAACATGCCAGGTCGTTTATCTAGAACGACGTCATCGTCTGTTTCTGAATCTGAGGTGTCGCCATGAGAATTGCTTTCAAGACTACTTCCGCGCGAAACTTTGGTAGCGCGCTTCTTTTTTGACAACGTCATCTTTGCAAAGCTCTGTACACTGGATTTCCAACTTAAACTCCTATTCATATCCTTTAAGTCTTTGTGAATATCGAATGGATCCTTGTCGAGAACACGCCCTTCTCCGTTATGGGAGAAGGACCGATGAGGGAGGTCATTGTGTGCTGTTGATGGGAATGACTCCTGAGCACTAGGTCTGCACACCCTTAAATCCTGGTCAATAAGATCCAGTCTAGACATGAGTTCGTGGAGCTGATTTTCCAAATGTCCCCGGTTATCAGGCTCCGCTTCCAATTTCTTGTTATTCTTTGGACCGAATGGAAAATATGATTTCTTTGGATGATTGGAATGATGTAGTTGCTTTTGGATTGTGTCCATCTGAAAACAGACATGATGGTAAACGATGCAACTCATTGACAAACAAATTTAACCCACCAGGAACGGTCGAAATATACTCTGCGACACTTAGTTTATTTTATAAATATTCATGTAATCTGGATTGTGTCCATCTGAAAATGCGCACGATGGTAAGTGAAACAACATAGCACTCATTGACAACACAATTTACCCACCGGGTCAGTCGAAATATACTCTGGAACACTTAGTTATAATGTGTAAAAAATCCAAAGTAAATTATTCTAATAAAACTATTAAGTGCACAGAAAGCATCATAAATTATTAACATTGAAATTTCTTATTTGCACTGGGTTGCATGCAACTCTCAAATGGAGATAACATATTCATATACTTTTTGAATAATGAATACGCCCGTTGTTAGAGGAACGTGCTCCGACGAGGCCAGCGAGGACATGCACGACGTGGACTTCTCAAGGCTGACAAGTAAACAAATGGGCCCTACAATGTATTTACTTTAACTTAAGATATGCCTCTTTTATCGTATATGTGTTTATACATTAAGATACGTTCGTGTTTGCTTTCGTACCTCGTCGCAGGTGCACCTAGTGTTAAAGATGCATAATCCGAATTAAAGCTCGCAAATTACTATTTCTTTGGCTTCGGGTGTAAACAAAATATTTGATTCGAGTCGATGAACCCACCCGTCAAAGCTCAGAATGATCAAATGTCGATCTTTGAAATCTATTATTTTTCACCACCGGTACTTTTTAGTGGCCTGGTACAAAGTCGACGAGATGACGGTCTCGGACCAAATTGCGGATAAAGATGGACAAATTGTTGATAAATAACCGGTATTGGGCAATTTTATACAATAGTTGATTGAGATTAGCATTATTTTTGTGCAATTAATCGATTCTGATAACTTTAATTTAATTTAAAAAAAAAATGTTGTTAGAATCTGATGATATGGGGAGTTATTGGGGACCATCGAATCTGATTTGAGTACCTTTAAGTTGTGTGAACATTTATTGAAGAATGAATGAATGTTCGAATTTTCAGAGCCGTTTATGAGTATATTCAAACCACCTCACAAATATATAATGCGAGATAAAAAGAGAGTTAAGATCTTTCTCTTACTGAGGCGAAATATACACAGGGAGGATAACTCCATAACATCTACGAATATGAGTATAGTAGAAGTACTACATACAGCGATGACACTATATAAAAGTTGAAATGCAAACCAACCTTAATTTGTGTGGAAAGTCTTCTTTGTGTCAGGCGTGTCATGTCAGTAAGCCGCTGTTCTTCGGACATAGCCGACTCTGGACTATCTGGATCGTGGAAGATATTGTTCTGCATGGAAAATAATGTTACCGAGTTATTACATGTTATGCTATATGTGACCAGCCATATCAAATGTTTTACCCTGTGCCAATGCATTCTCTTATATATGCGAGTCGACCATAGGTCGCCTCGCATACATAAGAGAATGCATTGGCCTAACAATTTTTTATCATTTTTTTTAAATAAATGTTTCTTACAAATTTTAGGAGATAAAATAAAAAACATCCATTACCCTGCATGGAGCCCCACACATATATACAAGCATATAGAAGAGTGTCGTCTGCTTATGTTTGTCTGGGGCTCTGTATGGGTTAAATTATAAAATTGTTAAAGAATACAAGAAAAATTATTAAAATTGTAAAAAATTGTTAGGCCAATGCATTCTCTTATATATGCGAGGCGACCTATTGTCGACTCACATATATAAGAGAATGCATTGGCACAGGGTAAAAAAAATCCCGACTTACGACTGGATTTGATATGGCGGGTCACATATATGACACAAAAGCCGGATTGGCAGTGTACTTCAGCTGACAGCGTGTCGTCACTTTATAATGGTATCCCACTACAAGTCATTTGGCGCAAGTTAGGCATTTATGAACATCAGATAAAGGGTGGTGTCCAATGGCATGATGCTTCTGTGAGGTTGATACATATATGTATACCGTACATACTAGGTTAATTTCAGTCTTCGTGTTAACATAGAATTGTTTAGCATGTAATGAGGAATAATTATGCCGATCTATATTACTATATGAGGGTATCACCCCCCTCCCACCTGAATCATGAATACCAGTTAATTTTGGGGTGTGAATCCTGAATACCAGTCGCCGCACCGCAGTGCAATTGCGCTTGAGCGTGGTGCAATGTAGCCGAACCACAGTGCAATTGCGCTTGAGCGTGGTGCAATGTAGCCGAACCGCAGTACAATTGCGCTTGAGTGCAGCGCAATTTTGCCGCACCACAGTGCAATTGCGCTTGAGTGCAGCGCAATTTCGCACCAACACAGCGAAATTTCGATTCAGTGCAGCGCACCACAGTGCAATTGCGCTTGAGCGTGGTGCAATGTAGCCGAACAACAGTGCAATTGCGCTTGAGCGTGGTGCAATGTAGCCGAACCACAGTGCAATTGCGCTTGAGCGTGGTGCAATGTAGCCGAACCACAGTGCAATTGCGCTTGAGTGCAGCGCAATTTCGCCGCAGTGCAGTGCATTTGCGCTTGAGTGCAGCGCAATATCGCCGCACCACAGCGCAATTGCGCTTCAGTGCAGCGCAATGTCGTCGCACCTCAGTGCAATTGCGCTTCAGTGCAATGCAGCGCAATCGTGACCACTGTGCAATTTTGTCCCTCGGCGCAATAGTCCAAGCGTGTGCATTTGACGGCCGAAACTACGCTGGTACTCGTTCGTTGGTTACAGTGATCTCGTTGGATCGCGTATGCACAGCGCAATTTTGCTTAATTTTAGCGCAATTTGACTTGAGCAAAGCGCGATTGCACTTGAGTGCAATTGTTCGTAATTAGTTCAGCAGTCAAATGAGTCTGCGTGCATGGTATGTAGGCATTGTGTGAATTATCATACATATAAATAATGATAACCGTTTTCGCAAAAGATATATGCGAAAATAACTCAACGCAAACGTGCCTACTTCACAATCAAATTAACCCAGTTAAATGGCCCAGGGTGTGCCCTTTCCAACGATGCATAGCACGATAGCGTGCTTTATGCCGGTCTTTAGTTATGGCGTTTTGTAATAACGAGCCTGCCTTTTAGCTGCATTTAATTTCCTTCCAGATAAATTGCTTAACGAATATGCCCCTGTTAGGCTGACGCAGATTCAATAGATTCCCGTCTCGCAAAGAATTGGCCGCGCAGAAATTTCAGCGGCATGTCATTTCGCTCGAGATAACTGATTGAACCAATCTACCCTAATAAGGCGACGAGCTTCCAGGTTTTGCATCGCGCGAACGCAATTAGCCGGCTGCTTGCTAATCTGATTCAACATAGGATCGCAGGGTTTTTATTGAAATGTTTTGTCACGGTTGGCGTCAGCGAGGTAATTCGATTATATGTCCATCTTAACATGGGTCGACATCGCGGGAGCAGTCAAGATCCGACCTCAACCAAATTTGTTGTCAAGTTGATGTGGGGGGTTTACATGACCTTGACCTTGACCCTAAAATAACCTTGACTTTTGTTGAAAGACATCTCACTTAAGGGCCTATTTTGCTAGATATGTGTTGCGATGTACGCGCTTATGTCAATATCCAGAGGCCTCGTATAGCTGTCATTGATAAATATACCGGTATCAAGGAGGCTCCTACAATACTTTAGTCTGTATCTGACGAACAGACACATGGAACTACGATATAAACTTAAACTAGACCTCCATAGAGAATACCATAGGAGTTGAGTGAAATTGTGGGTAAAATCGCGATTTGGAGATGCGCATGTTAACGGAGCTGTTTATTGAATACAATGTGTTCTGTCCGTGTCATACATACCCGACCCGGTGAACTATACAACGTACGCCGAAACCTACCATATTCTACATATGAAAGTTTTGTTTCTATTGGCACAATTAGGATCTCGGATACACAATAGTTGATAGGATCACACACCAAAAATGTTAAAAAACCAGACGAGTTATCCAAACGGGCTCAACTGGACTTTTCGTTTTCTATCTATAATTTGAGCTCTCGCGAACCCGTTTGTACGCTGTTTACAATCGGGCTCGCGGGACAAACGGGCTCGAGCCCGATTAGAAGGTTTAAAGTCTGGAATGTAAGCCCCATTGTAGGCGATTGTTAACTCACACCCGCACCCCCACACACACACACACCCTCACACACACACAGACAAAAAATATATAATAGATATTTATTACACACTTGTATATTATGTGTCGTTTAGAACAAATACTTCAGTTGCTCAAAGTCGATATGTGTTAATATAAAATTACATGTCATAAATAAAATATTGTGTTGTTGTTGTTGTAGTTGTAGTTGTAACTGGGGGTTTAATTGGAAACCTGAGGTCATATAAAACCAGGCTCGCGGTGTCTACGGATCAGGTTTTCATCAAACGAATAATGATTAGATGCTCATTAGAATAATTTAGAAAGGTCTGTCTTGTTATCATAAATATCTAGTTTTTCTACCAAATCGCATCCGGGGGAGCGTTACCTAATTCCAATATCTTGAAAACCGTTGACAATTTCTGTCAAATTCTTTCTACTTGTGATGTCCAGATAACTACTGAGCCATATGAATTATATAGTTGGTCACGTATTGTTTATAACAAAGGTTTTAGTACTTAACATCGATGTCAATGCATGCAAAATTACATGTTTTCAATAAAATAATGTTGTTGTTGTAACTGGGGGTATGAAAGCCTGAACACATCTGTAATCGATTAAACGGCATCTCTGGACAACACTTTCAGTACAAGATTCATATTGGGTCCCATTCAGATCAATTCGAAAATGTTTCTAATGTCATTATTAAAAATATGTTGTTTTTTTTCGACCATTATCCGCCATTTTTCATTTGGGTCCGGGAAATGATCGGTAGTAAGACAGGTCGCGTCCACAATTTGGTGGAAACGTGACGTCACGTATCTTTGCCATCGGTAACTTCGATATCCCATATCCGGATGTCGCCTGCTGCATGCAGCCGATCTCGAAGTCGCTATTAGTTATGCTACATGTGCACCCGCACAGCGGGATAGCATAACCAAATTCACCCCGTGTGTCATTCTGCTCAGGCCTCATCTTCTTGGTCTCAAATTAATATTGTTTTAGTTACTTTTCCCATTCTGTTCAATTTTTATATCCCCTAATTTGGAGAAGATAAATTGCATAATCGAGATGACTAATGGATGAACATCACCAACTTCAACTGGGGAACTTCAATCTGATCCTAGGTCCCATAGCAGTTGAGGCATCTTGCAGACTGAGGTTTACAGAGGGTGATTTTGGTGATGCTAGCCGGCTCTGCAAATGTCAGACACGCTATGTCCAGGTTTGGGTCGTGCTATAAGTAGGATTGGTGGGACCTGCTGATTTACCCAAATGTAAATTGTCATTTACGAGGTATCTTTGGCAGGGAAGTGGCCAGAACCTCCCCATTGGGGGAGGGGTGGGTGCTTCCACATTCACAGTACCCACACCTTGACCCTTTACCCAACAAACCGGCCAAAACCGGCCAAATAAAGCTTCAACAGCCTAAAATATCTTCGGTCTGTCTCAATAGAACCATACAAATATGGGTATCATTGGAACCGGCTCCTTGACCACATTGTGATAGTTACAGTTATGCCCTGTGCCAATGCATTCTCTTATATATGCGAGTCGACCATAGGTCGCCTCGCATATATAAGAGAATGCATTGGCCTAAAAAAAATCTTTTTTTAACACTTTTTACCATTTTTTCTTACATTCTTTAACAATTTTATAATTTTTAATGTGTTAAGCCAATGCATTCTCTTATATATGCGAGGCGACCTATGGTCGACTCGCATATATAAGAGAATGCATTGGCACAGGGCCCTTCTGTTGGGTAAAGGGTTAAACAGGACCGTAAACTCCCAGGTTCGCAGCATTCTATTTCTCAAGCTTTCCAATTATTGCAAATGTCTAACCTGACACCCCTAAGGTTGGAAAACTCCCCAAGTGATGCCATTTCAGACCAAACTGTTGACAACAAGTTGAAAAATATGCTACCTTTGATCTATATACAACAAATTCCGCACTAATTAATAGTTGGAAAATCAAACAGTGAGAACAATTTCAACCTATATGTGGTTTTAAATTTCAAACTAATGTTGTCAGGAAAGACATTTCAATTTGTTGGTGGAGGAGGGGGTTAGCCACCACCAAACCCCATGTCTCCCTTCCCTGATTTTTGGCAAGACTGATGATTCATATTCAGACATCGTTTAAGTACATATGTATCTGTAACCATTTAATGCAAGCAGATCCAGTCAAGTCAATGTGTCCCCCCCCCCCGGTCGTTTCAAGATATATATGTTATTTTAATATTTTATACAGAGATAGTACGACACAAGTGTGGTTATTATTGTTAATAGTAAGCACTTGATTTTAGAGTTATCCATCTTACACCCGCAATTTGTCCGTTTTGATCACGTGTTCTGCAAACTTGTGGGCTACCTATCAGAAAATTAATAGATTTCAAAAATCGATATATAATCACTCTGAGCTTTGATGGGTGGGTTCCTCGACTCGAATCAAATATTTTTTTACCCCCAAAGCCAAAGAAATAGTAATATAGGACCCTATGATCGGATTGAGTACCTTTAACGTTAACGAATAGGTTCCAGGTTTACTTCGCGCACGTCAAATGAGCGCAAAAAACGTTAAAGGCCCACTTAATTTTCGAACCACTAGATCACATTATATACAACATATTCCATATTATATACCATTTGAAAGAGCAAGCTCCAAAACATTGTATTATCAACTGATCCTGTCGAATACACTGGGAACATATTGTTTTTGTCGAGGTATTGAGGTGTGTTCTTTGATTAATTTTGATCCCGACTGTACTATAAAGTTTATTATTCTCAATGGAAGGGGAATAACTCTATCTCTTAGTTTTAATTCTGGTGCGTTCTGGGTTGACAAGGGGGGAGTCTTGGAATGAATATGAGAATCTCTATCACTTGGTGGACACTCATATAGGCCACAGCTGTTCCGCATTCTGGTGGAATATATATATTATTGGTTCCTCTTCCAAATAGTATATAATATGGGATATGTTGTGTATAATGTAATCTGGTCATTCGAAAATTAAGTGGGCCTTTAACGCACGGATGGCCTTCGCACTGGGTATGCTGTTAAAATAGTCACATAGTTAAAACCGCCATAAACATATTTTGTTCTTATACGAATCATAAAATATCGCGTAAATAGTATGTTATTGTCAAGTTCATACGCTGTGTGATGTAAACAAAAGCCATGTTCTTTAACGAGTTTGGCGTTTGTTTACACAACAAAGCATACAAACTGGACCATAACATACTATTAATGCGATATTTATCATTGGTATAAGAACAAAATATGTCTATATTTTAATACTCTGTCTGTTTATGGCGATTTTAACGGACGTGTCTATTTTAACAGCATACCCACCACGAAGGCCATCCGGGCCTTTAACGTGTTCACACAACTGTGTGGTTCTGTGTTTATTGCACACTTGTACATGTAGTATGCTGAAATTTAGGTCGATTGTTTAATTGAACAAACTTGTGATTAATGAGGTCAATGACAATTTGCAACAGGTCAAAGGATGTGCAATAAAATGGCTTCTCCTTCAATCGGTCGAAATTGTAAAAGATCGCAAAACATAAATGACAATTTGAAAAAATAACGGTACTTTTTCTTAGTGGCATCATCAACATCGTAGCATAGAGCAGATCCAGTCGACCAGGCATGTGGCATGTTAATGAATACAATTCCAAAGTCAGCACCAAGAGGCGAGTTGTAAATGGAGAGAAGGTTGTTTGATTACCCAATGTGAAAGCGGGACAATTGACCGCCCCGGCGCTGTTAAATCTGATGTACATATTGCTATTTGCAAAATAAACTTTTGAATCATTATATTTAAATAAGTTTAATGAAATGAATATTTGTACATATGTATATTACAGAATGAGTTTTATTGTCGAATAGTTCCATACCCATACAGAACTATCATATGAATCGTAAATTATAGATGAGGTCTCGTTTCCCCGCAGTTTTGATAGAGATTTCTGACTATGAAATAAAAGTTCTGAATCGATGTCACAGATCAAATGTCAAAGGCTTCAATCTGTCACTAGAAACTGATTATTCACACACAAAGGCTATGGTACATAACACGCTATGTACCATCATGAGATGAATGGTATTGTGTTGGTTTCGATTGTAAACACCTCTTGTATAATCACTAATTGGAATATGCGTGGAACAAGATGTTTCCCTTGTGTTTTGGAGGTACCAGTATTCAGAGGTTCCATAATAATGAGTTCCATTAAAACCTGCTATTATTGAAAAAAAGGAGAGACCACATCTTTACAAACGCATCGGGTGTGAGAATATAAATATATACGACAACGTGACTTTGATCTGTCAAACTTTACTGGCGACTTCACTTGATTTTTCCATCATTTGTCTGGCAAATTCTTCGAAACCCTGAAATACAAAGGAGTTGAGGATAATTTGCGCGCATTCAGACGAAAAATAAATTGGGCAAGTTCTCAAGCGGCGTTATGTCAGATACTTTGTCAACATTTAACCCTTTCTATACTAAATGGACTCCCCCACACAGTTATAACAGTGTATATCGGAATAGTCTGTTAATAATTTGGATGGCTGTTGAGGATACAAAAGTAAATCGATAAATAAATGTTAAAAGTGCAGAAGAATACATAATATTTGTGGGAAATGTTTAGATAATAAGGTCGTTTGTTGAACTTATTACCTGAACAATTCCTATGGGAACTACTCGTCAATGTGTGCTTGATCATGAAACTGATTGCCTTTCAACTCAGAGACTTGAACATGTGGAATTTACTCCCAACGATCTTTCAAATGGCTTAAAGATGGTCTACCGGGAATCTCGTCTCAATGGATTTTTAGTTTCCGGGATATAAAAAAATAAATATGAATCTAGACATCTGTCCGGAAACGCTTCTACATGTATCAATTAATGTTGATCTATTTCGATTGTTACTGGTACAGTACATAGAACCTTTCGGGACGTGTTTACGGGATATTTTCAGAATAGAAACTTCAGGCGCATTTGGAGCGTAGAAAGAGGGAGAACTCTATCTTGTTAGCACTCTCAATCAAGTCGAAATGCCATTTCGATGAAGATATTTTTCAGGAATATACCAATTGAATGGCTTTATAGACAAATATTATACACAATATCTTCAGTTTTGTCTGTTTTATTCACAGTCTTGAAATCGGGTTTAAAAAAAACAATGTTGTTGTAATTGTGGCTCGGAAGAGACATCCAATCTTTAATAATTTTCACCAGACGAAAACTTTAAATCCAGACCACAGTGAATCGGATAATGTGTGTCTGTGAGAGGGAGAATGATCGACAGAGATACAATAATAAGAGCAAGAAGAAACGGACATAGATGGCGGGATAGTGGGGTATGAGAAGTAAGCGAAAGAAACGGAAATAAACTTTTGATAGCATTGAAAGTGTGCGATGAAAGGTTAATGTGTACATTCGGACTTTTCTGGTGGCGACTTTTACAATAGCTCAGCCACTGTGTCGCGAATGCCATTTGCTCTAACTTTACTTTGTACTGATTTTCTCAGATAAAACAATTGCATGCAACTTTAGATAAAGAAACTGTCAACATTATACGTCCCAATCCCATCAGGTGCAAACTTACGTCAATTTCAGCCATCACAGATGGTGCGATCTGTCGTCTCGGCGAGTCCAAGCTAGAGTTACTGTTCTTGAAACTATCACTCGAAATTGAAGAGGACTCATGACTTTGTGCAATGTTCAAATCTAGGTGAAAGTCTCGCTTCGGAACACTCAACGGCGATTTTGTCAAGTCTATTAACATGCCAGGTCGTTTATCTAGAACGACGTCGTCGTCTGTTTCTGAATCTGAGGTGTCGCCATGAGAATTGCTTTCAAGACTACTTCCGCGCGAAACTTTGGTAGCGCGCTTCTTTTTTGACAACGTCATCTTTGCAAAGCTCTGTACACTGGATTTCCAACTTAAACTCCTATTCATATCCTTTAAGTCTTTGTGAATATCGAATGGATCCTTGTCGAGAACACGCCCTTCTCCGTTATGGGAGAAGGACCGATGAGGGAGGTCATTGTGTGCTGTTGATGGGAATGACTCCTGAGCACTAGGTCTGCACACCCTTAAATCCTGGTCAATAAGATCCAGTCTAGACATGAGTTCGTGGAGCTGATTTTCCAAATGTCCCCGGTTATCAGGCTCCGCTTCCAATTTCTTGTTATTCTTTGGACCGAATGGAAAATATGATTTCTTTGGATGATTGGAATGATGTAGTTGCTTTTGGATTGTGTCCATCTGAAAACAGACATGATGGTAAACGATGCAACTCATTGACAAACAAATTTACCCCACCAGGAACGGTCGAAATATACTCTGCGACACTTAGTTTATTTTATAAATATTCATGTAATCTGGATTGTGTCCATCTGAAAATGCGCACGATGGTAAGTGAAACAACATAGCACTCATTGACAACACAATTTACCCACCGGGTCAGTCGAAATATACTCTGGAACACTTAGTTATAATGTGTAAAAAATCCAAAGTAAATTATTCTAATAATTCTAATAAAACTATTAAGTGCACAGAAAGCATCATAAATTATTAACATTGAAATTTCTTATTTGCACTGGGTTGCATGCAACTCTCAAATGGAGATAACATATTCATATACTTTTTGAATAATTTATACGCCCGTTGTTAGAGGAACGTGCTCCGACGAGGCCAGCGAGGACATGCACGACGTGGACTTCTCAAGGCTGACAAGTAAACAAATGGGCCCTACAATGTATTTACTTTAACTTAAGATATGTCTCTTTTATCGTATATGTGTTTATACATTAAGATACGTTCGTGTTTGCTTTCGTACCTCGTCGCAGGTGCACCTAGTGTTAAAGACGCAGAATCCGAATTAAAGCTCGCAAATTACTATTTCTTTGGCTTCGGGTTTAAAAAAAAAATATTTGATTCGAGTCGAGGAACCCACCCGACAAAGCTCAGAATGATCAAATGTCGATCTTTGAAATCTATTATTTTTCACCACCGGTACTTTTTAGTGGCCTGGTAAAAAGTCGACGAGATGACGGTCTCGGACCAAATTGCGGATGAAGATGGACAAATTGTTGATAAATAACCGGTATTGGGCAATTTTATACAATAGTTGATTGAGATTAGCATTATTTTTGTGCAATTAATCGATTCTGATAACTTTAATTTAATTTAAAAAAAAAAATGTTGTTAGAATCTGATGATATGGGGAGTTATTGGGGACCATCGAATCTGATTTGAGTACCTTTAAGTTGTGTGAACATTTATTGAAGAATGAATGAATGTTCGAATTTTCAGAGCCGTTTATGAGTATATTCAAACCACCTCACAAATATATAATGCGAGATAAAAAGAGAGTTAAGATCGTTCTCTTACTGAGGCGAAATATACACAGGGAGGATAACTCCATAACATCTAGGAATATGAGTATAGTAGAAGTACTACATACAGCGATGACACTATATCAAAGTTGAAATGCAAACCAACCTTAATTTGTGTGGAAAGTCTTCTTTGTGTCAGGCGTGTCATGTCAGTAAGCCGCTGTTCTTCGGACATAGCCGACTCTGGACTATCTGGATCGTGGAAGATATTGTTCTGCATGGAAAATAATGTTACCGAGTTATTACATGTTATGCTATATGTGACCCGCCATATCAAATCCAGTCGTAAGTCGGGATTTTTTTTACCCTGTGCCAATGCATTCTCTTATATATGCGAGTCGACCATAGGTCGCCTCGCATATATAAGAGAATGCATTGGCCTAACATTTTTTTATCATTTTTTTTAAATAAATGTTTCTTACAATTTTTAGGAGATAAAATAAAAAACATCCATTACCCTGCAGGGAGCCCCACACATGTATAGAAGTATATAGAAGAGTATCGTCTGCTCATGTTTGTCTGGGGCTCTGTATGGGTGAAATTATAAAATTGTTAAAGAATACAAGAAAAATTATTAAAATTTAAAAAAATGTTAGGCCAATGCATTCTCTTATATATGCGAGGCGACCTATGGTCGACTCGCATATATAAGAGAATGCATTGGCACAGGGTAAAAAAAATCCGGACTTACGACTGGATTTGATATGGCGGATCACATATATGACACAAAAGCCGGATTGGCAGTGTACTTTAGCTGACAGCGTGTCGTCACTTTATAATGGTATCCCACTACAAGTCATTTGGCGCAAGTTAGGCATTTATGAACATCAGATAAAGGGTGGTGATATGGGTGGGTTTATGAACAACAGATAAAGGGTGGTGTCCAATGGCATGATGCTTCTGTGAGGTTGATACATATATACTAGGTTTATTTCAGTCTTCGTGTCAACATATAATTGTTCAGCGTGCATGGAATGAGGAATAATTATGCCGATCCATAATACTATATACATGGGTAGGCACGTGGCAACAGAGAAGGGGCGGGAAATCTGTCTGTCACGGAATTGTAAATACGGCACGACGGGAACACTGTAATTCTAGGAACAAGCGTGTACAAGTAATAAACTATAATCTACACACACCATTCGAGTGACATGTTTCGCAAAGGTCGCGGCCTCATAATATATGTAGTATATATAAATAAATAGAACGACACAAGTGTGTGAACTGGTTAACGTTATTGCAGAGAACCGTAGGTTCGAGTTTTTCCCGGCGGCATGACAAACGAGCGCAATAACGTTAACATGTTAACAGCTTTGTTGTTCCATGTTAATTGAAATTTAGGTCCACATTGATTTATTCAGTTGAACAAGCTATGCATATATTTTCTCATATATAATTTAGTGAAGACATTTTCGGTTGCAGTTGACAACACGTGACGAGGTTGGCACGGGTTCGAACCCCGACTTAGCCGATAATCAGGGCCGATTTTCAAGCTTGATCTGAGTTGAGGGACATCTCAATGTGCCATTCTGATCGATATAATTTATGACCATTTCGATAAGAGATGAGAATCTGTTCAGGCTCACTGCATGAAGCAATAACCACTTATACTGAGTTCGTGTCTCCATAAAGCTGACATATCTATATCGACATAGCTCATTTGAACCTCCGAACATAGATAGGTCGATAAATACACAGAGTACAGATATACAGACGTTATTTCCATGTACCGGTACTCGGACATAATTTGCAAAAGCCATAACAATATTTTCAGCGGTTTTCGATTTTTCACATATAATTGAAACAAAAACGCTCTTTATTTGTACCATATCGGGACAGGATTGGGAGGAACGCTCTTTATTGTTCTATGCTCAAGAAATTTTTCTTCTTGTGGCATACAAAGGCCATACCTTACTCGTATATAAATTCGCGCAGTACTATTTTTCGCGCACCCATCGATGCGCGAATTTAAAACTGAGCGAAAAATAGTACGACTCCCAAGTTTATTCTAAACCACATTCCATAGGAAATACAAGAGTGCTATGTTGCTGAGTTTGCATATATTATGAACGGTTGAATAGACAATTACGCCTATACATGCATGTATGCATATATTTACATTCGGCTATCCGCTATCAAGACCATTGGTCACAATTCAAGCGACAAATCATGGTAACATAGACATTGTTGAAATGCTTGTATAAGAAATACTGATAGTCCAGGTCGCCACAAAATTACGATATATGTAGTTACTATAGTTTATTGTCTACACGATGTAAATCCACCGCGATGGTGTTTAAAGGCACGGGCGGCGTTCGTTGCAGAAATATTCATATTTGTTCAAATCGCCATCAACAGAAGGAATATTAAAATATATATAGTTTTGTTCATAAGCCAAACATAATCAGCGCGTAAATAGTATATGGTCGTCAAGACGTACGATGGTGTACGTAAACAAGAGCCTGCTCGTGTTACATAAGTTGTGCTTCTGTTTACATAACACAGCGCAATTCTATTGGTTAATCACACACAAATGATATAAACGCTCTTTATTGTTTCCATATCAGTGAAAAGTAACTAATAACGCTATTTATGTTTACCATATCCGGATCTAAACAAAAGCCATGTGACGTAACGTTTTTTGCTTTTGTTTACATAACAAAGGGGAAAAAATTGACAATAACACACTGTTTATGCCATATTCCTGATTGGTATAAGAACAAGGCCTGTCTATATTTTACTATTCTTTCTGTTTATGGCGGTTTTTGACGGAGGTGAATATTTTATTAACAGCATACCCACCGCCAACGCCGCTCGTATCTTTAATATACACATATACTATCTCCAGCAATGACTAAAAACCGAAACTGTCATCATCAGCTCCAAGATATACGAAAATATCACAGAAATATTACGAAAATATTTTTGTCAGTTTTGAATTCGCGCAGCAAGGTGTGCGGATTTAAAGTGCGCGAATTCAAAACTGACCGAAAATTAGTATTGCGCGAATTTAAATACGAGTAAGGTATATGATATTTCAATATAATTGGCCTATTCTGATCGCTGAAACTGGATGAATCTGAAAGCAAGTATAATTTTAGGCTCCCAACGACCGAATGCTTTATTATAACAAACCTTTCTCCGGCGCACGACTTGTTTCTTCTCCAATTCATACTTCTGCCTGAGTACCTCTTCCAGCAACTTCTGTTTAACATTCATTCGCAGCTCGTTATACTTGTCTTGTAATTCCTCAACTGTTCAGAAGAATAAATTGGGCGAACTTTGATATATTATATTGCACAAACTTATCTGTTTATGTATAAACCCCCATAGATAAATCCATTAGAATATACAGTAAAACCATTCTAAGCAATAGAAGTGAACTATTATCTACCGCCCAGTAGCCACAAATATTCCATATCTTAGCAGAATATTTATTTGTCTTCCAATTTTATGACAGAGTTCTTTGATGTTAGGGATTCAGGCCATGTTCAGAGGGTAGATGGGTCCACACCCCGCTGTTAGCCGGTAATGAGGATTCCTACTCCGTTTCAAATGGTGTTCGGGATTCAAATAAAAGGCTGGTACGAAACATTGACGGCGACAAATTGTGGTATATGATGGCTAGAATTGGCATCTTAAAAGTCATTTTATCTTGTTTCTTGTCTCGTTATGTTAATGTGGTGCTTTAGTTTGCCCGTGACGTGACAGGCTTTAACAAATCAACTGCGTCGCATTCGGTCATTACTCTGCCCGAAAATAGAGTAATATGTAGCTGTCAGGACTTTTTCTGTTTATGTGGTACAGTTTGGCCGATTACTGTTAAGAACATTGATGAAATTAGATGGTGTAGAATCTATGTCCTTTCTTAATTGATCTAGTCAGTAGCCACCCCCTGTGTGTATTCAAGATTCGGGGGGGGGGTGTGAAATCCTTATAAAACTATATTTCGTAAATAATCGGAGGTTCGAACATTTATTGTCTTTAACGTACCTGATGCATGGTCATTATTGTTGTTGACCTCGGATGTTTGCTGGCATTGTTGAGAAATAGCAGTTTTCATATGCTCCAACCATTTGTCCATTTCTTCTCGGTTATTTAAAGAGAATTGGACAGACGAATACTCCTGAAATATACATGTAGATAAACAACCTATTCTCGTGAAAATAAGCTCTTATTGAACTTATTTCAAAAACACAAATAATCCCATATCGGCATTATTTGAATCTGAATTACGCTGTATATGAACCTAAATCGACTTACCAGATGTACGCTCTTTATAATGTGTTTGCACGGTGGCCCGCACATTGCAATACAATGGAATAACGGATATAAGTCGACTATGGGCTTATTTCTGAAACAAATAGGTCCAGTATGAACCTATGTGAATATTTAGGTCCAATATCAACTTATTTGCACGATGATATGTATATATATACTCCAAACTGATATTTTACGACGCAGCCACTGCACCAATGCATTCAAAGAATGTATCATTAAAATATTATTATCGAAAAATTCAACAACGGATTTACCATTTCGTAAACACGACATCTGAACTATGCAAACATGTAAACAAACTAAACAGTCCGTAGTTCGCCCAGAACAATTCGCCGATAAACCTAACAACCGCTATCTAATCGTGCTCTTTAAAAGCACTTCTTCAAACATCTTCGTTATTTCGTCAATAATCGGCAATAGCCTCAAACCTAACCGGCTAACCCCGCGTGCCATGTGTTATTGCGATTTAATATCAATCGCTATCTAATCGTAAGCCCCGATTAAAAGTACTCAATCCGATTCGATGGTCCACATATCATTAGATTCCAACAACACCAACAACAGTTTATGAAATGCAGCTTCAATTATCAGAATCGATTAATTGCTATATATAGTATAACATTGTCCAAAACGTGTTATTTATCAATATATTGTTCAACGAAATTTTGCCGGTTTGTCAAATATCTGACACAAAAAAAAACACTTGATTTTAGAGTTATCCATCTTCGTCCGCAATTTGGTCCGAGACCATCGACTTTTAGTGGGCCACATAAAATGTCCGTGGTAAAAATAATAGATTTCAAAAAACGATATCTGATCACTCCGAGCTTTGATGGGTGGGTTCCTCGACTCTTATCAGATAGCTGTACCCTCGAAGCCAAGGAAATAGTAGTGCAAGTCACGAAATATATAAACCAACGTAAATGCCCAGGGGTCAGGGCACAAGTTACTGAACTTGTGGAAACCCTTCTCCCCTGTGTATGATTGGATCCCCCCATTCCAGTGACTCACACATATCATTTCAAGGCGGAATCCAATCTCTATAACACGCCGATAACAATTACAAACACTGGTTGGTTATATTTAACCCTTTTAGTGCCAGGTCCGATTTTTGCATCAACCCATATACCCTGAGCCAATGCATTCTCTTATATATGCGAGTCGACCATATATAAGAGAACGCATTGGCCTAACAATTTTTCACCATTTGTTATTATTTTTTTTACAATTTTAATAATTTTTTCTTATATTCTTTAACAGACTTATTTTGTAGGTTTAGTGCCAGGGAATCTTACGTTTTTCATGGGCATAAAAATTATTACTATGAATACTTGGTGATAGTATAGTTTTGAGTTATAACATGCCCTAAGGTTTTATCCAGTTTGTTTTTAAATTCGCTATAGCATGCTTAAGCATACCCAAAAAAATACAACCCCAATTTTTTTTTTAGGGCTCTACAGACCGTAAATTAGGGTCGATGAGATCGGCCCCTGACACTGAAATGGTTAAATTGCGAGACCCGAGGGCAATGGAATTTTGACAAATTTTCACGATAGCAAAACACAACACATTTTTATACTACAGAATATAGGCGACATGTTCATAATTCGTTATACGCATCACTTGTAATACAACTCACCTCGTGGGTCAGATGCAGGACGAATTTCTTGTCATTGAATTTCTCCAGCATAGGTGTCACCGAATGTTCTGTTAACTTAATAACGTCGACCGTTTGTTGGTCTTCTGGAGTCAGATAACAGTAGAGGAGGCCATCTTGGATCTGAAACCAGTACCTGCAATAAATCCCCGATAATCACACAAATGGGTAAAGTCAACAAAATATTTACGCGTTAGAGTGATAAAGGCCAAGCAGGTGTTTGATAACGCGAATCTAGATCCAATAACATAAATATCACCTGGCTGTGCGATTTGTTTATGCTAGTGTAAACTTTCAATATTACGCAGTAACCCAATTCCTGTCAAACCACAACACATAAGGCGAGTTAGTTGATGAGACCGATTGCAATTACACAGTCTAAGTGAGACGCACGATTAGAAGAGGGGTGAGGGTGATACGGTACTGACACACAGATAAATGTATACATACATGTAAAATAAAGACAAACAAATAGCTAGACAAAAAAAAACATAGCAGGTTAACATACTACATCTACATCGAAGAGACATTCGAGGGAACTACCGTGAGGAGGGAGAGAGGGTGGGTTAGCAAGCGGAGTATAGTCAGAGAGAGAGAGAGAGAGATGGGGAGAGAGAGGAGAGAGAGAGAGAGAGAGATGGGGAGAGAGAGGAGAGAGGGAGAGAGAGAGAGAGAGGACAAAGAGAGACGGTGAGAGAGAGGAGATAGAGAGAGAGAGGGAGAGGGGGAGAGAGAGAGAGAGGGGGGGGGTGTGAATGCGGAGATGTGTTAACACAAGGGCATTCAAATTATCACATTACATCAAAGAACACCAGTCTAGGTTTAGTCCTCGGTTTGGGTTCTAAACGTCCCTTTTCAGATTTTTTCCTGAAACATTTAAAGGACTTCCATCGTGGATGTTAAATGGTCTCCACTCATTAGGGATGCGATCAACGTTTTTTTTAAAACAAAACAAACATACAGTACATGATAGAAAGTGAGTGAGGTTCACCGAGGTCACGACACTCCAAAATAGCAGACTCGAGTTTGATGTGTAATTTGATATTGATGATCGAACCCAAGATCCTTCAAATTAGCAAAGTAATGTATACACTTGCACCTGTAATTAGTCTCCCCCACCACTAATTACTTTTGATGGATTATGGGGTGGGGACGATTGTGCAATAATTGAACAACAAACTACAGCCAAGTGTTGCTGGGTATGATAACGATTTATTGGCAAAAACATCCACACGATGACAGTTTACTAATTCAACGGAAAACAGAATTACAAAACTTTTTAACCCTTTACCCAACAAAACGACCAAAACCGGCCAAATAAAGCTTCAACAGCCTAAAATATCTTCGGTCTGTCTCAATAGAACCATACAAATATGGATATCATTGGAACCGGCTCATTGACCACATTGTGATGGTTACAGTTATGCCCTGGGCCAATGCATTC